>OX453053.1:6801773-7438797 GCA_949699805.1 Tromatobia lineatoria | reverse complement strand
ATACCATCGCGAGTTTGTTCAGACACCAGCCTTCGTTGGCGGCCACCGCGTCGATGTACCGTTCAATTCCCTCGTGTCGCGTTTCTCGTTGCGATAACGAGCACTTCGTCCCGGACGATGTATCAGTATTCACTCATTCTTCAAGTTAGAAATTTATCCCTCGTAGCTCGTCCTCTTATTTCAATAATATTTATATCTAACTTGTCGTGAAAAGTCGAACGAACATCGGGCAAATAATGATACCATTTATCGAGAGCTTTGAATCGAGCATTTGATGATCCAACAATGTTTGTTCAAGAGTACATCGTGCACATACATTAACAAACAAAAGTTTATTCACTCGGGATTCTATTACTCGACAGGAAAATAAATTCAACATTATTGAACATGTAAAAAATTATTTATGAAGAATATAATCAACGCATCGATGGCGGCTTTGAATTCTGTCGATAGTAACGATTTAATCTGTTTTATTGCTTCCGCATAGGGGAAGTTTTGTTTTCGTGAGGAATTTTTTTTTTCGAGATTTATCTGTTAACATACTTAGAATCATCTAAAACGTCGAGAAAAGTGAAAAAAAAAGAGAGTTCTCGACGTTTGATTATCAGTTAATTTTTTTAACAGAATCTTCTCTTCGGAAAGGAACGTTTGGCGTTCCTCAACCTCTGCACACGTTCGAAATGAGAGATATCGCAGATATATCACCTTATACTGTACAGTACACTGCGTATTATAGTTCCAAGAATAGCGGCACATGAGCTTTCCCCGCGCTTATGTTTATCCGGGCGTGTTTACACATCGTCGTCATCATCGACGTTGGGAACTGGGCATGTCGGAGTCACAGCGCATAGTCAAGAGGGTACGACGGCAAAAAGGTTTACACTCGAAGCTTATCGGCCATAACGCACGTCTATATTACGCGCGGATACCGAGAATGTATATATTACAATAACTTTTCGCTCAGCATTTCTTCGTCTCGAGGCAGAGAGTCCGCTTGAAAAAATGATAAACAAAAATAAAACGCAACGAGCGGAACGATTGATGCGGGAAATTAAGCTGTCGAGAGTAACGCATTTGTTATGCGTGCTTGACGCAACTAAAGTAAAACGAACCTGGTTTTATTAGTGGGACCTTGAATCATTTCACACTAACAAAAAAATCAGCAAAAAATTCTTTTATTTTTATTTCTTTCATGAATTGAAAATTTTGCCCATTGTTAAACAGCGAATTGTGAAGAAAAAACGGGACAATCAATGTGCAGATTTTTTGTAATAACGCCTTACAATATACTAAACGATAAGTCGTAATATTAAAATTTTTTTTATACGATATTCGTAATATATTGTGTTATTTCAAAGAAGTGATTTTCAAGAAAATCTGTAAATCAGTGTGAAATGTTTTTTCAGAACGTTCTGCAATATTTCACAAGGAGTAGACATTTTGCATACATTTATTTTTCACGGTAATCCGATGTTTGAATGACTGTAAAATTTGTGGATGAGCTTTTAATCTGGCGACTGACGATTTACTATCAGAAGCGACGGCGTGGAATTTCTCTCGTCGCAAAAATAATGGGCCTCACGCTCGGCCGACTCAATAAAGCGAGGCTGGTCGCTCATTCTCGAGACTGTCGATATAGAGGGCGCGGTACTGCCACCTCAGCCGGATCCCGATAACCGATCCCCCAATGATTTATAATGATTGCTTACTTCTCGCCGACGCCCTCGGTCTCTTCTCGTAGTAGTATTCTCCTACTTTCCTCGTCGTCTTCGCGGCCGTCGACGTATCCGAACCCCACAATACCCATAATCACCGCTATAACACCTGTCACTTCGCTTTTCTCGACTCTACGACTCTTTTAATACAGTCTTACTCACTTTTAAGGAGGTTCGTAAAATTGTAAATGCACAGAAAAATCTTAAATAATTACCGCGTCTTAAATAATTCATAACAAACTCACATGAATTTTTTGGGAATTTTCGTCTACATCGTTTACACGAAAATAATTTTTTTATGCATGCATTTCAACATGGGCTCTTATGGCATATTTACGAATTTAAAAAAAAATCGAAAAAATTCTTACATCGTTGAATTATTAAGTATTTGGTGGAATTAATTCTTTTTTTTTTTTCAATTTTTTCATTTTTTTTTATTCCTAAATATGCATAATCACTCGTAACCCTTTTGTTTTCAATTTTTAACGCTACCTTTATTGAGAAATTTTGGCATCATCAGGTATCCAAAAAATTTGTTAGTATTATAATAATACTAAAAAGTGTATCGTCAGAAAAATTGTCGTAGAAATTTTTTTCAATATTTATTGTAGAACATAAAAAAAATATTGAGAATAATCATACGTTGATAATTTTCGAGTCTCGTTAAACTTCGTTATGTCAATTGACCATAACTTAATTACGTAATGTGTAGATAGAGAGTGATAGAGAAATCGCAAGATCAACGTCCCGCTGATTGGAAACTCCCATTCATTGCAATTAACACGGGTGCACGGACTATTTATGTATACGTCATTTCACGTACCTACGCACGTAATATCGCGTAGGCATGGAATTTCGTAATACGAGTGATTGCGGTAGACATACATACTCGCGTTTCTCCTCGTCATCCGGCATTTCGTTCTGCGCACACTATACACCGTACGTAAGTCCAGCCACCGTTCGTTGGCTGGAATAACTGGAATCGGATTTTCCACAATGACTTTATCCATAATCGTTAGGCGGTGATATTTAATAGACCGCATTTATCACTCCGGATATAAACGTGTTTGAATCTTTGAAATGCATTGCATATCACGCCCCATTCATTCATCCAACAAAAATGAATTTATTATCATTCGTAAAATACAATTGCGTTATATAGAATAATGTTCACTTTACGTTCCTCCAAATTGGAAAAAAAATGTCAAAAACTTCACAAACCTTTATTTGCAACTTGGCGTGTTTAAGATTAACGAATTTTACACCCAGAGAAATGGGTCTGATGAGTTTATTTGAATAAATTATGTGGTGTATTTGAAATGAATGAAATCTCATTTTAATCAAATAGCGTCTGTTTCGGTTGAATGAAATACTATTAGACTGGCCATTAAAAAAAATATTTATTAAATGGCCAGCCTAATAGGATTTTATTGAATTGGAATAGACTCTATTTTATCTAAAATTTCATCCGATCTTAATAAACTCTATTTTGTTGAAATAAAATGTTATCTATTCTAAATACACCCCCTTATTGATTCAAATAAAGTTATCAGACCCATTTTTTCTGGGTGTGATAGTGAATCTCGAGAAGATTTAATGCGCAGTACTTTCGTACGTGTGAATTGGCTCCAAGTGACGTTGTGCGAACGGGAACCGTGAAGGCAAAAATTCCAACGTGTTGCATACACACATTTACAGAACAAATGCAGACTCGTGAATATGTGTACATATGTAGACGAAGGAATACCGTGTCCAAGGCCAAATCGCACGGTTTGTAATTTCCCGAGTGACAGGGTGCGCGACGAATCGAGTACTCTCGGTGCATTGAACAATCGAGCGATTATGGTACACGAGACCGCTACGTAAATGCGCCGGAGCAATCATTTAATCAAATCAAATCGCGAAATATAATTTACAGTGGTTGTTCGAATCCCCTTGGCTTCTTCTTTAGAATGAAAATTGATTGTATGAAAAAATTGCCCAACGGAAAAAAATTAAATATGTAGTATATGAAACAATCCACTTTGTTTCGACCAGGTTTTGACCTCGATCCCTCCGATTTAGCTCATAATTTTATCTAGGCTTAGTTAGACCATCAACTACGCAAAAAAAATTTTAATTTTTTTTTAAATTATCGCAATTTTTTTTTAAATATATTTTTAAAGTGACATATCGAATGCCATAATTAAAAAATCTGAAAAAATTCTGAAAAATACTTTGTTCAATAACAAAATTAAATTTACTATACACGTGCAATATCAAGTTTATTTTTATTACAGTTATTTTTTCAATCCGCTTTGATATTACGGTTAAAGTACTTAACCTTTTTGAAATCGCTTTAATTTCATTTCAAGATCGCCTTAATTTTATCTAACAATTGGACATTAAATTAAATTGACGGTTATATGTATTAAAACTTGCAAACTTTTCTACCCTGTGTCTTTACACTCTTCGATCAGTTGCTCTATATGATCTCTATAGTATCCTCATAAATGTCCAATAAAAGAGTGCATCAAAAGGGTTATTTCGTGGCCGTGAGAATATGTATCGGTAATGGTTACAACGATTTCTGGGACCTCTCTGAGGCTATAGCGATAATTCTTTGCGGCGGTGAGCCATGAAGGTATAAAATATATATTTCGAGGTTGGATATCGTCGTGGATCGCATGGTAAAGCAGCGCAGACTCGATTATACTTACCATCACGACACTCCTGCTTTCTCAATGTTATAACTCGCGCTGTTAACAGTCCCGGCTCGATCCTGTCGTGGTACTTCGAGACTCTCGGCTAAAAATTTATACTTGCTTCGATATCAATAGCTTTAACCGTCCAACCTTAGCGCAAACTCGCGAGAAGCACTTTCAGTAGCGCCAAGAGAAAACAACTTGAATAAAGTAACTCGGCGATAAAGTTGATCGAGTTTGTCTTATAGAGGGATTTATATTTTCAACGAATAAGGGTCTCACGGTTTCCTCTCGCAGCTGCACCACTGCCGAAGCAGGAAGAGAAACAAGCCAAGTATCAGAGGACTTGGTTGAAGGACCCAGCTTAACTTGGATCTCTCGCCACGATCCTCACTTCACATCCAAGTACCGTTTCTCTTGTAAAACTCGCCATAACCCAGACCACGTGACACGGTAGTCCTGTCGTTAGTGCCGAACAGCATATTTTACTGACTAGCGTAATAAGCCATTCCGTATAAAAGGGTTTTCTATATTACTCCCAATTAGGGTTCTGATAAGGTATTTCTAGGTTTCCATTGCGAAGGGCTTGATAGGGTAATCACTTAAGGGCCCAGTCGGGCTTCATCATGATACCAAGTAAACTAATTAATCATAATTTTGCGAAATAAGAATCTCATAAGGTCATGATGAAGTTTAATAAGGCCTTGATGAGTTAATTAATTAAAGGGCCAGTCAAACTTAACCATGTCATAAAGTAAGCATATCAATAATAAATTTGCCAGATAAGGGTCTTATATGGCAGTCCCAGGTTTCCATGGGAAAATTGGTGGTTCACTATCCAACTAATGACCGCCAAAGTCAGCCATGGTGGTCATCCATTCTAATACTGGCCCTCAGGTCAGTCAGACAGTCAGGCATCTAGATAGAATTTACAAAATAAATATTTTATTTGTATCGAAAATGAAATCAAAGAATTTTAATGCGTCATTTCCTGTGGGGCTATTTCGACCAGGATTGTGCAATAACGTTGTGCTATTTCGTTTATATTTTTATTTCGGAAAGCGAGATTCCTTGGGCCGTTGAGATCAGAGAGAGCGGTGCACGAAAGGGCGATATGCGGTGGCGCTGAAAACGTGTAATCCGAGTATAACGCTGACGGTGTAACACCAGTAATGGCGAAGGGTGTATAGTTACAATCGCCTGTCGCCACCAACGGTCTCTGCGACCGAGACTGTAAAAAGATCGGCATAGACTCGAGATATGCCGACCGTGTATATTATTTCAAGCGTGTGTGTAATACGCGACGATATCGGACGAGAAATACGACGGAACTCGTCGACCGTACTTAGAATTTATTTATGCATACGTGTCGCTCAATGGAGCATTCTTTGTTCTACTTCCATTTTTTTCTCTCTTGCATAATAAATACCGATTTTTTTAAATACCTAGAAGAATGATTATAAAATAACTTCTAAAATAACTTTTGCTCCTTGACCATCTTGAATATCAAAATTAAAATATTTCGTCACATTTTTTTTTTTTTCAGTATTATTAGTATCCCGTAATAATTTTCTGTGCTTTTGAAAATATTTGTATAGCTATTGGGGAAGGAATTACAAAAAAAATTTCATATAAGAATATATGACAAAATCGAGGAGAACGTTTTTTCTATTTTTCTATTTTTCAATTCTTCAAGTATAAGTCCTACGACATAAACAAACGATCGTGATATATAATGCTTATTTTTATTTCGTCTTTTGAAAAGTAATAGAAGCTACTTTACAAGTCTGGTGATGAGTGCAAGAGTGAGATGAGAGTAATAAAACGGGAGAAAGATGGAAAAAGCTGCAGAGGCCGAGTAAACAGGCTGATGGACGGCTAGACAGACGAAAGAGGACGGACAGCGACGGGAGTAGAGCACAGACGGTTCACATAGCCAGACAGTGAGCCTCGTGCCACTTTAAGACTGCAGTAGATGTGCATATCTACTGCGTTAGGCTCTACTATGTTCAAGAACAACCTATCGTAGATTATCGATTGTACCGACTTTAAATATTCTCCTAACATTTTGATGGTCATTGATCACATCGAACGGCGCATTTATGAATTTTATCAGAATTTTAAATAAAACGAAATCTAGCGTCAAGTGGAAAAACCATATAAAATAAAATTCTCTTTATTCTTGCGTGATAATTTACCTTTTGTAAAGACCTCATTCCTTCATTGTGCGCTTATGACGTCTGTAATACAGTTTTACAGCTTATGTTTCTTATTTCTTCTTACTGTACCGAAATTTATAAAATATCTTTTTTTTGTTATTACCTTTGTTAACAATCTAATTTAATCGGCTTTGATTTTATGATTTTTATTTTTTTGTTCGTAAGATTTTTATTATTTTGGCGCAGTCAATTTATAGTAGAAAAATTGTTTTTCCGTTTATTAAACTTATATCGTTTTATTTCGATAGTAGGTTATATTGAAAAACGAGCGACACAAAAGCGTCGAATTCTTTAAAGAATCTCGAAAGAATTCACCCATGCGAAAACTCGAAAAAACTGGGCATACAATCGAGGCGCTAGTTCGTAACCGAATGAAACATGCAATGGCTTTGAAAACCGGTCCTGGAATTATCGAATTCGGCGAATTTTTTGGTTGTATGCGTTGTGGATCATGAGGGCCTCGATATCCTCCATCTTGATGCATAATCGCGTCACTTTTTATGCTCTTCTGCTTCTCTTAGCAAAAAAGATGTGGTTCTGCAACTTTTGGGCATTCTCTTGGCCTTATAAATTTAATATACCACATAATGGCTCTTTTTTATTTATTCATTTATTTTGTTTAAATCAGCATCTTTTTTTCACATCTTCATATATCACTTTGTACCCCGAATAATTATTTTATCTCATAGACTAATTAACAGTAGAATGTCGCGTTCAAATATGGCGTGCAGCATAACCTATAAAATCACCGCTTTATCTTTTTTAAACTACACTTTGATAATTTTTATGTAATGACAAAATTTTTTAGTCAGATTAAATGTAAGGATTTTCCATTGGTCTAGGTAAATTTAGGGATTAAAAAAATCCTTTGATGAAATTCTGGGGAGAATTTTTTTTGTTCCGGGACATTTTAGAAAATTCGTTACTGGTTAGAAATAAATTCATATTATCTCATTGTGCACAATATTATTCTTATACGTAACTCGCCTTGTTGATGAGAAAATCTTGCCAGATACACAATCTGCTCGATTCTCTCATGCGAGAGAGAATTGCGTGGGGATATTCGTTGTAGCGTCACGCGTATCGCGTCTGCTAGGTTACTTTTATGAATGAATGCAGTCCGTGAGTGGGTGTGCATACTTGTAACTATGCGCCGTACTCTTAACTGCGTACAAACATGCTCAATGCCTTTCTTTCCGTCTCCCTCTTTTTCTCTTTTTCTCTTTTTCTCTTTTTCTCTTTCACTCTTTCTCACTCCCTATTTTAGATTCACACACGCTATGAGATGCAATAAGCGTGCGTGCTGCGTGACCGTGCGTGAACAGCAGCTACTTCCACCTTCACATAGTCTAGTTGATCTGTGTTGCACGTAAATAGTGAGCACGCCGTGCGTACTGCTCGCAGTGAAAGCCACACTTCGATCCCCCCTCTGATTTTACAACTGCATTAGTTCTTTCCTCGTTCTTCACCTAGAATAGTAACAAACGTGATGATAACGGTCAAGAACTTTATTATTCTAACGTCCGCCATACGTATTGATGTCCGCCATACGGATTGATGTCCGCCATACGGATTAATGTCCGCCATATGGACTCACGTGAGAACCACTGCCTGCTCGAAGTTCTACCTTACCGACAAGCGATATTCTCTTCGATTGATATCGACAGGGATAATGTGTAGGAACGAAATGTGTTGGAAAAGTTTTCGTTGCATCGGTTGTGTGGTACCAAAACGTGTTGTAATGTCCCTGTGGAGTATCGGATTGTAGTCAAGAATGTGTTGGATTTAAATGTGTAGTATCGGCGTTGTGGAGAAAGGCATGTGGTGGATCTGCGCTGTGGTGAAAAAAATGTGCTTGGAGTTCTACTTCACCGACACGCGATATTCTCTTCGATTGATATCAACAGAGATAATGTGTAGGAACGAAATGTGTTGGAAATTTTTATGTTGGATCGGTTGTGTGAGACTGAAATATATTGTGATGTCGTTTATCGTTGGAAAATTTCACCAGACTATTTGCATTTTGACTCTGCCCAAGAAAGCTTTGACACAACAACCTCAAGAAGCGAAACGGATAAACCGCTCGTAAATCAGTGGCGGACGCGATACGAGCGTTAAGGGTCTTAACTGGCCACGTTGTTCCGGTACGGTGAAGAAGGAATAAACGAGTTGATGCTGCGCGGTTCTATGGACGGTGAGCAGACGTTTACTCCCTCTTTTGCAAGAGTAGACGTTTCTCTCTGCTCAGCTCAATTCCCGCTTTCTCGATGCACCGCTATCTCGCGATCCCTCTATTTTTCCCGAGACCCACACGACTCGTCTCGTGTTATCCTCCCACGTGGTCTCCCGTACGTACGTCTCGGCGTCCGTCGCGGTCCATTCATGGAATCGGCTCCACACTTCTACGCCCACTTACTCTGCTTCACTCTCATCTCCTTTCTCTTCCTCTCGTCTCGATGCGACGATCAGACTAATTTCTCACGCTGACTTTTTCTCCCCGATTTTTTGCAGCTCTCGTGATATCGATAACCGCTTATGTATAAGATGTTCTATGTTAGATAGACCAATTGGGTGGGGCTCAAAATAGTGAATGGTTTAAATAGCGGATTTCGAAATTATGAACGTCTGAATTTAGAATGGTCATTATTTTTAAATCCGCTATTTTTGGTCATTCGCTATTTTGACCACCACACAATCAATTGTTGTCAACCGATTTCGAAATTTGTGACAATTCACTAGGCACTACTAACAATTGCAACTTTAAACTAGAACTGTCGATTTAAATAAATATTTCTTAAGCTGGAATATATTGAAGCTACTCAATAAGTGTGTATTTATTTTCTTATTAGATTCCAACGTTTCTCGGCTTTTACTACCCGATGAATATATTACTTAGAAATGAAAAAATTTAGTTATCTGCTGATATTGTGTGCCTAGGGGAAAAAAGAGTCAACGGACACTTTTCTCTCGGTGCATGTATGTTCTATCGGGTGCAAATCGTTTTTGCGGCTTCAAGTATTGCCATCCATACGTTCGACAATGATTTTCATTCGCGCACCAGCGCACACCCACCTTGGCAGCTATGGAGAGATCGGTCTCGATTAATTAGCGATCCAATTAACGCGACGTGGCGTACGATCCTAATCGTGTGCTGGCCCCGATGAATTATTTATCCGCGACGCGCTAATTGGACGCTCCCGCTCTGCTGTCCTCTCTATCCTTTCTCTGTGCGTCTTCAGAGTGGTCGCTATATTCAATTGTCTCTCTCTCTCTCTCTTTCTCTATTTTCCCTCGTATCTCCTCACTTTTTTCGATTACATCTCTTCTATTTTATTTCGCACTTTATTTTTCATCCGTACCTAAAAAAGAATAATTCATTTTAATAGTAGGCTGAAATAACTTTTTTTCATACGTCGGTCGAAAGTACGTACTTCCGGCATCGATTTCGCAACGGAAATATAACTCTACATGCACGTCAGATGTAATGTAATATTTTCTTTTCTTAGATGGAAGTTTGGAAAATCGTAACTTGGGGTCCGCATCGACCGATGCCGAAGATTCCGTTGTTATCAATTTTCCTATACGGTAAAATCAAACATTTGAAATCTTTGTATTTTTGTCCGTTCAGATAACTGCATCAATTTACGAATTGATAAAGCAATCTGAACGGACGATATTTGAACAATTCGCGACTCCCTCAAGTTTTAATTCAATAATATTACATTCTCACACAAGGAAGAGAAATGTTTCTGAAAAAATATTTTTCTCTTGGGTGTCGGGTGTAAAAAAAAATATTATTACTCCGTTGAGTAGGTTCTCCAATCCTGTGACAAGAACGAGGAGGACAACGGACTCGCGGGAGACGCGCGAACGAGTCGTTTGTCGGATGCCAACCAAGACGGCGCCTCCTCTCGTTCTGAAATGATACTCTACCGGGCATTGGTCTCGTCTTTTCCGCTTGGTAGCTCCTTTCCCCTTTTTTCCATGGATCCTTCATACTTTTTGTCTAGTTCTCCATTACAATTCTTCTACTATATTTTACGAGGGGCACGAGTCATCGCTTTCATTCATTCGACATTCCGTTGGCTATGTTATTTGCACAGCTTCAGATTCCATAGAGTACATAAGGGGCATTCCATATCGATTCGACCTTGGTCTGACCTTTAATTTTTCGGATTTCTCGGAAAGTAATTTTTTTTTCCAAAATCGAATTGGTTAGTTTTTCTAAATGGAAAAATATTGTTAGCCGACTTTAAAAATTAAAAAAAAATTCAATTCAAAATTTTGAAAACCTTCATTTTTTTCTGTATTGTGGAAAAATAACGGATTCAAGATTTATCTATTTCAAGGGTATGCATAGAGCTGCATTCATCGAGTATTCATCGAGTATTCATCGAGTTTTAGTATTTCCATGAAATTAATACAGATTTATATGAGACATCTTAGCTCAAATTAACACAAATATTCAACAACAAAAAATCAATAAATCTGATCTAATAAATATAAATCTGTGTTAATATATTTGCGGTAGGTCATGAAATTCCACACATGGCTCTGTAATAAATCAAATATTGAAGATAAAAATCCGACTCAATAAGATTTTTTCTTCGAAATTGAATGATTCATAAGATGTAGTAATTAATTTTATAAAAAAAAATCCTCTTACATTGCAGGGAGAAATAATGAAAAAAATCACTATCCTGTCTCATTATTACTAAGACGTATTACACGATATTTTGGGCGCGGAGAGCAAGGAAAAAAAATATCGCTTTCTTCAACACCCCCTAAAATATACATACAAATATATTTTCAAAGATCAGAAGGTTACTCCTAATCCACGCAGTCTCGCCGTTCTCCACCGCGATACTCGGTCGCATTTGGTTCATCATCGTAGTACAACAGAACGAGGAATAACTTGTTCTTTGAGGGAGTAAGGTGGGAATAGAGGGGAACCCGGAAATCAGGAAATCTGAGGGTTGCCAGATGACATCTAGCACAATGAGAAGCGTCAAGGAAAATAGGAGAGGCTTGTACTTTCCTGGTGACAGTTAACCAGTGGATGGCAACTTCAGTGTCTATATCTGAACTGCTGTTGCATGAAAGACAATACAATCACATATACATAATGAGAAGGAAGAGGAGAAGGATGAGCACCTAGAAATACGTGGACAATGTAGCTTCTGCAATACTCCTTCCCTTGCCCGCTTTTCCGCGATGGCAATGCTTCTGGTTAACGAGGAAACCCGACAGCGTACTATATCACAGAAACGTCGCCTCGTGTTGGCCCATTATTGCACGTCCTCCGTCCGTATATATATTTCTATGCACCGTTCGCTCTCAGTATCTCCGTTGGTCATAACGGCTCGCACTTTGGTCTCACGTATTATTATACAAACATTCTAAAAGACTTCTTTTATGCCCTCGTCGATATTCCTAGAAAATTCGCCACAGATCTGCTGCACATAATCCGAACGAATGGAACGATGACCAAACTCTCGAACATGCATCCGTCTTTCTTTATATGGCTCGATGGTTATAACTATTCCAGTATTCTAATATTATACCTATATGCCTTCTATCTGATACACGTACGTGTCCAGGATTCCCAAACAGTGAGCTCTGCAATGGCTTCGACGAATCCTCAAGGCCTTGTGATGCTATGCACTTATTTTATTTTCGTCAATGCGTAGACACCGCAGTCATTTCATATCGAATCTGTTTGGTCGAAACGACCTTTTACACTGTTAGAAGCTGTTGGAAGTTTCTATGCATCAATTGGTTAATTAATTTTAATATCCAATTGTAATATAGAGTTAATGTGTATAATAATGTTAATGTTGTAGTATAGATGAATGAAATCGACCGATCGATTTTTGCAAAATCAATAATTTTTTGTGCGATGTGAGAGAATAAATGTAGGCTCCGAAAAATAGTCTGTCTCTGAAAAAGCAACCGTATATTTTTCATTTAGATTCCTTCGTAAATGAAACTTTTATTTTGACAAAAAAAAATTTAATCGCCATTTCATTGGTTTTTAACCATTTAAAAAAAATAACGTAGGAATTAACACGTATCAAATATTTTATAACACGGACTTTCTTCTTTAAACATGAACGAAAAATAATCAGTAGATAAAAAAAAAATTATAACTTTCCTGTAAAGTAATCGTTTGTCGCAAGGGAAAATAAATTGAATTTTAAAATAAATGGTCGGTTCGATGTCAGAAGAAGAAGAAATCGTATGTCGATTTGATCTTGAATTCCCCATAGAGACACGGAAACGTGTCAAGTATGAAAAGCCGTTGCAAATGGAGAAGTAGGCGTACGTGCGGTTTGTTTGACTCGTGCGATCTGCAGGAATAGAGCGTCTCGCACTCTCGCGGTTTCGAACCTCTCGATAAGATCGACCTTCTTGGCTCGCAGTCGTCTTAAAAGAGCTTTCCAGGTACGGCGAGCTTATATTCCTCGGACGATATCGTTCTTCACGAGGGTTCTGCGTATCGCACACAACGCCCACGCCTCCTACTCTTGTTCTCGCCCTTGCTGGCTTCTCGCGCCCCCGCTCAATCCCTGATCCTGTTCTGGCTCGCTCCCGGAAGTGTAATTCAACACTGAAGATAGAGCAGGTATTAGCCTCACCGTAAAAGAGTGAGATGCAACAAGAATATAGATAAATAAAAATACGTACGTGACTGTTAACGAGTTGCTAATAAATTTCTCGGATGAAACATTAAAAAATGATAAAACAATAACGGGAATTGCCATAAAGAACCATTGCAGCTTAGGGCCACATCATTTTGCCGAAAAATCATTATACCATTATTTTTGGATTTTTACAAAGCTTCCTCGCTGAGGAAACCAAAACACTTCCTCATAAAAGAAGCTTTATTAAAATCCAACAATAATGAGGAAGCATTTTTGCAAAGATCAACTTTGCAGCCTTTTTTACTTCATTTTTTTTTTATTTTTGGCGAATTCTACTGGATACATAAATTTATACCCCAGCTAAAAAGGGTGTTGACAGCCACCCATTTGCGACTAGTACGGAAAAGTATAGTTGAAGACCAGTGATAGCTAGAACACTCAACCTCCAAGACTTATCGTCAGCGGGATCATCCCTTGATTTATCAATCCACTCTCTTAGGCCATCAGCCTCACTTTCCCGACGTACGTTGTCCTAGATGTAATACTTTTTTTTTCTCTTCACAATCTGCTTTACGCTTACTCATCTTTCCTCCCTTTTATTCCTCTCGTCACTCATGACTACTCCGTGACTCCCACGGCGTTGGATCATGTCGCACGTTTCAGAAAGATAATCTCATTAAAAGCTACGGTTTCCGAAATTGTCTTTTTTTTTATCTTTCGAAAAAACAAGACCAAATAGATAAAAGATGAACAATACTTAGATGCGTACAGCGAGACTTCAGCAAAACTGACCTAATTAAACATATCTTGTCTATATTTTAAGAATAAAAAGGAAAATAAAAAAATTTCACATAGTAAAAATGAACAAAATTACTGCAAAAAAATTGTAAACCCAGTTAAATAAAAAAATGTATGAAAAAAATTTAAAAGTGAATGCGTTCGAATGTAACAGAACGGTTGCATCTTCAATTGCGGGACGATAAGGAAAATGGATCTATTTTGAATAATGCAAATGAACAAAATTACTTCAAAAAATTGTTAACTCAATTGAATTTAAAAAGTTTATAAAAAAACGAATAAAGTGAATGTGTTCAATTGTAATAGAACAGTTGTATTTTCCAATTGGGGCACAGACAGTGAGTCTCGACAATCGCTTTGCCTTGTTCATATGCTTATCTACATTCGATGTCGGGGTCGTCGACGGAGTTGTGCGTGATCGTTTCGCACACTACGCGGAAGCCTCGCGCTCGTCTCGTCGAACGCTTTGCGTTCTTCTGCCGGTCGTACAGGGTTAAAGACCTCAAACGAACAAACGAGCGTATGAAGAAACGAAGGAGAACGACGAGGGAGAGAGAGAGAACGTTAGACGCCACCGACGTTATTTCAAGGGAGTCTTTGCAGCGGGTTTGAGACCCAATTATAGGTTTTTGCCGGTGCGGCAACCGGTCGACGACATTGTCACTCTGTAAACGCGACAAAATCCACGAGGTTTCAGAAACTCGGTCGACGCGGTTTACCTTCTCGAAGCGAAAATTAATTCGCTTGCGTCGCAATCATGAATAACGGAGAATGCTGTAAGAAATAAGAATTATGAATAAAATTTTAATTTTCAATCAATTTGACAAACATTTATCTCAAAAACATGTGCCATTCATTTTCACATTATCCAAAGGAATCTATAATTTTGAAATAACTTCTCAGGAAGTTTAGTGATTTATTATATTAAAGTATATCAATGATGGAACATTTTTTTTGTTTTGCGGATTTTAAATAATTTAAAATATTCAAATGAATAAAATAAAATAAAATTAAATATAATAATGATGTGTTTCTTCCTTCTATCATTATTTTTGTATAATTTCGGCATCACTTTTGTCATCAAAATGTGTTCCAATTTTGACCCGTTCAATGTGAAGTGAATAATTGAGTTCGCAACAATTAACTAGTCGATAATGTACAACTGTGGGCGTATTGTCAATGGAGGGGGATAAAGTCGTAGATTTAATATTAAAATTAGAGAGCGCGTACTTAAATGTAATGGAACACGCCCGTGACCCGGCGTGGCAGCTGAGCGGCAAGTTAGAGCAAAATCTATATATTGCCAAGAGGAGTAGAGGAGTAATAGAGCAGCAAATCGACGTAGACGAGCGTCGACAACGATGTGGAAGAAGAAACGGCGAGGAAACGGGAGAGGGGCCACCCTAAAATTAGCCAGTCCAAATCCAGTCGTGACCTCGGCGTGTGCCGAGAGCCAACGTGGTCGCGACTTGTACTCCCTATGTTGTTTCCCTCTTCTATTCTTCTCCGTATCCCACTCGGTTTTCTTGCCTATTTTCAAGACTCATAGGCCGTTTTTTAATATCGAATAAACTATTGAGCAGTTTAATTTAATCCGCAAAATAACCAAAATAGAAATAAAAATACCAATAAGAGTGGAATTAAAGGGGACCGAGTGACCGTAAAAAAGTTACAAAAATAAAAATTCTCCAGTTGATATCCTTTTCGTAAAAAAATCTTATATTTAAGGATGTATGATACGTACAGTCCCGCCAAAAGTGAGTTTCAGAGACAATTTCGATCACTTTCCGATGGGATAAAAATCGGAAAAAAATAATGCATGTAAAATTGGTGAAAAAAAGAATTGCTCAAAATTTCATACTCTGCGAAAACGACACACTTTCCTCCCTAGTAGAACAATGTCTCTCTGTGCAGACGTGTAATCGGTATGTTGTTGTGTTGTGATACTCATACTTTTATGCATGTTTCGTACGATATTTCTTATATTTTCCATCAATACTTTGATGGTCATTTTGGTTTACCCTTACGCTAAAACTACAACTATATGTCTGAAAAGCTTGTTCCATCGATTGCCAAATGCGCAGAGAAAAATATTTTCCTTATTTGCCGTCTTCAAAATCGCGACCTATGAAACATTTTCCCGGCGTTAATGAAACAATATATTCGACTCAATAATATTTATCCCTCGATATTGAATTCAATAAAATCGAGTAACATTGTCTCAGAAAAATGATCCTGAATCCAATGAACCGTTATTCTTCTATTCAGAGGAATGATAAATGGATAAATGAATAAATAAATGAATAAATAAATGAATAAATAAATGAATAAATAAATGAATAAATAAATGAATAAATAAATAAAACTCAAAAGCGAATGGTACAATTCCGAGACAAATCGAAGGTTGCGATTGTCCATCGTCCAACTGGCGTGGTTTCTCGGCAGTCGACTTCCGCGTCGCGAAAACGAGGTGGAGTCGCCGGGCTGAAAATCCTGCGCGTGTCTCAACAGCAGCACCTACTACAGTGAAGCTTTAGGTAGGCACCTAAGGGGGTCGAGGAGGAGAAGGAGAAGAAGAAGGAGAAGGGCTGTGGCGGAGAAGCATGGAATCAAGAAAGCCGGCCGGCCGGCGTTCAGCTGCGCAGCGGCGTTCCCAAAACCCGGTTGAATGCGCCGGTTGGCCGGCCGGCATCAGCAGTGCTCCTACCGACACAGAAACCGAGCCGGGAGAAGAAGCGAGATAGCAGATGAGCCGGCGTTGGCGCGCGGGATCTTTTACGTCGCGCACGGGCTCAGAACGGCCGCTATACGTACTACTACTCCACTACTACGTATATAGTAAAATATACGGGTTATTCAATGTCACTCGAAACCACTGAACCTTCCTCAAAGCACATTCTCCAAAAAACATTTTCCGCCCAGCTAATTTTCCCGCAGAACTTATACGAACCGTAGATGGCAGATCAAGTGCACATTGCAAAAATCTAAACAGAGAAAAAAAAAAAAAGTATGTGTATAAATATTGCCTTCGAGAATTTATCAACAAAATTTCTTTACCCCACGAAATATTTTCATACTCTGATAAACTGTTTAAAGCGCCCGTCGGTTATATTGAATAAAAGACGAAATAAAGTGTTTGAATGAGTTGAAAAATATAATAATGAGAATAATGAGTGAACTAACGGAGAATGGCGCGTATACGTTGGCTACCGAGCCGCGGAGGCCACCCTTCGACGCCACCGGCTCGTCCGCACGCTGCATGTGCGCTTTCTCTCTCTTTCTCCCGACTCTCGCTCGATCAATATTGCCATAGCTACGTGGCGAAACGTCGAGGAACAGGGGAAAGAAGAGGTCGTCGGCAGTGCCCCACGACGGACGAGCGGGGTAAGAGGAAAGGCTGCCCTGAACTAGTACTACATACTAAAGTCTACCGTGATAGTACACCACACGCCGATATTGTACGCTACAGTTTAGCATAGTTTGTATATCGCGTAGTATATATGCAGTAATGCATGGAGCTGTACGCTGTAAAGGTACAGTGTGGTTACTACTAGACTATGGTGTAGTACGATGGCGAGGTAGACGAGTAAAAGCGTGGAAGCGTGGAAGGGGTCGGCGGCTGGCTGGCTGGCTGGCTGGCTGTTGGTTTGCTTCCCTCGCTCAGCCGGCTTGCAAAGGGTCGCTTGATGCGTGCGTCGTTTTTTTCCAACCTTCGAGCCGCAACCCTCGAAAAACGGGCGCGCGCGCGCTCGCTTCTTTTCGTCCTCGAATATAAATCTGAATCGCGCGCGCGTTTCCTTCTCACTATTGTTACTACGACTCGGCGAACTGGCTTGCCGGCTTTTCTCACAGAGTACGCTACCATATAGCACCTATTTACTTTGAACCCTTTCCTTCTTCATTGCCATTTTTCTTCATAGATTGCGTAAAAATGATAATAGTTTGTTAGCTGGATTAATTAACTCTGTGGATAAATATAATTCATTTCGAGGTCATGTGATCTAGATTTTGAGTTAGGTTAAGGTTTCCTCTAGGCTAAAGGATGGTCAATTTTTTTGAATTTAGATGATAGCAAACTATACGTGAACTTATGTTCTCGACGAAAAATTGAGCATGGGGATTTATGTAAGCGCAACGAATGACCTAAAAAAAAAGTCATAAGATATGATTTTTTTTATTTTTTAATTAAGTATATCACAACCATTATAGTTCTGTAATTTTATAAAGACGGACTTATAATTTTATAAAGATTATATAATAATAATTGAGAAATTTATAAAATACCAAAAAATTCAATTTACAACGGAAAATAGTAACGTCAACATAATCAATCGAGTCGAGCTGCGATTACATAATTCGCAAAAATGATTTAAAAAACATGGGATGTAATATTTTGAGGCTGCTGGAAATTCAATTTACTTGGATTATGGATAGTGGTTGGAGATTGCACGCAGTAGAAGTGAGTGCTGCGCTTAACGTCTACATATAGATACGCTAGAGTCTCAACTCTCATTAGGGATGCCGGTTGCAGTTGCGCAGGATGTCGTAAGCTATGGAGCGTGCCGTACCTCACTTCCTTCCAGCCATTTTTTCCATACTTTTTTTTTTAGTTTATTCCGTACTGTACTTTGACTTTATCTACCGGACTCTGTAAACGTTCGCGTCGAGAGCGACTAACCTACTGCCTCCGTCCTACCATTAGCCCCAGTTTAGGACTTTTTTCACTTAAGGAGGTTCGTCAGTGAAATTTAGAATGCACAGAAAGATCTAAAATAATTACCGCGTTTTCAATAATTCATCACAAACTCACATGAATTTTTTGGGAATTTTCGTCTACATCGTTTACACAAAATTAATTTTTTTATGCATACATTTTAACATGGGCTCTTATGGCATATTTACGAATAAAAAAAAATTGAACAAATTTTTTACATCGAAAAAAAAAAAGAATTGATTCCACCAAATACTTAAAAATTAAACGATGTAAACAATTTTTTCAATTATTTTTTTTTTTTAATTCGTAAATATGCCATATTTACGAATTAAATATGGCATATTTAAATATGGCAAAAGTATATTACTTTTCATAATCCGCTGTAATTCTACTACAAATTTACATCAATTTTAATTTACGATTTCATGCATAAAAACTTCCAGTCTTTTTTAGCAGTGTAAGCACAGCTTTTCTCATAACATCAGAGAGTTCAGTGTTGTTATTATCTTGTTTGCTTTGACCGCACGCTATTTGTTTATTCGATGAACAAACTTTATATTGTTTCGGGACAAGCGACGATAAAACATTCATTAACACGAAAACTTGGGACATTTTTTAGAGAAGTTTAAAAAATGCGTTAGTGGGAGAAAAAAATGATTACTTTCCCCATCTCCTTCATTTTCATGAGCTATTTTCATATATTTTTGTGAAAATTACACTATCGTTGGTGAGAAAAAAAATTATTCATTAGTAAAGTAAACATAAACTTTGAACAAATACGTTGAAATTTCAATTTCAATATTGCGTGATCCATCACTGCCACATTTTCCGATACATTTGTCAATTAAAAATTGATAATGACTCTGGAGTTGGTAACCACAATGTCGCTAACTTCTATATTTGATTGTTTCCAACTTTATCCTATAAATATAGAACAAAAGGCGACTACTGAATTGCAACGCATATTAAATTGTTCCCAGTGAAAAAAGTGCAGCACGTTGCGTGAAAACTCGATAACGACGCCGAGAGTTTTTTCGCTCCGAGGGAGAAAAGCGACGAGTGCTGACGCCAAGAGAAGTAGAGGGGGGAAGTAATTATCTTACGTGATCCGCTCATGCTTTCGTCATTTTCCCTTTTACGATGCGTATAATACGCGCGCATATATAGATGTCTACGTAAATGTAGGCCTGGTTTTAATTCCACCGGTAGAAACAGCCAGAACTCTTTAGTTAATGAAAAATCCGTGGTTGAATCTCGTCCACCTCATTATTGCGGGTGTGAGGGAACGTATACGCGGATTGATACGTTGAATATTTTTACCTCTGATTCGAGTCGTTGGTAGCGCAACTTTCGTAGTATAATTCGGAAATTACGACTTACTAATTATATTACGTCATGTCTACTCTCTATTATCCCCCACGGAAATAAAGTATACTTGAAATATTTTCGAAAATATATTTTTTATATAATACATATATTTTTTACGAAAAATAAATGTGTTACATAAAAAGTAGAAAAGTTCTTCTGCAGCAAGAAAAATTTAATACTACGTCGGGTGACTTATAAGTGGCGTCGCGTCCTATTTTCGTTTACCCATTGACAAAAATCATTTCTCTCCACTGCTCGTGCATTTCTCTATAAAAAAATGTCAAACATGTGCATTTTAAAAATCCGCCCCAACACGAGCCATTAAACAAACCGTTTTAAATAAAAAATTGCGCTCAAAAAACTTTAGACGCATTACCAGCCGTAAAATTTTTCAAAAAATTAAAAAATCCAAATTAGAGAACGTGTTATCAAAAATACGTGATTTGCCATCGTAAGAACTATGCAACGATGACCCCTATAGGGTTATTCAACGTCCTCGCTATATTTCCTATATTTTCAAAACTACCCTCAAGTTATCAATTAAAAAATCATTCTCTCTGCAGTGCAAAAAATGTCGGGTGACTTATAAGTAGCGTCGCGTACTATTTTCGTTAAGGTATCCTTAGAGGTACGGAATCTACTGTAGGCGACAGGGACGTGCGACCCCGACGTTTCTAATTGGATCGCTATTTTTTTAATTGGATCTCGAATGGAGCAAGTTGCAGCGTCGAGTTCAGCTATGCTGTGCTGTGCTGCTTTCCACAAATTCGCGAACGCGGGGTCGCCCCCCCTGCCCCCTTCCCCCTGCCCCCTCGCCCCATTCACCCTCCGTATTCACGACCGCTGCAGCCACCGCCGCAGGGGCTCTCGACCTTTTCGTTTCCACCGGAGTAATTCTCGTATATAGTCACCTATGTATATGTATACTCGTGGTCCGACCGCACGACGTCACGTGCCTCGCGCACGCTCTGCCTACGACAGCAATCCGAAATCGATTCCATCCTCCTGGAGTACGATCCTCGTACACTCCAGTTTAGAAGCTATTTCTCGATCAAACTCGTCGCGCCCCCTTCCGCCTCTCCGCCCTTCTACGTTCGCTGCACGGGTCCTCCATGAATATATCCATCTTACTCCACTTTCGACAGCTCGTCAATGACACCGATTCGCGTATAAATGGAAATCTCGATATTCCCGTTCCCCCGAAACAACACCAAAAACCACACCGTTCTCGCAATTTACTACTGTCACCGACCGCGACAGAGAAAATGCCACTGCGAGAATATATATCGCCAATATGGTCATCGTAAAAAAATATATATGTATATAGGATGAAAAGAATATTAGAATTGTATAAAAATGGAAAGTACGAGAAGTATTGGACGACGTATTGAATATTTATTGAATTAAGAATTGATAATTTTAAGAATTGAATGGACAAATATTCGAAATTTTTTTGTATAATTATTTCATAGCAATTTCAAGCAAAAAATTATTTCATAGCTATTTCAAGCAAAAAATGCGACTGAATTGACAGAAAATACTTGGTGTACAGGAGAAGATACAGCAATTGAAGTAACTACAGCGACGAGAAGAAGAGGTGCGGCGGACAGCGCAGCGAGGGCGCGAATGCAGGAGGAGAGAGAGAACCGCGAACCGGACGTGACGTGGTGGCTGGCCGCGGCTAAACATAGACTTCTCGCCGCCGCATGCCTCGTCGCCTAGCCCGTCGAGTGCACTTTGTCGTGCTTCGTTGTACTTTCTTGTCTTGTCTACGCTTTCCACTCTGTGTGCACCACTCTCGTGAATCCCAAGGCTACTATATCGCTTCTATCCACACCGCAAAAACCCGTAGTGATGGACTTGAAAGTAATAAAAGCGGACGAGCTGTTAACATTTTTTTTTACTTATTCGCTGAGGGGATACACATTCTCCTTTTCATAGATCATTAAAAAAAAATCTATTATAACATAAATTTTCAAAATTTAAAGACGTACAATCACAATTAAAATAATTTAAAAAATTCAACTTTAAAAAAAAAATTCAGTTTCACTGTTAAATACATTTTCTTGCGATAATACCAATAATTTGACAAAATATTTATATCTCATCGAGAACTGTTCGTAAATTTCGTTTAATTCTCCCTCGAACTTATACGGCGTCAGACCGTACAGTCTGACGCCGTACGACACAAAAAAATTATTGTTAAAAATCATTTGCCCAAATCACAAAAAGGAATCACGATTCGATGAATGATTTTTCGGCAAAATGATGTGGCCTCTAAATAGGAGGCTCGTTGAGAGAGCGATAATGTGGATTTTTGAGAGCACCCAAGAGAGAGAAAGAGAGAGAGACAATAAATGCATAGCGCAAACGGGCAACAGTCAAGTGTTACAGAGAGCGAAGGAGATGGATGGAAAGGCTGTCTGGCGTTGTAAAAAGATAAAATTCATATATCTCGCTCGACGAGCAGAGGGAGAGAGCCTTGCGTGAGCATGACGCTCGCTGTATCGGGACTGTATGGCACTCGGTAGTCTCATTCACGGAACTCTACTACGAGTTTCGCTCCGTTGATGGACGTATCGCGGCCAACAGCAGCAGCGGAATGCCGCCGGGGGCAGCAACTCGCTGCATCGTAAAGCTACGTTCACGGCCATTGCACCGTACACTGCACCGCACAATGCTTTGTTGTATAGGCACTCGCGAAACAGCTTCGCTGTACAGATGATAATAGACAATTATTGGTACCAGAGACTGGATATCTCTTCTTATTCAACAACCGGATCTCCTGTACTTTTTTTATTAAAAGGATCGAGGCACCTAAAAATAACCAAAATTAAACAGTACTGTAAATGATAATATTAAGATACTAGTGCGATGAAACTTTTTTGCGACGAGTGTGAATTTGCAGCACGAGCTGAAGGCGAGCGTTGAAATCATACGAGATCAGAAAAAGTTTCTCCCACGAGTATCGTATACAATTTTATGCCACTAGTGCGAAAAGTGCCTGGGTATTCGATATTGAATAATTAATATTTTTCTTCCATGGCGATATACCGATTAGTATCTTAGAATAAAAACTTTATCGCATTATTTGTTTTTGTTTCAGGTAAGCGGACTTCTTGACAATATTGTTTCTGGCTGTTAGATGCGAGTTTTGGTAAAGTAGATTTTACTGTAACAATAATAACGATTTATAAAAATATTGTTCTTTGCGATGACATAGTATGTATATCTTAATACCCTAATATTATTCCATACTCTATCCAAACTCATAAACTTTGTGAGTTAAGCAGAGCAATTATGTTTCAACTTTATGCCCATTGATTGAGGTAGAATTTTCACTTTAAGCTACTCAACATTTTTCATCGACTTTCACTGATTTTCTACGTTCTATTCATTATTCGCTCCGAACATAATATAAAATGTTATCAACCCACTAATTTTGTTGCCGTTTATCAGTTGTTGTTTTTTTTTCTTAATGTAAACTTTAGCTTGCCAGGCTGTCACACATTTTATTATACATCTGTGTATTATTCGCGACTTTTGCCAGGCACAATTATCTCCTGTCTGTTGTGATGTACGCTTTAAGCGTCAGGTTTTCTCCCCTTAGGATTCATAGTGACGGTGATACGTACGATAGACGAAGATAGGATTAGGCAGAGACGGACAGGAAGCTCCGGGAGTCGGCGCGTCGGTCGCGGAAGCCAGAGAGCGAAGGAAAAGGTCTGGAGGAAGGAGCGTTGCTGCGGAGAGAGCAAGAGCACTTGCAGAAGTAGCCGCGGCAGCAGGCAACTGGAGAACACTGCTCCGGTGCTCCGTTGCCGCAGCTGCATCGCCGCTCGCCACCCGCACAGCAACCTCAGACGGGAGAATCGATCTGGGCGTCGGCCTCAAGACATACCCTCCACCCTCTGCGCTTCTGTCGCTCTATCTCCCTTTTCGTAGCACACCTTTGCTTCGCTCCATCGTGCTTCCCGATTTCTCGCCTTGCGAAACGGTTCATGTAACATCAGCCATCACTTAGCATCACGCCCTTGAAATATTTCACTTAATTATGCTCATTAGAGTAATCCCAGCCCTTTCATCAATAGTGAAAAGACATTTATCTGGAATAACGGAGATTTATAAGATTACTATTGATGGGACAAAAAAAAATTATTTTATAGAAATTGAATAGAATAAATGGTTTCTTTTGCTAGGAAAAAAATGATGCACAGTAGAATTTAACATCAGCCATCACTTAGCATCACGCTCTTGAAATATTTCACTTAACCAAAAAAATTATGCACAGTAGAATTTAACATCAGCCATCACTTAGCAGCACGCCCTTGAAATATTTCACTTAGTTATGCTCATTAAAGTAATCCCAACCCTTTCATAAATAGCGAAGAGAAATTTATAGAATTACTGAGCTACTTATTGATGGGGAAAAAAAATTAATTTTTCATTCATACCACTTTTCATGCTCTCTTCATAGGCGGATCCATAATATTTTCGTACTATCAATCAAATGAATTTCATAATTCGCAGTTTCATAATTTCCGTAAACATGCTGATATTTCATAACAAAAAAATTTTGCTGAACGTTGTCCACGTAGGAAATTTCATCTCAGGTGAACAAACTTCATCCTTGGTGAGATTGCACGCATTTTTCTTCATTTTAGCATAATGTACCATTTTGTGGTTGGGAATGTTTACGAAAAATTAGCAATTTAAATGGTAATAAAATTATGATAGTTAAACGAAAGGATTGAGGAAATAAATGGCGATGGGTCGACGGCGCGGGTGATTGTAAAATGCAGTGCATTCCTGTTTTCTAGGGAGTGGGCCATTTGGTAGGCGATGGGATAATATACGCGTGTAGGGACGCAAGGCTGAACGATCGCGAAGGGCAAACTGCTAGCAAGGGTTTGATATTCCTGGCAGGACCTCGTAAAGCTTCGGCGATCGTAAACTGCGTAGGTTGTTCGTAGGTAAACGTATATCTATGTATAGTTAAGGTTTACTATAGTGTCCTATGGAAAGGGCGATCTGCCTCTCGTCTGGCACTTACCCTATTTGCGTTCTTGCTTTTGCGAATGGCGGCCGCGTGCACATTTAACAATACACCACCGAGGGTTCTGATAATTCCAGCAGAGATGCAGGAGGACAACACAATAGTCGGTGTAGCTTCTGTAAAGTACACGTTTGGAATTCGCATAAACCGAAATATAAAACGGACCCAAACATGCGAACAATTAAAAATTAATTTAATCATCACAATAGATTGAAAAGTTAGGTTAATAATAAATCAAACGATAAACAATCAAAAATCGGTTACATTCGGATAAGGAACGAAATTGATTTCTTTTCCTCTCTTGAAAAGAGCACATTTAACAAATACAACACCGAGGGTCCTGATAATTCCAGCAGAGATGCAGGAGGACAACACAATAGTCGGTGTAGCTTCTGTAAAGTACACGTTTGGAATTCGCATAAACCGAAATATAAAACGGACCCAAACGTGTTAATAATTAAAAATTAATTAAATCATCACAATAGATTGAAAAGTTAGGTTAATAATAAATCAAGCGATAAACAATTAAAAATCGGTTACATTCGGATAAGGAACGAAATTGATTTCTTTTCCTCTTTTGAAAAAAGCACATTTAACAATACACCACCGGGGGTTCTGAAAATTCCAGCAGAGATGCAGGAGGACAACACAATAGTCGGTGTAGCTTCTGTAAAGTACACGTTTGGAATTCGCATAAACCGAAATATAAAACGGACCCAAACATGCAAATAATTTAAAATTAATTAAATCATCACAATAGATTGAAAAGTTAGGTTAATAATAAATCAAGCGATAAACAATTTAAAATCGGTTACATTCGGATAAGGAACGAAATTGATTTCTTTTCCTCTCTTGAAAAGAGCACATTTAACAATACACCACCGAGGGTTCTGATAATTCCAGCAGAGATGCAGGAGGACAACACAATAGTCGGTGTAGCTTCTGTAAAGTACACGTTTGGAATTCGCATAAACAGAAATATAAAACGGACCCAAACGTGCAAATAATTAAAAATTAAATAAATCATCGCAATAGATTGAAAAATCAGGTTAATAATAAATCAAGCGATAAACAATTTAAAATCGGTTACATTCGGATAAGGAACGAAATTGATTTCTTTTCCTCTCTTGAAAAGAGCACATTTAACAAATTTAACAAATACATACAATGTGCTCTTTTAATTTTTTTTGTACGCCGTGCAAAAAAATTGCACGGCGTACAAAACTGCTCGACAGACTTGCCACGTGCGCGATGCTGGTCACGTATAAGTGCGGAACGGTAAAGGTGAGGATGGCCCCACGAGAGTAAAAGAGATCGGAGTGGCAGCGAGGTAAACGAGTTGGCGGATGACCAGAAAGATGCGAACGCCCGGGAACTCGACGACAGTTCGACGTTTTTCTTATCCGCGAAGACGAGCGAAAATAAGTACCAACCAGAAAAATAATTACTGCCATTTTACTGGCAGTCTGGCACGCGAAAATTATTTTCTGTGTGTATTTTTATCCCATTATTATTTTCTTTATTATTTTCCGTGAGTTAGCATGGGAATCCATAATAATGCATCAGGCCGCAATATAATGATTTTTTTACATACTATGCGTGAAATTCCATTTTACGCACTGTTTTTGGTGTGTAAAATGAATATTCACACACCAATATGCGTAAAATTTTAAAAAAGTTAAAAATCGTCATATTTGATGGGGAAATATATTCTCTGACCTTCCTATGGTTTATTGCGGTATATATGAGTAGTGAACTCTATTTGTCGTCAGAGGGCACTATTCTATTGATTTGACACACGCTTTCGATCCCGATTTATATTTCGATTAGAGATTAGATCAATTTAGGAATTTTTGCATTTTTGTCTTTGTCGTTAATTGTGATATTATATAGTTAAATCAATAATAGTGATTATTATATAGTTAGGTCACATAAAAAACTCTTATCGGGCTCATAGAAAATGATGTAGCGACCATTCTGGAAATTCAGAGGAGAATGATGAGAGTCTTACAGCTCGTTGATCATAATTAAGACGATGGCGATACTCGTACGATAATATGTATATACCAGTGGTTTTGTTACCCAAAGGACTCTCAAAGCGCGCACCTAACGACAATTAGAATTAGTCACGCGGGTAATTACGTCGTCGTTATACAGCCGACTATGCCCAATTATTAATGCAATTATTGCTCTATGTGAGATCAACTGTAATTTCTATTTGCCGCTATACCTTCTATAATTCTTGCGATATTTACATTAATAAGCGTGCGTCGACTCTTCTCACTTCCCCTCTTTGCCTCGTACATCGTCCTTTGCAAATCATCTATTGTGATTAGTACTATTTACGATTATCGATTTTTAAAAAAATTTTTACATTCCTTCGTGTTCGAGATTACGTTGTTCGATTCTTTATGCCATAATCTTTTCGATATCGATATTCAGTTGTACCATATCGATACGAAAATGTGGACATATATTTTTATGGACAGAAAATTTTTTTACGCATGCGAAAAATGGCACAAAACACAGACATCGTCTCAATCGTCACGCCATCAGTGAGTTTGCCTCACGAGTCATCTAATTTTTTTACGGACTGACAACTTTGTTCTTAATAGAAGAGATGTGCAAAGAGGAAAGAAGAAAAACCGGATGCAATGTAATTGCAATGGTAGTGAGTAGCACCAAGTGAAATAGAGAGGGTCTAATGGCGAGATGAGAACGGGAGACATAAGTCGAGTTCATAAATTACAAAATACAATATAAATGCTAATTTAATGCCTCTCTCATTATTTGTATTTGACTCTGTCGAGACGCGGATACTGAGATAGTCTGTGTGTTACTCTCTACGACTCACATCACTCTAGTATGACTTTCACTGACTGCCTCAGTTCATTTTCTTCTTGCACTCTTTTACCCTGTTATTCGTCTTGACGACTACCACTCGAATTATTGGGACTACCATTCAAATCGTCTTTATTACCATGCGAACCGTTGGTACTATCATTTGAGTTGTAAGGGAAATAGAATATAATCGATTGGTTGTATCAACTCATTTTTTGGTTATGGTAACTAATCTTTTCTTTTCGTGTGGAATAAAAATTCGTTTGAATATCTTGAAAATTATCAATTTCTGCATTGTAAATATCCATCTGTTATCACCAATCAACAATTTTCCGGCTTCAACAAAGTGTCAATAAAATTTATCTAATCCACTATTATTTTTAATTCGCATGGATTATCAAAGGACGTTACGTGGCCCTAATGTGGCCATCAGTTGCCCTAATCCCCGTGAAATCGAATCAAACAATAATAGCATTTTTTTTCATGTAAATGTGCTTCACTTTCATGAAATAAAAATGTAGGATGTATTTCTATTGTAATTCCACTAATAGTCGACTTTTTAGAAGAATTTCAAGATGAAAATTTATTCAAATGTCTTGAATATTAGCAAAGTTTTCCATGTAGAAAATAAGATGTGCAGTTAAATGCATCTATTTCTGTCAATCGATATTGTTCCACTCAAGAGAAGCTACAATACTTTGTAAACATTCACTTTGAGTGCCAAATTGTGTTAGCTACCTTTTCTTCTATCTTGCAATGGCCGTGGAAAGTCGTTAACTTAAGAAAGGAGGCTTTAAAGTTCTATGGTAATTTTCCGAGTTCCTACCGAACCAACCGAAGTCAACAACAACAACAACAACATACTGCATGGCACATTGTGTCAGTGGTTAGATGAAGATTGACACTCGAGTGTCGGAAAAGGAAACCGCGAGGTTGGGCATAGGATGGAAGAGCACATCACGCGAGTGAAACCGCAACATCTCGTTCGTTGGTACGTTCCATAGGTTAACCCAAGCGTTGAAGCAGTTGAAGAATAACGCGTGAGGCTATAACATGGACAATACCAAGTCGTAAAAGCACCTGAGCTCTCCCATGGTGCGTTTACAACGCTTGACGTTCATCTCATCGCTACATACGCATAGTGCGTCACTCGTCTTTCCGTAACTTCTGTCCGTCCGTCTGTCTGTCTGTCGGTCAGGTAGAGAGAAGATGGTTTTTCGTGGAAGCGTATATTTCAAAGACGCTCCACTTGAAGAGTGTGGCTCGTTTAGGAGCTACTGTAGCCGTCAAAGCTATTATACCATGCGGTTTCCGTTCGTGACGGTCCCGTCATTGTTTTTATTTTCATCCCTCTCTTTCAGCGTGATTCCCTCTCTGACCTGGATCTCACGCTGTCCGTTGTGGGTTTTACTGTGTTTCGAAACTTTCAATCCATATTATTGCGACTACCATTTATGAAAACAAAAATCAACAACGATATTTTATTTTTATGAGCATATCTATACTTATTATAGAAGGAAGTGGCCGAAAACGTTTGTGTCTGTATGTTCCAAATTTAAAATTTGTTAAAATTTCAGAAATTTTATAAATTTAAAAATTTCAGAAATTTTATAAATTTAAAAATTTCAGAAATTTTATAAATTTAAAAAATTCAGAAATTTAAAAAATTTCAGAAATTTAAAAAATTTCAGAAATTTAAAAAATTTCAGAAATTTAAAAAATTTCAGAAATTTAAAAAATTTCAGAAATTTAAAAAATTTCAGATATTTCAGAAATTTAAAAAATTTCAGAAATATAAAAAATTTCAGAAATTTAAAAAAAAGTTTCCGTATTTTTCTCATATTTCCATGTATGTTTTTCTTTCTATAGACAGTTGTAATATATCTCGCTGGTTTAATAAAGCCCACATCAATACCGTGCGAATAAAGGTGAGAGATACGCACGTAATATTCTCTTCAGTGCTGAGAGTGGCTTAAGAGAGTCTTAATGACGCTTTCAGGGTTGGCAGAAACGAGCACGCGCCGCACGTATTCTCTGAAATGTACGCTTTTCTGCTTTTCGGGTTCATTATCATTAGGGCCAAGTCGCAAAAAAAAAGTATGAACACTGAACTTGATTTATTGACTGCCACTGAAAATCTAGCGTTTACGTGACTGAGAAAGGAAAAATTGCGATTGAAAAAACAGTTGTCATAAGCACAGTTACGTTATCAGATTTTTATCAAGATTCACTTGACAGGTTGTAATTCAGATGACACCCGAAAAACGATTCCTCCGCAAAGGTTTTATTACACTGCGCACTTGGGTCTCTTCGGATTTATATCGTCGCCTAGAAATGGATTTTAATGGTTCAACAGTGTTGGAAAGAGGTACACACGTTTTCTCATTCGCGGGCATTGCAGATCTAGCGCTGGCTTGCACGTCACGTTGACACGTAAAGGTGAAGGCATTCGGCGACGTCCGGCGACTCGTAAAAAAGATAAAACGTCAAATCGTAAATCAAAAATCTGAACGACATACTGCAGAGACGTACGGAATAGACTTTTACTTGTGAATTAACTGCACGTGCAAATATGCGATTGTATAAATTTACTGGTTTTTTAAAGACCACTGAAAGTTTGTATGATTGTTTTAAATTTAAAGAAAAAAGTATGAGTAGAAAGTTAATAACAAAAAATATAACAAATTTTGGATATCCGTTTTGCAAAAAAATCTTTAGTGTAGTAGATGGTTTTATGCCGAACTCATATCCAAAATTCGTTATTTCGCGCACATTCTAGAAAAAAAAATAAAAATAAAAATGAAAACAAAAATCTGAAATAATTTGTATGCATACAAATAAATTAACATATCATTTTCATTAGAAAAAAAGTTAGGTTGACTGATTGTTTGTTGAAAAATTGTTTTTTTCACCAATTTGTTAATAACATTTTGGGATTATTATTTTAATATATATCAGTAATATATCAGTATTCTATTTTTCAACGACGAACGTATCTGAAAATTAATATACGGTATATGCATCGATGCTTTATATACCGGTATATTAATTTTAAAACAAACATTTTTTTTACAGTGTAGAGCTATGCTTTGCATCCTTTTTCCAAGCTGGATATCTCGTTAATCATATATAGCACAGTGTTAATGGGCACACATCCGCAGATCGTGATGCTTCTCCAGTGCTTAGGTGATAGGGTCGCGGGAGAGCAAGTTGTCAAAGCGTGACAAGCCCGGCGAGTCAGCGAGAGAATGGTTCAAGAGTTCATCGCGAGGACGCGAGCTCAACGCGTGCTAGAAAATCTCTCCTGCGACCGCCGTATAAAATACGAAGAGTAGATGTTCAAAAATGTTTTATACGTACATTTTTAACCAAAATGTTTCTTAAAAAATTTTTAAAACAACCAATGCCATCTAAATTAGGTGTTAGTACATCGGTTTTGGATAATAATTCTTGCAAAAAATTGTTAAAATAATAGAATTTTAAAAAAGCGATAGCTGGAAATGAAATATTTAAAAAAATATGATTTGAAAAAAAATTTGTTTCGTTTTTCTAAAATATTCTCGAAAAAATCGGAAAATTTTCTAATACATATTTAAAAGAGGAGTTTTTTTCATCGAGGTTACTAAACAGCTGTTTTAATAACACATTAATATATTCTTTGCTACCATTGTGCAAAATAAATGTTTTCAATACCATGAAAAAGGCAATTTTTCGTCCTCTTGAAAATACATTAATATTATTCATGTATAAATTCAAGTAGAGAACGAGCAACAAAAGAGAAATGCTGCATGCATATGCAAAATATAAATGGAAGGATTACATCAAGAGTGAGTGCATGTTTTAGGGCCCTTCATACTTCCCGGAAATCAGAAATCTTTCAGCGGCATGAGCTGTTTGATTAAGCAGAGAGTTTCGTTCGAAAGTTTTTAAAAAAGTAATTGAATGACAGGAAAAAAAAATTGGAAGGTTTCAAATGTAATTGGCTAGAGTGAGGAAAAGAAATTTTTCTTTTCGAAAAGTGATTGGTCGATGTAAGGGAGAAAAAAGTTTACGATCTGCTCAACGAAGAAGGATGAGACGGGACCTTTTTTCTCCTCTCCAGCTTCTTTCTTCTCTTAAGTTGTACAACTTCAGCAACTGCGTAATCAACGGATTATCCTCGAGCTGATCGGTCACGAGGTCTGCATAATTTTGCAATTTTAAAAGTTTACCGCTGGATAAAGTCTTTGCGTACTTTGCTACTACCGTTTAAACATGCTTTATTGTATGCACAGATAGTTGCTAACTCACGGAATTTTTCACAGCGAGGAATTTTGCAGATTGAGAAAATTATAACAAAAATGAAAATACAAAATTGAATGCTCACAAAATATGTGCTTAATACCGAAAAAATAATGCAATCAGCTGTTAAATAAAGATGAAAAGGCGAATTCCTTAAAAGTGCTATCTCTTTATTGTTTAGAATCAGAAAAGTAGCCACAATAAAAAAGAAGCTTATCTATCAAAGAATTAAGAATTTCGTGATGCCCCAATTTTTAATTCTCGTTCATTTTTTCAAACAAATGTTTTCAAACAATTTTTTCAATTATCATTTTTTTATTAATTCGTAAATATGCCATCAGAGCCCATGTTGAAATGCATGCATAAAAAAATTAATTTTGTGTAAACGATGTAGACGAAAATTCCCAAAAAAATTCATGTGAGTTTGTCATGAATTATTTAAAAAGAGGTAATTATTTCAGATTTTTTTGTGCATTTTCCTCCTTAAAAAAAAATTACTGGCCAAGATCTCGATACGAGAATGTTGCATTGCCTTGTTATTTTCCCAAAGGATCGACGATTCGACTTAACTCATGAAGTAAGCATATAAACACGTATTCTTCGTGATTCTCCTCGAGGTGAATTGAAATTAGCAAAGATCTTGAGAAACTCTCGATAGATCTCAAATCGATCCGAGAAATACGTGTATATACATGGTAAAGACTGAATAATTTTGCAATTAGAATTTTTTGCCTGCGATCACGGTACATCGATAATTCCTTCTTCGCGACTTATCGATATATATAGTCATGTCAGATGCAATTTCCAATCCCTGAATAACACAACATTGGCGCTCTACTGATCGAGAGTTATTCCACAGATACTCGCTAACAAGTGTCGTCATACCTTTATTACGTATACAAATAAACAGTTAGTTATTCCATTCGCAATGATAACTAACATCTTACAAAAGCTACGAGTGCGTTAGAAATATTAAAATAAAATAAGGCAAAATGACCCTTAATTATCAGTGCATGAAAAATATTTGCCAAAGAATGATTGCCACCTGCTCGATTGATCGTCTCTGGAAATGAGGAGGTCATTTAAAGTTAAAATGACGTCTGTCAAGTTAAATATTGCGCACACGCAATTTTTACTAGAAAATATAAAAGTTTTACGAGGGAGAAGAAAAAAAATTCTGAATGAACGGTATGCAATGTGTTGCAATTCGGTCACACGATGAACTACCGAGAATGCTGAAGAAACGGTCCGTTACATAAAAAGCGAGTGCTACAGAAAAAATTAACTAATAGTGTGTTCCTTACGTAGACGTGAATTTTCTACACTTTATATTAGATGAAAAAAAAACAGGATTACCAAGCGCTTGGTTATATATGTAGCAACTAAATTATCGGTTATACCAACCAAGTTATTGATTAACCAACCAATTTGATTTGGTTGGTTACTCGAGAGAGAAAATATAAAATGAATTCTATTGCGAAATTCTTCTATTTGCAATCTGCCGTTTAGTTTCTCCACTCGCTTTGATCTCGGTGCATAAATAATTAACCGCGATTGCCAGGATCTGCGGAGACGAAGTGCGTAGCGGTGCTTGGGACGTTCAACAGAGTAGCCATTGCAGACCTTACCTTATGCGGTCTGGCGCCGTTCGCCATTCTAGCACATAAGAAGTCGCGCATATGTTTTATGCTATGCACTCAGCTGTAATGTATGCTATAATCCTGGAAGCGTGCGGGAATGCAATGTGAACCGAAAATGGTTATTCGGGTTATCCAACAAATTAATATATTGATGGACAGCGCACGAATCAATTTACACGTTGAATCACTAGACTGCAATTTTTACTCCTAAGTGCTAATTATAAAAATTTCATGATAACTCTCAATTGGCTCCATGTAGGAAAAAAAAGTATCGCCATGTACAGATGATGAAAAATAATAACCGAAAATGACGAATAACCGAAAATGGTTATTCGGGTTATTCAACAAATTAATATATATTGATGGACAGCGCACGAATCAATTTACACGTTGAATCACTAGTCTGCAATTTTTACTCCTAAGTGATAATTATAAAAATTTCATGATAACTATCAATTGGCTCCATGTAGGAAAAAAAAGTATCGCCATGTACAGATGATGAAAAATGTCTACACTCATTTTAGAATGTACTGCTCGACAGATAAAATAAGCCTTCGAAGACTGAAATGTCTTCATAGTTTTCTTATGCCTTTGCTGTGTCTCATTCTATAAGCAGTTGCACTGCAGACGATTTAAGCGAACGGTGACATAATAATGTAAGACTTCGAAACTGCAACGCGTTAACGATTATCAAGATTCTCGTTGAAACGCATAACGTTGGTCCTGATCGTTAGGCAACGCGCCTGCGGAGGCGAGTGCATGCGAGGGTTTGGTCAGTAATTATATCCAGCATTGATTCACCTGAGGCACTTTCATCAAAAATTTAAAACCGAGCTCTGAAAACTCATATTCCACGGAATTGAAAAAAAGTAATTACCACTGTAGAGCAGACCTGTCGTTATAAAGTTGATTGTCCGGAAATTCAATAAAATAGCAATATACATTTTGAAAACGGTATAACCCAGTTTCCGGACTTTTACATAGTAAATTTGTATATAAAGGGCTTTTTTTTTAGCTTAAAGAATAACGTCAAGAATTTTTTATCCAATAACGTTTATTATCAAAATAATGTTCTCTAATCGATCAATAGGTCTAATAAAGTTGATCCATTCAAATTAAATAACATTTCCTTGAGTTCTAACAATCTTATGAGTTCGTCGCTCTAAACTTGTTTCATCGAATGCCTGATATGATTCAATCTTAAGACGAGTTTGATAAGAAAAAATGATTTCTAATTGCATTTCTTTCTTCGCTTTTTGCTAACGCTGGAAAAGTTGATTTTACCTTTAGTCATTTGATGTCAGCCCGAGGCTTGAATTCTAGATTAAATATTGATTAGCAATGACGTTTCAAGGCACAACATGAAGTTGTGAACATGGATTGAATATCTTAGTTCGAGATTACACATTGGCTTCTGGGTATTAACCCAGTTTCATGTGAAGTGCTTGCATCCGTCATATTTTTTTCGTCATCTTGGTCATCTCGTTTTGGAGATACCAACGCTCTTCATCATTAAAAGTCCTAAATCTTGTTTTTCTTCATTTTTTTTTCGATCTTCCCGCTGCTGCTCGGTCTGTGGCATCAGCGCCGAGCGCGCGAGCACACGCGCGCGCATTGCACGTTGCATTCCGAAGCTCGAGTGGAAGGACCCCGTCAAGGTGAGCCGGTCATTGTGCCGCGTGAATGCTGCTTTGCGGAGAGTATGCGCGCGGGCGAGCGAGCGATTCTCGCGCGCCTTAGCTTCGTCACGCAGAACTTCTCTTCTGTTTTTTTCCCTTTTTATTTGTCAGACATATACAAGATACGTCAATGATTTTTCTCTCAGAGGAATATTAATGATAATATTTCATTTAAAAAATTATGGAACAATTAACATACAAAATTAAGAATAGTGGTACTATAACAAACTCACATGAATTTTTTGGGAATTTTCGTCTGAATCGTTTACGCAAAATTAATTTTTTTATGCATGCTTTTTAACATGGGCTTTTATGGCATATTTACAAATTGAAAAAAAAATAATAAACATTTTTTTTTACGTCGTTGAATTTTGAAGTATTTGGTGGGAATAATTCTTTTTTTTTCTCAATGTAAAAAAAAATTTTAATTAAAATTTTTTTTTTTATTCGTGAATACGCCATAAGAATCCATGTTAAAATGTATCCATTAAAAAATTGATTTTGCGTAAACGAAGTAGACGAAAATTTCCAAAAAATTAATGTGAGTTTCTTATGAATTATTAAAAACTCGGTAATTATTTTAGATTTTTCTGTGCATTTCAATTTTACTGACGAACCTCCTTAAAGTAAAAATGTTCAGTTGAAAACTAAACTATACATATATATATTTACGGAATAGCAGATATAGCTGAACCGCTCAAGTCGGTATCACTACAAATGAAAGAGGAAACTGAGAGGAGGGAAGAAAGCACACGCGGTGGCCCTGTTCGGCTCGTGTGGAACGCGCAGGTGTCTCGTTAACGCATCGTCAGTCGCTATGGCTATGTTTCTCACTCGCGCACGTCGTCCGTTGCCGCTAGTCAGTTGGTCGGCGCTAATCGTGCGTCCCGAGCACAGCACAGAGCTAGGAACTCGAGCCTCTGAGCGTTAAGTGGCAGAACCATGCGAAGCCCTCCTGGGAAGCTCTCTCTTCGCTGCGAGCAACTCGCCAAGATCGCGAATACGACTGCGCTTAAATAGCATACCTCTATCTCGCTTTAATAATCTTTCGGACTGCGTGTGGCCGTCGCTGTTGAAGGAAAAAGATATAACTTTGCTAATTTCGAGATGAAAAGGTGTTAAAAGATTTCTCGCGCCTAAGAGGTGCTAAAGCATTTTTTTTCTGTGAGAATAATAGAACCGTACGAACCTTCGACTATGTCTTCAAGAAAAGAAAGTCGGGTCTAATTAAAAAATTTAATATCACCGAGCTTTTTATATACAAAAATTACCAAAAAACTACATCGCTGATAATCGACAAAATTATTATTTTTTTCGTAATTCATTTCTTTTTTAATGTCATCATAAAAACATTATAGAAAAAATTATTTTCAAGATAATTGTCAGCGATCGCTGAATCGTTCCGAGCGCATTTCCGGTTAATTAAAAAACCGGTGAACCGGTAAAAGAATTGCATCGTCGGCCGGTGACCATTAATTTTCAAAATATTTATTATGTTTATCATACCACCAAAATAAAAAAAATAAAAAAATTTCTAGTCCCACCAAACGGTAAAAAAATTTGTTCTAGTTCAAGCGACACATTCTCATTTAAGAAAAGAAGAAAGTTGGACTTTTTTTCGATCCTTAAATAGATGTAACACCTTTAAAAAAATTGAAAGGAAAAAATGAGTCAACTAACCCCGATCTCGCTTATAGTATAGCTAACTATCGAACTGACCGTAATGAGTAAGGTGAATAATAATAATAGTAAAGTAATAAAAATGAAAGTTCCGTACGCTTGAGGGTATACGATCAAGCCTATTATTCGCCATACTCGGAGATGTGCCACGCCCGACATTGTTGCTCGAGTTGCGGTAGATCGAGCGACATCCCCTTACCGATCATCTCTATTCTATTTTTCTCCCAAGCTCTCCTATAATTCTCTCGATGTTTCTTTCTACGTGCGCGGTACGTCTGCCCGGAGAACGCAGTTATTACGACCTCGTAAATATGTCGCTGTCACGTTGGTTACCGCGATACCGATCGCGGAATGATGCGAGGGAGCGATGCTCCGCGAATAACAAAAACGCCGAAGCGGTCAGCGGTTCTGCCTGCCGGCCAGTATAAACGAGAACGAGGAAGTGGTGATGCTGGCTGACATGGGATTCGAGCGGCTCTGCGGCTAGAACTTGAAGCGGTCACTCGCTGAGAGCCCGTAGTGTCACTGGTAAGGACGTCAAGTACGAAGCCACAGAAAATACAAGTTTCAAACTCGAAGCAGTCGCTAGTCGAGATGTCGAGAGAAACAGTTCTTTACTTTTTTTCGAAATCAATTTAAGGAGGTGGCACGGAATTTCTTCTATTACAGAGTACCAACAAAAATTCAGGGAAAATGAAATGATTTTCGTGGTTAATGTAAGCATCATTTTTACCTGGCATTTTGAATTTTCAGCTCTTTATCCAGAAAAGTATACTTTTTTCAGTGGTTGCTATCGAAAGTTGCGACTCGTTACTACAAACTTACACATGCTGGAAAAAAAATTTTCTCCCTAATCTCCCTAATTGAAATATATTGCTTCAAAAAGCTAATGCATACCTTAATTTTTTCAGATTTTTTTTATTTAGAACAATGCGCAGAATATAAGGAGTTTTGGATATGCGTTTTGAAAAAAAATCTTGACTGCAACAGATGGTTTTATGCCCAACACATATCCAAAATTTGTTATATTCTGCGCATTTTTCAAGATAAAAAAAATCAAAATCAGAATAAAGAAAAAAATCTAGAAAAATTCGTATGCATTCAAATAAATCAACATATCATTTTCATGAAAAAAAAAAATTACGCTGACTCCTTGTTTGTTGAACAATTGTTTTTTTTCACCAATTTTTTAACAACATTTTGGGATTATTATTATGCGAAATCGATCTTTTCAGCACTTTTTATATTGCATTATTTTTATCCCATCAGGAAGTTATCGAAATTGTCTCTGAAACTCGCTTTTGGCGGGACTGTACGTATCATACATCCTTAATTCGAATTGCTTTATTAATTCGTAAATTGTTGAAGCAATCTGAACGGATGATATTTAAACAATTAATTTTAAATCGTGAAAAAATATTGCCACAGCCCGAGATCGAACCGGAAACTCTAGGTCGTTTGATTGATATTCCCCGTCCCACAAAGGGTCGACGATATAGAGAGCCACGTAGTAAACGAGTAGAGCAACGACGCCGACTGTGCCTGGGGCAACTTCAGTCTGACTGTCTACCGGTCTGAAACTGTAGACGTCACGTTAAGATCGAGGGTTCTCGGATTCTGGAGGGTGCAGTAGATTCCGCGCTCATGTATTAGATTCTTTCAAGACTGTTGTCGAGCTGTTCCCGGTTTTCGCATAGCCTCGGGACACGTTGACCCAGTCCGAGAAAACCGGATAACCGATTTTCTCTACATGATTAAATATTCCAATTAAAGACAACAAGTCTATATAATCAGCAAAGAATAAGGGTTTTTTCATCAATTTAGAAAGCTGAATCTAATCTCGTTTCTCTTATCAATTATGGAATTCAAGTGTTGATCATCGGTTTGAAACCTTTAACGAAGGTACGATGCAACGGTACAAAAATATATCTTAACTCGTTTACTCAACTCCAATTATCTATGAAGCAATAAGAATTACGTTTTTTAAACCTATTTATCGCCAAATATAAACCCTGTGAAAACGACTCAATTTTTCGTGGAGTTTTTCTTGCAAATTAGTTCAATTTCTCATGATTTTTTATTTACTATAATCAAGTGAGTCTAGTCATTCTGTAAAATTAGTCTCTTCGTGGGTTTAGTCACTTCTTGCGATCAGCCACTCCGTGAGTTTAGACGATTGACTGAAATACCGTCTTGTACATAAGAGCGGTGGCGAAATCTTTTTATATAGCGGGTAATGTATATATTTCTAACTGCATGCATCTTATTATTTCTCGGAATTCCACACGTCCCACGCACACCCATATTAGCACTCTCTCTTTTCCAAAGGTTCGAGTCGTCGCCTTTGTCGTCGGTACAGTTGAGCAGGTCATGTTTACCCGAGTGCCAAGAACTCTCGTCGTACGACGAGTTCCAACCTCGTCCAACGAGTCACACACAGCATCCTCTCTGTATCTCTTCGCTCGCTCTCGTCTCTTTTTCAACGATATTTATACCATCTTCATTTATGTGATTGTGCGATTAGTACGCTCATCAAATAATCCGGCGCCCGAAAAATAATTCCAATAATTTAAACCATTCGATAAAAATAATTATTCTAATCGAATAATCCAAATTACGATTCGCCCAAATTAAGCAAAATCTCCAATATTCATCCATTCTTAGACTACTTGTCGACTTCAAAATTGCAGTTACTAATACACTCAGCGAAATCGTGTTACTAGTCGACTATAAAGTGACAACGATTAATTTTCCGGCCACGCAACTATTTCGATAGTTACGCTATCCAGGAAAATAGTTACGGTTATTATTTGACAGTTGTGACAACGATGGAAAAAAAAATTGGTTATTCGAACTAAAACTGAATGTCACTTTATAGTTACTAATACGATAATTTTTTCTCAGTGTATTCACCGTAAACGACGCCAACGGTTATACTCTATACATCGGCATCGTCGCCGGCTCCTCAATATATAAATATCTATATACATACATACATATATATACATATGTATTCTCGGCTTGACAAGCCAGATTCATCCGTGTATATGGCGCATCTCGATCACCGTCTTCTCTTTAGACACGCTCGAAAAGTCGCTCGAGAATTCTTATGCACCCACGCGCGTGTGACTCTTAAAAGGGCCGCCTGTTTATCCGGAGGCATACTACAGTAAACTATAAACCATAGCAGAGTGCCCATACCATCGCTCCTAAAAACTTTATTTTCTTTTATTTTTCTCTACTCGCTACTACGAAGCGGAACGAACGTTCTTCTTGGCAGTCTTCGCCACGACTGAGACCGAGGCGACTATCAACAAGAAACGACCTCCGCGTTTTGCTCTCTTGTTCCGCCGACTCGTGATAGAAGATCATCCTTTGCGTTCAGTCGACCCTTCGGGCTAACAATCTCACAGCTCGTGTGCTTGGAAAAACGAACAGATTGCCGGCTATAGTCAGCATCGATCATCGGCGACCGATAAATGTCTGTCATCTATCATCGCGCTTAGCTTCAATCGTATGGTATATATTTTAGTGACTATGTTATACCGTGCGCAAAAAAGATCGATGAAATATCCTATTTTATCCATAATAATTCAATGCACAATGAAAGACATTAAATAATATGGCGATTGTCAGTTTACACGACGATAAAAAGAATACATTAGAAACTCAGAAAAACTGCTTCCGGTTCAACAATTCATTTAGACACAAGTTATTCGATATATGATATTTTCAATGTAGACATTTGCGCGTGGATGATTTTATATTAACGCCGGTTAAGGTTTCGGATATTATCGATGAATTATATTTGAAACAGGATCACAAACATCTAATTACTTATCAACTTAACCATAAATTTTAATTTAGATGAAAGAAATTATAAATTTATTTAGTGTAGTTTAGGAAGAATAATGGACTATTATTTGATCTGTTACATTATTTAAATAATTTCAAATGTCTTTGACTCACATGGTGCATTCATTCAACCTGTTGAACATATGTCAACTGTTGTTTGGCTTAAAATAGAAGGTGGAATGTTAGTGTTTAATGCACAGAACATTATGCATTATACAGCAGAAGTAGCGAAACTCAGTTTGCGACTTTGCTCTCACTTCGCGGGTCTCCAGCTGCTTCGCGGTTTGTCCAACTCTCAAGGAGTTTGAAAGCCCCACATGCTCTACGAGCTCTCTCTATTATAGCAGTATATCTGCCTCGCAGATCCGCATACCTTCTCCCGTGAACCTTGACTATTTCATGTTACGCCTTTCGAACCTACCACCTATATACCTCACTCTAATAATATCTCTATCTAATCCCTCGTCTTTGCCCTAATAGCCTTCCAACAACAGACTAATATATACCATCCGGAAGCAGGTATCTGACCCGCTTAACCCGCTTAACCCCCTTAACGAGGTTCGTCAGTAAGATTGAAAATGCACAGAAAAATCTAAAATAATTACCGCGTTTTTAATTATTCATAACACACTCACATGAATTTTTTGGGAATTTTCGTTCACATCGTTTACACATAATTAATTTTTTTATGGATACATTTTAACATGGGCTCTTTTGGCATATTTACGAATTTAAAAAAAAAATTTAATTAGAAAAATTTTTACGTTGGAAAAAAAAGAATTAATTCAACGATGTGAAATTTTTTTTCAATTATTATTTCTTTTTTTTAATTCGTAAACATGCCATAAGAGCCCATGTTAAAATGTATGCATAAAAGAATTTATTTTGTGTAAACGATGTAGACGAAAATTCCCAAAAAAATTCATGTGAGTTTGTTATGCATTATTAAAAACGCGGTAATTATTGAAAAAATTTCTGTGCATTTTCAATTGTACTGACGATTTAAGTTCTAACTTAGGCGAATTTGTGTCCCAAGTTCGAACTTGACTTCTCAAATTTGGAATTGAGCTCGAACTTGGGATTATAAATTCAACCCTAAGTTTCATTTCATTTAATGTGTTTACTGATTATTCGGCTTTTGGAGGGACACATAGAGGTTCTCAGTGGTTGCTTCGGTGAATTGTTGGAATTTCCAACGGTGGATTGTTGAGCAAAGGGATTGGAAAAGCCTTCGACGAGCATGCGAGCGAACGTGACGACCAATGGCGAAGCGCACTACATTCTCGGAAAAGCACTTGGCGTTCACCTTGCCGCTGAATACCGATTGCTACAGCGCGACTTAACGACTGCCTATACCTCTAGTATGGTTGTCTATCAGCGTCGTGCCACCGCCATGCTAACGTACTTGACAAGAATGCAGTTTCACCTGAGTTGTTGTTTTTCTCGGCGGTCAATAACCGCGATAAACCGTTTTGTCCTCTTTTTCTTAGCTAATTCTTCCTCGCTAAACCTGTCGCAAAAAAATTATTTGCCATCCGAGTTCCAGTGAGAAATTCTAATTGAATTTTTTATGAATTAATTATTCAAGAAAATGGGAAAATTAATTTAAGAAATAATTCCTTTAACTGATATTGATTGCTGTAAAATATTCATAGGCATTCCAATTATGTGTTGTGCTAAATTCATCAAAAAAAGGCATACTAAAAATTTGGAAGATGAAGTATAAGTTTTAAACACAAGCAAAGTAATTCTGACCAATATTCCGAGTCAATATAAATGTTATGGTGATAAAGAATTCATAAATCTAAGAGGCAAGCACAATTTTGCTTGAAACAAATAAATTACTTCAGTAAAATATATATACAGTGGTATATATTTTTTAAATTAATTGCGAAAAAAAAGAAATGTTATTGGTTGCAAAAAAAGTCATTGGGAAATTCATTTATTTTCGCCTGATTTACGTGAAAAAGGGATTAAACAGCAACGAGACATGAGAAAGGAATTTAATAATGAAGTTGAGGGAAGTAAAAAAAAATGTCATAAGCACAGATGAGAGAGAATTAATTAACATTCCGGAGGATGACAAATTTGTTCTCGCGAAAACAGTAATAAGTGAGTAAACGTATTTAACGGTGAGAGGATAACGAGAGGAAGAAGTAGAAGCTTAAGGAAGCTGCAAGTTCGAGGGGATGATGATATTACGCATTTATTCCAGATAGAATAGCGCCTTATCGACGGACTTTATTGGGACGTTACCATTATTCCAAAGGCTTCTTTTTTCTTCATTTTCGTCTTCTTCTTAGCCATATCATCCCCTCGAGTTCATTCTATACTCACTAGCATATCTATATGGAACCAATAAGCGCGTGCGGTTCGAACAAAAATTCAACTTTTAACGGCCGGAGATAAAATCGAAATTACAGTTGAGCGGGGATTGGGCGACTCGTAAAAGGACGCGAGTACCGCTGGTATTAGTATCATGCTCGTGAAAATTGTGGCTGTATAAAAAGCGAGAGGAGCAGCAGAAGCTTTGCGAAAAGTTCCATCCACGAACGAGCGTGACTCGCTCGTACAATTTTTCTCTTGAACGTGCGGCGAAAAAAACAGCAAAGAGAGAACGTTCAAAATGAGAAATGGTTTCAGTTATTTTGTTCCTTATAACATCCGCAAGTTCTGTCGACCAAAGTTCACTAAAAACTAGAATTAACGTCATCCTGATGCAGCCTTACAATAATAAGGTGTAATAATGTCTGAGATTTCATTGCTGTTGTGTAATTTTTTAAGTTTGGAAAATAAATAATCCGCTTTTGTGACAAAACTAAGTAGTTTTATCACAAAAGCGAATTATTTGTTTGCTAAAGTTACGAGGAGCGATTATAGTAAGAGCTTGAGTTAACGGAACTAACTATTCAATCCGATCTCAAATAAAGCCTGAATTAATTTCCAAACGATTTCGCCTTCGCGATATAGATGCGTTTCAGTAAACTTTCGGAATAAGGGCAAACAATATACTTTCTACTAACTGCGGCTCTTGAACGGCAGTTGGAAAATAGTTAAACCAATTGGTTTAACTAAATGGTTCACTTCAGCAAATCCAAATAAATTCTTTATTTGGTTGATTCAGTTGATTCAATTGAATATCATCCTCACAGTTGTTATCCACAAATAATGCATAAGAAAAAAAAACGCTTTCAAAATTTTTATGTCGAATTCTCAGAGCGGTCGAAATGTCGAGAAAAGCGTTAAAAAAATTCAAGATGAATTCACATGCGCGTGTGTGTAAAATTCGCGTCTCCAAATCTCAAGAACATCCTAAAAAATTCGGCTAAACATTGGCAAACTTTCTGTACCGACGTAAAATTTATTGTTTTTCAATGGAGAATAATTTTTAATAAACCGTTCACGTGCTTTTACCTCCCATAAATTTTTTTTGTTAAACGTTTAGGATAAATTACATTGAAAATAAGATGCGAGATATCGTACATCAGTGTCTAGCGGTACCAAGCAACACTGTCCGTTGGTATTAGTCGTTGACGTCCACTTCGTAGTTGTGATCGTGGTCGTGTAGTCGTCTGTCGGTTATCGTTCAATCGGTGACGAGAGAGGCAGGAAGTCGGGGCGACTAACTCGCAATCCTCGACGAATCTCTAACACTGCGAACTCAGTTTACTAACATAGCTTCATAGTACGTATTAGGTCCGTTTGTGCTCAGCTCTATCCTTGCGCTGAGTTAAATACCTGCCGGCAATGTGAGCTCGCGCCTTGTCGAGACGTTACCGTGTTAGTAAATTGCACAATGGGACATTAGGCTTGCCCTTGGTAGTGTCAAAATACATGGTAATAATAATACATCAAAATACTGACATCAACTTTACGAATTCATTCTATTATCAACTCTTCAGCAGAGTTGTCCCATTAATTTTAAATTTGTAATATTCGTTTATTCGTTTAGTTTCTAGCAGCTCATAATGGCTAGTGCTATAAGAGTACGTGTGCTTTGTTTTTTTTTTCTTTATTTATAAAGAACTATTTAGCTAAATTGGTGAATTTTTACGAAAGTTAGAGCGATCACGAGATTTTTTTGAAAAATTAAAAATTCTATAAAATCGGTATAAATTGATACATTTAATACACACACATATAGACATATTTTCTAAACAACTTTTCTCGACGTTTTAGGTGATTCTGAGTATGTTAACATGAAAATCTCGAAAAAAAAAATTTCACGAAAAAAAAAGCTTCCTCTATGAGGAAGCAAAAATAAAATAAAATAAACATTCCGTTTTCGTTACAACAACTATCCCTCATAACCATAGCTGAACGTTGAAAGAAACAGATTTTAAATTAGTTGTCAAATAAATGTTGAGTTGAACAAGAAAAAAAAAATTGATTTCAACATTGAGTAAGTTCATCGACCTATTACATGCTCAAAGTGTGCAATAATGTATTTGTGTTGGATTGAGCTGAACCAATCTCTTTTCTTGGTGTATTTTACGGTGAAGGCGACGTAGTGTGAGCGCCGTCAATAAAGGAAAGTGCATAGAGACTGCGTGTTTAGTCTGATTTCGTGTCCATATAGTTGGATTTATAAAAGCTGTATTACAGGAGAAAAGGTAGTGGAGAGGCGGAGTCCTATAGGAGAGGAGGACGTTGGACATACAGAGAGCCGTCAGGCCGGTCTCGCGACCGCTAGCAGTTGATACGCCCAGGCGGAAGGACAACCAACGTAGATTCGTAGACAATGACGCCTATGCACTGGTGTTTCCTTTGTTGGCTCTTGCGATGTTGCTGTTAGTGTTGCACTAGTCTCTACGATGTCCCTGGCGTTTGCGACAGGCCAACTTCCGGGTGTTCACTACGTTTCTGTCTACCCCCAGCTTCCGCCGAGTTTCCAACCTCCACCGTCGTCCAAGGACTTTATTTCTCCCATTTACTTCGCTGTGGCAAACCAATTTTTCCTTCTCGTGCGTGGGCGCCGTTCCAAAAAAGCTTTCGAGATGTCTTTTGTAAATTATAATGTCTTGTCGCCGGACATCCGTACATTTTATTTACGTGAACATTATTACCGAAGCAGAACCCGAAATTCAATTAAATCTCGATGTTTTGAGCACTTGAATGTTTGGATTTATTACTAAATATTACTTAACAGTGAAATACTTGTAAAGTAAAAAATTACATGGCGGTCACGCATCCTGGAAATAAGGGAAGAATCAGGATATTGAAAAATGGTCAGGAAAATCGACGAAAATTTTAATTGGTCAGGGAAAATTCCCAAGATTAATGAAAAGTGGGGGATCTATACGATATCCGATATACGATAAGACTCGTATGTCATCGATCATTGATATGACGAGTTTCTCCAAACGTATCATAAAGTCCCCAAATATACTTTACTGAGCTCTCTTCCCTCTTGAACTATCACGCAGAGTAGACGTCCTCTCGCCGTGAAATTATTTCGTCCAATACAACATAACAAAATACAAAATACAAAAGTTGAGTATTATTTACATCTTTAAATTATTAATTTCTATATGAGATGGAGAGCAGTGACGCATATCGGAATTCTAACTTGTAAAAGTGATTGTATTATGACAATTTTTTAATAAAATTAAAACTTTTTATATCGACCGTATATTGTATGAGTGTGTGTATGTTCAGTTACGTGTATAAATGTTAAATAATTGTCATTTAATTTTTTATATATATCCGGAAATTTTTCAGACTGGAAGCGATCATTTTAGTTCGGCTAATTGCCAGTAAATAATTAGGAAACATAAAATATAAAATAAAACACCAAGATTTTCATTACACATGTCGCACCGCGTTGCATAAACTGCTTTGCGCTACGGGGTTCACAACCCCTAGTGCAAGGTGGCATCGCCCTCTACATGCAGCAGCAGCTGACGCGGTGACGTCACGGCTTGCGTGGGTCGGCGTCCCAACGCCGGACCTTGGTCGATATTCTCCCATCGCCCGGGCGACGCTTTTATCCCTCCCCTCCCTCTCCTCCCTCCCCTTCTCCTGCCTCTTCCACCACTCTTTCTCCTCCTTCATCCCACTCACTCACTCCGCGTTCCGCACATCCGTTTTCTGCTCCTTCCCGTCCGACAGTATTTCTCCTTCGCCGCCCTTCCGGTCGGCGAAACCTCCACCCCTTTCCTCCCTTTTTTATAGTTCGCGAGGTTGGTGACGTCACTGGAGGCAACGCCCGCACAAATGCATTGCCAAACCCGGAAGTCATCATTTTTTTTATCAAAAATCAAATCCACTTTGCAATTTTCGCATTTTTTATCCCAACGTTTCATCACATTATACCTTTATATTAATCAGGAATAACTATTTTCAAAGGAATATTTATAATGTTAATACTAAACTCTTGAATAAAATTCTCAAGCAACGTTAGTCTATTGGGAATATATACCAAGATTTAATTTGATAAATGTAACCTGCATTTGCGCGTGAAATATGAATAAGGCCATTTATTAATAACCCATTTTTCAACAGTTTTGCACATTGGAGAATTTTTTTTTAATTCACTAATGTCGACTTTATCCCAGTGTTTACATACTTGGTGTAATTTTGTAACAGTTTTTGCTGTCATTAATTGAGTTCTAATTATAAGAGTGTTAATGGATTGAAACAATTTGTACTTATTACTCTATTTTATTTCTGTTACAGGTAAGAATTCTGGAAGACGCATACTGATGTAGCATATAAAAGTGATTATGCAAGTATCGAGCACGTCTAATGCACAAAAGGAGTAAGAATTGCTAAAAAATGTTTATATTTAAAAATCGCCATTACTATACGCTATTTTACAGTCGTTATCATGCCGTTAGCGAGTCGCTGTAATAAATATTCTTTTCGCGCAATCCGACAATGCTGACATACATTTCGTTTATTATTCACTCTGAGACTATTTTCCATTGGCTTTTCTTATATAATGAACAGAAGATGTGCTATCGCAGAATAACGAAGGCTTTGTTTCCCTGAGAAATATATATATTGATTTTTTAATCTCAAAGTACTTAAGATACAAAGAATCATCCAAAGAAGATCGCTACAAACAAGTCCAATATTCATATATACGTACGGCAATTTTTTAAAAGAATAATTAATATTCGACATTACCGGACATGCGTACTTAAGAATTTTTATTTATTCTTCCATTTCGACTAGATACAATGTGATTTGGTACAAGTTACGAACTTTTGAATATTATAAATATAAACTACCAAACAAAATTTATTCTTGTGTTACAAAAAAAACCTCAGCCCGGTTAATCGGAGTTCTACTGTAGTTTTCAATAATTATTTCGTATCTTGTGTGTAACTTTATTCGAATTGTGGCCAGGCCTGTTTTTATCAGCGGTGGTCTCCAACTTAATTCGTTTTGAGTTTTAGAAAAGGGGGGAATTGAGCCCCCCTCCCAGTCTAACCCCTTTTCTCGGGTGTCTCACCCAGCGGGTCGAACTCAGCGGCCGGCACGTAGCGCTCTGCGCCCCCGACTCGGTTCATTTCAGTCAGCTGGCTGGCAGGGCGTTGCCCCGTTCGCTTGCCTCGCGGTTCTGCTGCACCATTCATTAGGGAGTGCAACGTGCAGCCGACGACCTAGCTCTACCAGACCGTAGCGGTGGCCGCTGCCGTCACCGCCACGCACAGTCTCTCTCACTCACACTACCACCCACCCACCCACCCACCGACGTTCTACACCAATCGATGTACTATAAGCTCCACTATATACCTCGACTACTACTACTAGTACTATTACTACCACTCCTTCGTCGCCCCTACTCCTCTTCCTGCTACTACTACTACTACTACTGCTACTACTACTGCTACTACTACTATTACTACTACTGCTACTATTACTAGGAGTTCTGATGTACGTCTGGTCCACTCGAGACTCCCGAGTGTAGTAAGCAGCACGCGGTAGTCGTGCTGTTTACTGGGTGTAGTAATAAGGTAACGCAGTATTGCAGTGAGAAATAGTACAGTATAACCCCGATTAATACAATTAATGGGAATGCTCGAGACCGAAGAATTTACGGATAATCGAAATTACGGTTAATCCGAAGTAGGGAGATGAATGTATTTATTAATCATTTCTAACGATATCATTGAGGGCTAGTGATATAATTTTATTACGACTAGTAACAATAAGATTTGGTACCAGTTACACTTAAGGATGTATGATAGGTACAGTCCCGCCAAAAGTGAGTTTCAGAGACAATTTCGATCACTTCCCGATGAGATAAAAATCAGATAAAAATTATGCATATAAAACGTACTGAAAAGATTGATTTTGCTTAATAATAATTCTAAAATGTTGTTAACAAATTGGTGAAAAAAACAATTGTTCAACAAATAAACAGTCAACCTAACTTTTTTGAAAATGAAAGTGATCCTTTTTCTGTGCAAAAACCTTGGCTGTTGAGGCAAGCTGCGTATCGACTAGCGAATGACGGGGCTCGTGCTTTTATTGCCGGTGCTCGAGATGCTAGACACTCGCGGAAAGTGAGGGACGAGGAATCCTTTATTCGAGGACTATTGAGAGAGAGAGATAGAACGTCGATTGATTTCCTTTCAATGATATGAAAGTGGAGAGAGTGAGCAGAGACCAAATGCCAAAGATTGTATTTGTTCGAGGATTCTTCTGTAGGTTTTTATATATTTCAGACTCAGGTCCTGAAATTTTTCCCTCAACATCGTGCCAATTAATTCGCACGAGACGCCGAGAAAATCCGGAAATTTCGAGGACTCTCGAGAATTTCGGGAATACCCGAACCTTTTGAGAACACCCGAAAATCTCGAGTAAGCCCGAAAATCTCGAGTAAGCCCAAAAATCTCGAGTAAGCTCGAAAATCTCGAGTAAGCCCGAAAATCTCGAGATAACCCGAAAATCTCGAGAAAACCCGAAAATCTCGAATAAAACCGAAAATCTCGAAAAAAACCCGAAAATCTCAAAAAAAAACCGAAAATCTAAAAAAAAACCCGAAAATCTCGAAAAAACGCGAAAATCTCGAAAAAAAACCCGAAAATCTCGAGAAAACCCGAAAATCTCGAGAAAACCCGAAAATCTTGAAAAAAACCGAAAATCTCGAAAAAAACCCGAAAATCTCGAAAAAACCCGAAAATCTCGAAAAAACCCGAAAATCTCGAAAAAATCCGAAAATCTCGAGAAAACCCAAAAATCTAGAGTAACGACTCAAAAATTTCAGGTGAGAACCATTAAAAACCAATTTAATCAGCGCAAAATTTCGTATCAGATAAAGTCTCAGAAAATATGGCACAAATCAAACGAATATTTTTTCTAATTAATACATTATATTTTCTACGTTTATCTTGCCATACATGAACTCAACCTGAGCCAAAAGTGTACAATTTCAGAACAACATAACTAAATCTTTTTTTTATCTACATGGATTCTGCATTTCTTTGCAGTCTGTATATTGAACGAGCCGTAAAAACATCATAATATTTTCATCAGCAATGCAAATATCATAATATTTTCATCACTGATGCACTCACTCAGTCGCGCCTCCAGCGAGTGAATTTACGGTGCACGAATATCTACAGTTGGAACAGATTTACGACGTGTATTCTCATTCATTCATTTATTCATTCACGTAAGCGCTCGCGTATGCGGCATTGCGACGATAAAGACGGAAAAGGAAAAAAAAAAGGGAGTGCTTACCGAGGAGCGATACAAACCGCTGCAACAAAACGCACCAACTCCCGAGAGCAATCATTTCTCACAATGAACACGCGGTGTCGTTGAGTGGAACACATTTTTATGTCGACGCAGCAGGACGAAAATTACGCGCCGTAAAAAAAAAGATTCTTTTTGTTTACAGCGTCACCTTTTTCTCATAACATTCAGCGCTGCCTTTTTCTTCGTACTTTTCTCCTTAGACTCTCATTTCTCACTGCATTTCTTATTTTTAAATCAATTTCTCTCGCAATACTTGAACGGAGTAACAATAATCTTCGACAAATTTGATCATTAAAAAAAAAACTACACAATTTGGGGAACATTTGTGTGTTATTATTGGTAACACTTTACATCACATTTGTACATTAAATTTCATGGTGTGAGAAATTTAGAAAATAAAAAAAATCAAATAAAATGTTATTGAAACTAAATGTACATGTACATTCGATTTTAAAAACGGCAAAAAATTCCGGCTTAAATTTAATATAAAAAATAAAATATTCATTAAAGGGAACCAAATATTTCTTTGAATGAATTATTCATGTAAGTATTTGATTCTATAAGAAGTTCATTCAAAGCAACATTTGGTTTGAAATAGTTTTACAAAATATTTTATTCTTTAAAAAGCGTTTCAATTGAAGTCTACGGAATATAGTTCTGCGCGTTTTTTTTTTCAGTGTATATTGTGATATTTGCCGTAGCTATTCGATTAAAAAAAAAAAAAGGCGCACAGATTTGAAATCAATAAGTGCTTCTTGTCTGTAAGGAAAGTTGAGGAGAGTTACGACGACTAATCAATAGTTTCATCATGATGTGCGCGGGAGTAAATCGAAGAAGACAAGTGGAGCAATAGCGATGATAGTAGTGCGCATCTATTGTACAGTGGCCATGTGTATATGTGGTCGTAGCGACGCAAACTCAGGCCGTTGATGCAGCAACAGTAGCAGCAACAACGGCCGCCAAGGCTTAACGAACAATGTGCATTCATGCACGTGTACGTCGTGTGTACACGCTCGCGCATTTGCCTCGAGCCCAACGCTCTAAACGGTGGTTTCTCTCGCAGAGAGAAGCCCGAGTCGAGATAGCAGAACCTCGGCAAGGCGAAATTAGCTGCGCAAGGGAGGCTGAGGGCTTAGGCTCTGTTGCGCTGCATTGCAATGTTCAACACTATCAACCGTTCTCTCCAGTACAGTCAAGTGCGATGTATGTACGGTGCAAGAAAATTTCTTCACTGTGCAAGCTCGATAGGTGTTCGAATATTCAAAATTTCCAATAATTCAGACCAACTCGAACACGAATCTTTTGAAATATTGGTATAGCTTAAAATCTCAGGATAATTAAAATATTTTGAATAATTTTAATTTTGCCAATGATGCTGAATTTTTTTATAATTAGAATTTTTTTTAATAATTCTAAATTTTTTTATAATTGGATTTTTTTAATAATGCTAAATTTTTTAATTGTTGGATTTGGAAATAATTATAAATTTCTTAATAATTGGATTTTGAAAATAATTATAAATTTCTTAACAATTCGATTTTCAAAATAATTATAAATTTCTTAATAATTGGATTTTCAAAATAATTATAAATTTCTTAATAATTGGATTTTTACAATAATTCTAAATTTCTTAATAATTGAATTTTTTAAAATAATTCTAAATGCTTGAATAGTAGTATTAGTACTAAACGAAATTTTATTGACCGCATTACAGTGTGAATATATAAAAAGTATTATTTTTTACATCGCACAAAATTTCAAATAATCTGAAACGTTGAAAAAATTGAATATGTTTACCCAGAGAAATGATTACTCATTTTAACTAAAACAGCATAATAAAATTCTGTCTATTTGAAGGAATAAAAATGTACTAGCTTTTAGTTATAAGCGTTACTTACAACAACTAAGTCATTTTGGTTGAAGCCATTTAAACGATATACGTAATGTGAGTATATAATTCAAAAAATCTAAATAATTCGACGTATTGGAATAATTAAAAAATCAAGAGAAGAATTGTTTTGAACATGTTGCCTACCTACATGCAGCAATTAGGAGAAAGGCGTTCGCCTCCTCATCTGATAGCGGTAGTTATCGACAAGTAGACTGCCAAGTAGTAACGTCCGGTATAAATCAGACACTCGACGACAATCGGGTCGCCAATCATGGCCGCTACAGTGTCTTTCACATTCAAAAAGCGGATTCATCCCTATATAAATGAAGTATATTCATAATATCAATATATATAATTAATATAAAGTAAAAATCTTGCAACATAACATCAATTTAAATGAATTTTGCAAATAATCATAAACTCGATTTATTTTGTATTAAAAAATAATTCTATAAATTCATATATATTTATTAATTCAAGCAATCATTAATTTAATCGATTCATTCCATTAATTCGATCCATTCAAATAATTCGGCACTTATATATACTTCATTCAACGGAATAAACGTGTTTTGACCGCACGTATAGTTGCCTCAAATTTAAAGACCCTTAAGGAGTTTCGTCAGTAAAATTGAAAATGCACAGAAAAATCGTTTACACAAAATTAATTTTTTTATGCATGCATTTTAACAATAGCTCATATGGCATATTTACGAATTAAAAAAATAATAATAATAATTGAAAAGATTTTTTACATCGCTGAAAATCATATACATATTAAAAATAAATGATTTGGCGTATCCAGTTCGTTTTCCTCTCAGTGCACTCACAGTATCCTTCTTTTTTTCCCATATCCTTCATGTCTTGTAACTAGTGAGATATTTGTCGATAAACAAGTAATTTCGAACTGACACCCTCTCCTCAATCATACTTTCAGCTATGAAGTCGCGCTTCGATATGTATCGAATCGTATACAGTTATATGCACTTTCATGGACTCTTCGTCATTGTTTCCTTGTGCAGTTCGCTTTTCGTATCGCATAAATCTAGCGACGCGCGTTTGCAATTTTTCTGTCGGTCTTTGCTCTCCCTTCCGCCGTCCCTTCCCCTTCCTTTTGGCCCTTCAGCCGCGACCAGGTGTCGACGATAAATTGTAGCAAATTTTCGTGGCATTTTCGCGAGAACGTAAAGAGTCTTGTTACCGTCCCTTTTACCCTGAGGCCCTCTCCCAAATTACGTTCGTCCTTCAGCCCTTCACGAGTGTTGAAGTGTCGCCGTTGGAATGAAATTTTCGAGCCGGCCGCACCGAATAACGGTGGCGAATAAAAAGGAAAAGAGAAAGCACCTGCTCGAGTAAACGCTCGGGTAAGGATGAAAGGAAAATAAAAGAAGAGCGCAAGTGGCGCATCTGAGAAAAGCGTCGCGATGGAATGACGAATAGTGGTTGAATCTTTAATCTTCGCTGAACATGGGATATTAAACTTCTCGAGGGCCAGCCTCTCTTTCTCGCTTTATTCCGCCATCGATTACTTGAAATAGCTGGGCTCAAATGGAGTTTAAGTTTCCAACGTCGTAGCTAAGTCCTTCGAGTGCCGAGAGTAATAAACCATTACTCTGCGAACCTCTATGGCCGGTTTGCAGTCCTGCAACTTTCGATGCATAAATAAATGATTTTTCGGTCCGGAAAAAGGGAAGTAAAAGTGTTGTCTCAGTCGTTTTCTCTGGCTTCTTGTTCTCACTCACCTTCTCACTTACTTCGCATCCTTTTGACTGTCGCTTTCTCAGTTTTATTTTCTTTAAAGAAAGCAGTCGTGTCAGGCTATCAATATTAAGGATGTATGATACGTACAGTCCCGCCAAACGTGAGTTTCAGAGACGATTTCGATCACTTTCCGATGGGATAAAAATCGGAAAAAAATAATGCATATAACACGTGCTGAAAATATTGATTTCGCATAATTATGATCCCAAAATGTTAACAAATTGGTGAAAAAAAAACAATTGTTCAACAAACAAATAGTCAACCTCACTTGTTTTCTAATAAAAATGATCTGTTAATTTATGTGAATGCATACGAATTTTTTCAGATTTTTTTCTTTATTTTGATTTTTATTTTCCGGTTTCACTCAACCAGAGATTTTGTACGATGAGTTACTGCACCGCGGTTAAAGAATTTTCACTCGAATGATAATAATAAGTTTGCCATTGCTGAACTAAAGCAGTTAAAATGTATTTGCAATTGTGCGGTATATTTTCTTCAACACGATTTGAGTGAATTTCATGAATCATAGAAATTTTTGTGATGTGTGGGAAGGCCGATAGTTCATGACGTATTGCATCAGAAGTTTGTAGATCCCACTATCTTCTGCTGTGGCTTCATTGTTAAGTTCTTCTGGTGGAGAACATCGAGTAGTCGCGTGCTACAAGAGTTTCAGGCTCAGCACCCGTTCCCGATTCCATTATTCGCGCAGGCAAGTAGTTTCAATGGAGCCCACGACTCTTCTCGTATTCTACATATACTCTGTAGTCTTTAGTAGCGTACAGTAGTATCCATAGTGCTAGTAATAGTACGTCCGACAGACAGACTACAGTAGTACTATATATTTTTCTATGTGAACGACACTGAATGAACTTATTCATATATATACGTACAATGTAATGTATTCGTGTAGGCGTTTGTATGCTTTCCGTTGTTCGGAGAACAAGCGATATGCACTTGAATGTAATGTAAGCTCACAGAATCGAATCAACAATGAGTTAAGAACTCACTTACATTCACAAATGTGTTATTTTCCTTCATCAAGTTCGTAATTTTATGTAATCGACAGAAGTATGTACAGAACCCGTAGAAAAATAATTGAAGGATAATAAATAAAAAATTTAAATATTGCAATGCCTAATGAATTAACGGATTCGCAGTTATGGGAATGAAATATATGCTTTTTTTGACTTCACTATCTTAATTTTTTCATTTCGCTTATTAACCCTAAATTTCTGTTTTATCGTAAGACAGATTTAAAATTTTGAGCTCTACTGAACTCAATGAAAAAACGTAACTGGCTTGAATAAACATTTCTATGAAGTTAAAAAAGAAGGTTTCATTGAGATAGGGACAATTTCTCCATAATCAATGATAAAGGTTCGTAGGTTTAAAGAAGTGTCTCTTTGATTCAATGCCATTATTTTTTATTGAGTTTGGGATCATTCAGAAATAGTATTGAAATTCAGGGATTTCATTTCGTAGGCAAATATTTCCATGAATGAATGCAACTTTTTTTCTTGGCCTTTTTTTATAATCAGTAGGTAAACTTAAGAGAGTCAGACAAATCAGCAATACCTGGAAATTGAATGAATGTCTTCTTATTATTGTCATTATTTGCCACGATTCGAATGATTGCCGTGGCAAACCCTGTTGCTGTGTCTCTCCGTCTTCGTCGCACTGTCCTTGTCCGGTAGTCAAGGTCATGGTCACCCTGAGCACGCGGTATCGTGTTGACGTTGCACAGTCGCATCCAAGATCGAATAAAACATTGGCGTCTAGTTCCATAATCGCTCTACTGTTATACCATAAACGGTCACGAGTCTCTACAGTTGACAGTGTCTCTTTCTCCGATTCCCCCTCTTTCGATACATCTTTCTGTCTATCTCGATTCTCGATGGCGTGTCGCGTGTCTTCCATTTCCAAGCAAGACAACAGTATAGTCCTTAGAGTCGAGAATCGAGATTCTTAGATTCTTCACTTCCCTCCTCTTTTTTTTTTCCACAGCATCCGGTGCGTTTTGCAGCTCCTTCGAAGCATTTTCTTTGGAATGGTCGACAACTATTTATTCAATCGCTTGCTCCTTTAATAGTCTGCTTAGAATTTTTCTCAAAAAGGTTCGTCAGTAAAATTGAAAATGCACAAAAAAATCTGAAATAATTACCCCGTTTTAAATGATTCATAACAAACTCACATGAATTTTTTGGGAATTTTCGTCCACATCGTTTACGCAAAATTAATTTTTTTATGCATGCATTTTAACATGGGCTCTCATGGCATATTTACCAATGCGAAGTTGGCTTTATGTCAGAGCCATCGACGACCAATCAGAATGCTCGGAAGGTGGCTGAAAGGTCAGTCTTCGATATTTCGATTTTCGATGTGTGTTGTCTTTTTTGAGAGAGAATTTTGAAGAACCTAACAGAATTTAACGGAAACCTAACAGAAACTATTCACAGGAACGATCACGCACAACGGAACGAAACCGGGTTTCGTTCAATTTCATTGTATTAAAAATGACTTTTGCGCCAATTTTCCGCAATGATTAGCAAGTCAAAATCCGTTAGTATACTAAACGCCAGAACCATCAAAAGTATGGCCTTGATTTAATCAGTGAAAAAGAAATATTGCATTTTTTCTTTTCGTTGTATGAAATACAGATTTTTCGCATTTTTATTGTGTGGCTTCCGTTGTATTGCTATGTGAAGACAAGAAAACAATTACGAAATAAGTATACAATGTAGGTAATTATCGGGATTAAGTCAAGTATTTTCTGTAAATAACATCGTATTTTTTTAACCTTGTACACAACGAATCACGTCGTTTCTTTGGTTCTTTTTCTCGTTGTCATGGTCCTCCTTCTTCCTCGCAAGTTGAGCGTGCTCCGCACGATCAGTCCAGGCATAACGTCGGTGTCGTTTGCATAAATACATAACTCAACATAACTTCGCCGCAGTTCAAGATACTCATAGACATTAGACTGTCGGTTGAAGCAAAGAGAGCAGTAAAAATACTTGTAAGTCAGAGTAACAGCAGTGCGGTGAATTTAGTAACATCAGATCTGCAAATAATAGTAAAATTAATCAATTAACAACCGCGACAGAATCTTTTACCGGTAATAATTTATAGACCATTATTCTAAACTCTTCGAGTTGTAAAAAACACTTTTATCTCTGTTGAAAGAATAAACTGCGATAAATAAATAAATGAGTCCATTTTAGTAGAATTCAATTCGTCGTTAAACGATTTCCCTATTTTTATTAAACTTTTAACATCCCACCTGAAACGAAATAATTCATGTCATTGTTAAAAATATACTCTCACTGCATTTTCCCCATTATGCAACAAGAGCGCGAAAAGCGTGACAAATCAACCAAAGTGAAAATCATACTCTCTTCCATAGCATACGATATTTTTTTCGCTTCTGCTAAAAAATAACCATATTCCGTGCTTGCAACAAGTGTTCGAGAATTGCTCATTTTGCCAGGAAGAAATGGTTTGTTTCCTCCTCCGGGAGTAATGAAACTGAATTGCACATGCGCACGAGTTAGTCCACATTCTCCTCTTTCAGATGGACTATGTTTCCATTATCAGGAACTTACGGTTCCGTATGACATTTTTGCTCTCTCATTCTACAAGCTATAATCCTGCTATTACAGAGTACAGCTCTGAGTTGCTGCCGGATTCTTCCCATCCCTTCAACAACAACAACAACAACAAAAACAACAACAACGACGGATAGATCGCTGAAACTGCTCGAACCGAGAGGGTATTGTCCTCTAGTAAAGCTCGTACGTTCTGTCCTACGTACATATACAAATATGCGGCGAATGCGGTTGCATAAGCTGCGAGAGAAACGACGTCTCGTTCCTCGCAGTCTAGTTAACTCTCTGCTGCTCTGTTCTGTCCCTACTTTATTCCATCTCCTCCTCTTTGTTCGTCTTTTGCTCTGTTTGGGTCTTCTCTCGCGCACGCTCGTTTCAGACAGCGATAATATACAGAGAGAGAGAGAGAGAGTAAAAGCTTCGTGCCTTGGCAAGGTGTCCAAACTCGACGCGCACACCAGAGCGAAAAGCAGGGAGTAGTTTTGTATCCGTCCAACTCAAGCAAACTTGAGTTGTATCTCGTCGGTGCTGCTGGTAGTTTGCCGTTTCTGCCAAGATCTCCTTCCTCTCTTACTCGCGCTGGATTCCAATTGTTGAGAGTTCGGCACCTTATAGTCTCTCGCGAAATTCTACCCGAACGCATATACAGTACAGCTCAACTGTCCGGTGTTACATCGCTCGGCCAACCGCAGAAAAGCAGCAGCAGAGCCAATCCAGCAGACAACGATGCCTCAAGTGCTGCTTTTCGTCTTAAGGGGATGCAGGATTTCCTTACCGACTGTGGTCGATAAAAAAGTACGGTTTCGTAGTTGACAAACTACGGTATTATTGTCTGAAATTGCACAGGATTGTAATATCAAGATAGGCACATTTGCATCCACCCGAATTTTGGGTGAAAACGCTTGGAAAATGAAGAAAATCGTAGCATTGTAAACCTACAAAAAAGCAATATGGCCGCTTGAACTGTCAACACCAAATCTTTCGTACTATATGAACTTTTGTAGCAATCAAATTCGTTGAACTCGATCGTACGACTATTTTTTGGCGTTTTCTGCATTATATAATCTACTCCCGCATCTCCTTAAGGGGGCGTCCATTAATCACGTGATGCGTTTTTATCAAATTTTTGACCCCCTCCCCCCTCGTTCGTGATCAGCCGTGATACTTCGGTGGACCCCTCCCCCCTGGTTCGTTATCACGTACCTTTTTCACAATTTAAGCTGTTTAAAAATAATCTCATCAGGTAATTCGAATACATTGAAATAATGATGAATTGATGCATACATTTTTCGTATGGCCACTAAAAATGATGAAATGGACACGAATGGCAGATATGCCTACCATTTAAAAAATAACTCTTAGAATTTTCTTTTTAATTTTTCAAACTAATTGCACAAATTTACAAAATTCCATTTTGCTATTACAAAAGTTCATTATTATTTAATATTGACCAGGTCTCGAATGAAATGATATTCCAACACAATAGAATATACAATTACAAGACAAGATAAAGAAAGGGAAGAAGAATGATATTGCGAGTAGATTTAGCAAGAGAAATCTTGTTCTAAGAAGCGTATTTCGGGAATTTCCGAGAGTGCAACAAGAGCAGAGAGAAATTCCCGCACCCGCTCGCTCGCTCGCATTTTCAGCCCACAGTTGTCGTCTACGACGACGACGACGACGACGACGACGTTGTTGCTTGGCGCCACGAAGCGCCTGACCCGCGCAACATAATGTGACGGATGCGAACTCGCGACCGATTTACCACACAGTCGTCGCAGCGGCTCTCTTCCAATCCCCTCTCTCGCTGCCCCTTCTCTCATAGTCAGCCGTTGTACTGACATCGCACGTGGACTTAGCTTTGACTGAGCGTGCCAAGCCAACAAGTCGTCACAATATAACTATTTCCTTTCCGTACGTTTTAATTTAAATTGTTACACAACATTAACCTGCCGATATTTTTCCGGGGAAATCTCCACTTTATTTCAAATATTTTTGTGCATATGAAACGCAATGTACTCATCTCAAGTTTTTCCACACATTATGTTTATGTCGTTATTAAAGATTGTAAAACAAAACTTCATCCACGAATTTTTCGCAATATCACATTGATAATTATTTTTTTTTTTAATACTGTTTCAGCAGTGGATTAGAAATATTATTCAACCGAATTTTTATGCATTATTATGTGCACTATAATACAAATATAAAGCGAAAAAACCACAAACATTTTTTGAATTATCTGAAAAACTCTTGTGCTTTTGACGGAAGGAATGAATCAATTTTTCTGATAATTAATTATCGATAAATTAATTATTTAAAATTTATTCACGGAATTTTGTTCTGCTTCTACAAGTACATTCACCGTAATATTGCCGGTGAAATAAATTACCGGTGAAAATTTAGCAGACCGCAAAGAGCTTCTTAGCTATGAAACACTTGGCATCGCGGATATAAGGCCGGCGCTATTTTACGTGCGCCACGTTGTAGATAGGAATTCTCTTGTAATCGCCACGCTTGCATCGTTCGTTCCTCAGCCACCGAACCGACGAACCTAAAAGAGGGACGAAGAAGAAGGATCGCAAGAGCTCTCCCATATCTGTAGCTCACTCACGATTCCTTTCATCAAAACGTGACTACGTATAATGGGATAACGGATATCTCCCACAGTTTTACAATCTATTTTACCAGACCCATTTTTTGGTCTCTGTTCTACCCAGAAAACCGTAAGAAATAATGATGATGGAGTGTAATTGACGGTGACAATTTTTCACAAGTACGCTATATTTTCGCCTGTCATTTTACAGTTTAATCGCAGTATTCAAAGAAAACCTTTAGAACTTTGTAATTTTATAATTCCCAGCGACAATTGTGCTAAAAAATGCTCCATGAAAAAATGTTCAAAATTTTTTTTTATGATTCCCAAATATAAGCCAAGAATTCGTTCGAATATTCGTCGCGTGTACGGCACAACTGCTTCTGCTTTCGTTGCGGAGTCGACGCTGGTGATGCTGTGAGCGAGAGAGTCTCGACCCTTCGCATTGGCCATCCGGTCTTTGGAATGCCGCCGCAATAAGAAGACCGCGATTCGATTCCTGTCAGGAGGGCACAGGATAGGCTGGTAGAGACGGTGAAGGAGGCGAAGGAGACGAGGAAAAATAAGAAAAAAAGTATGTGGAGAATACGATGGAGTGTTGTGCTCGGAGGTTCGCGTAAACTAGTCAGAATAAGGGGTTGCGACAGGACGATGAAGCGAGAGGAGAGAAAGGAAAACATCGAGCGATAAAATGAGAGGAGAGAGTGTACGGACAAGTTAGAGGGACCAGTTCGTTGCTGGGCTCTGGGGTAGCCCTATAGTAAGTAGTAGTAACCAGTTGTGGTATTATGCCAGTACGGCGCCGGTTTTACTACTGCTATACATTGTGAAGAACGAAGAAAGGAAGAAGAGCGAATAAGAGAGGAGAAGGGCGTTATACCACATGCAACTTGAGCCGCGTCGTTTGCTATTTCTCCTCTTCTTGTCTCCACCTCGTCCTCGTGTCTAACTCATTTGTTCCGTCTCCGATTGCGCATTATCATTCTTTATTCTTCCATTCCACACTCATACGTCTACCGCATTGAGATATTATAGAATAAAAGTTATATTGCCATTTTATAATTCTAGTGAAAGAAATTGTCCTCGGAAACCTTTTATCGGTCAGATTTAAGTCGGAAAGATTTAAGGGCGATGGAGCAGATTTTTTTACCGGCTTCGGTCGGTAATAAAGGTTCGGTTTCGTACTTTATAAAATACGGTTTTAATATATTGAAAATATGTTTCAAATTAGACTGGATTATAATCCTGTGCAATTTGAAACGTATTTGAAAAATATTAAAACCGTTAAAGAGTCACTTTGTTTCAATTCTCATTTGATTTTTGAAAAAGCAAAAGAAAAGCGCCCAAAAAAACCTGAAAAAGGACAATCTTGCTAAACCTCGTATTTGCCACGATAATCGCGTGATAACTTTGTCTTTCCTTTAATTTCTGAAGCTCAGCAATACATTTAAAAGTTCTTACATAACTTTGGCCTGCCGAAAAAATTTGTTAGCTCAGAAAATAGCTGGATATTTATTAATTTATCAATTTATCTATTTACAATAAACGGGACAAACCCTTCAAACTAGCAAATATTACAGACGGAATAGGAATGATCTACTAAATTAATCAATTAAGAAATACAAAGTACAAAAAAATAATAAATAAAGGGCCACATTGTGGCTATTTCAATACAAGATTTGGTGGCGTAGCAAAATCGTTTTCCCGTGTGGCGAACGTTTCCGTGATTTGAAGAAACTTTTTCAGTGTAATTTCAGGAAGTGAGGCCAATTTGAAAGAGAAAACTTGGCAAGCATACTTTTACTTTTCACTTTTTGCTGCCCTATCTTCTTCATCGCTTTCCCTCCATCCCTCTTATCTCCTGTCCGCACTTCTGCCCTTTTTCCCTCATGCTTTTCTACCACAGAGAAAGGGCGTAGCTTTCTATCTCTCTTTCTCCTGCGTGCGCACACGCATAAATGCTATCTGCACGTGTATACGCTTTTTTTTTCATGGCCCGGCGTCGTGTTTGGTGAGCGCAACGTTGTCGAGGGAAACTCCGCTCGCGAACGAAGGAATATAATCGTTGACCTTGGCCCGGGCTCGGCGGGGACTTTACCAAACGGTATTAACGAGAATTCGGCACGTGCGTCGTAACTTTGGTCGAGCCGAGCGTATACAGAACGTGACGACTCTCTTTCTCTGTGTGTCTTTCTTTTTCACGTATCCTTTCGAAGCCTTTCTCGCTTCTTCCCGATGCTCATGCTACACGCTGCCCGTTTGGGCTTCTTTCCTACTCTCCCTCTCTTTTTCCTCCTTCTTCCTTTATACCATTTTGCACAGAGAACAACTCAAGACTATTAATAAAATACTAACTCTCATTTTCTTCCACTACGAAACAAGAAATGACGCATCTATATATATTTTACGGAAAGAATCTTTTGCCGTTCATAAAATCATGAGAAAGAACCCCATACGACATAGCAAATCGAAAATACTCCGGCAGCATGGCAAATCTCTCCATACTGACGAGTGAAGATGAATTATAAGTACGCACAATACAGTATGAGAATCTTCGCCATATTTATGGGGCTCATATACTCAAATTGTATATTAATCATTGTATTATGTAGATATTATTATATATATTATATGTAGATATTAAGGTATGTCGAAATTTTTTTTTTTTACTTGCCACATAAAAAAACCATAGTTTGGATACTAAGCAAGGAAAGCTTTGTGCGATTTTTTTTGGGGGTGGCGCAATGGCCTTTGTATTTATCATTTGATTAACATGTAAGAAATGAAATCTTTTGCTTGGACCGATATTATTATTTTTGTACACGATGGGATGCGCTATATATGGTATTATTGATTGCATAGACCACGAATCACCGGCGAATCAGAGTATGAATAAATCGCTGACAATGAATTTTCCATTTATCATCCATGAACTTTTTAATATAGGATCTCGAACATTTTGTTTTTCCTTTTTTTTTTCTTACCGTGAAAGGATTTGGGCCATTAAAAGATTAACTGAAGCACCACGCAAAACTTAATTTTTAAATGATATATATCGTGTTTTGCTTCATCGCTCCACCGGAATTGATTAATAACCGGTTTTAATTGAGATTTTGACGCTAATAATAAAAAGCAGGATCCAATTTAGCATACGCTGAGAAAAACATTCCGGGAATCGTCGATACACCATGAGGATCGTTTTCTTCAAGATGAAAATCGTGAGTTTCGTCGCCATGTCTCTTGACGTGACCGATGATAATATCGCTTGTTGCAGTCTTAAGATCGTAGAATAATCCCCATCGAGCAAACTGATCAATAATCGTAGTGGTGACGTCACTCATACCGGCTTCCGATGATCGGTAGTCCCACGGAAAACAGTGATGAAAATTGTGCCAACCCTCTCCCAACGCAAATAGCCACATTAATCTCGATTGCACGGCGGTAATTCGTCTGCGAATAGTAACGAAAAATGTCACTTTTATTTTCCTGCCTGAATTTGCGAAATAATTAAAAGTATGCGTATTTATGTACATTTACGAAGACAAATAAAATATACAAACAAAAATATGGATATTTTTAATGTATGTACGCATTGAAATTATAAATTATAAGAAATGTATAGAATCGAAAATAACTTGAATACCAAATTTGAAATAACTTTTAAAAAGTTATTAATAAATATTGATTTACGTAATTTTTTTCTTGGACTATTCGGCTTTTGCCTTTTAATAGGGTGAACGAGCCAGTGGATGGACAGGCCCCAGTGAATGGACACTGTCCATAAGAGCACGTGCATAAAAAGCGTCTATTCACTGGGTTTTTTCGTCCGCCTGACTGTCCATTCACTGGTTGGTTTATCCTATGTATTTTTCAAGGACTTGCTCTGGTCTATTTAAATAATAAATATATAAATATTTTAATAACTCACTTGTCGTAAGGTTTAGTGCCGAACGCATGAGCCACGGAATTGACGCACCAACTCAAGTTCAGAACGATTGCGCAACGCAGACAATAAACTACGAGAAATGAATTTAAGAAGGTCTCATTCCATCCATACACTGGTACTAGTACTGGTAACAGCAACCCTAACATTATGTGAATTATCAAAAAATGCCTGCAAAGGAAAAGAGAAAATTTCTGTAATTAATATGTAAACGATTCTTATCTCCATGAAGTATGTTTAACTTGATTGACTATAGTTATTTGTCAAATAAAATAAACATAATTAGACTACCAATCGCATTTTGCCCACATAATCTGTATTTTTTATTTAAATTGTAAACATTTTTGAACAATTATCTAGACAATAATTTTTTCTATGAGAACACAATTTTTCGAATTTGTGAAATCTTTTAATCTGTTAAGAAATGAATAATGAATCCACATTTTTTCTTAAATCCAATAGTATACTTTTCCACAGGTGATTTAATGTTCAAACATTACCTGAGTTGAAACAGCAATAACATTTTTTTTTCAATTTATCAACAATAACTTTTTAAAATTCATTTACTTATTTTTTTAATTTGCAAAATATTAATTAATGGATTAAAAAATAAATCATAAATCGAGTTCTACTTTTTTTAATCCCATAAATAGTGTAGTTTTCTGCAGTTGATTCAAAGCTCCAGCATTATTCAAATGTATTTTCAGTCGATAGACAAATAATTACAAAATCGTAACATCACCTATGTTGGAATAACAATAATTTGTTTGATCTGAGATCGGAATCATCGATCTTGGCTTCCTTCTCGATGAACAGCGGATGCTTCGAGGTGATCAGATATCCCATGTGTGCGAAAAAGAAGCTTCGATTAATGTTATAAGGATCACTATCGGTGTCACAGTATTTGTGATGAACTCGATGATTTTTTGCCCATGTGTAAATGCTGTGCTAAAAATCAAGTTACTACATTTTTTCACATATCCAGAATAAAAAATACATTCACCATCTATTATTTAAAGGGTTATTACCTGACCGCCCATGGCATGAAGTGCAAGTAATATGACTTGCATGCTTTTCGTGGCTTTGAAACTTCTGTGACAGAAACCGCGATGCGCGCCAATTATCACAGACTCACCAATCAGAAATCCGAGCACCGTTGCTTTTTAAAAAAAAATTTTAAATGAAGAATAAAAAATGAATCAATTTGACAAATAAATTCACCTAGAGAAATATGGATCTGATGAGTTTATTTGGATCAATTGTCGTGTATTTGGAATAAACGAAATCTCATTTCAATCAAATAGAGTCTATTTCGATCAGATAAAAATTTATTTCAATCAAATAGATTCTGTTTCATTTGAATAAAATACTATTAGGCCGGCCATAAAATAAATTATTTATTTAATGTCTATAAATTAATTTCATCTGATTGAAATAAATTCTATCTGATCGGAATAAAATTTTATTCATTTCAAATACACCCTACAATCGATTCAAATAAACCTTTCAGATCCATTTCTCTGCGTGTTATATTGAACGAAAATTTGAGAAGTATATTAAATTTTTGTTTCAGTTCTAATTATTCAATATATTTTAATATACGTGAAAAATATTTACCCCATGCGATTGTCATCCATTTCGCTTCCGTCCAATAAATGTATGACCCATAAATTGCTAGTAAGTGCAGCGATGTGTAATAAATAAATGGCAGCCATATAAGTTTTGGCTTATAATTCAAGTCGGTTTTTAAGTCATTATCAACAATATACTTAGATCGAAATTCTCCGGAATTTCTTTGCTTCTCGACATTGAGAGACATTCTTATTTTTTATAATATCTCGATGGACATAGTTATTTATTAGTTCTTGAGTAAAAATGTTGTGGAGAGCTGAATAAAAATCTTGCTTCGTAAGACACTTGCACTACCGAACGATTACCGTCAACTGGTCGAGCCTTGCATCGTCGCTGAGTTAATATACAATCGAAGAACAAGGAAAAGCAAAGCAAGACCGAAAGTTTAATTAAACTCCCACCTTTAAATATGAATAAAATAACTAATTAGCAAATTATTTCTGTTGTCGTCAAATAAAAAATCTGTCACATCATGTTTTCATTCCCCCGCTTTTTTATTTAACGAAACATTCGCGGATAATGAACATTTATTAATATCTTCATCACTGATTTTCATTTGTGTATTGACCTACTCCTTTTTTGTGTGCGAAAAGGAAGTCATTACAAATTGTCTTTTGCTTTATCATGCAAAATAAATGAATTCATAAAGAATTTTTATTTTTCACTTGGGTTTTAATCACATTTATTCGCATATTTCTGTTAATTACATCAACAGTTATTTCATAAGTTAGTTTTACGATTTTTATTTTTTTCGCCCAATTGATGGCAAATTTTCAAGGAAAGACGAAAGTAAAAGAAAAAGTAATAAAATGCTTTTGCGGTGTTTGTAGAATTTATTCGGAAACGCAATATCGATTTGTCAGTCGGAAATTTAATGATATTAAATAAGAAATTGAGTTTAGGTTGATTTTTCGCTGATAAACCGCGTGAGAGGTGAATCAATTTTTTTTTCACATTGCTGATCACTTTCTTTTTTATCCATATCTTGAATAACTTCGCCGTGTCTCGCTTTGTGGCCGAGGATTATTTCTGGTGAAGCGGTCTTGAGGTCATAGAGGCATCCAAAAAGAGCGAGTACATCGATAATGGCTGTGCTCATACTAAACCAACCGGCTTCCGATGATCTGTAGTCCCACGGGAAACAATGGTGGAAATTGTGCCAGCCTTCGCCGAACGTCGTTGTCCAGACAAATCTTGATTGCACAGCATGAATTCGCCTGCGAGATAATAAAATAAACTTATTTTTAAAAAAAGAAACGAAAAATCCGCTAAGCGTACATGTTTTTAAAAAACAGCAATTTTGTGTTGCAAGATTTACAAAATATTCAGATATTAATAGACATTAATTTTAAAAAAAAGCATCATTACTTTGATCGGCCATCAACTCAATTACAATTACAAGTACAATTCTTGAATATTTAGTAGCTAGCATCGAATAAAATTGCAAAAAAGTCAGAGTTACATTCATCGATTTTCCGGGGTAAAAAATACAATTCCAGTAAGATGAAAAAATAAAAATAAAAAAACACATCAGCCTTTGATATTTTTTGAAAAATGTCATCAACGGCCGATCTCTTAAATTTTGCCACTGGCTAAGAAGCAATTAATTTATTAGCACTTTATTTATATTTTTTTTTAAATTAATAAAAATTCGCTACACTCACTTGTCGTAAGGTTGCATTCCAAAAGTATGCGCGAAAGAATTGACGCACCAAGTCATATTCAAAACGGTCACATAGCGAAGACACAGAGCCTGAAAAAATGAGTTCTCGAAGGTCTCGTTCCATCCGTACATGGGAACGAACACCGGTATGATAAATCCCATCACGATCCAGATGGGGAAAAAGTATCTAAACAATTAAAATGTCTGTATTCAACGAACTTAACGGTGACGAGTTAGTACAAAAGTTTCAAATTTTTCCTTCGTTAATGAGGGTGAGTTGTCCTTATGATAAAAAAAGAATGTTTTTTTACTGACTCGTCCCCCTTAACGTTATATCTTTCTTCAATTATTTATTGTAAAAAAAAAAAAAAACTTGCGGAATCTTACCTGTGCTGGAACATAACTAGTTTGTTAGATCTAAGATCAGAAATATCGATCTGTCTTCCTTTCTCGATAACTAGCGGGTGTTTTTTGGTGACGAGCCAACCGACATGGGAAAAGAAAAAGCCTCGGTTAATGTTGTGAGGATCTGCATCCGTATCGCTGTACTTGTGATGAACTCTGTGATCTCTGGCCCAAGTGTATACGCTATTCTGGAAAAACGTTTAAAAACACACATGTTTGCATGAATTAGCAATGAATTCTTACTTTTCTTTTTTTTCCAATCAATAATTGTATATTTTATTTTGTATTTCCTGTGTGAAATTTTTTTTTTGCAATAGCGTGCGTAAAACTCGACTTTACGCACGCGAAATCGTCCCGAATAAATCTCGTTTTACGCACCGCTATTACAAAAAATAGTATGTGCAACTCGTGCGGAAATAACCTGCTTTACGCACTTGCACAATATACTATTATACCACAGTGTGCGTGAAACAGGCACTTCTCGCACTAGTGGCATAAAATTGTATACGATAGTCGTGCGAGAAACTTTTTCCGATCTCGTGTGATTGCAACACTCGCCTTCAGCTCGTGCTGCAAACTCACACTCGTCGCGAAAAACTTTCATCGCACTAGTATCGTAATGTACTATTCTATTGAAAAATAATCAGAAGAATAAATTCGGGGATACCTGTCCGGCCATGGTTTGCAATGCTAAACCGAATATCTGTGTCGGAATAGTCGCCTTATAACTTCTGTGGGACCAGCCGCGATGAGAGCCGATAGCTACAGCTAATCCAGTAAAAAGTCCTAGCGTAAAACCTAGAACAAGAAAACTAAACACCTGAGCACTACAATTTAAAAAAACATATATCAATAATAAAGTGTAAACTGCGATTGATTCACTATTTATAAAACTTTGCACATTTTTCGAAACGTGTATTATTTTGACTTTTCCCATGAAAATGTTTTTACTAAATTGGAAACAATTTTTTTATAAAGCTGCCAAAACCATGTTGAGATTTCAACTATTTTCCTCATTTCTAAAATGACATGTGACAAAAAAGTATATAATCTTTTTTCTTTTCGAATTGTATTCGATTAAGCATTGCAAACATTAGAAATCAAATTGATATTACAACATTTTTTTGGCAGACAGCAGAACGAGTTTTTTTTTAAATGAATGAAAACAATAACTCATCACAAGTATTAGCTAAGTATTAAGAATTTCACTTACCCCATGCGTGTGTCAAAATTTTGGCTTGAGTGTAAATATAAATGGCGTACAATGTGCAGAGATGCATTGTAACGTGAAAAATAAGTTGTGGCCAAGCGATTCTGAGTTTATAATTTTTATCAGTCTTTACACCGTGGTGAATGGTTTCCTCGAGAACGTATCCCTGAGGATTGCGTTCTTCAACGACATTGGGCGGCATGTTCACGGGATTCAACAAAATGACAATACACAAAATAGAATATGATAGCGGCTCGGCTGCTGCTCTTCAACTGATCGAATCCAATTTTATCGGCGGATTCATATAATACCCGAGTACAAGGAAACCAAGCCGAAAACCTAATTTTCGCACCTCAACACTGTTCCGAGTAATTCATAAGGTCGGTGACATTTGCTACCGTTTTATACGACTCATAATATTTTCCTTTCCTTCCTCGAGTCAAAGTTTACTGCTTGTCCTTCATAAATACTCGTTTACAATCCCTCGTTCCATATTGTTCAATGTTAAAAGGTAAGAACCGCTGGACGGTAAAGCTTTTGCATATAATTGCCGCATTGCTATCGAGATTTTACATTTTTTACTTTCACGAGGAACTTACATACATGATGATCATTTTTGTCTTCTCTATGAGAATAAAAAACCTAAAACTAGAACGTGGTGTTCCCACATTTTAATGCATTCAAAATATATAAAACTGACAATAAGAAGATCAGTTTACGTCGACAAACTACGCGAAGATATTATTAATTACCGAAGTAATTTGATTCATGACCGTGACATTTTCCTTGTACATAACTGTAAGGCCCGAATAAATCATTATAAATACATATTTATCACATGTGAAACAAGGAAACGAAGGCAAATAGTTGGACATCAATCGCTGTTGTGTTAACTTATAATTATTATCAAACAAACGATTAATCAGCATTTACTGATTGACATTTGACATTGATATGACATTTTTTTGAGAAACACCAATTTATTTTATTTTATTTTTTTATTTACTGACGGGAAAAGCCCTTTACATAACTTTCAGCCAATTTTCACGTATAAATTTAACGAATCAGTATAATAAACAAACGAAAAATTTTTGCGGTGAAAGATGCAATCAACAAAAATTTCCATATTTTTTAAATTACTAAAGCTTTCATTGATAATTGTTAGGTAAGAATTCTTGAAAAAAAAAACATTTTTGGTGCTGATATTTTTTATTGCTCTAAGCGATCTTTGAATATTTTTTGACAGGTTGCAGGTTTCGCACAAAATTATTTTCTAGTTACAAAAAAGTTAATCATGAGGTGAGATTAAGAAAAAAAAGTTCAACTCAAAATATTGTCACTCCAGTGAAAGTATTGAAATTGGGAGTCTTAGTCGATTTGCGGGCCTCACCTCGAAAAGAAGAAGAGTCAGTGAACATCGGAAAAGCATATGAGATAGAGCATCTGTTGTTCGTTGACCACCTGTCTCCCTCCTCGGGCTTCGGCAGGTGCACACCGCGACGGTTTCGTGTAAACCCTTCTCCTATAGTAACCCTTTACTCCTTACAACGCACTACCGCAATTATCAACAACAAAATACCGAGGATCAGTAACGCGTACTATAGTAATAGTATATAAGGCACTTCAGGTCATTTCGGAGACCAATTGACCTCATTCTATTTTATTAATATATCAATACTTTGCAATTCTTTAACAAGGAAACAGAAAAACCCCTAATTTTTTTTCAAATTAATAAAGCCTTTTCAGCGCAATTATCCAACATCGAGTTCTGATTTCTCAATCTTCACTTCACACTTCGCTTCGCTTGCGTGCGTAAAACAGGCACTTCTCGCACTAGTGGCATAAAATTGTATACGCTACTCGTGCGAGAAACTTTTTCTCATCCCATGCGATCGCAACACTCGCTTTCGGCTCGTGTTGCAAACTCACACGCGTCGCGAAAAAGTTTTATCGCACTAGTATCGTAATGTACTATTTCAGAACTCGAAAAAATTTCAGTTTACTTCTGGGTCCATTCGAAACTATTTTCAAAGTATCAATATAATAGAAAATAGTGAGATCAAAAGATCTACGAACCGAAGTGGATTGCCGAAGTATATTTCATTCTCTATAGCTCGAACCGCCTTCGTATCAATTAGGCCTTTTGTTTTCATCACACTGGCTTCATCCACTCCGAGGTCATTCTTGTTTACTAGTACGATACTCGATACAGGTTTATGAAAGCCCGCAGGCTTACTACTATACTATACTCCACGCGTTCGACGCTATACACATATGCTGCAGGTATATTTTGTGCTCCCCACTTATCGATACCTATTTATGACTGTCCGCATGGATATCGCAGGATATATTGGCCAACGAACAACCTTGAATATCATTATCAAACGGATAAAGGAGCGGGAGCAAAATTTTCCAATTTTGGAATTCGCTCTTCTAGTTATGACTATTTTGGCCCCTATCCAAAATTTCTGCTGATTATTAAATTACATATTCCAGGTTTTTAACGTCGTTCTCTGCGTCAATTTAAAAGCAAGTACACTTAGGTACTAATCGTTGATCTTGTGACAAATAGTAATAATCTCAAGCCTATTGGACTTTTCCTAAATGAAAATCACCTTTATGTTGACAGGCCGCTATACTTCAACAAACCGCCGAATATATCTACCAGTTGGAACAAGAAAAAACGCAACTTTTGTCACAAAACTGCCAGCTAAAAAGACTGGTGAATCAGCACGAAGGTGGTGATGTACCGATGAAGAAGCGCAAGGCGGAAACACAAGGTGAGTCATTTTTACCTTCCCAAAAAATTATCCAACATATTTTTTAATTCTTCAGCTAATTTGTATTAATCTACATTATGTAATTGTATTTTTCTTAGATAAATTTTATTATTTTCTCGAGCGTTGGCATCGAATTACACGAATTATTTCGTAGGGCGTTCACAAATTTTTCTCTGCTTAGTAGGACAAATGTCACTTATATCCCGAAGTTACAAATTTTTTGGCAAATATATAGGAGCCCGACAAAAATCGATTGGAAGTATAGTGAAAACCAATGCGTTTCAAATGAAAGAGACCTCTAGCGAAAGGATGAAATATTATAATAAACATTTCATATTTTAAGAGAATTTTTATTTATTTATTTGTAAACTATGTGGGCGTAAATCTCAAAATCCGAAAATTTTATGCTGGACCACTTTTCTGGACATTTTGGACCATTCCGATTGTCTTCACGTAAAAACCTCGACTTTTTTTCATGGCAATAATGCTTTCTTTCTGAGAAAGCAGAGACTAACTGTACCGTCGATAATTTTCTTCAAATTAATGGTGATTTACAATTCGGTTACGGAAAACGCAACGTTTTTTAACCAACCGTGAACATCCGATAATTTGGGGGTCGATACTTGCAGAAATATAGATCTCACACGCGATGCTTATTTCATACATAAAAAAATAATAAAGGAAACGAGAAACATAAAAAATCAGAATAAAGGAGTAAATAAAGTCGAGGGTAATAGCCAGCGGTAATAGTTCATGCTTTTGGGTTGCCGTTCAAGTATTTCTTTGACCGCCTTGCACATGCAGCCCATCAAAAAAAACCAAAGAGGACGGCAGTACTCGCATTTGCTTTGAGGCATCTTGTTTTTTTTTTTTCTTAATATCCGAAAGAAACTCGCGTCTTCGAAATTACGTAATTAGCCAGCCTGAAGCAACGTACACGGAAGCAATATTATTTCAACCAGCGAAACGTGAATCGCAGCATAAGCTACTTCAAGTATTCAAGTAGTGAAGCTACTTCAGTTATCAAAAAACCTGAAATGTATTTTTTTTCGCATAAATCGATCACACGAACACAATATTATTCTCCGCGTATATTATAGATCATTTTAATAAAGCTTCATAGAATGAAAATGATGCCGAAATATTTTCTCCAGAGTTTTTATTCAAACTATGACATAAATATGAATATCTATACACCCAGAGAAATGGATTCATTTGAATCGATTATAGGCTGTATTTGAAATGAATAAAATTTTATTCAGATCAGATAGAATTTATTTCAATCAGATGAAATTTTATTTAGATAAAATAAAGTCTATTTCGATTAAATAAAATACTATTAGGTCGGCTATTGAATAAATTATTCATTTAAATGGCCTGCCTAAAAGTATTTCATTAAACCGAAACAGACTTTATTTGATTGACATAAAATTTCATCTGATCGAAATATACTCTATTTGATTGTAACAAGATTTCATTCATTCCAAATAAACCACATAATTGATTCAAATAAATTCATCAGACCCATTTCTCTGGGTGTAAAAATATTGTTATCGTCGTTTCACAATTTTGTTTGTTTTTTTCAGTTTCCTTGAAAGTATTTACTTTTCGGTCTATTGCTATAACGAATTATTGTTGATTTTCTTTTCAAAGGGGTCGTAGTCAGTTTGCCAATGCACGTAAATGAAAGTGGAGATGAGGGTCTTGGCAGTATGTCTCCGGAGCCGATGTCTGTAATCACAGTCTCGACCGACGGACACGCCGTTATCACCAGCAACAACAACAATAACAATACCAACAGCAACAACAACAATAACACCAATAACAACAACAACAACAGCAGCGCAAGTAGCAACGACGTTGCCGAGCTGAGACGACAATTGGAGAGAGAACGCCAGCAGAGGCTTCATCTAGAGAAACAGATGCGAGCCATTCAAACCCAACTTTACCCAGAAAGATTCAGGGATAATCAACTCATTGCCTATCAGCCTCATGAGGTATGAAAAATATTTTCCGTTTTCCTTTATATACCGCGCATTTCCCAATATAAAAAAAAATCACGATCAAACCAAATAAAAAAAACTTAAAAAATTCGTATGCATTCAAATAAATTAACATATAATTTTCATTAGAAAAAAAAGTTAGGTTGACTGATTGTTTGTTGAACAATTGTTTTTTTTTCACCAATTTGTCAATAACATTTTGGGATTATTATCATGCTAAATCAATCTGTTCACATTTTATATGCATTATTTTTTTCCGATTTTTATCCCATCCGGAAGTGATCGAAATTGTCTCTGAAATTCACTTTTGGCGGGACAGTACATATCATACATCCTTAACTAAAATACAGAACTTTCTAACAGTGCATATTTTTCATTGACAATACAATTGCTTTAACGAATAATTTAATATTGACTGTTGACTTCTTAATGTTCAAGGTAATCGAGCATACGGACAACGTGATGGCACAAGAGACCGAAGAGGCTGTGGCAGCTCTTCAGGTTGTCTCCGTCGTCTCGCTACCTCCAGTCGGTTCTACGCAGACAGTAGAAACATCGAACCCAGATCCCTGTTCGCCACCGTTGTCACCACAACCCGAAGAGATCGTGTCTTCGGATTTAAAGGAGGACGAGGAGGAAACCGAGTGTCCAAAGATCGTTGCATTCACAGCGAGCCAAGTGTTCACAAACACGATCGAGGAGCAGCCCAGCTCGGTGGGTTCATTCTCGCCCTCGAGAGTCACCTACTCGACAACCGCAGCAACCGATTTCAAGAATTCCGCTGCTATCACCGTAACATCACCACAATTCATAACCGCGAGTCCAACGAGACCTTTCTCACCGCCACCGGAGCCACAACGGTTACCAAGCGTCCTCGAGGCAGCGATAAAGGCCGAACCGAAGGTCGAGGTCGAGAGGTTCGTATTCATTCACTCTGTAGCTATTAGCTTGCCGCGTCAACATGCTAGCGCCGCTTGTGGCGCAAATTCGCAATTTTGTATAGACAAAAAGCTGATTCTTATGGTTGAATCAATATATCGTACATTTTGAAGAAAACTTACCGATTGTAATGAATGAACAACTGAAAAGTATCGGTAATAAAATCTACTTCTCCTTAACGAGTTTCGCAATACAGATGTTAGATAGTTTACGAATCTTGCTGCACAATACGAGAAGCATATTTATGTAGCAATTTATAATAATGAATTAAATTGATGGGTTTATTTATTTTGACAACTATTTTTCAAACAGATTGCCCTCGCCAGCGAATTCCTTGGACGACAGTACGCCACAAGGTAGACTTTACTCGGCAAACACGTCGAGACAAAATCTGGAAACGATAGTGGAGGCGATTCGACATCTGGAGGGTGACCACCTATTCAGCGACGAACCCGCGCAAGATGTACCACTCGCGTTAACAAATAAGCCGACGAGTGGCGGCACAGCAGCGAGTTCGACAAAGCAACGATTACTCCACGCGGAGGTTGACAATTTCCTGCAGTTCCACAAGAAACAACAAACCCAACAGCGGCCGGGTGTAATCGTCGTCAAGCACTCGTGATCATCCGTTGCTCTGTCCGCAAAGCACTAACAAACAAATAATACAAGCATCTTCGATTTTAACAACAACAGCATCGACACCACTATTATTATATGCACTCTACAATAGAAACCCGGAACATGTTTGTTTTTTTTTTTTTATATATCATTATTGAGAGAAAAAAACCGTTCGCGATTAATAGTTTATAAACATATTAATAGTTTATGTTAAAGAAAAGATTCCCTGGGCTGCTTCAGATTCTTTCGCTGAAATCTCGTGTCTCAATAAGCGCGGAAAGGAATGAAAATTCATTTGGTAACACGAGGATAGATAAAGGAAATTTATGAATATGAATAAACGGACAATTCTACTTAGTTTGTGATGGCACAATTCCTCTGAATCATCCCGGTGGACTGAGGGCGCAATCCCTCTTTTTTTTTAATTGTTTTTTTTTTTTTTTTTCACCAAATTTATACTCGTAGAAACGGTTATCTTGTTGTACCTGTAATTTATCCACTTGTTTTCCACTAAACACTTGAGTGAAGCTGTTTCAACGTGACGATTCATTGGCGCCAAACGTTTGAAATATCGAGAGAGAAGTTCAAACTCTTAATAAAGAAGCGAGAAATAATCTTGAGCAGGCTAAAGAAGATATCGAAGCATTCAGTCCCGACGAGAGAGAGACACGCGAACAGCAGGAGAAACCGCGAGCGTCAAGTTCGCTGAGGGTTTAGGAGAAAAAACAACAACAAAAAAACAACAAAAAAAAACAACCACCATCCCACAATTAAAAAGCATACCTAGTAAATAAGATGCGCACCGCGCGTGCGATGTATTATAATATATTTACGTTTTTTTTTCTTTTTCTTTTTTTGTCTCTTCCTCTCTTCTCTATTATGTTTTTTTTTACCAATTGTTACAGAAAAAGAAAACCGACGACGAGTAAAACGAAATGATATTGTACGCTTCTCAATGTCTCCTAATGTCATTGTTGAATTGCTACAGATACAAACAAAAAAAAATCAAAATACGTGTATGCTTAATATTTGACACACATTAAGGAAGTGACCCGATTCATAAATGTTATCTATCCTTGTACGGCGGAAGCTCTCGATAACAGCTATCGTACACTGCGCGTTCGGTAAATTCTCTCATTTTTTTCTCACTTTGCATATTTTTCTTTTCTCCTTCGCACACATACATATATATATAAATATGTATACATATATATTTTTTTTTTCTATGCAGTTCGAGTTTTTTCGTTTAATCTGTGCCAAATATCGAGCTATGAATCTTTTGTTCCTTCGTAGACGTAGCGCGTTTGTGAGGCATTGGCGACGGTCGGTGAACTCCCGTTAAATCGAGCACCTTTCCCATTTCAAACTTCATTTGAAAATTTCATTTGAAAATTTCATTTGAAAATTTCATTTGAAAATTTCATTTGAAAATTTCATTTGAAAATTTCATTTGAAAATTTCATTTGAAAATTTCATTTGAAAATTTCATTTGAAAATTTCATTTGAAAATTTCATTTGAAAATTTCATTTGAAAATTTCATTTGAAAATTTCATTTGAAAATTTCATTTGAAAATTTCATTTGAAAATTTCATTTGAAAATTTCATTTGAAAATTTCATTTGAAAATTTCATTTGGAAATTTCATTTGAAAATTTCATTTGAAAATTTCATTTGAAAATTTCAAATTCTATCCGATAAAAATTTCATTTGAAAATTTCAAATTCTATCCGATAAAAATTTCATTTGAAAATTTGTATCGGATAGAAACAAGAATTGAAAGTCCTGGAAGGGTGTCCGATTGACCTGTTAGGTAAATCCACCGACAATTGCACGAGTGGGCGACCGGGTGACCCGAGATGTGAGTTTTTTTGTTCGTGCGTCTTATGTATAAGCGTTTATTATCATTATTATTATTTTTTTAACTATTATAGAATTACAAAGATAATTGACGAATTACCAGTAATCAATAAAATCGATGACGCAATTGAGCTCTAATTTTGGGCGCGTAATGTCCGATTTGCAATTTATTACATTATAAACATTATCATCATCGATCCGATTATAAATAACTTTCGTGACGACGTGTCGTCGTCGTACTGGTAAAACCGAAAACGAATATATGTAAGGTCGATAGTTTTTAAGCTGTAGAGACGTAGAAACTTAGGATACATGATGAGGAATATTATTTTAGGTATCCATAAAATGGTGTGTGAGTGCGAAAGAACGACCGAATGTACGTATATGTATGAGTTTGCGACGGATTAATTTAGTTAACGAAGATAAAAGAGACACGAATTTGACGGCGTTCACATATACATATACAACTACTATTAATGAAACGGAAAACGAATACACACTAAAAATACATGCCAGATTTCTAATATTGTCGTGACGTTTCTGTATAAATGGACGGCATGTACATAACTACTTAGCCATCGTTGCAGCGGTTTTACTGGCTTTAAAAGATTAATAAACGCGGATATTAAGATATTACTGTGAAGCTAACAAAAAAACGAGTACGTTCCCTGTGAATTAAAATTTTTGGGCGATGCAACGTTTTCATTTTCCGTTGGCAAATTGGATGACGAATTTTTTTATTGTATAATGTTGTCGTCCGTCTCCAGACAGTAGTTTAAATGCGGAAATGATTACGGTTCCTGTCGGTTTAAAAATAACGAAAATTGTACCTTGCTCTCGAATATATTTGTTCAAATTTTCTACAATTTCGAACAAATTCGTTGTTTATTGTTTGCTGGATTTTGTTAGACGAAACATCTTTGAAAAATCTAGCATTAAAGTTTAATGCCTAAAACGCATTTGGTATAAATGATTATTCTCGATTCGTAAACGTCCATTATTTATTTTCAGAAACATCTGTCGTATTTTTTTTTCTCATAGTTATTATTTCGCTAAAATTAACAGCAGCTTTAATAAAATATGTTCAAATTCTTTTAATGCTAAAAATTTTCGTGAAAACCTCGGGAAATACTTGAAGCACTGAAGAATAAATGGAAGACTATATTTTTCCATTTATTTTCCATCATTCCTGGGATTTTATTGTAAATCAGATATTAAATTGTTGAACAATTTTTTTTTATAAACACTGCAGGTAGTTATTGTGCAATAATAATTATGAAAATAATGGAACACGAATTTGTATTTCAATAAGTAATGGACCCTTACACCAATGTAACGGAAACTAACGCAGTAGAGATAGAGAGAAAACAGAGACGACTCTCAAAATTAATGGGGAAAGCCGAGTTTTACATGCTGGAAATAATGTGAATTTTGGAAATTATTCGAAAAGAAAATTTCCATTCCGGATCATTACGAAAATTTAAGGAAACTTGAAGTTGATGTCTAATAAATAGATAGATAGATATTTGATTAATACGAATAATGTTTTTTTTATTTAAAAAAGAGTTGATTTAAAACTGTTCTGCAATTCAGGATTTTCCTTGCTGACATAATAACATTGTCGATGAACCTTAAGGGGTTACATCTACCTAGAGATCCAAAAGATAGTCAAAATTTGTTTTTTTTTTTCATTGTTTTCTTGAAGAAAGCATTGGCCGAATTCAAAACGATCTTCTTTTATTAATTGGTTGAACCAAAACGATGTTTTTTATTGGGAAAAAAATAAAAAATGGCCATCGTTCAATTTATCTAGGTAAATGTAGCCCCTTAAACGTATATCAATAAATTTAACTGCATTAGACTTTTTTTTGTGTAAATAAGATGACATTCTTTGGTCCAAATTGCATCGTTTTTTCATCCTCTAACTTCTACTATTTCTTCGTTTTTGTAATTTTTTATTATTTTTCAGATTTATCGATGATTTAATTATGTTAGTAATAAGAAAATTCTTGATTTTTGTTTCAGTGAAAAAAAAAAGGTTTTGTAGTTCAAATGGTCAGAAAGTTTCTTGATGATCCGCCCAATATTTTCTATTTTGTTAATGTCAAAAAATCACATTGTTACACTGTCCAAAACCGGGCTTTCTCCTAATGAAGCGCATTATGTCTCGTGTCGCGAGATGCGCCGAAGAAAGACTGTGATTTGTGTTCTTGAAAGCGTAAGAAGCATACGAGGGCCATCGAAAACTATCCGAAAAGTTCTTTATCGCCTTATTATTCATACTTGAACCACGAATGTTCTTATTATTATTTAATCCATTTATTTTAGCATATATCGGCAAAACATTGCAGAGAAAATTTCTTCATTTTTTTACACATAATAAAAATCCTCGTATACTTGAGCGTCTTGGCACGAATTGTGGTCTTGTCACGTATGTATACGAAAATATGTAAATAAAATAAAGAGAATCTTAGAGCGTTACGTCGCGAAAAACAGCGGAATTTTATTATAAAACGTATAGCGATTGGTTAGACAACCCGAAGGTGTTGTTTGGTACGATCCCTATAAAATTTATCTAAAAAAAAAAGCGTAGAAAAAATCTAGTGATCTACATCTTGTCGTAGTTGGTTGAAATAAAGAGAATTCTTCGATGTCGACGTGTATTTTGCTATGAAAAGAGATCGAAAAGAAATAATTGTCGACGCTGACAAGCCAAATTATTTTCTCTTAGTTGTCGCGTGTTAAGTTATTTATTGTGAGAAAATTCTATTAGTAGCAAGTAAAACGACGAAAGACGGTTTTTAACCGATTAAGTCACACAATGGTTTAGATCTTGTTTACAACAAAGTGTTAAACAATTATTTTTATTCCGGTTATTTGTTTAGTTTGTTCTCCTGTGATTTCTCTACGAATTGGCAGAAATGCACGTCGACTTATCAAAACGCTCTCTTTCTCTCTCTGTTCTTGAGCACTGCTGCCCAGTGCATTACCGTGTATTCTTGAGGTATTATTATTTCATTCACGAGATATTACGGCAAAATAGAGAGACGTTTACACTATTATTCGGCTTAGTCATTCATAGAAATTCTAAAGTTTATTCCCTCGCCTCACGGCTATTCGGCTCTTCTACTTTTTTCAACGACTCCACATTTTGTTGAACATTTTGTATGAATGTACGCCTCTGAATAGTAATCACCAATTTATCCAAGAAAGGCATATATTCGTCGCATTAAATAAAAACCGTGCTTATTAACATAATTTCTACGCAAGGGAGCAACTACAAAATCATAATTAAGCGTAATCGTAAGTTAAAGCGATTGAAGAGGAGCGTCACTGCGATTAAAAAAAATAAAGGCTAAAAAAGGCTCGCGTAATGGGCGAATCTAAGATACTCCAATTAACGCTGAATAAACGAGCAATATTTCTTCAAAAAGAAGTGACAAAATGCGTTGAAAAATAAGGAGAATTCCGTAGCAGAAATATGAAATATTACGGTATGAAAAAAATTTATAACGAATCTACATTTCTCGGATAGATAGTTTTTAATGATAAAATCGGGGCGAGGGAATGAAATTGGGACCGAGAGAGAGAGAGAGAGAGGGAAATAGTTCGAGTGGCACTTTGCGCTGTCCTCAAAAAAAAGTCTAGCGTAAGTGAAAAAAGAGACAGAAAGCTGAAGCGGTTAGCCGGTGTAAATCGATTTGTAATGCGTGTGTGTGTGTGTGTGTCTGTGTGCGAAAATTGTACGATTTGTAATTGAATGAACGAGAAAAAAATGGAGTGCGAGCGACTTTGGATTATCGTCGAAAGAGGCAGGTTCCGGCAATGGGATCAGGAACAGAACTGAGTAGCGTTTATAAGGCTGGGCGTGGGAGCACTGGAATCGAGAAAAAGTAATAGTTTACTATATTATATATTATGTATAATGTACGAATATGCAATGTAGAGCAGCGAGAAAGATGTTTTTAAACTCCTTGTAAACCACGTTTCTTTTTTTTTCTCAATATTAACTACAAAGCTGTTGAGATGAAGTTGAACATTTTAGTTTATAGCGAGAACTAACCTTTTGTTTTTCTTTTTGGTACATTCTAGTGGGCGTTTGTAAAAGATAATCGAAAAACGACTAAAGGATACAAACTTTTATTATTATTTATTTTTCCCTCGATTTAGAAAGCCAGTTTTACAAATCGGATTAATAAATAATTACTACTAACTCTAATGCCACGTTAACCGAAATGCCCGGTAAAATTACTCGTTTCTTTGCATAAATCTCGCCCGACTCATCGATCACTCAATCCTATGTCCGTCAGTCATATTTTCAAAGGGATTTTAACCATACGTTATGAACTGGATAATGTAATTGCAAAGTTGACAAAATAATCACTATTCTGACAAAAAGTCAACGTTCATGAGGATAATAAAATTATCTACTTTGAATAATTTGTTAAAAGAGTTTGGGAATCACCTTAAAATTCCAGTTTCAAAAACTCGATTTCTCAAAATAACAGAATACATTTGTTTTAAATTGTTAAAGTGTTTAAAAAAATCTATTTGAAAACATTCAATAATTCTCGTGACGATAAAAAAATCGTTTTCTATCGAATTTTGTAAGCAGTTTTTTTTCCAATTGTCGATTCACAATTTCGTTTTATTGTTACTCAAAATTAAATTCATCATATCTTCCATGACGTTGATAATTTCATTTTTTTTTTTTTTTCATGTCCCAGAGAACAGCGATCCTAATAAAATCTATATTTTGCTTGGTTACGTGTGTGTAAAGCCCAAAATAAAAGATAATAATTCCCATGGGTCGGGCGAAACGGAAAAAGGGGTTGAAATCCTGAACAATCCTGAGGCTCAACGAAATCATCCCTTGATCTGTCGATCGACGAAATAGATCACACGAAGATTAACATAAAATACAGTTTTGTTTTTGTTCTTATTTTTTACGAAACCCAAACGCACGTTGGTGCGTTAATGATTATTTATAATTTTCGACAAAGTTCCTTAAAACGAGCCGCGTTTGCATCGTGCACCGCACTTAGCGATGAGACTGCGATTAGTGCAGTCGCCACGAGGACAGACTGCCATTGACACACGGTGAATGTAAATGTTTGTAATAAAATACATATATTGAGGAAAATGAAAAAATTGCATAGCGTGAGAGGGAATAAGTGGCAGTAGGAGAAAAGCATCGATTTGCGAAACGTAATGAGACAAGAAAAGAAGAAAGGCAATCGTGACACGTAGTGTCCGATGACAGCTGTATTACTAAGGTGACAAGATAGATCGAAGCTCACACGTTTTTCTATGTAAGTGACGTTAGAAGTTAAGAATCGCGAGAACCTCACGTGTCCTATTAGATAACGTGAAATAAAAAAAAAACGATAGCGAGAAATTGATGAAACTGAATGAATGAGCGAGTGTTTCGTCGTAAGCGTGTGAAGATATAACGTCGATAATAATAATCATCGCGCATTGCTCCGATCTCGGATGAAACATTTATTCACACTCGATTAATAAACTCGATCAACAATCAAACGAGTCATTAAACGCGAGCGACACGAGCCCAAAATTTCTAAGCAAAGGCTCGGTTGCTAGTAGCTTTCAATTATTTGCCACGAAGATACGTAAACGTCTCTCTCGTGTGCGAAATAAAATGAAAAAAAATAAATTAAAATTTTTCAATACCGTACTATTTTAGTAATATCGCCCTCATTCTCTTTCTTTTTCACTCTCACTCTCTTTCTCTCTAAGCCTCTCTTTATCTCACTCTCTCTCTCGCGGGCCCTGCGATAATTCTCTTACGGAATTGAATATCAGGAGGAATGTTTGAAGTACGAGAGTGGGACATAAGAAAAAAAAAAGAGCAGTGGTAACGAATAGACTTGCAAAATATGATAAGTTATTTTTCTGTGTTTAAGTATCTGTTCGATGCGCTCGCGAGTTGCGAAAAATTCTTTAAAAACACGTTTGCCCTCTCATTTCTCCTCACTAAAGGAAGAAAACGTAATTCTCTGTGATGATATTTATATAACTTTATTATACATTAATTATGATTACTATTTATCCACATGTTACATGTATCTACTATCGTGTGGCATTTTTCATAATATAGTTCTATTTAATTGCCTGAAAAGAAAGTAAATGGCAATCCGTTCTGTTGCGAACCTGTGTAACGTTTGGCGACACACATACGTTTACCCTTACAAAAAATTATGTAATTGCAAGGAAAAAAGAATATTATATAGCCTCTGTGAACGAAAAAAGCTTCTATTTTTCTTTAATAAATCGTCTGGAATCGGTAGTGAGAAAGTCTTTATGCTCCGAGATTGGAAAATATAATAAATAGATTATAAAAATGATGCAGATTCAATTTTCAAATAAAATTTGACGAGTTAGCTATTTAAAATGAATAGCGCATTCAGCGTTTTGTATCTGTAAGTAGACGACAATTTTACACGTCACTCGATGTCTCTCGAGAAATACAGAAACGGAAATATTTGGAGTAGGATTTTTCAATTTTCGTGCGCAATGTCATTGATCGTATTGATTATCCTGTGATCTATTATTCGAGGAGATGTATTTGAAAAAGTAAAAGAGAGTAATAATAGCTTTTTTGCATACTGGTTCTTCCGGACGGTGGCAGAAGCCCCGCAATCGATTATAAGCGATGCACTGATGACCGGTGAACTTATTAATCGATACGATTAATTACGATACAATACAGATACGATTAATCGGTCATTTATTACAATACGATACGATTAATCGATCATTTAATACAATACGATACGATTAATCGGTCATTTATTACAATACGATACGATCAATCGATCATTTATAACGATTCGATGCGATTAATAGATCACTTATCTTGCCAGCGCTTTCAAGTCTTCCCAAAAGACACGAGAAACATGTGGCAAGCTGGTGAAAGGTAAAAGTGCGCCATACGGATAAAGAGAGGGAAAATTTGCAATTCCTTCGCTTTTTTATTCCGATAGGAAAAATCATAAATCTTAGGGTTTCTTGATTAATATACTCCATGTGAAGAATCTCGATAGGCACAAATTCCATGCACGTGAAGAATGTTCGAACTATTTAAACCGAAAGGTTTTAAAGTATGATTACGGTGGATATTTATATATATCTCGATCTTCATTACGCACGGATTTACTGAGCCAAACGAGAAAATAAGTTGAGAGAGCGAGAGCGAGAGAGAGAGAGGGAGAGAAAGAGAGAGAGACAAAGGAAAGTCTCCATACTATTTGCATATTGCTTCATTGTTAAACCATTATATGCATATATGATACATTACATACGAATAAACGAAAAAAAGGAATATTGAAATAGTATGCATCGATGTTTTCAATATTCCAAGATGCAGAATTTGGCAGTGTGTTGAGCCGGGCGTTATGAATAATTAATGTTAAATCATTGATTTGCCCGTGTATGACATACAGTGTGATCATGATGAAACACTCGAAGCGCGGTTGAATTTTCACGGTGTTTTCTACGTGCTGTTGAGAAGTAAACGCAAAGTGTAGCCGATGTTATTTAAAAATAAGGGAAATTAGATTTGTAGGAATCTCGATTATACATTCGATCACTCTCGGGACATGCGGTACACTCACAAGTGTATAGAATACCACACGATACGTTTATGTATATTAATATACGAGAAAAAAAAAAGAACCCAGGAAAAAAAACGAACCGTACTATTACGAGAATATAGATGAGTTTACTTTCCTTTTTCTACACATTTTGTATATTTCCATTAATTATTAAAAGGTTGAAACAAGCAACAATAAGAACATAGAAGTGGTGTGTAATTATGATCGGTAATTATTATAATTAATTTGTTATAAGCACTTCGGTAAACGACATAGTTATTATTTTGTATAATTCACCGTAACGATGCAATCTGAGCCACTAGAATTTCACATCAAATTGTTTTACGCCCAATGCAATAATACGAGGATTTAGTTTTTATTGTCATGGAATTGTCCAAGCTTAAGATCGATGAATGTCGTTTTTTTTCGTCTTACTCATTTCTTTTATATTGGTTATTGTATACACAGGCACATCGAATGCTAGTCAACCGGAAGATCTAACTCTTCCTTACTTCTTGTTTTTTACTCATTCTTCTCGATTATCAACGCGAATCTTCAGCATTTTATCGTATTAAAACTTGGATTTCGAACCGTGAGGTCCCGTGTTAATGTTTTGGGCTTATTTTAATTGTGACTGTGCGATTTTATGTGAAATAGGTGGCATCGTTCCCGAGTAGCATTACCGTCGTAATTTAAAAAAAAAAACAAAAACAAAAGATAAAAACGCAGTGCGCCTCGCGAAAAAAATATCGGCGTTGGAAAGCAATCCTGCGATCTTGGTTTCCTAGAAGCCACGTGAGACGAAGGATTGCACCAAGGGAAGTACAAATTATTTAAAGAAAAAAAAACAAAACAAAAAAACACTAAAGTTGAAAAAAAGATGAAGTAAATGCGAATAAAATCAATCAACGGTGTGCGAAGAAAAGTTGCGACAATGTGAAAGAGGTTTAACGTCTGATTTGATTCCCTTCGCTTTCTATTATATTATAATTAAAATATAGCATCGCTTGTACCACTGATTCGGAATACCTTGAATACAAAAAATACAATAAATAACGTTATCCACTGGATAATTATTGCAATCCCGCTACGTCCGAAAAAATCGGTACTGTTCTTCAAAAAGCAGAAAAGAAATATGCAGGTGAGTGAAAACTCCGTTCTTTTTTTTACATACTAATAAAATGTTAATAAAATGTTAATATGGAATTTATATACCCGATCCGTAAATCTCATATCCCTTTGTACATTAAATTTACTTTCATTTTCAACAGTGCAGGTGCGACTCGAATAAACCATATGATTTAATATAGAAAAGATTTTATTTCACTTAACAAATATTTATACAAATAACTTATGCCACTTAGTGACGATTCGTTCGCCGACTTGGTTAAAGCTAGAGAAATAGGAAATATAATATTTTATCGATTTCTCTTTAAGTACACCGTTTTTTCGTGTCGGTATAAAAACGGTCAAGTGTAAGTCGATCGAAAAATAGTGAGAAGAAACAACGAAAAATCGTCATGTAAATATGCCAGATGCACTCGGTGCCAATAAGTTGATTTTTAATCGTTTGTTCAATAATAACCTAAATTAAAAAATTACCTAATCTTGGATACTACGAGCTACAGGCGAAGCAGGCGTCGCCGTTCTCGCGCGAACAAACCAGCGCCGCTTCTACCTCATCCTCTTCGGTCTTAGATGCTTTTGGAGATGCGATATTGTTCTGCAGCTTCGATTTGTCGACGGTGAACTGGATCGCGTTTGCCGCTGGTTTTGTGCGCAAGTAGTACATTCCAGTTTTCAAGCCCTGTAAAGTCGAGAATAACGATAATCACGTAACTGCTTATCGAAAAAAAATTACATATATTCTTTTTAATGCTTTGAAACTGTCGTGGTTATTATTGTTGTTATACTAGACACATGGAATAATGTTCACATAAAAGAATAAACATTAAAAAAGAACCGAATTGTCCAAATTCTCCACAATAACATATAAAAGATTAGAAATCTAGAAAAATATTAAAGGAACAATATGAATGTTATGCACAAAAATTCCCAAAGAACATCTTGATGCGACCTGAATTCCAGTACTTTGTCCCATTTTATGTTAAAATAGATTTAAAAAATGTTGAGTTCTATATCCAATTGCAACTGCACAGTATAACAGTAGAAATAACACAAATCGTACCAGTTTCCAGCCGTAGAAATGCATAGAAGTGAGCTTTTCCTTCGACGGTTTCGCCATGTGGACGTTCAACGATTGAGACTGATCGATAAAGGCGCCGCGATCGGCAGCCATCTTCAGAATAGTTTTTTGTGGGATTTCCCAAACAGTCTTGTAGAGGGCTTTGAGATCAGCAGGAATGCGTTCAATATTCTGCGTTATAAATAACGAAAGTACTTTAGAAATCGGTTTCCCGATACTTGCGTTTACTGGACAGTTTTCTTATTTTAATACCTGAACCGAACCGTTGCTCGCTATTATTTCGTTCTTCATGTCGTCGTCCCACAAATCTCTGTCAGTTAGATCTTTGAGCAGATGAGGATTTACAACTTGGAATTCGCCGGAAAGTACACGTCTTACATAGATGTTGCTCGTGTAAGGCTCGATCGACTCATTGTTCCCTAAAATCTGAGCCGTAGAGGCTGTTGGCATCGGTGCAAGCAGCAAAGAGTTTCTTACGCCATGTTCGGCGATTTTCGCTTTAAGTTTCGCCCAATCCCAAAGATCCGTTGGCGTTACATCCCACATATCGTATTGAAGGATCTGTAAGGAAAATCAATGAATTTCAGGGTTTCGATCGCAAATTTCGCTTATCTTAAAAAAATGTGAGATTGGATTCGTTTACTTCGTATCCTTAAAAGTTCCTCAAGAGAAACGGGTGAAAAGAATGTAGAAAAAAAATGCTAATAATTTTTGAAAAACTTTTTTTAATAGTACTTAAGTCAAGGGACTTGAGTTACTAAAACTAAAACGATCATAATCGTAAACGTAGCAAACAGAATTTGAAAAAAGCAAAAATGAATAATGTTAGGTAATGTGCCGAAATGTACTTACGCCTTTGCTGACTGGACTTCCCTCGTAAGATTCGTACGGGCCTTTATCCTTAGCAAGCTCGCAACTCGCTTCCAACGCACCGTAATAAAGAGTCTCGAATATTTGGATATTAAGTTTCTGAGCCTCCTCGCTATCGAATGGGTAACGCATCAGTAAGAAAGCGTCTGCGAGTCCCTGAATACCGATACCTAGAAAATAGATACAATACGAATTTTCAGTAGGAGCAATTTTATAACGATTGAACTTTCAAATATAACACAAACATTGCCAACTAAAATTTTTACGGGATTGTATTTATAAGGCATTTTACCGATCGGTCTGTGTCTTCGATTCGATCGTTCGGCCTCGGGAACCGGGTAATAATTGATGTCGATAACCTTGTCGAGATTGCGTGTTACGACCTTCGCGACTGTTCGCAATTTTTCAAAATCGAACGTTTTGGTCGATGCGTTGACAAACATATTGACGGCGATGGAAGCTAAATTGCAAACAGCGACTTCGTCCCGACTCGAATATTGGACGACTTCGGTGCAGAGATTGCTGCTCTTGATTGTTCCTATATTTTGTTGATTCGACTTTCTGTTACAGTGATCCTTGTAAAGCATGTAAGGAGTGCCAGTCTCGACTTGAGACATCAAAATCGCGGTCCATAAATCACGAGCGGGTACCTGTCGTTTGTATCGGCCCTCTTTTTCGTATCTTTAAAATAATGTGATATCGTTATTGATATCATTCCAATATTTACAGAAAACAATTGATAATTCAGAAATTGGCTTACTTTAAGTAAAGATCTTCGAACTCTTTGCCCCAGACTTCGGCGAGTCCGGGAGATTCGTGAGGACACATCAGACTCCATTCACTGTTATCAAAGACCCTTTGCATAAAGAGATCGCATATCCATAGTGCATAGAAAAGTTCTCTCGCTCTGTGCTCTTCTTTTCCTAAAAACATACGAAAAAAAATAGTTTAAACACCCGTAATGTATCGAACATCCGGAATTTATTGGCAATTTCAAACAGTTCGAGCGTTTACAATTTTTATGAATCTGAATGAAATCTTCATTTTTGCTTCGATTGTTTTTTTTTCGACATTTTCATGTTAACATACTCAGAATCACCTAAAAAATCGAAAAATAATGAGAAAGCAATGTGCAAGGTTTTACTTGGTTTTTAAATGGAATAATATAAACTGTACGAACTGTAAGATGAAAAATATAGAAATTATCCTTCTTCTAAGCTTATTCCTTATGGAGTAATAATCGCTTACCAGTGTTCTTCTTCAAATCCAAAAACTCGAAGATGTCAGCGTGCCAGGGTTCGAGATAAATAGCAAAAGCTCCCGGTCTTTTGTTTCCTCCTTGATCAACGTAACGAGCAGTGTTGTTGTAAACTCGTATCATGGGTACCAAACCATTGGATACTCCGTGAGTTCCAGCGATTCGCGTGCCCTTGGCTCTGATGTTGTGAACACTCAAGCCAATTCCACCGGCTGATTTACTAATCAAAGCACATCTCTTCAAGGTGTCATAAATTCCTTCTATGCTGTCCTCTGTCATCGTTAGAAGAAAGCAACTGAAGAAAAAGAAATCCCAAGTTAATATCAGTGAAACATTTATTCTAAACCTTTTTTTTTTCCATATTTTAGACCATTCTGACCATGGTAACATAAAATTTTTGGAAATTTCTTTCCTCAAAAACAAATTTTCTCTATAAGAAAGCAAATACTTGAAAATTCACTGCTCTCAAACTCTGTTAATAACAAAAAATAGATAACTCTTGATTTCTCACCTCGACAATTGCGGCCTCATTGTGCAAGCGGCAAAAAGCGTTGGTGAAGCATGAGTGAAATATCTCTCAGAAAGATAATTGTATGTTTCAATAACTCTGTCGATATCATCGGCATGAATCCCAACAGCAACACGCATAAGCATGTGTTGAGGTCTCTCGACGACCTTTCCATCGATTTTGAGCAAATAACTGCGCTCCAAGGTCTTGAAACCAAAGTAATTATAGCTAAAGTCTCGGCTGTATATTATCGCAGAGTTGAGTCGATCAGCATTGGCCTGAATGATTTTGTGGTACTTGTCACTGATCATTGGAGTTTTTTCTTTTGTATGAGGGTCTTCCATGTTATAAAGATCAGCCATCACCTCTGAAACAGTAAAATCTCACGATAAGTCATTTTCATCTCGTTGCTTCCGAGTCTCGTACAGAAAACAAATTACCGCTGAAAGATTTCTTGGTTTCCTTGTGGAGATTCGAGACTGCGATTCTTGCAGCAAGAATCGCATAATCCGGATGTTTTGTTGTCATTGTGGCTGCCGTTTCAGCAGCCAGATTATCGAGTTCGACAGTCGTAACTCCGGAGTAAAGACCGCTGATGACTCGTAAAGTAATAGCAGGCTGCAATTGACAAAATAAATATATTTCTAGACAACAATCTTTCACAAACTAAATTCAGAACACAAATAAATTGCACAAAAATACTTATGGAAATTCCAACTCTCGATAATCATTTGTCATTTCTTACCCAAAGCGGTTTTCATTGTTGATAAATAATAAAGAGCAAAAAAAAAATCTTACAGGATCAACCCAGTCCATGTCCAAGCCTGCACAAAGATTCTGAATCCTAGATGTGATTTTATCATAATGAATAGCCTCCTTCCGCCCATCTGCAAAAAATTTATTTAAAAAATCAGTGATGAAGACTTGAGAGACGAAGGACTCAATACTTTTGTTCTTAATCACTTATTCCGTGCAAAAAGCCGGCTACAGGAGTTAGAAAACGAATTAGTAGAAAGCGTGAGATTCGTGTCTTAAATCATTCTCAAATTAACAGTAATAATAAAGAAACGTTGAACTTACTCCGCTTCAAAACGAACATCTTGCCTTTGGGACTCATCTTGCTTTAAGTGGGCCTCAAGGCTTGATTATTTTTAAGGAGAAAAAGTTTGCAGGATTACTGATAAAAAGGACCTCGCTAATCGACGACTGCTCTCAGGTGTATGTCTGGAGTCTTAACCGTCGGCGAATTATCAGTTTTGGCGCCAAGCGGAAGCCGCAAGACGCGCCAATTGTTGGTCCTAAATGTGTTCTTTGGCAACTACCGAAGCGCCAATGTTAAGAAACTGTTATGAACTTAAATTCGCGAGCTAACTGGTTTTATTAGACGGTCTATCTTCTTTGGCTACACCGACCGAGTCACGTGAGTGCGAGGGAGAAAACATCATCGGCAATCGATGTAGAGCGACAGAGAACGACAAATGCGTGAGTAGACATTGTTCAAAAAACAATTGTTTTTTGAACAATTGTTTTTTGTACCGATTTGTTAATAACATTTTGGGATTACTGTTATGCGAAATTAATCTTTTCAACACGTTTTAGATGCAATAATGTTTTTCGATTTTTATCCCATTGGGAAGTGATCGAAATTGTCTCTGAAACTCACTTTTGGCGGGACTGTACGTATTATACATCCTTAAAACTACATTTACGTAAAAAAAATTCATTTTATTTTCAGTGTAATGACCAGTCACTTTTCCATTCTTTCCTCTGAAGTCTTGAATCGATAGTTATCGAGGCTTAGCTCTTTTACAGCTAACATCAGTCCAGTAGTACCCTTTTCCAGCTAGCGCATCATAGCTGCCATAACCTGTCGAAGCGTGGGTATTAATAATTAACAAATTCGTGTTATTACTCGAACGTCGAAACAATGGCGAGTGCTATGAGACAAAATATTGCTGGTATGCTGAAGGGTATCGAAAGGTAATTTGATATACACGTATTTTCGCCTCCCTTTTCACTTGGAGTATTTGATCACGTTTAAGGTTAAGTCATCTGTAACATTCGAGTGTATTTTACAATATTTTTTCCAGATATAATCCCGAAAATCTCTCGACTCTTGAAAAATACGTGGAAATTCAAGCTCGTGAAAATGCCTATGACCTTGAAGCCAACCTTGCTGTGCTCAAGCTCTATCAGCTTAATCCTCAACGCTTTGATGCTGATATCACTTGTCAGATATTGCTAAAAGCTCTTACCAATCTGCCACACACAGATTTCGTTCTCTGCAAGTGTCTTCTGAGTGAAAAAATCGTAAGTTACAGACTTTAAGCTGCAGATTTAAATTACGAATTGTGTTTAATATCAAAATGTTGAGAGGATTGAGTCACGTATTAAAAGTCATGAGAAAAAAAATTCTAAAGATGATACCTTTCTTCTAAAAAATCTTATATCTTATAATTTCACAGATGCAAGAAGACTCAATCAACCAAATAATGTACCTGGGTGATATTTTGGAGCAGTGCGATTTTCAAATCTTCTGGGACAGAGTTGTCACTATGGGAGATTTATGCAACAGGATTATAGGCTTTGAAGATTCCATAAGAAAGTTTGTGTGTCATGTAGTTGGAATCACATTCCAGACAATCGACAAAACGCTGCTCTCTCAGCTACTTGGCAGTGTTGATGGTACAACATTTTACATTTATTTTAATTCCAACTTTATTTAACAAAAGTTTGACAAAAATTCTACTCTACGAAAAAGCAAAATTCCTTATATGAACCATGTTTTATCAATACAGCCACTTTTTTCAACCATCACAGATCTGCTTAATATTTGGTCATATCAAAGTCTACTAAAAGGCTCTATATGATTTTTTTTCAAACTTTGAAATTCAATGTTTCAAAAATTTTCGTATTCGGTAATCGAAATTTAGCTGAATGTTAACTGCATGTAACTTTCTTCTAATTTCCTTCAGATTCCACCTTAAAGCACTGGGTCAAAAAGTACGGATGGAAGGAGGAAGGCAAATCAACAATTTTCATAGCCAATCAGGACGAGAACATCAAAACGAAGAATATCACGGAAAAAATGGATTTCGAAAATGTTGCTGGTCTCATGGCTTCCTGTCTATAAAATTTCGACTCCCAAATGCTTAAAGCACAATTTGAATACGTTTAACAACATCTTTTGTATTATTGATGCTCGTGTATTTGCAACGTTAATCACGTTAATAAATTATATGAGCTATTAAGGTACTTCAGAGCTGCAGTCTGTTAGCTCTCAGAACCTCGACATGTATAACCAAGGTCACACAACTATACCTTGAATTTCTTCCCCCATTGCAAAAGTATTCAAAGTTTTTTCTTTGATAGATCAGCAGAGCGACGATGCGTCTTAGTAAAAAAATATCCACAGAAGCAGAAAGAAAGAAAGAAAGCGAGCGAGCGAGGAAGCGCCATTAGCGGTCACAGGGGAGTGAGAAAAAATGACAGCTAACTTTGCAGTCACATTTAGAACATTCATATCGATACGTAAAAAAAAATCAGCACGTTTTTCCTGATGACATTGTAACGCTCGACCCTCCTTAACTCGTCTGTACGACGTCCCCTTAAGGTGATTTAAAACGACTCGGTCAGTATCGAAAACTGTAATACGATTTTCTCCGCGACGGTTGATATTTTGGATAAAGGTTCTCATTTTTAATCCAAAAGATCACGTTACGGCGGGCTGCAATATACTCAATCGGCAATAAAAACTGTAAACAATTATTTCTACAGGTGCTGAAAGTTTTTGAATCAAAGAAAAGTTTTACGATATTCCTATACCAATCCTGCATGTTGTAAGACTTTTCTTTTATTCAGAACCATTAGGCACCCGTGAAAATAATTGTTTACAACTCGTCTCAATTACTGACAGTAACGTAAATTGCAGAGCGCGCTTCTAGCGACGTAGTTAGGCCTAGTTTGTCACTAGATGTCGTAAACGTGCCGCACAGCTGTATTTCGTCGGAAAACGGGGATTGGCTACTAACGCTGACCTACACGAAGTAAGATGGGACATTACTTTCGGCGCACACAGTGATGTGTTGTCTTCCATGGCAAAGTAAACACAACAGTGTCAGATAATCATGACGTTTCAATATCGTAATAAATAGCAAAAAAAATATATAATCAAAACGCGGTGGTATTTCAGAGTCCCGTCAATAATCATGGAGAGCAAAAGCTGCAATAATTTTATCAGCTATGTAGGATTTGAGGAACATGAAATGCAGGTAAAGGCAACATTGAATCTTCACCACTAGCTATTTACTGACGTAATGAAAGAAAATGATAAATTTCTCGCTCCAAATGTCGATGAATTTTCAGCCTTTGGGTCCAAGCCGAAGAAATTCACTTAGCGAAAACACCATTAAACTTCTGCCTGGTGAAGTACTCATTGCCGAAGCTCAAAGTGTACTCATGTTTTCGCCTGTCGGAGATTTAAAACAAGGCACTTCTGGTATTTTATCTGTGACTAATTTCAAGCTCACATTCATCACGTACGATGATTCTAATGGAGAGGTCACTATTTTATCGATGCTACTTGCACATGAAAACGATTGATTTTTTTATGAGTATAAAATACGTTTGACTTTCTGCAGGACATAAATCATCAGCAAAATCATCTTTATGGATACACAGACACTTGTCTCTCCAATATCGATGAGATTTACTTAATAATGGGTGATAAGAAGCGAAGGTTGCTACCTGGAAGCACTGTACCTTCTAAAGTTAAGGGTATTTTCATAATATGTAAGGTAAATATGCAGAAATGTTTTGAATTCAGCCATTTTCTTTTCTCGGCTACTACAGATTTGCCCAATATTTGGTTATATTAAAGTACCACTAAAAAAAACCCAATTTGTTTTTTTTACATTTTTGAATCCAATTAAAGAAAATCGCCGTTTTTTTATTTACGGATCGATATTTCCGAAACTTGAAGTTATTGAAAAGAAAAGTCTCGACATCAAAATCGTGAATTTGTCTGAATGAGGCATTAAAAATAATTTCACGTTCTGGTAACACTAATTTTTAACCGGGGTATTATTTTCTTTTATTCGAAAACTGATGTTTGTTTTCCAAATTCGCAAATACTGTGATTGCTAGAAATATTGTGTTTTTATTCGCTCTACCTAAATGTATCGAAGTACCGCGTACTTCTTAATAATTCATGTATGAACGCTGTTTTTTTTTTTTTAGAACCTAAGAACTTGGTCTTTTTCTTTCAAATTTTCACCTCTTGGACACGGCAAAAATTTGTTAACAACTCTACTGCATCACGCATTTCCAAGTCGGCATCAGCTTCTCTTTGCCTATGACTACAAGTTTGTATATTTGAAAAAGTAGATACTATTTATTTTGTTGTGAAGTATTTTTTAATTTTTATTTCCTGGTGTTTTATAGAGAGGCATACTATAGTAGCATTGATAAAGGCGTTCGCCTTTTTCGGGACATTTCCGACTGGCAGAACGAACTCGATCGTACATGTGGTCGCGGAAGCAAGATACAAAAACATTGGAGATTGTCATCTGTCAATGTACAATTTCAGTTATCGTCGAGGTAAGGACCAACAATTAATCGATTATTATTCCTTCCAATTTCGTTGGTTGACGTACCATTAAGAGTACGCTAAAGTAAACTTTTTCAGGGACATTGGTTGGTAAATATACTCTTCCTTAGCTTAAGGAGGTTCGTCAGTAAAATTGAAAATGCACAGAAAAATCTAAAACAATTACCGCGTTTTTAATCATTCATAATAAACTCACGTGAATTTTTTTTTCTTAAGGCACATTTACGAATAAAAAAAAATTGAAAAAAATGAAAAAAATTTTTACATCGAAAAAAAAAGAATTAATTCCACCAAATACTTAACAATTTAACGATGTAGAAAAAATTTTCAATCCAATCGAACGATCGTTCAAGGAGCAGACTTCATTCATCCCTACAATTTTGAATTGATGCTTTTAAGTTTCTTCATACTTTGAACAATAACTTAATGGCGTATTGTCTGTAGCTTGCCGCAGTATATAATCGTACCTGCATCTGTGACGGACAGTCAATTGAGCGGAGCGGCGACGCACTTTCAAGGTAGTCGACCACCCGTCTGGTCTTGGCTTAATGAGCGAGGCGCCGCTCTCGTAAAAATGTCAGAATTGTCACCGACAATAACCGAACGAACACAGGAAAATATTATGCTCGAAAATATTCGAAAAAGTCATCCACAGAGATCACCGATGGTCGTCGTAGACCTCAATAAAGAGATTACCGTTAAATCCGTTGCGACTGGTTTCTCTAAATTCGTAGGACTCTGCGCACCCGGTCAGTCAAATTCTACCAGCATCAAAAATGAAACATGCATGCGTGTAATTAAATAATGAGTTAAATGTTGTATTAAAATGAATTTTAATACAGCATTTTTATAGAAAAATATGTTGCAATAGTAAGTTGAAACTCAACATCGATTGTTGTTAAATATTGCTTAAAAACAAAATAAACGATCTGGCAAATATGGCGAGATTAAAGAAAATTGAAGGTCGTTTTCTAACAAAATTGAAAAAATTAACAGTTATTGGTAAATACTTTAAAAAGAGAATTTTTTTTTTCAACATTTTTAGAGAATAAAAATAAATTTTTTAATAACTTGCAAGGCATGCATGTTTTTTTTGGTATTAGAGTATTATTTATCATTGCAAATTATCCAAAATGTAGTTAAACATTTGGCTGTAAGATCTATAATTTCGAATTGATCGATTTCAGAAAATATTAGGCAATTTTGGATACAAGATAATAATTTTTATTCGTCACTCGAAAGCACCAAATGGCTAAAGTTCGTATCATACTGTTTACAAAAAGCAGTTGAAACTAGTGATCAACTTGATCACGGAATGTCGGTTATTTTACAGGGTAAGTGGAATATCGGAAATCTCAAATTCTCCATTTTTTCGATGCATTTCACTGAGTGCTAATGAAGATTTTTTTTAGAGGGCTCTGGCCGAGATATGTGCTGCATTATCTCGAGCTTAGTTCAATTACTTTCGGATCCGTACTTCCGAACGATAACCGGTTTTCAAACTTTGTTGCAAAAAGAATGGGTCGCTGCTGGACATCCGTTTTGTGACCGACTGGGACATATAATGAAAGCAGATTCTGAAAAAGTATGTACTGACTTTTCTGCTTCCATTTCCTACCGCTTTTCTGCTGTTACATTCTGCCTATTTTTCCTAACAAAATTAATTACATTTAATTTCCATCCTTTCCAATATCCAGTCTCAATGTCTGCTAATGTAAATTCGTTTTGCAATTCCGTGATTCGTTACTTGAACTTTTATATTATTTTCGTTGAACACACATGCCGTGGATTGTCAGCATTTTTCAGTTCGTCAACTACCATTCTTTGATTGCCATACTTTTAAATCTTTTCTATGTTGAAATAAACCAATACATTTCCGTAAGTGAACCTCGTGTATAATACAGGAATCCAATGTAATTTATCTCTATGAAATTTCGCATTACAGTCTCCACTTTTTCTTCTGTATCTCGACTGCGTGTGGCAACTATGTCAACAATTCCCTGCTCACTTTGAGTTTACGGAAACGTATTTAACAACGTTATGGGACACTGCTCACGTTTCAATATTCGATACATTTATCTTCAACTGCGAACGAGATCGAGCTGTAGCAGCAATGGTAATATTTGATCAAATTAACATTTATTTCCAATTTAAAAAAGGCTTTATCGAAAAGTCTTGCAAATGACTTTATCACTATTTAAAAATGTTCACATAGGAACGTCTATGATCAATTACAGCGAATGTCTGATAGCAGAACGATATATTATAGTGAAAAAGTAATTTGCAAACTTAAATCGAATCAAATCCACAGAAAATCTGGAGAAACGAATTTTACATGAAAACAAAACTTTCTGATGAGGAAAAAAAATTCCAATCCAAACAAAATTTGTGTTGGATTAAATGCCGTTTCTTCAAGCCTTTTAAAACACCGTTAATAAAGGACTCTTTTAATTCGTAGGATCCAAATAATCCTTTGGTACTGCGAAGCGTTTGGGACTGGCGAGAGCAATTCAACGATCAAGACATTCTCTTATTTTACAATCCGTTATTCGATCGGCGTTCTTTGGAGGACAAAAGTAGTCCGTTAAAGCCTGTTTATAATATTTCGTGTCTAGAGTTTTGGTCTCAGTGTTACTTCCGTTGGATTCCTCCTCTAGAGATACGAAACGGTGGGAAAAATCACATTGAACTTTACTCGCGACTGCTGCAAAACGCAATAGGACAATTAAAATTAAATCTCAACGGGAGTTGTTCTTCCCCTCTCGACAAGATAAACACGTATTTGCTGCAGATGAATATCGATAGTTTTTATCCGTTTGGCAACAAAAAAACTGGCAATACGATTAGCACGCCGATAATGAACAGTTCAATGACCGAACCACTCATGATTGAGAGTTTAATGGATGCGCAGTCGTTGTGGACGGCGCCAGACTGATAGAATCTTGCCAAAAAAAACCGTCCAATCGGTATTCGCAAGTGGAAACCGTTTATTCACTTTCGTACACGTGAAAAAAAAATGGCCGCGTGAGAAAAAATGTAACTCAATCACGGATGCCAGTGATACAATTTCTTAGATAATTCAACAACGTTGCAGCTATTTATCCTGTAAGGAACGTTTTTTTTTTTGTACATTATGACCGATTGAATTCTTTGTTTAACTTAAAAAATTACCATCGTCAAACGAATGGAACGCGAAATTTTCGCCTTTTTTGATAATCGCGTAATTGGCCTTATTTATATCGTGTAGGGATCGATTATATATATTATATACGAATATTTATCCGCCTCCGAAGAGCTTATCATAGAATATCGAAGATAATGAGCATCGTTAAGAAATAATCATGTTGTGTAAAATATTTTTTTTTTTTATTATCAATAGAGTTTTTCCAACTGCAAATCAGCACCTTTTTCATCTTCTGACGAATTTCCTTTACACGTTTAGTTACCATAGAGAAAGAAAATACATTTTTCTCACGAAAAAATGCGATCTATTGTCTTGTGAAGGTTTTTAGCACCGGACTTGGTTTTTTTTTCCTTACTCTTATGACTAGAAACATACAAATTTATCCAAAAGAAACATTGTTGTTGTTAGAACTACATAGAAGTATAAAATGTGCGTTTTTTTTTTATCGAGACATCCAATTGAAAACATGGTTTTATTGACGCAAGGATTATTGCATCCATAATGTAAAATATGGACGCAAACACCTCGAAATTTGTGCATCCGTTGCAGTGCCAAGTGCGTTTAACTGTTTTTCTCGTTAACTTTGACGATTACGCTCTTGACTTCAGTGTAGGCTTCCAGACCGTATTCTCCAAGTTCTCGGCCATGTCCAGACATCTTGTAGCCACCAAATGGAACTTGATTTGCCAATACGTTGTACGTGTTCACCCTGAAATGGTAAATCGATTGATCAGACGTTTTGTCGGTTCCGAACATGCGTCAGAATCGATTTTCAATCATCATGTAAAGGTTAAAAAAAAAAATTTGCATTTTTTCAAAGTTTAAACCTTCGCGAATATCATATTAAAATTCCAAGGTCTAGACTCGAAAATTTTGAGAATGGTATCGTTTCAAAAAGCAGCTGCTGTTCATACATAAATAGTATTTTTTTCCATTAACGAGGTCGCCTAAAACAGCAGTTCGACATCATACTAACCAAACGGTGCCAGCGCGAAGGCCCTGAATAATATGATTCGCCTTATCAATATCTTTGGTAAAGACCGCGGCAGCGAGTCCGTAATCAGTGCAGTTTGCGCGTTTTATCACTTCGTCAATTTGGCTGAACTTCAGAATCTGCTGAACTGGTCCAAAAATCTGCAACACGATAACCCGCAGCGATAAAAAAAAATTAATTAGACGCAAGTCATCGGATCGTGTAATTGGAAAATAAATTGCGGGAAATTACCTCCTCACGCGCTATCGTCATGTCATCCTTAACATCGGCAAATACCGTCGGTGCAACGTAAAATCCCTTGTCGCCGACTCTGCTTCCACCAGTAACCAACTTAGCGCCCTGCTTTTTTCCGCTGTCGACCATACAGAGGATCTTATTCAGTTGATCCTCGTCGATCTGAGGACCGTGCTCGACCTTCGGATCAAACGGATCTCCGACAGTTCGTGTTTTAGCTCGAACACCACTTTTTTCTACAAATTCATCGTAAATATCGTCTTCCACGAAAGTTCGGGATCCCGCGCAGCAGCATTGACCCTGGAATTAAAAACAGCAATGAAGTTATAGACATTCTTGTATGAGACATTAACGCAAATCAAGAGATCTCTGAAAAGCGGGATGATTAGTATCTATAAAAATAATTACCATATTAAAGAACAGCCCAAAATGTGCGGTTTCCACAGCGTGATCGATATCAGCATCTTTAAGGATAATGTTTGGAGATTTACCGCCAAGTTCGAGACTCGTGCGTTTGAGATTACTCATAGCAGCGCCTTGCTTAACGAGTTTTCCAACTTCGGTGGAACCAGTGAAAGCAACTTTGTCGACATCGTTGTGAGCAACGAGAGCAGCTCCAGCAGCTCCGAAACCTGGCACAACGTTCACAACGCCTTGTGGAAAACCAGCTTCCTTCGTTAATTGCGCGATGTAAAGAGCAGTTAGAGGCGTTTGTTCAGCCGGTTTAAGGACAATGCAATTTCCCGTCGCAAGAGCAGGAGCTATCTTCCAAGCCATCATAACCATCGGAAAATTCCACGGAATAATCTGACCGCATACACCGACAGGCTCGTGTCTCGTGTACGCGAAAAATCTTCCATCCATAGGAATGACTTTGCCATGAGTCTTGTCCGCCCAGCCTGCGTAATATCGCAAAGTGCCTACACTTGCGGCTACGTCGAAGCCATAAGCTACCGAATATGGCTTTCCATTGTCCAAAGTCTCCAGAGACTGGCAAATGTGAATAATGATTTTTTTTAAATTTTAACATTTTGTAAGACGAATTATCCACATTTGAACATTATGTAATACAAATTATCTACATTTAAACATTATGTAATATGGATTATCGGGATTTAAACTTTATGGAAGCTTTTGTTTATATTTCTGCTCTGCAATGCATAAATAGAGGGAAGTAGATAGATTTTTTTTTAGGATGGTCGTCAGTAAAATTGTAAATGCACAGAAAAATCTAAAATAATTACCGCGTTTTTAATAATTCATAAAAAACTCACATGAATTTTTTCGGAATTTGCGTCTATATTATAGCATATTTACATTATATTCATTTTGGGTTCATCTAAAAAATTATAGAAGAAAAAAAAAAGTAAAAATGCAATTCTTCTGTCATGAATGTAAAAATTTCTTAAGCATATGTAGAAATGACAAAATATTTATAGATGCAAGGAAAATAATTACAATCGTAGCAATTGCAAATAAACAAAAAAATAATTGTTTCTTCACTTACGGCTAAGTAGACACGATCTCTCTCCATCAAATCAGCCAATCTATTGAGAAGTACTCCACGCTGCGAAGCATCCATGGTTCTCCATGGCGATCCCAGCTGGAAAGCCTTTCTTGCAGCCTGAACAGCGACATCAATATCTGCAGCATCGCCTTCCTGAACTTCAGCAATTACCTCGCCCGTAGATGGATTGACAGTGTCAAAAGTTCTGCCAGACTTTGATTTGTGCCATTCATTGTTGATAAAAATCTAAAAAACAAAAACAGCAACATTCATCTTTTAAAATCGCCAAAAGTATTTGTAAATTCGCGCCAAAAACAATAAATCATGACCTTGATTTTTGCAAAAGAGATAGCGAATAATTTTCGGACGAATATTTTTCGGAAACTCAATCTTTTTTGCGAAAAAAAAGCCTAAAATCCCGCAGAATAAAAAAAGCGCGCAAATCTTTTATTTCATCCAAAAACGAACATTGATCTCAGAAAAAATGATAGCATTTTTCGTTATTGGCTGATTACGTTTGAAGACCTCTTAAACAGAATAATTATGACTAATGCAAAAATGCGTTTAAAGCAAAATAATCTCGTGAAATAAATCTCACGTTTTATCTTAAGATCGTGATCTTTCGATACCGTGGTCCATTTGTCAAAAATTCGACCTTTCGTCCTTTGTTTTGCTGAATGATAATAAAGAGAAACCATTTCTTTTCAATATGGACTATATACGTGTAAGATAATAACATTTGAATGATTGTTGTTATTATTATTCGTTACTTACGCCGCTGTAAAGAACCGATGGGTTAGTTTCCGGCGCCGGCAAAGGCGCAGAAGAAAAAGCCCTCGAGAGTCTCAGATTTTTTACAAGACGAAGCATCTCGTTATAATCTCGGTGAATACTGTCGTCTGACGATAGAAGTAAGATTGCGAGCTCGGATTATCAATTATTAACAGCGGCACAACTCACGCGACAGCGAAACTACTGCCTCCGGTTATTATAGACGTCAGAGACCAATTTTCATCTTCTACACTACACGTGATCGTGATTAAATTCGCACGCAATTTAATTGCAAGTGTTTGCTTCGTATAATCACAGGGGTCGCGCCAATGATAGCGCTCTCCCCTCTTGATAGGATTGATACCAATTACGTTAATGCGAGAGATAAAAATAGATGGTGCTCAATGAGTCCGACAGAGAAAGAAATTGTAATTTAAAAAATGGAAAAAAGAAACAATCTATGAGCGGCTTTTTTTGCACACCGCCAAAAAAGATGTAATAAAAGTGTCAAATATGAGCCATCGACGACGCTAGAAATCGCACTTACCAGCTGTAAACATATCATACATTTGACGTCTCTCAAAAAAAAATACTGCGAGAAAGATAGATCTATTTTCAAGAGAGTTTCCAAGAGATTTCCTATAGGCGTTTAACATTGGGCGACGAAATTTCTGACGGTGTATCACTGCCTCTTAAAAGGAATAAAAGAGTTTTTCACACCAGATATTTTGTTAGAAGTATTTGTTTATCGTACCAATAATGCTTGCTAGTTAGTATTTATATTACAGTTTTAAGGAACGTAAAAAAAAACTATTATAGACAATTGTTTCTCGTAACATCATGTTTACTTATTTTTACGTAACAAAAATGAGTATAGCGATCGCACTGCATCTTAGCCTCTAATATTGCAGCCTAGGAGTTCTTATTTATTGACGATGAGATACTAAATTGTAGGGAACAAAAGGAATAAATCGGCGTACTTGTTATCTTTTATTTCATATTCATGTTATTTGGCTTTGGCTCTTTCAAATAATTTCTACTTTCCTCTATCATTCATACAAAAAATGACTCGGTGGACAATAAACTGTACACATTAACACTCGACCGCCACATTTAATGCGACATTCAATTATACGCAGAATTCAATATTATCATTACTTTTGAGTAATGTGTACGTGAGGAAGAAAATACAAATAGGCAATCGCGCTTCGTCCAAAGTCGTTAAAATATTGGGACATTCACTGTAATTACAAATTGGACAACCAATTCTACAGAAATGGCTATAAAAATGTTGTTTGAGTTTATTTCGAAATCCAGTTTTGCCAGAATTTCAACCAACTTATTACTTACGATCTGACAATTCCTTATTTCATTCATATAAGTAATTCGATATTCTTTTTTTCAATGTCTTACGATATTGATAAAAAATACGTAAACATTTCATTCGAACCAAAATAAAAACCTTTTTCCATAAAAATTCAGTACGGAAATAACTCTTTCAATTCAGCCGCTCCAGTTTCTTAATTTTGTCAATTTTCATAATTTTCACATAATGTTCCGATCTGAGTATTCTCAGAAAATAAATCTAAGGAAATGCGAGAAATTTTTTGAAAATTTCGTCCCATCAATTGGATTACTCCCTTGAATCTAATGAAGGAAGTATCATTATTTTCGTTTTTCATTGCCCATTAACCGTTTTTTTTCAATCACCTTTTATAAAAAGCTTCTTTTCGTGTAATAAAATAGTTATACTTTCTTTGACATTGCAATATATTCTAAAAAAAAAAATAACACATTATTTGAGAAATAAGGAAAAAATAACGAGTTGAAAGTAACTGAATGGTTGAAACTCTGCAATTCATCGAGTTTTTTTTTTACTGTTTTGATAAATCGCCCGAAATTCAGTCACGTTTTCTTTCGATATTGGAGCGCCCGAGTTTTTTGCGTCTCGTTTGATTCATATGAGACATCATCGTGTACATGCCGGGTATTGAAAGCAACAATAAGTAGAGTCTCATAAACGTAGGAAAATGAAAAGCAAAATTCCACGAATTCGGTAAAGCTACGGTGAATTTTTCGGTCTCCTCGAAATACGGTATATTTCGTAGAATTATAATTCCTTCGCACAAAAAGCCTAGAGGATAAAGAGGCATCCATATTGTGTATCTGAGCCATGTTAGAATCGGTATTTCTACTTTCAACAACTGTGTTACGTAGTAAGGATATCTGAAAACTTCGACCAAACTCCATACAAGAAAAACGTAGAATATCACAGGTTTTGTTTGCATTCGCGGCTCCGCTTCGATCATGCAAAAGAGAACGAAACCACGACCGCCGACCTGCAAAAATGCAACGAAGGGATTTCCCTTCGTATAGCCGAACATTGGATGCATTACTTCCATAAATTGAAGAAGCTGAATAAACTTCATCGCGTTGCCGACGCTCGAGTACGTTTCGCTAATAAAGTCTGGAACAGTGAATTTAGTATTCGTGAGATTAAATAGTTGCATTAACGCCGGACAATTATTTCATTAAATTATCAAATTATCAAAATCACTTGAGTGTTTAATCTTAATCGAACGAGATCTCGTATGGATATTTTAACCACGTCTTATTTGCGTTGAGATGTAAAAACAAATAAATAAGTAGAATAATACATAAAAATACAGACCTGGACCCTCGCGTGAGTATCTGATGCTCATGACTGCAAGTATGTAGAGAAATCCGACGAATTGGCAGAGATTATAAATTACAAGGTAAACTTTTTTGTAGTCTTCTGAAAACATAAAAAGGATAAACGTATTAGCCAATTAACGAGATTCGTCAGTAAAATTGAAAATGCACAGAAAAATCTAAAATAATTACCGCGTTTGTAATCATTCATAACTCACATGAATTTTTTGGGAATATTCGTCTACATCGTTTACACGAAATTGAAAAAATTGAAATAATTTTTTACATCGAAAAAAAAAGAATTCCACCAAATACTTAAAAATTTAACGATGTAAAAAAAAATTTCAATTCTTTTTTTTTTAATTCGTAAATATGCCATTAGAGCTCATGTTGAAATGCATGCATAAAAAAATTAATTTTGAGTAAACGATGTAGACGGAAATTCCCAAAAAATTCATGTGAGTTTGTTATGAATTATTTAAAACACGGTAATTATTTCAGATTTTTTTGTGCATTTTAAATTTTACTGACGAACCTCCTTAATGAAATATATATTAATACGATCTCTAATAATAAGTATATATTGATTCTTAGAATCATTATTCGTTAATTGCTTTGTTAAGACAAAACGGGAAGTATTTTAAACCTGTTTTTCGGTACTATACCTTTCCTATATCCAAATTCTTCCTTGTGAAGTTTATCATACATATCAGGATAATCTTGTCGAACGTCCCTCTTCTCTTCTTCGTCGTCCATATCTTCGCTCTTCCATTTATCAAAATCAATTTTCAGCCAAGCCGGTTTCGTCGGTGGAGCAGTCAAACGCGGCCACCATCCGCTCGATTGTTTTCTTAAAACAAAGTCCACTTGACGATCGACAATTTTGTAACTGCTTTCCTATAAATTATGGATTATTCGACCATTATGATAACTCATTACTTGTTGACTCACTTAGCAATAAAATAATTCACCAAAACTCACGTTTATGTTAACGGAAGTGAAAAAACCAAGCGTAAAGCCATATTGATTGGGTCCTCTTGCTCCCTGTCCATGAGCTATGAATTTCAGCTGAGTTGGCTCCAAATTCACCTCAGGATCCTGAAATAAATATATTGAAAATATAATCTTGATTAAATATTTTTTTATAATGTCATTGAGAGAATATAATGGCATCAACTTATCCATAATTGATAAAAATAAATCACAGTCAATTCTAGACAACATTTTCCAAGGTGGTAAAAGAGTTTATTTTACTTTCTTGTAAAAAAAAGCTTTGTTTTCATGAAGAAAAAAAAATTTCCTGATTTTTATGTCAGAATGCTCAAAATTGTTTAAAACAAAAAAAAAAGATTGGATATGTGTGTGTCGCAGCCTTGCAAACTGGTGTATCTCAAGAATGTTTCTTTCTTTATACAAATTGATGCAAAATTTAATGATTTTTTTCAGGTTTAATTAGACTGAAAATTTTTTGAGTAAAGCCTGTATGTTCTTTAGCTGTTGTCATTTTTTTACTAATGATCTAAATAATCCTCAACAAATAAAAAAATGAAAAGGCCGGTTGGCATTAAATTTGATCTAAATTTTTAAAACAGCTTAAATTTCATAACATTTTGAATTTTTCAGAATTTCCTGTTATCTTTCTAATTTATGCCATCTTTGATTGACTTTTTTATCATGTATGGTAAAAAATCATCTGAAAATTCTAAAAAATCTTGGAAATTTTCATGATTTTCTACACATTTCCACAGTTAGTGAAAATTTAAGTTTACTCTAAATCTGAAAATTCCAATTTCTTAAAATATATTAGTTTTATGTGCAAATTATTTTATAACATAAGGAAATCTCCAATTTTATCTACTAATTAAAAAATCTTCGAACCAGTGTTTGAAATTATTCATAACTGTATATATTTATTCCAATACTGGATACAATATGCAATCCACATTTTTGTGTTTGTCATTGAGTCATTTACAAATGAATGGTAATTAATACAAGTGAGCGTTGTGTGCCTTCTGCTGACCCAGAGGTCTCCACTGGAGAGTTATCAGGCTTTTTACCTGCAGGAGTTTGCCCCTATGCATAATCAAGCTTTTTATAGTACTGTAAACACTGAATATGAATATTTATTGGGCAATAAACACTCAACATACAGGCATCGCACTAATGTATTACTGTGCATTCATTATAAACTTGTGAAGCTGGTTATTCTTCCTTCATTCATTAAAAAAAGATATAAAGTTATCAAAAAACTATATTGCCTTTTACTTACACACTTTGAATCTATGGAACCACTCTAGAATACAGGCATGTCTATTTCAAGTTTACTTTTTGTAATAAGTTTGTATTTAATATAATATATTTCAATAGATCAATGGATTACGGTACATTATACCATTTAATTTATATATACCATTTTAAGTTACATAAAACAAAAAACAAAATTCAGGGGTTTAAGGAAATAAAAAAAAACATTTAACAAAATTACTGAACTGACTAAAATTACTTTCCCGAATAATTCACATGAATAATTTATCTTTCACTTGGCAAAGATTCTTCTCACATTCATCTAACGCTATTCCATCCAAAATAATATCCTTCCAAATATAATTTCCAAGATATTTTTAAATCCGAAAAGGAAATTTTTTTTCTTACCTTGACATCTGTTAAATCCACTTTTAAGGTAACATCATTTTCCGTTTGGGCCCAATAAACAAACGGAGTCAACATGTCTGGCATGCTTTGTTTATAACTTATGTGTATATAGTACAGATAGTTAAAAAATAACAACAACAATATTATTGACTGAAAAACCTAAGGTCCACGTTATCGAAGAAACACGGTAAATACGTCATCATCGGTTAACCAACACATACGAAAACATATTCCACCGGCTTCATATGCGTTATCAAATAAATTTCCGAGATAACGACATCTAACACAAAATTTTATTAATAACTTTACTTATTGCGATCGAAGCTGTCTACTTGGCGAACGTAACACGCAAATCAGTGCAAAATCCTCCGAGACGAGGATGTTATTACACAGGCAAAGATCTCCCCCCCTTTAAAGGTGCCGAGCCTCACCCCATCATCCCTTCTTTAATCTCTCTACAGTTTATGGCTTCTAACTCAACACTCTCTCCTAGCACATTCCTTCTCGATTCTCCCTCTCTCTGAGAAAAGCTCGTGAGGGAAACGCGTTATGCATTATACCTGCACTTAATTATTTCGCACATAACGCTTTTGGTATTTTCACGTCGGCTGTAACCTCACAATAACCGCTATTAAGTAGGTTCGTCAGTAAAATTGAAAATGCACAGAAAAGTCTAAAACAATTACCGCGTTTTTAATAATTCAGAACAAACTCACATGAATTTTTTGGGAATTTTCGTCTACATCGTTTACACAAAATTAATTTTTTTATGCATACATTTTAACATGGGCTCTTATGGCATATTTACGAATGAAAAAAAAATTGAAAAAAATTTTTACATCGAAAAAAAAAGTATTAATTTCACCAAATACTTAACAATTCAACGAAGTAAAAAATGTTTTCAATTATGTTTTTAAAAATTATCCCTTAAAGATAATGAATACCACATTTGAAATTTTTACCCAACCTGATAATTTCCCGCGTATTCAACAGCTGATAAAAGATCACGGTAAGAAATTCTCGTTAGTAGGCCATTCTCTCTATTAGCACGAAAATTCGGTCGCGACCGCGTTGAGTTAGAGATCGTAAACTGTACATTTTCACCCCACTACATGCTCTACAGTATATCTTATTATGTAGAGAATATGCACAATTTTTTCGTAATTGGTCGCATTGATCTCTTTTTTTTTCATTAATGAATAACCGAATTCGTGTTACAAACGAATGTCAATCATTGATTGATTGATGAGCACCAAACGATAGATATATTTAGTATGACATTGTAGATATCACGTGTGTCGTTTGAATAAACAACGAGAGAATCGCACGAATGAGAATCGCGGACAACGATAAATTTATAAATGTTAATTAGTGATTTCTGCGATGAGTGCAGAGGAGAATTATCAATTAGACACGTGGAAAGGAGATTGGGGCTTGTCTTCTGTTGATACTGACTGTCTTCAAGTTTTGGTACGTAGAGAATATTAGTGAGGTTAGAAATTAAGCTTTAATATCATGGATTTTTAAGTTACAAGGATATAAATGCCGTTGATTTAATTATTCTTAGGCTTATGCAAGATTTTGCGGAATTGACCTTACAGTCAATGCAACATGCGATCCATTCAAAACACCGAACGGAAAATTGCCGGTACTACGACACGGAAACGCTCGTCTGGATTCCGTACAAGACATAATAGAATTTTTCAGAACGAAAAACCATAATCCCGAATATAATCTAGGACCAAAACAATGCGCCGAAGTTGTGGCCTACGATCACATGCTTAAAGAAAAATTGTATCCCGCACTTCAATTTATATGGTGATTATTAAAATACCCTTATGAGGAAATATTTTAATCGATTTAAGGTAGTTATACAATTATAGTTAGATTAAATGTGAAATTTGGAGAAATTTTGAATACTTCTCGATGGGATAAAAATTGTTGAAAAAATCGAGCGTGTGCTAATAAAATTTTAGTTCAACGAATTTGTTTTTGAAAAATAATTTAGCAAGTCGATTGCTTGAATTGAATCTAATTTGAAATGTTTTGTTTCAATGTGCGAGCAAAATTCATGGGCTTTCATATATTAGAAAAAAAAATTAGACATATTTTCCAAAGATTAGGTAAAATTATGAAAAAGTGACACCAAATTTTTCATAAAAACATGGATATTTCTGTGAGGAAGCAATATATTTACTTTTTGGCGGATATAATTTTATGGTATCTTTTTCGTAGGTGGGTCGATCAGAGAAACTTCAACGATCTAATCAGACCCTGGTACGCCAAAGCTGTACCATTTCCATTGAATTTTTGGTATCCCGCTAAGTACGAAAAAGCTGCGCAGCTCCTTATGGAATCGCTTTTTCCCAAAGAAGATAGCATGACTGTTATAGAAAATAATGTAAGTGGAACTAACGCAAACTGTAAAGTAGTTTTCACGGATTTTATGTCTCATCTGAATAACTTTTTTCAACATGAGAATTTTGGGGCTTCTTTAATTTTTGAACAGTCATAAAAAAAAAAAAACGCTTTGTCAGTAGTTGAGTAAAATTGCTTTGAAAAAAATCTATATTTCAGGTTTACTCCGAAGCGCAAAAATGTATGACGCTTTTATCAACAAGACTGGGTGAGTCTGAATACTTTTTCGGCGCCCGTCCAACTTTATTGGATGCATTGGTATACGCGTACCTAGCGCCGTTGCTCAAAGCCCCACTGCCAAATCCAGCACTCCAAAATCACCTCAAAGCTTGCACGAATCTCGTGAAATTCGTGTCTCGAGTGTCGCAAAGATTCTTCGAGGGAGATTATCAAGCATATGAGAAAATAAAAGCGGCGGAAAATGAAAAAAAATCTCGGGAAGAAGCGGACAGTGAATTTCCTAACAAACGAAGGAATCAATTTTTCGCGGGAATATTCGCGGTTCTGGCGATGGTTGGCTACGCTGTCTCTACCGGAATTATAAAGGTAACTGTCGAATAAACGATAAAACGAGATAAATTTTGAATAGTTCCACCTGTCGCATCGACGACCGAGTAAATCGTTATTACAGTACAAACAAAAAAACAGCAAACAACAAACCGTTATGACCGCAAGTAGGAAAATACTCCGTTTGTTGCGTTACTTTGTCTCGAATAACTGGATACGTATCATCAAAAGGAGGAACTCGTCAAAAGCACGTTTTTCATCAGATCGCTATTTATATAAATATATATATATATAGTATATAAAAAAGAGTTGAAGCAAGAGTTTGTTTATAGGTCCTAGTGTATTTATTAAAGCGCAGAAAGTTTATTAGAATCCCTAAAGGGAAGAGAAGAGGTGAGTATTAATAAGTTATTGTTGGCTAAAAAAAAAAATACCGTCGGGCAATTGTTATCCATTTAATGTTGTTACTTAATCTTATCTTTTCCGCAAATCCTCCGTCCCACTAATGTTAATATACGTCGCCTATTTTCGGGTTTCCATAGACGGATTAATTATCATACAGTCCTATTTATTCTGGTGAAAATATTACTCTTAGAATCTTTGTTAATTTCGCAGAATTAATTTGAAGTTGTTTGCGTAATTTTGCAATTCACAGAGAACGTTTTCGTTAGTTTATATAATTAAAGAGTCCTAATTCTTCTGAGAACATATCGTTTTCAGCTGTGATATTTAGCAGAACGAGAAATTATGATTAAAATATCGATAAATCTGTGACATTATTTCGAACGATCGGTATGCATTTTTTTCAGGAATATTTTCACCAAGATTTCATATAATTATGTGTGCAACATTAATACAAGACTTAAATCCGCATAACTTTTCTTGGGTCTTCGATGACGTGTTTAAATGTTTTAAAAAGCAAATGGATCACCGGGCGAAGGATTTGTCGGGTTAACCTTTTGCGACACGTTTTTAAATAGTTTCAACCAATTTAAAAAAAATAACTATCGATATTTTTGCTTTGTTTGAAAAAAAATCTATGTCTCAAAGGGTTCGAGGAAAAGCTTTTGTAAATCGTTAGGAATCTCGTCACATATTCGTGGTGATCCATTTCAGATACCAGAACGAATGAGACCCTTCAAACACGTTAACGAAACCCCCGAATTTCCAGAGGCACATTTACGAGCCATGCGTGCTTACGATCGTTTCTTTTCGGACAAGAAACCCTTTAATTTCGATGGCTAATGTTGACGAATAATGAATATCGGTATAAGCCTGTGTGGAAAATAAATGACTTTATTTTTCAATGTTTTTACTGATGTACAAAGAAAAAAAAACCTGACCTTTGTTAAAGGTATCAATAAGGGATGATGATGATGATGATATGTTGGACGAGCCCGAGGATTATATGCTCATCGAACCAGATGTGGATGAATAGCACGAAATTTCACCCGGTTTTCATTCAAACTGCACAATAAAGTAGTTTAAAGAAAGCATTAAACAAAAAAACTCTTTATTTATTTGAATCTGTGATACCGCGGTATTTATTCACATGGAAACAACTTCGTTGCCATTTATTTGTCATACAACAGCATCGAAGAATTATAATACATATATATTATAATACATCGGTGGAAATATCCCACCAGGTATCATCAATAAATATTTTGGTTACGAGCGAAACGTTTTGTGTATTTTATTTCAATTGTTTTGCCGATGCTTGTAGCGCGATACGATGCCGTTCGTTCCGGCTTGTATCTCTTCGCTGAAGCTTTCAAAGTTGTGAATCGTCGTTCCGCCGAGAATAATCTTTGTGCCCGGATTGAGTTTGTTCATATTGTAAACTGCCAGACTTTCCTCGTAAGTCGTTCCACCGACCATGAATATTATCACGTCTTGGGGCCTGTGAATAACGAACATTAAGTTCAATTTTCTAAATTGAGGCAATAAAAAATTGCGTTTGAAAGTTTGAAAAAAGAATGCAAAGTAGAACTTTGCACATTGTTTCCTCATTATTTTTCACTTTAAAAAGTTACCGAAAACAAAGCTTCCTTTATAAGGAAGCAAAAATTATCTCGGATTATAAATTTTCTGAAATTTTTCGTTTTCCATTTTTATGTGTAAGCGTAAGGCAGTCGTTAGCTAAATAAAATTATCCCAATCGAAAAATGCTACCCTCAAATTTCACAAAGGCTGCATTTGTAAACTTTTATTTAACATAAAAAGTATGACATTGCAGATTTTTTTTTACGAATAGGCAACAATGTGCCCGTGTGTAATTTGCACAAGGCACGTTCTATGCTTTTGAAAAAAAGATGATAAGCGAATGAAAAGAATGAATATAATAGAATAATGAATAAAAAGTAATACCAATAATAATACCGAAATATTAATAATGATAATAACAAAGATATTAATACTTTCAAAATGATGTGCTTTTTCTTCAATGTTGCGCATTTAAAAAAAAATTTTTACGCAATAGTTACAATCCTTCTGAATGCGATTGCAAATTTTTGAGCCGGATTATCAACTAAATTCCCAGAAAAATAATCTAAAAAGGGCTTGTATAAGTGTAAAACTTTCAAAACATTACTGACCTTTTGGTCATGATCATATTTCCCAGGTATGGGAATGTCTGAGTATTTAATTTTCCTTTCAACAAATCTTCGAGAGTCTCACTGAGGAGCGGCGTATGCTGCGTGTATATATTGTCAACTCCACTGAGACCCTTGAACAATTTTTTCGTGATTTTTGCAACAGCTTCTCGATCAAATAAGTTCGCTTGTCTGCTATTTGCGCCACTGTACTCCAGTACACCATAGACAAGCTAGAATACAAATAAATATTTAATGATGAATTGGTTTTAAGATTTTGGAGCACTCCGCCCTATTTAAATCATTGATAGATTTCTGAATGCATTTCTTTAATTTTTGGTGATATAACCGACTGTTTTTCGAAGTTATAAACATTTTTGTGCCCGATATTAGGGTGAAATAGCCTAATCAAACTTTTGTAACTTTTGAAAAACCAGTGCTATAAAAAATCTACATGGCCAACACTAAAAATTGTAGAAACATCTGAAAAAATTTAGCATTGATTTAAGCGGTGTTCAGCGCTTCAACTTTTTTTAATCATACTGCGACGTTCTCACATACCTTTGTGTATTTTTCTGAAACTTGTCGCTTCTTCAGCATATCCAATAATCCAGTAATATCATTATTAGAGTGTTTTTCGTAGTGAAGAGCGTAAAGCATGACCAAACGAGTAGCATCGATGTCTCGTACTTTGGGGTCATTAATAAGCTTCTTAATTTTTTGAAGCTGAGTGGAATGTTCATTCTGACAACTTAGTTCCTGCTCAGTCTCAGAGACTTCCAACAAATTGTGCTTGCCAACGAGAGTCGAAAGCTCGCCAACAACTGTTACGTGCTTCGAAACTGTTCCCGACATTTTTTTAAATCGCGGATAAGTCTCGACAAAATTTTTCATGTCGGCTATACTCTCGACTTTCTGATGCTTCTTGGCCTTTTTCTGGAAGTCCTCCATAAGGTCTTTGATTGTTTGGCCGATTTCGCCAAAATTCAGGTACAAATTCTGTTAAATTGTCGGTAGATTATATTTTAGAAACTTTGCCCAACTGTGAGTAATTTCGTGAGAGGCTTAAAAAAAAAGACTAAAATTTGGAAAATGATTTGAAACGTTCTGCAGGAGAAACTGATGTTCATAAGTCTGAATCTGGTTATAAATCTTGTACTTAAGATAAAATTAATGTATAGCAATGCTTTTACAAAATGATAACAGAATTAGATTCAATAAATCTACAGCGATATTTTAAGCAGTTTTTTATGCAGTAAACGCGTCAGGTCACTCTGATTCTCATATGTGATAGTTCATGTTGTTTTTGTTAAGATGCTTCGAAACCGGGTAATTTTCACTTCTAATCGGAACGAAAATTTCTATTAGTCTCATTGCTACTTTTTGTTAATGTTTTGATAAATAAAAAACTTCAATTTGAAAGCGATAAATATTAGTGTAGAGTGTCTAGAAAAAAACGAGCTGTCACTCAGCAAGATGGGAATAAAATTTAAAATTTTGCTAATAAAAAATAGTAAAAATGGAGATACATTTGAAGGCAAACTACTGTAATTTATATCTGTAAAGATGAGAACTTACGGTAGCGTAAAATTCATCATGTTCGGCGCTGAGTACAACTTCTCTAAGTTCTTTAGAAATGCCTTTGACGTGTGACAAATCTACACGATTGTTGTTAATAGTCAAAAGTTCATGAACCATAGCTTGATAAGTCCACTGATTGAGTAACGGAGTAACTGGATCGTCACGCCTATCGAGGATTATTAAAATAGGATCTGATTCTTGTCGAAATTTGAAAGAATTCGACTCCTTCGTCAGGACTTCACGTATGTTTTCCGCTAATCTTTTGGCCATTTTCGAGCTGTTTTGGTAACGTATGTATGGACATTTTTTAAGTGACAATAGAACGGAAATAATGCCTTGACAGGTTCTATGGAGATGCGATGGATTCCAAGACAAACCTTTGAAAAATATCGTACAAAAGATCATTTATTAAGATTTTCATGAAAATAGTTTTACATGTGTAATAAACAGAAAAAATTCATTAATACAACTTAATAAAACATCGAAGGAAAAAAAAATTGATATAATCTCCTTTGAATGATGTTTGAAAGTGTTTCAAAATGGTAGTCAAAGGTATATTTTGCAATACTTTTCAATTCAAATAGCAGTAAGTGATTTTGGGAGACTGAGAAAATTTAATTCCTTGAATTTAGAAATTTATATGAGATAATCCCTAATTGAAAATGCTTATTGTTGTGTATTTTATATATCAGCACATATTCGAATCTAAATGTTTATTAACATTTTCATAGTAATAAAAATTGTATAATTACCTTGTGAGCAGCTATTGATTCCAAGAGAAAATAAGTGTGGATTGATAGCTAAATAATCAGCGTAATATTCATGGACTTCCCTGACAACTTCTTGCTCATCGCTGTCAGCGAGCAGTTTAATATCTGCTTTTGCTATTATGTTGCTGAAATCTGCAAAAAATAAGATAAAAGAACAAGGAAAACGCTGATCAAGGAAAGATGGTTGCACAGGTACAAGTGGTTCAATTGCTGTTGCTTTGTTTTTGCTTTATTTTTCTAATTTGCTCTAACTTGAGAAAAAATTATACAATCAACTAAAAAATTATATTGCATGTTCTAAACATATTTTGTCATACCAAGAATTAGAATGTTTTAAATTGAATGAACACTTTTTGTTTTATTTTAGGCAGTCTAGCCTAAACTCAATCAACTTGTGGATAGCGCATAAGTTGCTTGCATTTAATTACTTTTTGTACCAAAAAATTATTTTATATTTAAAGCGACCGATTTACCCAAGTGTTTGGTCCATTAACAAAAGAATCCTACAGATTCATTCTAAGGGAATTATTTTTAATTATTCCTTAGGTGAGTAAAAAAATTGTCTCTGTTATAAAGACTTTTTATGGCTCATTTAATGTATGAAAACACCAAGTGATTTTTCAGAAATAAATCATCAAAATTACTCACATATGTAATAAATTCCATATTTTGGTGCTCTTAGCTCATTACAGAGCAGTGCAACATTTTCCTTAGTCGGTCTTATGAAGACTATACACTTTAGATGTTTCAAACCTTCGCTTCTGACAGCGGCATCTATTTTTTCAAATAGATAGACTTCTTTCATCAATATTTCCGACTGACTATAGACAATACTGACAATGCTCGTCTGTCATGAAGGGCAAAAAGAATGATAGGCAATTAATAATAATTCAGGGTGTGAAAGAAAAATGAATGAATTTGAAATGTTGACATTCGATATTTTGACAGCTATGTATAACCTAAAAAAAAAAGAATAAATCACACCGTTTGCTTGTCCATTAGTAAAACTTTCATTCCCGGACCACTTTCTTCGGTCATCCGGGTGATGTAGAATTTAAGGGCCGCGACGACATTCATTTTTATTCACTGTCTTTTACGCCTTGTTGAATTATTCCATATTTTCCGACTTGATTATCGCTAATTGCAATGTACACTATCTCTTTGGGTGTCGCGATAACAACTACACGTTCTCCGATTGGTCATTGTATTCGTGTTTGTAAACGCCGATGAGTAAGATTCTCAGAGGGCAGATTGTCAAGCAGAAACCTTAAGGCTAAAAAAAAACTATGTTTGAAATTGGAAGCTGATTGGTTTGATTTGGACGCTTCTTGACCAATCACCACTGCATAGTGATTATATAGTAACTATTGTGTCAGACGGGCGCAATAAAAGAACTAGCCGAAAATGACACGACGACGATTGTTGTGCTCGCTGACGATAGACGTGCATTGGCGTTATCGCCACTTCTAATTTGTACATTATATTTTTTGGTTAAATAGAGAAAAAAAAAATGATGATTAAAGCCGTGATACTGATCGGCGGTCCTTTAAAGGGTATGACTACAATAATAATATAGTTTATAATTTATACTTTATACTTTATCTTACAAAACTTATCCATTACATTACTTATGAGTTGGCAGTGGACTTTGATAAGATACAATACACCTTAAAAAAGTACAAACAAGTTAAAATGTAACAAGTTTTTTTCACAGATTTTTTTATTGTTAAATAATAACAATGATTTTGGTTTCGGCGTTTCATTGTTATTAATTTTGATTATGCACTTGGTCTTAAGGGTGGGGCACTTAAAACTAGTCAAATCAGTGCTATTTTTGAAACCAATTCCATAATTTTAAGGGGTGAAAGTTTATTTTTGATGATATGTGTGGGAACGTTGAAATTAATCTTTCAGAACTTTAGCAATAAACAATCATTTCTCATGGTATTTTTTTTCATTGTTGTTTTTACTAAAATACATTATTGGTCTGATTATGATATGTGACAGCTCCTTTTATTTATTGAAAAATGATTCATTGATTTAGTGTTTTGATTCGTAATAATGTCGCATGTAAAACAAAACTACTTCTTATATTTTTATCTGTACCATCCTATATTTTGAGATTATTGTTTCTTTTGAAGTTAGTTTTTTGCATGCTGATAATAGATCAGAATGCGACAATCAAACAGTTGTAACTTTTGAAGAAATAACACTATCGAAAACTGCATGATCAATCGTTAAAACATTTACCAATAAACGGAAGTTGCCATTAGTTTCCATAATCAGACTGATATTTTTGTTTAATCTATTTAAGACTTGATGAGAAAAAACAATGAATTGACTTTTGTGATGCTTCAGTGTTCTGAAAAAAATGTAAATAATTTATCTTTTTCAAACAGGGACAAGATTTCGGCCCCTTTCATTGGATATACCAAAACCATTGTTCCCTGTGGCTGGATTACCAATGATAGAGCATCACATAGAGGCCTGCAAAAAAATAGAAAGCCTCGGTGAAATACTGATAATTGGTTCGTATGCAGCCAACGATTTGCAGAATTTTGTTCAAGAGATGATCAGAAAGTACAAGGTAACAACAAGATACCTCCAAGAGTTTACTCCACTGGGAACAGCAGGTGGTCTTTATCACTTCAGGGATCAGATAAGAGCCGGAAGTCCCGATTTTTTTTTCGTTATGAACGGTGACGTTTGCGCCGATTTTCCTCTCCTCCAATTACTGGAGTCTCACAAGAAATCCAATGCTTTACTGACAATAATGGCAACCGAAGCCACCAGACAACAGTCGTTAAATTATGGCTGCATTGTTGCAGCCAAAGACGGCAAAGTTTCTCACTATGTAGAAAAGCCCTCGACATTTGTCTCGACTCTCATTAATTGCGGTGTTTATGTCCTTTCTCCGGATATATTTCCGACAATGGCAGAGATTTTTAATACCAGACTTCAACGACACGATATTTTGTAAGGGCATTTTCTAAATCAATTCGTGGTATAATCTATTTTATTATAGGCAGTATGAATTTATTATGAAAATGATAATTTTCCAGACAAAGTAACTGCAATGGAGGAAAAGATCCGGCTCACATCGCATTGGAACAAGATGTATTAACGAGACTTGCAGGAAGCGGAAGTCTTAATGCCGTAACTGTTAAAAATTGGTGGTCTCAAGTTAAGACTGCGGGATCGACTATTTACTCGAATCGGAGGTATTTAGCTCTTTACAGAGCGAAACATCCTGAGAGATTAGCTTTATCGTCCGATGGACAATGCAATATTATCGGAGATGTTTATCTTCATCCCATGGCCATTGTGCATCCAACCGCTGTGGTAATTTATTTATTCATTTTTACCGTGAACGAGATATACCCTTGAAAAATATTTAAAAAAATAGCGAAACAAAACGTTAAAGAGTAAAATTAAAAATGCACAGAAAAATCTAAAACAATTACCGCGTTTTAAATAATTCATAACAAACTCACATGAATTTTTTGGGAATTTTCGTCTACATCGTTTACGCAAAATTATTTTTTTTATACATACATTTTAACATGGGCTCATGTGAGTTTTTCATGAATTATTTAAAACGCAGTAATTGTTTGAGATTTGTTTGTGCATTTTTAATTTTACTGACGAACCTCCTTAAAATACACAAGCTTTTGCATATTTATTTTTACTACCCAAAGCAGCGGGAGAACAATTATATTATCCAAGTTTTTTAGTGTGGCTCACTTATATGTATTAAAAAGTTGGTCGAATATTTTGCACGCAGCTTGGCCCCAACGTCAGCATCGGCTTGAATGCCGTAATCGAAGCCGGTGTCAGAATTCGCGAGTCGATTGTTCTCGCTGATGCTCGAATTGAAGCTCATTCGGTTGTTCTTCACAGTATAGTCGGAAAAAGTAGTGTAGTTGGTGAATGGGCACGAGTCGAAGGTACTCCCTGCGATCCGAACCCTAATAAGCCATTTGCAAAAATGGAAAATCCGCCCCTCTTCAATTCTAATGGTACACTCAATCCTTCTATCACGATACTCGGTAAAAAGATTTTTTCTTTGTCATGTATTCTTATGTATATGCGCTAATTTATTCGATAATGCTTGTGTAATAATGAGATTTTAATTAATCTAGGTACGAGTGTGAGTTTGGCCTCCGGAAAAATGTTGCTCAATTCGATTGTCTTGCCGCACAAGCAACTTACGAGAAATTTCAAGAACGAAATAATTCTCTAAACATTCCAAAGACAAGCCTCGATATATAACTTAAGTATATTTATTACTTTTATCGTTTTAATACATCGTGCACAAACTTTGTAACGAGGCCCATTACTGATATCGATACATTTTTGTACGCAGAATGTTATATACAAATATATGTACATATATTATTTACTACGAATGATTGTGCCCATCTCTTACCATTGCAATTAGAAGTGAATGACGAAACACGTGAAATGAACATGGAAACATTATGTTATAGCACAATTACCTCTTGTACTGACTTTATAAGACCAACGATACGAAATAGTGGTGATTATTTAAATCCGTTAGAAGTATAAAGTCTGCGAAATTTTAGGCTGATTTCACTCATACGTTATGGAATTAAGTTTTTTAGATTTAATTTAAGAGTTTTTTTTCAGGTTTTTTTTCAGAGTTAATTTTTTTCTTTATTTTGATTTAAATTTTTTTTTTTAAATGCGCGCGAAACAACGAATTTTGGATATGTGTTCGTCATAAAACCATCTGATTTTTTTACCAAACGCAAACCTCACTTTTGAATTTATTCGTAACTTCCCGATGTTTTTTGAATGACCGGCGCCATTATCACAATACGGTAAGTTTATAGAGGTTTACGTGACGGTTACCCGTGGATACGGTTAGTTTTCTGAATAAAACGTGAGAAGTACTGATAAACATTTCTAGACGTAGTCAGTACTTCTCGTTTTTGCCCAAAAAATCATTGAAGCAATTTAAAAACGCTTTAAAGTTTCGTTACCGACCGAGCAGTCTTTGAGCTCACGCTCTGTTATCGTCTGCTAGCAGACGAAAATCAACCTTTAAATATATAAAATAAGGTTGAGAACTACGGGGATATGGAAACCTGTAGAGCTGTCACTCATCTTATAAATGATACTGCTGAACTTCGCCCAGTCAACGTGTATAATTAATTTACTGTTTGTTTCCTTTTCTGTATCGTATCCTTATTTTCGTGTTACTTCTTCACGTTCATGTAGATAGAATAGAAACAGTATTTGTGAATTCACGCACAACAATAAAACCGTCTACAATAGATAAAAGTTGATTGTTTATTATTGCTGTTAACGTCGCCAATTTTCGATATGATTCGCCATAAAGTTATTAATCTGGCTGCTAAATTCAGAGTAATACAGAGAATTTTTGCACATCAAGTACTTAAAACAGTATGCAAGGTGAGTAAATTACATATTTACATTGTCAAAAATGTGCAGGAAACAATATGCTTCGTTTGTGTATTGTCTTTCTTTCTCTCTTAATTATGTAATGGAAAAATGAGCAAGAAATTATGCTCCATTTTTATAATAATTTGATATCTGGTCAAAGCATATTCAAAACTTTGGCATACTATTTTAAGAATGTTCAATTAATTGGCTGATATATTACATTGCGATCACTTTGGAATGGCAGAATAAAAATTCTTCAATTCAATTTTGAAAAAACTTGAATTTATTGAATGATATATTGCATTCCAGTCGTATTATAAAGGATATAAGTATATTTTTATTCTTTATTGAAGATTTGCATTTGAATGTCATAAGATGAGATTATGCACTGTACGTCTTCAATATTGTACATACAGCGATATAAACAAGACTCTGAGGAATATATTTTCAATCCGTACATTTTTACATGCGATTGTATTTCATATTTCATACTCATATGTTTTTTCATTATTTTCTATTGACACACATTGCTTCTCTTTTTTTCTGCTAGCAATATATTGATTTATGTTTAGAATGGTCACAATTTAGTGAGAAAACTAGCCATCGGAGCACCATTGACTTCCTTTGCAATAATGGGATTTAAAAAGAGTTCTAACAATGGTGCTACAATCACTACAAAGGAAGTTTTGCTAGCAAAAGCAGATGCATTATTTGAGCAAGGAGAATACCAAAAAATCTACGACATGCTACAGAATTACAGAGTAAGATTTTTTATAAATTGGCTTTATCCTCGGTAGTAGCGCTTTTGCAGTTATCAATATCTTTATGCAAGGTAGAAAAAATTTCTAACATTTTGTTTTATAAATCTGTCGTACTTTTTGTTTGAATAAAAAAATTCTGACAAGAATCTTGAAAACTGTTGACAAGTATAACATCCTCAACTTTGATGACTACCAGAGCATTACACTGATTACGCCTCTGCTGCTGTTGGTTATTAAATTTCAGTTAAATCCTTCCGAAAGAAATATTACTATCTGACATATTTATAAGTAATTAAAATTGTTTTAACTTTATGTTTTATTAATTTAAGGACAGCAATGATGTAGAAATACTTTGGCGTTTAAGTAGAGCTCTTTATAACATGGCAAAAGTAGTGTCTGATGCAGAAGCCAAAAAAATGATTTATGAAGGCTTTGATTTAATTGTAAAAGCTGTCGTAATAAAAGAGGATAATTTTGCCGTCCATAAGTGGATGGCCGTACTCCTGGACGCAAAAAGCGGTTACGAAGGCAAAAAGGCCAGAATTCGGGAGCTGGAAAATGTGAAAAAACATTTACTGGTAATTTTTCACATAATATCAAACGAATTCGATGAAATTGATCCATTTTATAACTAAGCCTGTTACAGAGAGCGACGGAATTGAATCCCGAGGACGCGACTTCGATTTACATGCTCGGTAATTGGTGTTACCAAGTTTCGGATCTCGCTTGGTATCAGAGAAAAATAGCAGCCGCGATTTTCGGCGAACCTCCGAATTCCTCTTTTGAGGAAGCTTTGAAATATTTCGAAAGAGCCGAAGAAGTTTCACCTAACTTTTACAGCCAAAATCATCTGTTCCTCGGAAAGACTTATCTCAAATTAAATCGAAAAGAAGATGCCCTTAAGTATTTAAAAAAAGCTTCGGAATATCCAGCGAAAAACGATGACGACTTGCAAGCTAAGCAGGAAGCAACGAAGCTACTCGGAAGCATTTGAACGTCACCCGTAAAAGTGAAGCCGTTCATTGTGTGATTATTTCTTATACTCTCAATTTTTGGGATTTGGGAAAACCCGTTGTTATATTGAAATCAATTTACGTATCGTAATAGAACGTTACATAAGGCTTTCTAAAGATTACCTTTTGAAATTACCATTTATTAAGAAGATTTACTTGAATACACTTGAGAATGTTTAAAATTGCTTCAACAATCAGTGTTGAAGCGAGAACGCTGTCGTGATGACCAGGATGAGTCGCTGGTGGCAATAGAGTTCGTACCGCCGACTTTTAAAACTATACTTCGAGACAATCGAGATTAAACGAATTACGCTTGCTATAAATCAGTCTGCAGCTTCGTGCCTTTAATGCTCTTAATCCCCCATAACTCTAACGATTTTATGGATTTAACCAGAGTTGTTTTTATAAACGTATACCCAAATAGCTCTGCTTAGTAGTCATATATCAAAACTACCTGCAGTCATAAAATCAATTTACGCTTAGTGCCAAACGTACCCTTACAATCCATTGTTCTCAGGTATTGTTTTGCCACAGCTTTACTGGTTCCTTCCAGACATGTCCCAACGATCGGCGCCACATACAGTAAATCTGGTAGACGATTTATAGACCCATTGAATACAGAGGAGTAAAGATAGCTTTTGTAAAACTATTCTTTGATTTTCTCGGTAGTACATTTATCTGAAGAACTATACAAATTGTTATAGTTTTACCGATATTTTCAACTGAATTTTCCTTATCGAACTTTACGATATTATCACAGTAATATTCTCTCACTGTCTTAAGATTATTAATAAAAACATGCGATTAATCGACGTTGCAAGTATCGAGGATGTAGGTGAGGTATTAAAGTGATTTGAACGACACGATTTCGTTTCACAGTATAAAGATATATACATGTATTTTCGTACCTTTATATATACATCTTAATGTCACAATATTTTATACAATTTATATACAGAACAGATAATCGAATAAATATACATTAAACGATAGTCATTAACATAAAGTTTACGCAAATATTTTCTTTCAACAATATAATATTTGAGTAGTCACAATATTTTATACAATTTATATACAGAACAGATAATCGAATAAATATACATTAAACGATAGTCATTAACATAAAGTTTACGCAAATATTTTCTTTCAACAATATAATATTTGAGTAGTGTAGGAACGTTTTGTTTTCAGATTAGCGATCAACTTAGTTATCACTGTTGGAGGTCGAGGAAATATTTTTTACGACCCTTCGAAGTCTGCGGCTATTACGGCTTCGATATCTTCGTCGCTTTTGTAGCTCTGAATACGATGAATATTCGAGGTGCTCTGATTCTTGATCCATGAAGGAATTGGACGCAAAGTTGTTGCGGTTTGGTACAATTCGCGGCAGAACATCCTGATCAAGCGCGTTTAGAATCATGTTATATTTTTCGCGGTATTCTCGTAGCTGTCCTTCTGGATGTTTCGGATATTCGAGAGGCTGTAGTTCTTCTTCTACGGAGAAATGAGGCGCAATGTCGGTGTTGTTTAGTAAAGTTTGCGGCACAACATCCTGATTCAGCATGTATAGAATCATGTAATCATTCTCTGAATGTTCTCGTAGCTGTACTTCTGGATGTCTCGGATATTCGAGAGGCTCTGGTTTTTCTTCTTTTACGGAGAAATGAGTCGTAATGTCGGTGTTGTTTAGTAAAGTTTGCGACACAACATCCTGATTCAGCATGTATAGAATCATGTAATCATTCTTTACATATTCTCGTTGCTGTAATCCTGGATACGTTGGATGTACGATGTGCTCTTCATCTTCATCTACGGATAAATTATCCGCGAAGTTGTTGATGTTCGATAGATTTTGCGGCTCAACATCCTGATGCATCATGTATGGATTCAAGTGATCGCGTTCACGATATTTTCGTGGCTGTACCTCCGAATACGTTGAATATTCGCGACACTCTGATGTTTCATCTGCGACGAAAGCGTGCGGCATTTTTCCTTTTGCTTTTTCCTCCTGTAACACAAAATGAACACTTGTTAATCGAGTGGCTCTTGTTAAAAATGCAGAAAACTCGAAGGAGTGGATCATGCAGCGAACTTATGATTTGTTCGTATTTATTTCGACAATTTTACGATACACTGTCTATATTGTTGACAAATTATTTCAGTTACTTATTTAAAATCAGAAGTAAAAGTTCACGAAGACATTACTCTGCCTGTTCAGAGTCCAGACAAGAAGAGTAATGTGTATGCAAATTTTTTTTTCCACACGGTATAAACAGTTAAAAATTTGTATATTAACTTTTGATATTATAAAAATGTTAGTGTATAATTATACTTACAGATGAGAAAATAACTTCGTTGATTTAGAGATGCTACGTCCCGTAACAATAATGGTAATCCAGAAATCCGTTTGTTATTCCAACAGGCACTTGAAAACTTCGATGAAGATCTCTACACTGTTCGACACTTGAACTTGTTTGGTTGTGCACCAGTAGAAGAATTTCACTTGAATGGTACCTTTTTCATATTTGCGGTCCCTTTTAAAGTGTCGATTGCGACAATTATGACCCTTCGAGGATGGAAGAGGGGATGAATTGGGACTCACTCCCCGTACAGCGTGCTCCTAAAATCAGGGCTCGTTTACCTGGGCGCGTGGCTCTTCCGAGTGTCAACCTGAGGTGCTTTGCTTTGAATCGGTCGTCTGTCATTTGTCGTATGAATAATACCAGAGAATTAAGGCGCCTGAATGTCTAGTCCGCGTATTCGAAATATTCTCGGTTGAAGAAGGTTTTAATTATAATCAGTAATGTTTTCATGTCTACTATATTATTAGAGGTTTTCAAATCGTGTGTTTCAAAGTTTCTAGAATAGTCACATTTATTTAGTCTCGTTTTCGCAATCGAGGCTTTGCCATTGAAAAAGGGTTAGTGGGCACATAAACAGTGAGTTTTTCTTCAAAAATGAATGAAAAAAACAATAAGATCACTTCTTTCACGAAAATAAATTATCGCAAATATATTTTCCTTCTCTTGGTTAACAATAAATAGGTACAAAACTAAAATATTTACGATATTTCACGTGCTTTATCTTTTCCTCAGATTTGAACTAATGTAAAAAAACGGCTGAAATTTAATTCACTTTCAGCGAATTGGAAAGCGAATAAAAGGTCATGAAGTCATTTTGAACAGAAAAAAAACATAAGAATTGCAAAAACTTTATATGCTTCCGATAGCGTTTATTAATTAGCGAAGAAAAAAAAATACAAATCGCTTAATACGTACATACGAGTATAATTCATCCGCGCCTTACTTTTTATTCGTGTGTGTGTAGGTTTTTAAATAAATAATAATTTAGGTGATAAGCCTAGAGAACGGGACGCTGGGGAATCGCCTTAGACTAAAGCTCTCGCTCTCGTAAATATTAATATTTATACGCTTCTATAAAACTAACAAGTATTTATAATTTTAAGAGTCTGCTCTCGAATTTTCGTATCGCTATATTTTTGTACACACTAGTGTCATGTTAATTCTACGGTCACGGTTCAAGTGCGTCTCGTCGTTGCCTCTTCAAAGTACATAGCCTTACATCGTATATCGAGTATAATTACGGAATTTTCAGCAATTCGGTCCATGCATTTTGTAACGGATAAAAAAAAAGTGCTTCTAAAAATCTTTCAAAAACATCAATTAAACTGTGCCTTAGTTAACTAAGGTTTTTTATCACAGAAAACATGCTAATAATGACGGATTTACAAAAAGATAGTTCAATTAGGCAATCACTTACTCAGTCTACAAAAAGTCGAAATAGTTTTTCCTAATCCATAATCAATAATTATCCTATTTTTTTTCAATGTCGTACGACAATTTAATAATCAGTTTCATAGCAATCGGCAAAGAAATAATATAGTCGTTACTAATAAATTACTTATTTGATTAAATTTAAAAAGGCGATGATTAACGCAGATAAACATCCCGCACTATAAAATAATCAATTTAACGAATAAATCTTTACAATTAATTATGAAAAATGCATAATCCTATCTTTTCGTGTGTCTCTGCATGATTATTAATTTTTTTTTAAAAAGAATTATCAAACTGCCATTAGAATCGATTGTTTTTTGAGCAGTTACGAAACATTCGCGTTACAAATATTTCTCTCAATTTCGTTAGGGACTTAATTGCTGAGAATTCCTGAACCGAAAGTCTTCGTGAGGGTTTTTTTTGGGCGACGATCACATTATAATCGTGGAGCAGTTGTGAATTTTATTTGCACGTGTATTCCTCGATGCGTTCGGTGCACGTGTCGCAGTGAACCTTGCAACACCAGTGAAATTTGCATCTGCACTGCGTTGTTTTAGTGTATTGATGAGTGTTGTATCCCCGTCCACAGCACATTAGGTCACAGCCGTCCGTTCCTGAATAAATCAAGGAAACTTTTGCAAATAAATTGGTTATTTCTTTGGCAGGTGAAATATAACGAAATATTTTCTCAGAAATTTTATTTTTCACTAACCTTTACTCGTCCGATTGCACGATCGACCCTGAGTGCCAAGACTGCCCTGTGCGAGATCGGGCTCGCAATAATTCGGCGACGCTTCGATAAATACAAGCTCGCTCCTTTTAGGAATCCTCTTTTGGCTCATTCCTGGTCCACCGCTCACTTTTGTCCTCTTCAAGACCAGATGCGGCCTTCGGGGCTTGCCCGATTTCTTGAGGGGTCTTCGATCGTTTCGCGAATTCGCGTAGTCCAATGGCTTCCCTTGGGACTTTGCATCGTTCCCCAAAATCGGTACGATTTCCATTGGCGACGAATGCGTCAGATAATCTGAGACCTGGTGATTATGTATCGCTAAATATTATTTTCTCGATTATAGACAGATATTTCAGAGTGAAAGACACAAAAATATATTGTCCTGTATTGTTATATCCTGATTTCGGAAAATATTTACGTTGCTTTTTACTGTGATTTTCGAGTACTTCTTTTTACAAAATGTTGCAATTGTATTTTCTACAGCGTTGGAAAAATAATTAAAATTTGCAGGTAATCTTATAAATGCATGAATCAGTTTATTGGTTTTATACCTGAATTGTAGGAGGTGGTGGTGGCGTTATTGCCATAACCGGTCGAGCGCGGTAATATTTCTTCATGAGCGCATCGCCAATCTGACGAAAACTCGGTAGGGTTCGCCAACACGTTCTCACAGTGCAGGAACCGGAAACCCCGTGACACTTGCATTCTGTTTGCAACAAGGCCTTTACTATCTGCAAATAAAGGAGAAGGTAATAATTAACTGTAGTAGTAATAAAAAATTTTCTCGATTCTCCAAAAAATTTCTTAATTACGGGAATTACATTTAAAAAAACGATTTACAGCTTGGTTAGAAAAACGAAGTAAAGGTTAAAAGAAAAATTAATTATTGAATGCAGCAAGAATTAAATTTTTCTTAAAATTAATTCTTGAATGTAGCAAGAATTCAATTTTTCTTGAAATTAATTCTTGAATGCAGCAAGCATTTAATTTTTCTTAAAATTAATTCTTCAATGCAGCAAGAATTTTATTTTTCTTAAAAAAAAAATCTTTATTCAGTTTTAACGCAAAATAACAATTGAAGTAGTGCTTTTTAATTTTCACGTAATACTCAGTTCGTCACCTTATCCATTTCTTGCCCAGTCGTTATTCTCTACATTTTAAACACATGACACATTTCTCAAAAAAAATTGCAATTTTGAGGTTTTGTGATTTCCACAGGAAAAATACCAAATTTCAAAAATCCATGGTGGTTTGATTCCAAGATGAATTGTTTGCGTATATTTCGTTTGATTTCGTAATACTTCGATAAACCCAAAGCGTATTGTAACAGCAAAAATACGAAAATTGTCGACCGTGGCTAATTACTGGACATTTTTAAGAGGGTTGAAACAACAAAAAAGTGACTGAACTGACAGAGAATGTTCCATCTATACTGTGCATTACACGATACATGATATATTGATACAGATATATAGTTGCAGGGTTGCGCAGAAAAAAAAAAAAAAATTAGCATGAGCGACTCGATCGTGTATGCGTCTTATGTAAATCTTGGTCAGACGACGGGAGAGTAACTCTCGAGTTCTCGTAAATCGTGACTCGGCGCCGCAAACGCGAAAGGAAAGAGTAAAAAAAAGTAAAGTAAGAAGAAACGAGGATTGCCTGCGTGGAGAAGAGAACCAGGTTGCATCGGGCCGTGAGTCTTTCGTTCGGGACGAGTTCCCGCCCGATTCTACAAAGGTAATACCGACAATGAAACCGTGTCACTGTTCCTGCTGAATCGTTGCTCTCATTTATGGGCAATATTTGCAATAATCGCTAAATTTGTCAGCCCTTACTATTTTCTTATTAAAAAAAAAAATATTACCACGCAAATAATCACGCACTGTCCTCTTTTCTACAGCTACAGCAGACATAAATTTCTTCAATATATTTATAACAATATTTCTATTATATTGGCGGAGGATTATATCATACTCATGATTATTTATATATTTGTTTTATAAAAGCGTAATTGAGTTTTGAAAAATTTATATTTACCGATAACTATTCAAACTTATTTCAACACGTCGTAATTAGTCAAGGAAAATTATACGGGCCCATTATGTAGCCTTGAGCAAATTTCTGCACGGGCGATAATTAAGAAGTCTTGTCCTATTAGGTCCGTTAACCAAAAATAATAAATTTGGCTCTTCAAATAAAGAATTTATACGTGATATAATTCGAAATTTAACTGTCAACACATAATAGTAAAACGGAGCAAATTTTTACATATTTATATCTATTGAACCACTTTATCGATTTCGAGCAAATTAAATATCACGCTTGTTCATAAGTGCAAGCGACTTGGGCATTTACAAGGAAAAAAAAAATTCGACAGTATAAGAAAGACATAAATTTCAATAGTATTTATATTTATACATTATATATATATATTTATTTATACATTTATATTTATATATTTATAGCACTCTGTGCCAAAAGAGTAGAAACCGTTTCGCATCTCCGTCTCATTGTCCTATCGATTTTCCAGTTATAAGAGATAAATTTAAAAAACCAATACTCAGACAGTGAATCCTAGAAAACCGTCAACCAATAGAGTAATTTATATTTTAAAAAATACTAGTATAATAGGTATATTGAAAAAAGTGCGGAGGTTGGAATATCGAGGCATTTCGCATTAATCGTAGAACCTATACTTTACGTACAGAGAGCGGAGTATCGGCACACGTTCTCGCACCCGTATTTACAAGCAGTACAAGTTGTAACCGATCTCGATAGAGAGATAGATATCCACCCGTGGGCTCAGCTGTCCGCGACGGTGCCTATCCCGTTACCTGTTATTACGACGACGGTCCAGGGATCGATTTACAGCATAATTCGAGGAAATCGGCACGAGCGAAACGAATCGTTATTAATGCACATAGACATGCGCTCCGCAAATCGAATATAACTTAGAGGTACCTGACACAGTAATCTAATATATAAGGTATACAGACTACCCACGTCTATATTCAAACTAAATGGCAAATGGTCGCAAGTACACCGACATTGCAACCAATATGCTCATGCCGCCAATTTGATCAATTTGTTTAGACTTTGTCCGATCGATTGGATTAATTGAGTTAACCGAACGTTGACAGCCTCCCGATTCAATTAGGCATATCGCGCAAATTATGCGTATGCGGCTCCGCTTTGAATATTCCTTCATTATATATGTGCATTGGACATTTTAAATAAAATTAAAAATCCATTTACTATCATCTTTATTAGATTTTTTTTGTTTTTCCTACGGGCAAAATTTTTGTATTCGCTTTTTTAACAAAAAGTTTTAATGGAGAACAGATGTGATTTTTTTTATTAAGGGAAAAAAGGTGAATTTATAAAATTATGCGGAGTGTAAGTGAGCGTAATTTCTTACCTTTCTTCCGGCCTTATTATTGTGGAGATTCATGAGACTTCTCGCATCGCCCTCGACCTCTCTCGCGTCCAGGAATCTACGCGCGAACCTAAGCAACGAAAAATCATTATTAATAATGCAAGCTCTTTTATTCACTTGTTACTGTTGGCTTAAGGATGTATGATACGTACAGTCCCGACAAAAGTGAGTTTCAGAGACAATTTCGATCACTTCCCAGTGGAATGAATTTTTTTTTTTTTTTAAATGCGCAGAATATAACAAATTTTGGATATGCGTTTTACAAAAAAATCTTGAGTGTATGCCGAACACATATTCGCAACTCGTTATTTCGCGCACATTTTTTAATATAAAAAAAACAGTATACGAATTATCATTTCAAGTATTTATGACAAAATTATGATTTCAATTGTGTAAATAAATCTTTCTCTATTAAAAAATCACGGTTACTGTCATAATAACTCTTCAACAGATGAAGCAAGACATTAAACACGAAAAGTCTACCTCATTCCATAAGTGACGTCTGCGCTGCATCCACCCCATTCCCAACCATTTGGCGGCAACTCTTTTCTCGTCCTGCAAATGAGATAACACAAATTTGTTAGTTAATTAAAAAATTTTATTCGTTCAAGGAATTTGTGTTTGGTTTGCATTGAGAATAAACTGAAGAACAAATTTTTTAATTAACCCTTCGCGTACGGATTCTTCAAGACACGCTGTTAGTTCAGGATTTACCGATAAATCTATATATAGATTTATCGGTAAATCTATATATACATAGCAAAAGTTACCGATCATCATCAAACGAAAAAACATGGCAAACGATGCTGAATTCTTATTGAGAAAAATAAACGTGGAATGATTTTCTTAAATTACTGCTTTCCTGAACACTAATTGGTACTTGGCTCAATTTATTTTTTAAAAAAGTTCAACTGTGCGAAGACATTTTTTCACCAACTTTTAAATATTTGCACTCACCGTACTGCAGGTTCGCAACCGCAAGCTGTGATGTTACCCCGACTGCAAGCTGCGGTGACAGCGTATGTCACGCCAGCTGAACTTATCGCATATGTGAAAGCTGCCTCCCTGCTACCTGAAAATTATAAGAAAAGAAAGTTCTTTTAGCAACAGTTGCATATCCATTTGCTGAATATTTTTGCAGGATAATTCTATAATATTACATTTATATTATTTATTTTATTTAGATTTCTTAGATTAATAACGAGAGAAGAGAGAGAGAAAGTACTAGGACACACAGAAAATCATAGAAATTTTCATTGATATTATTTCCTCATAGAAGAAGCTTTGTTTTCGTGAAAATTTTTTTTTTTTCGAGATATTTATGTCAGGATACTTAAAATAGTCTGAAATATCGAGAAAAATCGTTTTTACGAAATGTCTGTATGTGTGTGTGTGTGTGTATGTGCAGATTTCCTTGTACGCACGATGACTGTCGTAATTTCTTACGGATTTTCTTCTAATTTCGCACTCAAGTAGTTTATCATACAACAAAGTTTGTGGATTGCATTTGACGCAAATCGGTTAAAATTTTTTTTTTCTTACAGCATTTTTTAAATTTTGAAAAAATCATTTTCACGCTATACTTCATATACAATGTTAAAGATTGAAAAAAAATTCTTTTGATGTTTTGAAAAATCTCCTCGGTTTCAGGAAGAATTGTGCTGATTTTCATAAAAAGTTTCTAAAGTTTATGAAAAAAAAAAAAAAATTCAGATTTAAAAAACAAAGAAAAATTCAAGATTTCCATAGAAGTATTTTCACCAGGGAGAAAAAGAGAAATGCAGCGAGCACCGAGACGACGCGTGGTCTGAGTGGAAATGCGCGAGGCTCAGAAACCGCGTCGTAGAGCCCACACTCACTAGTACGTAGCTCGAGCGCGGGCGCGGGCCGTTTCTGTCATATTAATTTACAGCCGGTCTTTCGCGGCCTCAGCTAAGCGTGAGCACAATTAATTACCCGCGGAGAGCTTTCAGCTCGTTTGCTGTGTGAGATGAGTTACCGTTGCGCCTTCACTTTTTTTTCCTCTTTTCTCTTTTTTTTCTCTTCTACCTCCCCCGTTGCTGTCTCTGGTCTCGCTCCCACGCGAGCACTTCACTCATCTCGCCTTGTTGACTTTGATCTTAACTAAACCAATAAAAATCTATACTACAATGTACGCGATCGACAAATCAATTTTGCAAATAGAGAGAACTAATTCCGTACATAAATAATTTATTTCTTTGGTAAAATAGATTAATAGATTTAAAAAAAAATTATTAACCGACACCGATGTGTCGGTTAATAAAATTATTAACCACACGGTCTTAGGATTTGTCAAACAAATTTTTTTTAATTATTTATTTACTGCAAACATATGTATTCTGACCTTAATATCTTCCTTCTATACAGAATACGCGTCTTAATTTTTTTATTATTTGTTTTTATTATTTGTTTTTATTATTTGGAATTTGTTGAAAGACAAATATTGCAATTGAGCCACCTCAAAATATTATTTTCCGGTGAATTTCTTTTGCACAGTCGCTTGTTAGGTCAGACGCTCGAGCTTAAGCCATGAAGACTTATGAAGATTTATTTTTTTGGGCCACTCTAATAACGATAAATAAATAAAGTTTACAAAACGACCCAAAAAAGTGTTATTTTTTAAAAAATTTCCATTCATCAAGATTTTCATGGAAATTCATTTATATTGGTAATCAGTGAAGCCTTCTGATAAGACCATTAAATTATTAACGGACAAAGTAAAAGATATCGAGAATTATAATGTAATAGGATCGTTACAACTTTCGTTGACGAGCCTATTAAATTATTAAGGGACGAAGTAAAAGATATAGGGAATTATAATGTAATAGGATCGTTAAAACTTTCGTTGACGAGCATAACTATAGCCATGCAGATATTGTACTGTAATAAAATAATAAAAATGATGGTTTGTGACGATTGTACATAGTGAAGTATTTTAAAAATACCAGTCAACTCGATGATTCGAATTCGATATATACCTACATAATGTTATGGTAGTAGACTAGCGTAAGAGTGCAAGCGAAAGAGATCGATATCACCACGATCGGTTGCCTGATTTATAAGACGCCCCGAGATAGTTATCTCGCTCGTCCCCTGTGTGTCGCAATGCAGCCAATTTATGTAGCACGCGACATTCAAGCGTATGTATGTGTTGTCGCGCGTTAGAGAGGTTCTGCATCGTGCGAGAAGGTATCGACGAACGAGGGAGTAAAACGGACTTTTCCTTTTCTTTTTCCTAGTGCATACATCCCATATATATAATACTGAGTATCACGGTGTGTCCCGTAAGTCGTTGTAAGGAGCAAACAAGACAAACTCGTCACATTATTCGCACTCTTGTTATCTCCCGTTGAGACAACGAAGGGGAGCTTAAGTCTCCGGGTTATTTTATATTCAATACAATTCATTGAATGTAAAAATAATGTAATAACTTCTCAATTTTTTTTTATCAAATGTAGAAATGAATTCCCACCAATTCTTTTCTATGGTTCGATTTGAGGAGGTTCGTCAGTAAAATTGAAAATGCACAGAAAAATCTTAAATAATTACCGCGTTTTAAATAATTCATAATAAACTCATATGAATTTTTTGGGAATTTTCGTCTACATTGTTTACGCGAAATTAATTTTTTTATGCATCCATTTTAAGATGGGCTCTTATGGAATATTTACGAATTAATAAAAATGATAATAATTGAACAATTTTTTTTACATTGTTGAATTTTTAAGTATTTGGTGGAATTAATTCTTTTTTTTCGATGTAAAAAATTTTTTCAATTTTTTTTTATTACTAGTGCGATTTTTGATACTAGTGCGATAAAACTTTTTCGCGACGAGTGTGAGTTTGCAGCACGAGCCGAAGGCGAGGCGATAGTACACAATTTTATGTCACTAGAGCGAGAAGTACCCACTTCACGCACACTGCGGTATAAAGTACCATTATGCAGCTCCGTGCGAGAAGTGCTCACTTCTCACACGCTTCGCTTCTACTCGCAAACAAAATTGCATACGAAACTTGTACGAGAACCTTTTTCGCAACTCGTTTGATTGCAACACCCACCGTTAGTTGGCGCTGCAAACTCACCCTCAACAAAAAAAAGTTTCATTACGCTCATATCGTGACTATTATCGCACTGGGGAGCATGCGCAGTGCGTTTTTTTTATACTCAGCCATAAAAGGTCACTTTCTTGTAGCAGATAAAAATCGAAAAGAATTAAACAAAAATGTTTACACGTTATAATGGCTAGATTGATGGTGAATGGCTCATATATAGGCGCTGCGCTCAAGCGACTCTCCAAAGTCGGATGAATTTATGCCGACTGTTCGTGTCAATGGTTGGCAAGGCTCACATCTATTTAGTGTCGGAAGGACAGTGCATTGCGTGCGCGGCTGTGACCACGATAATTTATCGTTTCGTCGCAAGCAATGTGTGTACAAATATATAAGTATGCTAGTGAATATACAGAATGTATTGTACACACAAAAGTACTTGTAGTTATAGAGTAGCCGAGGGGCGCTTTATGGCCCGGTTCCGCCACAGAACTCCACAGGCTTTCCATAAATTCACTTCAGCTGTAAATTGCCGCGGAGCGTGCCAAATGAGAACCACTTCCATATTAGGGCCTCGCACATTGCCTTTGGTACGCAACCGCGAATGTACCCAAAACGGTTTCCACTGCATTATACGGCGAATGCATTCGTGATCTATTTTCATATCATATGTAACGTTATTACATATGATATGGAATTATTATTAATAATCAAAGACTACTAATGATGAAAAAAAACATAATTTTGTATCTATTTTCATATCATGTGTAACATTATTACATATGATATTAAATTATTATTGATAATCAAAGACTAGTAATGATCAAAAAAACATAATTTTGTATCTATTTTCATTTAAAAAAATATATTTGATATTATTCAGTCGAATAATGCTGCACTTTTAGTAAGATATTTTGTGTTTCCCTAAACGATGTCACATATTATCTGGCAAAATTATTATTGATTTGTTCACTTGCTGCCATGTTTAGGCCTGACTTGGCCCTTAAGTGATTACCCTATCAAACCCTTTCCCATGGAAACCTAGAAATACCTTATCAGGGCCCTAATAGGGCATCATATGAAAAACCTTTTAAGGGTGTCCACATTAAAACCGGAAAGGGCCCTAGTTTATCTTGGGGCATCCCTAATAATTTTATTCACAGAACGTGTGATAAAATTTCGAATGGTATCAGAAGCAGCCACAAAAGCCGGAAGCAAATCCTTCTTCGTTTTCCTCTCACGTTTTTTTAAATTGCAAATCTACTTTTTTTTTCTTTTTCCTGGCTTAATTTTTCAGCGTTTCGTATCCTTTTACTTTTCGTTCATGCGAATCTCGAATAACTCGGCTTACGGAGTGTCTTAATTTTATTCTCGCTCGACGTTAGGTAAAAAAAGGTCAAAGAATACAACCATGTAAGACAATACGATGCTCTTCTCTCTTGATCTTATACCAGAGATCGTTTCGCGATCGAATACATTATTACCATTGAAATAGCAGACACTGCAGAGTGAGAATCTCTTGTATCACATTTAGGAATGAGACGAGAGACGATCAGCACGTTTACGACTCGCTCGGTACAAGAAGTTAAGTGCATTAGACGATCGTGGGCAGTTCAACGAGCGTATATATACGATAATATATACGATATGTATATATAATATAATATGATCGCTGCTGTGCAGAGATTCCGCGTTTTACGGTCAGAAAAATATTTGTTGCAAGAAGTTCTCTTCACCTCGCACCGAACGAGCCTCGTTTCCGGTGGCGTTTTTTATTCCTCAGTTTGATTGCGATATACGAGCCAGTTTCCGATGAGAATAGCATTTATCATAAATTTACGTGAAGGTGGATACTGCTTTATAACGATGATACCGACAAGTGAACGATAATCTACTTTCAGAGGCCACACAAGGAGATTTATGCAGAAGTACGTAAAGTGGAGGAATACACAACATTTATTTATTATTCCATGTGTTTGAGTGAAGTTGTCCATTTTACGAAATATGCAAAGCAATATTTATCAATCATTCCATATGTTTTAATGGTGTTGATTACTTTGCCAAATAATATCACCAGCGGAAAAATTGATAATGATTGTTTCCTTGAATTTAACGAGCTTTAAATTTGTTTAGTTGCTTCGGTTAATGACGGCTTGATTTTTTTTTTTTTTTTGGTTTTCGTTTGCCCTGATAAAAGCTTCTTCAGAAATGTATTTATTTTTCGGAGTTGTAATCTACTACTTTTTAGTTTTTTTGTGACTTTTTTTTTTGGGAATTAATTTCTTTTAATAATGTCCATGTTAAAATGCATGCATTAAAAGAATAATTTTGTGTAAACGATGTAGACTAAAATTCCGAAAAAATTCATGTGAGTTTGTTATGAATTATTTAAAACGCGGTAATTATTTCAGATTTTTCTGTACAGTTTCAATTTTACTGACGAACCTCCTTAAGATTTAACCTAAACGATCATGTAAAAATACGAATCGGCCAAAATCACCTTACCGATATTCATGGGGTTTTCGCAAACCGTTATTAATCGTTCTAATGGCACAATGTGGCGGCATTAAGTGGTTTTAATTTTTTTTTAATTCACCGATTGGCCGTCTCAACCGGAATAACCATATATACATGTGCATTTGCCACCGGTTTGTTTCTTCTCGCGATAAATTCGACGGTGTTCGAAGGTGTGAGTAACGAGGGGCAATAACCACGGCAATAATTAAGTGTCCCCGGTGTGGGACCATTTGTCCGATGGCCATTAACCGCAAGGGCACAGCTCAGCATCGACGTTGCACTATATATATGTAGATATACCGGGCTATTACATGAGCATAATCGAGCAGCTAGTAAGAGCGTAGGAAGAAAGAGATTCCCTCATTTATGTCTCGATATAATTATCCTCAATCTCTTCATAAATAAATAAATAAATAAATCAACATACATACATCTGTGTACGTACAGTGTAATCATTAGGATTAATTGGTACGATTCGATTCGATGGGAATCACGATAACATCGCCACCGAGGCTTAAGCTATCGCCGTGTACAGAAGATCAGATAAAGTGCAACAATTAGATCAAAAATCGATAAACGACCTTTTGCAATACCGCCGTCGGCATTTATAGAAAAATGGAATTTTGTATAGTCCTTTTTACAAGAAATTCTTTGTTAGGAATTTGAAATTTTAATGTTAATTACGAATCAGTTTTTTTTTCATATCACCATGGAAAACGGTGTTTTTCGCGTGAATTTCCACTTTGACACAAAACGAGGCGCAATTAGGAATTAATAAGATGAACAAAAATCGCCAAAATCTATATTAAGAACAGGAAAAAAATGATTTTCGTATATTTTTTATGAAAATTATCATTTTTTAAACTCGAAAAAATCAAACAAATTTTTTTCACAGAATTTATGCAAAACTGCAACTTTTTTGTCTGAAACATTTTCCTGTCTAATCGTATTCTTTCAAAATATAACGGTATTTACAGAATTTTGAAATTGCGAAAAACTCGAAAAAATGTGATCCAAAAATTTGGAAAAAATGTACCCTTTTTTTTTCAAACAATGGAAGAATTTGACGAAATTTAAATTTTTTTGAGAGTGGACAACTTTTCGACAGTTCGAAACCGCATGGAATGTCCCATATATATGTATGGATAAACCATTAGACACTTTATGAATTTTCAAATTGACATTTCCAACATTGCATTGCTCCACCCGGTGTATTCAAGGCTCTTTATTGTTTTTTTTTCTCCTTTTTCTGTCTTTTTCAATACTGTAATCCCAACTTCGAGGGTATCCATGTAACATTGAATTCCTTGTGGAGTAGTGGGCGCTTGGCTGCGTGCAAATAAATGAAAAAAAATCGAGGGAGAGTCAGTATCGAGAACCACGATGGGGACAATGAAATCCGGGGTTATCGGAAGAAACGAGCGTGTCGAACGTGCACAACGACTAAGAATGAAACAACGTTACGATGTTTTCTGCGTGTGTTTCACACCGTTCCTTTCACCCTTTGAACATCTTGTATTCAACGATGTACGACAAGATCGTTATTTCGCCGTCTCTGGACGCTCGAGGGAAAAATCTTTGCTTTAACTCTGCCGACTGCATTACCGACGGACATATCGGCATGTGTGCGGTCTCGATACCACGGGATCAAAGGTCAATTCGTCGAGTATCGAATTTGTTATCGGCCTTTCGACACTTTAATACGCGAACAACCCTAAATTCGTTGCTTGAGTCAAGAAGAAAAAAAAAAAATTCTACACAAAACTGTTTTATTCTCATGTAAAAATTATATTATTATTGTTTAAATTAATAATTAAGATTTTCAAAAAAAAAAATTTTCAATTGTATTCAACGATGTACGACAAGATCGTTATTTCGCCGTCTCTGGACGCTCGAGGGAAAAATCTTTGCTTTAACTCTGCCGACTGCATTACCGACGGACATATCGGCATGTGTGCGGTCTCGATACCACGGGATCAAAGGTCAATTCGTCGAGTATCAAATTTGTTATCGGCCTCTCAACACTTTAATACACGAACAACCCTAAATTCGTTGCTCGAGTCAAGAAGAAAAAAAAAATAATCTACAAAAAAATGTTTCATTCTCATGTAAAAATTATATTATTATTGTTTAAAATTGATAATTAAGATTTTAAAAAACCCCAGTATACCGTTAGAGAATGAAAAATCGTCAACGATTCCAGGATTAAAATATAAACATAGGTAAAAAAGTAGGTTTATTTATAAGTTCATGGTGACTACAACGTCTCCTGTCGAGTTACCATCAACAGGAAGTTAAGGATGGCAATTAAATAAATTTTGCATTAACACTACAGACCGCAACGTTAAATAATTAAATAAACAATAAAACGACCACCGTAAATTGATAATTAAATCATATACACACCCAAAAACTTTAATACCTGAGACGTGAGTAAAACATGTGAAAAGATCATAAGGATCGTGTGAATGAATAACTCAAAAGGTTGCCAACTATTCTAAGGCTTAAGCTTTTACTCGCTTTAGTCGAATCACGAAGATCGCTGAAGTATTTCCTTGGGAATATTCATCGATCCCTTTTGTGTCTGATCACGAGGTCGTCTTGGTAATAATTTTCAGAATATTTTCTTTAATATCTTTAATAAATAATCATTGTACATGGTGAACGTTTCTGTTGGCTATTTAATAATCGTTAATATCTTTAAGATTTTATGTGTATCCTCATTTTTTCACGGCTAATTTATTGTTGATCTTACTGAGGAATGAGGCACGGCTCTTACATACAACAGTTAACCATACGAAGCTCATGTAGCTGCTGTGAAGGAGGCGGGTTACGTACGACAAGGACGATGCTGAGGATGAGGACGAAGAGTGTGCGTTGGTCAGCAAACTCGTGGCTGCCGTGTACGCGAACAGAGTTGCATCGCTCGTAAGAAAGCCGGCTCATCAACGTTGCCTCGGGGCCGCCTCTCGAACCTTAACGAGAGAAGAGCCTCAGCCGAGAGCTACGAGTAAGAAGAAAGACCGAAGAGGGCAATGTAGTAATTAATAACCCTTAGGCAGCTGTAAATCAAATTAAATGACAGTTCGGTAGCTACGTCGGCGCTCTGAGCGCGAGTATTTTCGCGAGAATTTTCTCACGAAATTCCAAGATATCCTTAGAAATATGTTTCCCTATGACATTGAATAAGTATCACCAACAAATACCTTATCAAGTTGAGTAAAATTTTATACATAATGACGTAACCTTTTACAGAGGCAATTTCATAAGATAATAATACATAGTGGTGGTCCATCGCTTAATTATTTCTATTTGGAGAATTGTTAATAATTCAAATGCACCTGAAATTTATAGAGCCATTTGACCTTGATCAGAAATTTAAAGCCCTTATTTCTCTATTAAACGCTAATCGTAGTTGTAGCAATATTAAATTTGTTGCGAGGTTTGATGAACTTGATGGTTAAGAAAATATTTTATAAGGGTGACGTTACAATACGTCACAAACAAAATCTTCTTGAAAAGGGCCAATATGGACAAAAATGGATTTTGTTTAGCCCATCGGATAATATTGTTCTGTTAGCATTAATGACCTGCTATCGATCGTCTTGGTTATACAGCTGACGTGAATCCATGTTAAAAAATTCTACCGAAAAACAATTAGCAAGCTTTCTCGTGACATGTCATTATTTTTCATTTGGTACACACCTCCGACAGCATTTGTTGCATTGTCGTGGGCGTGAGCATTCATGAAGCATTTGAAAGAAAAAAAAATCATTGGTAATTGAGGCTACCAACAGAAAGAGTTGGTGATGACAAGAGGAACATAGAAAACGCGCGACGTGGTCATATTTTTCTTTTCAGGCTGACTCAAATAGCTTTTTACGGTGACACGGAAATATATATTAACAAGCGATGAAAATGTGGTATACGATTTCGTTTATTATATATGGCTCTATTAATATTTAATGACGAAATGAAAATAAGATATTATATAGCAGGCCTTTTAATGTCTTGGTTGCAGAGAACTCGGAGCTAATTATAGCGATCCGGATCTACTTAACCAGCTCTCGCGACTCATTGTCTCGTTAATCGGGACAACGCGAGAAAAGGAGTAGAAATGTTTGAGTAAAAGAGAGATGGAGAAGAAAAGAGCACGAGCGCATGTGTGTACCGAACCCGGAATTTTGTTATTCTCTCTGTCTGTTATTCCGCTCTTTCAATCAGATAGTCAAACAATTAACCAATTACTATAATTAAGACACTCGGTCCACTTAGCATTTGTACGAACCGGGCTGAGTCTCGTTGAATTTGCATTCGAATCAACTTCACGAGCTCGTTTTCTCTCCGCGATGCTCACCTCTCGTTCTTTGCTCCCTTCTTTTTATTTTTTTCAACTTGAAGAGGTCCCTCACGGTTCTTCTTAACGATGCGAGCCAGGATGGCGAAATCGATTTCTTCGAATTCGCTTGTTCCCTCGAACAGGATCGTCTCCGTAATGCAACGATCGGAATCGCGAGCTCACGTTTTAAACATCGTCTTCATTAAGCAATTAATTCTCTTTTAGCAGCGAGCTAACTGTAATAGCTTTTTTTTATTATTGTTGAAAAGATTGACGTTTAGCATGTTATACGAACAGTATTTATTCTGTATTCAACAAAGACTCGACAATTTTTTATAGGAATTATAACTTTACTAATAAAAAAATCGAACGGTAAATTACGCTGATGCCGGAATTACACATTTTATGCGAAGTTTGCAGACCGTGAAAATTGAAAAAATTGTTAGGCTGGCTAATTTTGCAAGTACCAATCGTGAATAGTTAAGAGTCTTATGTGATATGATTGGGGCAACGATTTTTTTTTCACGGCGATACAACAAATTGAATACGTAGTTGTCACATCCAAACTTTTTTTTTCCGTCTAAGTGTGACATGTCATGTGAAATTGCAGCGCCGTTTAATTCTCATGATTTTTAGGTGACTGAAACTGACTTAAGGATAGACTCGGTGCCGAGATAAAACGGCAAAGTTCCATGTAATTGCATATTGTTAACTAACGGTGAAGAACAAGTTTCTGCATTTTTGTACAGAGCTTCCTGACATATTCATAAAATTTCCCTAAAGTTTTCAATAATTTGTTTGCAACGTTTCCACATGAACTACCCTAGAAATATTTAAATTCATCGCTTATTTTCACTGTAGTTGTCACATCCAAACTTTTTTTTCCGTCTAAGTGTGACATGTCATGTGAAATTGCAGCGCCATTTAATTCTCATAATTTTTAGGTGACTGAAACTGACTTAAGGATAGACTCGGTGCCGAGATGAAACGGCAAAGTGCCATGTAATTGCATATTGTTAACTAACGGTGAAGACCAAGTGTCTGCATTTTTCTACAGAGCTTCCTGACATATTCATAAAATTTCCCTAAAGTTTTCAATAATTTGTTTGCAACGTTTCCACATGAACTACCCTACAAATATGAAAACGCTTATTTTCAATCTGCCATAAGAATGAACTCTAGTTGTGGAAACTAGAAAAAAATATTCCTCGAAAATGGAGAAGACGAACGCATTGAAATTTTGCAGTTACACTTAGACCATTCATATCAATGCTTAAAAAAAAGATCAGCATGTTTTTCTTGATGACATTGTAACGCTCGACAGTCCTTAATAATTATTCACAAGGTTGTCGGTGAGTTTTATAGGCTAGTCGTTCGTCACCTGGATGACAGGTGCGAAGTGGAGGCGAGAGGTGCATTAGGTAGTGAGTTCTCTAATGAAATAGGTACAGACCAGTGAGCAGCACTCCACTCAATGCACGAGCGGTTTACACGCGTTAGATTACGAGACAGAGTGAAGCCTACGCAGGATCGGCAGGGGGTTGTCTTTTTCTCGCGCATATAAGCCTGCTATCAAGATCTACGACCTTAAGTCGTTTACAACGTTCGTTATATCCCTGAATGAATGCGTGGCTTATGGTGCACAACTACGAGCAAATGCATCGTGATTTAACGACGAGACGACGGAACTCAAGATCATTCGAGCGTGTGAGTATATTTGCCTCTCTCGAAACGCTCGCATGTACGCATCAAATACACTCATTCGCTCGGACTATTGCACGTGTACATACGATACTCGTTGATGTTGTAAGCATTCTCATTATAAAAAGACGCAGTAAAGACGTTAACTTGGTCGTTTCGTACATAAATGGAAATTCACCTCTGACATCGTTACATCGTCATGAAGATTTACTAATTATTTTTTCTGATTGTTCCTAATACGAGTATTTCGACGCGAGATTATAGAGAACAATTGACGATTATGTCTATCCTGGTTATTTACGACCTATCTCAATATAATTTTTATATCAGAAATAATAACAAGAACTTTGTACTATCATTAGAGTTCTCGGAAATTGATTGTTTTAGTACGAGCACTTAGAAGCCATTTTCTGTGCAAGCACGTTTAAACCCTTCGTGGTCACACGTTCTGGGTGTAATACGTAAACGTGGGGTCATTTTGAAGCCGCGTGATCACGGAGGTTCGATATATCGACACTTCTCAAAATATATGAAAAAAAAGCCAGGACGCAACAATTAATATCATTCGTGCCATAAAAAACCGACAGTAAGACCTTCGGAAACCCTCCTCATTATCAATGTTTTCCTGGAATGTATTCTTCTTCTTCCTTTTTTATTCTTGACAAAAAGGACCGTATTCTTCGTCCCATCATCGCTACGTCTCAATAAGGATATATCGTTGAAGCCCGACTGAATTCATCGTTGTTCGTCACGGGTGTTCCTTTCAGATGCTCTTCTCTTTACCTTCCGCGCCACTTGGCCTCATAATTATTGATGAGCTCTGGTGATTCTGGTCTTGTTAGCGATTTTCACAAGCAAAATTCTAGCGTATATAATGTGGATTTCGTATACAGCCTCGGGGCAAAATCGATAGCCACGGTGATATATTAATTTATCAACTAGTTGCGTTGGATACTTTATGCGCGTGGATACTGTGTGAGAAAGATGCTTGGAAGCTCGGAGAATAAGAAAGAAGGTATTGCGAAGAAGCCTCTGGGGAGCGACTACCGTCGCGCTCCCCTAGGCGCTATAACTCAATCCCGTGATGTAGGAAGAGTAGTAGTCGGCCGGAGAAAGAGTAAAAGCATCGCCTTTGGCACTCGGTTCCATCTTCTTCCTCTTATTTTTCTTTTCTTCGACGCCAGGCGCGAGCGTCGACGTGATATCGATACTCTTCTACCTCCGTTCTTCATCTCTTTTCATCTCACCTCATTCCATCCTTCTCCATTAGATATTATAACTGAGAGTCTTGTATCCGATAACGAGACGGGCTCCATGGACAAGTTGTAAATGGAAATAGTCGTTGTCGTACGAGTCGCGTCGTTGCAGTTGAAAAGCGCTCTCTCGTCGTGTTCGGAAGTTCCCACGAGACAGCACACACAAAACAAGCCCAGTGAACGGGGATTATTTATACTTGGATACTAAGAATCAAGAGAAAAATTGGTGCAAGTCAATGTTTGTGCTAAAAGCGGCAAATTCAAAATTAATTATCTTCATACACCTTTGAATGAATACTTCTATTGATATTGGGATCCAGTTTTTTTTGTTATCTCTATGATTTCATAATCGAATCGTATTCTTAAAAAAAACCTGATTTGAAGTTTATTCTCCCTTAAAAACTAAAGGTCAGGAATTAAAGTTCGTTTCATTGAAGACCGCATCTTACATTAACCTAAACATCTTCTACAAAAGGAAGTTTTCGACTTACAATTGTTAAGTTGTGTGTTTGCTTTTTGTGAAATACAATGAACGCGATTAAAAAACAGGATATGAGAGAGAGATTGTGACGCGGTGTAAGTATTCAATATGTTCGGAATTTTTAATTAGTATCTAATGCTTTTCAGAATGTGGTTGGTATATATTTCGCTATTTTAAATGCAGTGCTATTTCTCTGCAGTTGAGGTCGAGGAGGAAAATACGATCCTGGCGCCGCGGACAATTCCACTGCTTGCTGCCCTCAACTACTGTGGTAGTACCTGTCGAGTTCTTCGATGGTACGCGAGCCCCAAGCTGAACAAATTAGCGGTGAGATAAAGACGACAGAGACAGATCGGTACCAGGGACAACTGGCACCTCACGATACAATTATCCACTCGTGTTGTTCAGTGACTTACATGTTTGTAGCGCAGAGTGTGTACAGTAGAATGCCTCATAAGATGGCTTCATTTTACTATTTCTTATAATGCACGCTTTTGAATTTATTTTACATTTTTGCCAAAAATGCAGGCTTTTCGTAACAACGGCTATCATTTTTTTAAAGGATAACCACTTCAGTTTAGGCTTATTTTTTTAATTATCAAGCACTAAAACTCTATTTGGCGATTTTGAATTTTTGTACAGTTTTTTTAAGATGAAGTAATGAAAAATGGAAATTTTTGCATTCATACGCTTTGCCATTTTTTGGTCACTGCTTGGAGCGAATTTCCATGCGCGAAAAATATGTATCGTAATGATTTTGAACCACTCTAAGTTTAAAAAGTTATCACTGGTTTAAAGTTCCAGGTTGTAGCAAAGCCGACGAGAAAATTTAACGATGAAGAAAAAATGGAAGTTCATACTGGAGAAGCCTATATGTGTATAAAAAATTTTAACTACCTATGAAATTGCAAGTTTTATTTTTTAAAAATTTTTATACGTTTCCCTGTAAAAATTTTTTTTGACATAAACTTGACACTGAAGGATTTCAACACGCAGCTGTTTATTAATCTAATTCGATCAAAATATCATCCATCATATCATCCAGTGCATCATGATGATCCGGCGCAAGTATTGCAATTAATGTACAAGATATGATTCCTTAAAAAAAATAAAATGAAAGACAATTTAAAAAAATCTGTGGCGGTTCGTTCTGGTATCACTTATTGATTCGTTTTCTCAGGTGTAAAATACTATGCATAAGCCTTTGAGATTTTTTTGCGAGAGAGGAAAGTAGGTGTATCGGGACATCAAGTGTGGGCCAATCCAGTTATTTGAGACGGATAAGACGACGCTTCGAGATGGTAAGATGCAAAAAAAGAAAAAAATGGTAAAATAAAATGGAAGCAACTTGCTGAGAGAAGAAGGGGTGAGTCCGAATCGGCCAGAAGTGAGGGAGGCCTCGAAAATACTTTTTTTTCTTCAAGTTGTACCGTCCAAATTGATAAGGCGAGAGACGCATTAAAGTGGACAGCATCGTGGATGACGTTATTCGTTCAGAGGCTGCACCGAGACCGTTTCTGTACATTTTTATGGAGGCAAAACACGAGATCCGTGTTCAGCTTATCTGCCCAACGATCCGTAGGTCCTAATTACTTATTAATTTATCTCCGAAATATCATTGAACGTAAATATGGGATATCAATAAGAAAGTTCAAGCACGCTCGTATTTAATCCAGGATATTCGGTTATTTTGTAAATGTGAAAACCTGATCATTTGCAATTTATTGTGATGAATCAATAAATTGCGAAAGTTGCTACATTATTTTTTATTAAATATCGGTTATTTTTATTTTCTGTTCATAATTTAATCACACTAACAAATATAATGTACATAATTTAATTAATCACTAACGGGATTGACTAAATAAAATTTGATGGAAAAATAAATAAGATTTTATTTCCATTGATTTTGTGGGTCTTAAACTATCATAAAATCGTTCCCATATCGAACAATGATAAAAATGCCAAGAAATCCTTAACATTAAGCACAGAAAGTAAAAGAATAAATGATGCGGAGTCTTAATTATATATAGCTCATAATTCAATTTTCCATCCATGATATTATCGACTGCTTTTATTTGTGTAAATTACAGTAAAAACAGAAGTGAACGACACAGACACATATTGCATTATTTTGTAAATGTGAAAACCTGATCAGCTTGTGATGAATCAATAAATTGCAAAAGTTGCTACATTATTTTTTCTTAGATATCGATTATTTTTATTTTCTATACATAATTTAATTAATCGCTAACGATGAGTAATCAGCAAATGAAATTTAAAGGAAAAATAAATAAGTTTTTATTTCAGATTTTGTAGCTCTTAAACTATCATAAAATCATTCCCATATCGAACATTAATAAAAATGCCAAGAAATCCTTAACATTACGCACAGAAAGTAAAAGAATAAATGATGCGGAGTCTTAATTATATATATCTCATAATTCAATTTTCCATCCATGATATTATCGACTGCTTTTATTTGTGTAAATAACAGTAAAAACAGAAGTGAACGACACAGTCACATAAGAGTTCCGACACTGTTGCGTTCCATCGTAACTTTCTATAAATTTCTATCAAAAGACATAACCATTAATTAAGTACACGATCGAGAAGCGATTGAATTAATTGAGAAAAAGGTATAATCGCGCAGCTTGCGTTACTTCTTATACACATTGATTCAGATTTGATAGTTTGAAATCGTTATATCTTATCGTTCTACACAGGTAAAAAAAAATGTCCAGTGATTAATCCAATATATTTGCCTCATGCGTTCCTAAACCCACGTAATGGGCTCTTTTAATTACCCCAATTCATTATAACGGTTAGAGAACTCTTGACGCCCACGCATCTTACAAAATTTTATTCAACATTCTGTGAAGAAGATTATGTTTCTATTAATAAACTTTGAAATTATTCTAATATATTCATCGTTGCTGCTCGTGAATCATCATCAACTCACTAAAATTCTTGCGATACCTTTCACAAATCTCGAACAGTCACGAGTAGACCGGATTTTGTGCTCAAGAATATATGCACCGATGGCGACGAAGACAAGAGGATGTATAAGACATTGAAACTTCAGCTGCTGCTCATTTGAGAACCTTCACGATATTAAGCATATCATTTTACATAATTAAATGCTGCGAAACCTTGTCAGGTATCGTCATAAAGCGACTTTTGATCAAGATCATTAAAATAAGGTCACAAGTAATGCAGACTGAAAGCAGCAAAAATATTTTTACCAGTTTCGTATCTGTCTTAAGAAAGAAATTTTAAAAGAAGCACACAATTTGATTTTATTAGAAATTGCGGGCCTAACGATGAAAAAGAATTTAAGAAATCGACGATATTGTAAAAAGTGATTTTTGACAATGGAGCCAAGCAATATCCAAGTTTTTGATTCAACCAAGATTTTTTTCTGTGTACTAATGTAAAATGGCGAGTGCAATTTTGCACATTTGATGAAATAAGATTTCTTTATTGTGAACTAGGCCCATTTTGCTTGACATATATAACTTCATTACTAACCAAAAATATGAATATTACACTAATATAGATAAAAAGCTCAATTTTTTTTCAGGTTACGGATCGTGCTAAATATACAAACAATAAAACCAAATTATGTGGAGGATTTACAGGAATATAAATACGAACGTATATTAATATGATATTTAATTACACCGGTACACAAAAAAAATCCGCTGAATACAAATCTGAAGTGTATTTAGACCATAAGCCGTTTTAAATTTTCAAAAATTGTAAAAAACCTTATCAATACCACACTTTTATGTCAATAAAAGTTCAGATATAGTGATAGATGGATTAATGTGCAATATAAATGTTACTGGCTGAGCAATAATATTGTAATGCAGGCGAAAGTATTGGCGCTTAATGAAATGATGATAAAAGCAGTGTTTACACATCGCGTGTATAAATATACCGAATTCCCGGTGATCGGGGACGACATGGAATATAACGAAGCGTGTTAATCGAGTGTTTAATTCGCTCTGGCGGCTCGATGATTTCCATACACGTGAGGAATAATAATATCGAGCATATACGCATAATGTGAGCGATTTAAGTGCGGCGCACATTGCATTAAAGCGTAGCTCGGAAGAAATGCGCGAGAATCACCCAAGGTATCGTCGTAACCACATGCGTATGAGACATTCTATGTCAGATTAGTTACTTTTCAACAACGACAAAAATTACAACGACAAAAAACAAAGTCACATGAATTTTTTGGAAATTTTCGTCTACATCGTTTACACAAAATTAAATTCTTTATGCATACATTCTAACATGAGCTCTTATAGCATTTTTTTACATCGAAAGAAAAAGAATTAATTCCACCAAATACTTAAAAATTCAACGATGTAAAAAAAATGTTCAATTCTTTTTTTTTTAAATTCGTAAATATGCCACAAGAGCCCATGTTAAAATGCACGCATAAAAAAATTAATTTTCCATAAACGATGTGGACGAAAATTCCCAAAAAATTCATGTGACTTTGTTATGAATTATTAAAAACGCGGTAATTATTTCAGATTTTTCTGTGCATTTTAATTTTACTGACGAACCTCCTTAAGTTGCAAGGGAAATAGAATAATCGATTGATCGTGTCAACGAATTTTTTGGTTATGGTAACTAATCTTTTTTTTCCGAGTATACAATCGAAGATAGCGATGAGCATAAATTATTTAATGAATTTGTGGAATGACCTGGACATTTTTGGAAGAACAAAAAAATTGTTTGAAGTTATTGTGGCTGATCTGACAGGGAATGTCTTATACACTAGCACGTAAATACATGTATATATAGACAGTGACCGTATATTGGCGCATATATCGGCGCACTTAGCTCCGACATGTCGAGCGGCCCCGTTAATTTCACTAATTAAGTTAGCGAGACCGACTGCCCTCTCACTTATAAGCGTTATTTATATTTTTTCTCTTATTCTTGGCTTCCTACCCCTTTTCTCCATCATCTTCTGAGTGTATATTAATTTATTCTCGTCTTTTTCTTTGGTAGCAAGATATTTCCTTCGACACACTGTGAGTAGGTAAATAGGCTGCGTCTCTTTGGTGGAATAAGTACATAAGATCGACAAGATTTCTCTTCTATCTTGAAAATAACTTGGATCATGCCTATCAGTTATGCTACGCATGAAAACCAGCTCTGTAAATCGTCGTCATTTGATTTTATTAACATTTATCGTATGATTGATTTAGAATGATTTCTATAGAAAACCTGAGGAGTCGACGAAAGCTGAAAAAAATTGAATTCAAAGTTTCTACGTCATAGAATCTTTAAGTATTCGGTGGAATTAATTCTTTTTTTTTGATGTTAAGGATATTTTCAATTTTTTTTTCATTCCTAAATATGCCATAAAAGCCCATGTTAAAATGTATGCATAAAAAAATTAATTTTGTGTAAACGACGTAGACGAAAATTCCCAAAAAATTCATGTGAGTTTGTTATGACTTATTAAAAACGCGGTAATTATTTCAGATTTTTCTGTGCATCATTTTACTGACGAACCTCCTTAAGCGAATTTAAAGCCAACATCCAAAGTGCTTAATGTCCGATATGTAGCATAATAATGTGTAAGTGAATGAAATCGTGAGTGGCCGTGGTAGCAGAATGCGTGCGTCCCGTAAATCACTTTGCGTTTAGTAAGACGGTGAGAAGAGAGGGTTTACATCTCGATTTTTACCAGAGGTTCGAGGCTTAATCCTCGCTTTGATCATGAGAAATCGTTGGTCGGCTGAACGAAAGCCTATACAAAACTTCATCGACTTTTGTTTTATTTCTACCTTCTCTCTTTCGGTTTAGGCGAAACGAAGAGCACACCGGATTTAGCACACACTGATGGTGGGCATCCTTTATGCTCGACATGACAAATACGCGTATTTAGCGATATTTATTCGAGCGGATCACGTCAGCTTCTGCTCACAGCATCCGGATTATCTTGTCCTTAAGAGATGTGCTGCTACCGCGCCATTACAAATCCTTACTTTTGCTTCCTTTTTCTCTTTCTCCTTCTTCTCCTTCGTATTATATTGTTTCTTCCTTCCGTTCTTCTCATCACTTTCGCACGATATTGAGTTTCAACGCCTCATCGTGCGAAATCTGGTCGTGAGACCCGAAATGAGGTGACGAATGAGAATGAAAAGAAAAGGAAAAAAAATTAAAATGGGCCATTAACCTTTTACTGCACAAAGTAATTGGCAGAGATTTACAACAACTTTTCATTTTTTGTTGTTAACAGAGATTGTAATTAATTTCAGAAACATAAAATACAGATTTTAAGATTGATAGAATCGAATAAATAATTTTTACCAGAAAGGAGAATTCGGTGACGAAAGAATTGAAAATATCATTACTATTGCAATTAAAAGTTTATCGAAAATAAACATTTTTCGCCTTGTTTTATTTAAAACTATTTTTGCCCTTTTAATATATGTGAATCAATAATGTGGTATATTTTATATTAATAAAAGCTCATTCCAATCAAATAGAGTCTATTTCTATGAGATAAAATTTTTATTCAATCAAATAGAGTTTGTTCCTGTTGAATAAAATACACTTTATTTTATCTAAATAAAATTTCATCTGATTGAAATAAATTCTATCTGATCTGATTAAAATGTTATTCATTTCAAAAACGCCCTATAATCGATTCAAATAAACCCTTCAGATTCAATTCTCTGGGTGCAACTCAAGAATTGACACAAGGCCGTGTAAAAAAAATCTTCTTCGAGAGATAACTAAAAGAAAAGATAAAATACCGGAGAAAAAAGTCGAGCTAAGTAGAATTCTGTGGGTGTTAAAGTATCTATGTTTCTGCGTGTCCTGTTTCACGGTACGAAAGTAGCAAGACGACCGGAGTCCCGAATGGTCTCTTGGCTGTAAGCGAATGAGCGAAGAAGAGCGACTGGACTCACACACAAACCAGCAGAAAGATTCTCACGTGTCGAGCATAAGTTACGCGCATATTATGCAGCGCGTTCTGCTCCCGAGGAAGCGCGTACAAAACGGTAACACGAGAACCGGACTCTCGCAGTTCTCGCGTCGTGTAGATTCCTAACAACTATACTACAATAACTTTGCTTTCGCTAGTAGAGATTAATGGGGCAAAATGGCCATTGAGAATGTCTAAATATTGTTAATACACCCAGAGAAAAATATCTAGTTAACTGGACTAGAACCTACAATGTCTAAATATTGTTAATACACCCAGAGAAAATATCTAGTTAACTGGACTAGAACCTACGCATCGGAAATAAATTTTCTTATTTTAATGCTTGTATTCGACGACAATAATATTTTTTTTATTTGCAAGTAATACATCTGGCGACTAATAAATATATTCAAACCTAAGAAATATGTATTTCATTGCAATATATCTTTGATTAACAGGATTTTATTTAATCGAAATAATTAAATAAAATGCCACGATCGGCAGTGACGTAAATTTATTTCTATTTTCTATATATCAAAGGGCTTAAATCTATCGCTCATACCAAGGTGAACAAAAAAGTAATTACATATTTTTAAGGTTATGTGGTACACTGATTGAGTCGCCATGAGAACAACGGAGCCAACGCATTACGTTGAGACAACTGAATTATTTGGAAATCGTGAAAAATAATGGACTATAAATGGATCTCATATTTGTGGAAAAATTTCGGAGATTTTCTTAGATTGTCTGAATTTTTTTTTTAATTTTTGCAAATTTCAGAAATTTTTAAAGATATTTTCTGATAAATTTATAAAGATACTGGCAATGTTCAACTTGGTTACAGAAAAATACAGAGGAATCTCAAATATGTGAACTTGGATTTTTCAAAACAATAAGTACACTACAATTTTTAATTAAGTAAAATTAAAAATCCAAGATATAAGAAACTATCATCATTTCTACATTTAACATTCTAAAGTGCTGCATATAGAAAACCAATCACTATACGATTTACTCCAGAATATAAATCCAAGGTCTGAACCGCACCGACTTTTAGCCGCACGACAAAATTATATATATTATTTTTACGAGCGTTCAGGCGCTGGCTTCACCATTTTTTATTCTGTTTCCTTTAATATACTGTGGTATACTCTAATAAACCGCTGACCCATCAAAGCCTAAAGGTTCAAAAGAGAAACCCAAAGAAAGAGGTCTCACAAATTTTTATTGGCTCAACGATTACCTGAGCGGCGCCGTTTTTTAAGGGTTTTCGTTTTTATTCGTCTTTTAGGACCTTGAGACTCGTAGAAGAGAAAAAAGGAAAACCACAAGAAGAAGCAGAAGTCAGCAAATGGCTCGTTTTCTCACAGAACGACTTCGTCGTTGTTGCACCCCGTGTGGAATATATCGGTACTTAATTATATGACATCGGGTTGTAAAGAGACGTCAGAACAGTTGCAGGGAGATGAAAGAAATGGTGCGGACTGTCGAAGAGGCATCCGGTATTTCTGTAAATCGATACTTAAATTAACTGTGCCTCCTGAAAGCCGTTATACACGCAGCGAAAGTTTAAGGATGTATGATACGTACAGTCCCGCCAAAAGTGAGTTTCAGAGACAATTTCGATCAAATCGGTGAAAAAAACAATTGTTCAACAAACAATCAGTCAACCTAACTTTTTTTCCAATGAAAATGATATGTTAATTTATTTGAATGCATACGAAATGATGTACAGAAAAATCTAAAATAATTACCGCGTTTTAAATAATTCATAACAAACTCACATGAATTTTTTGGGAATTTTCGTCCACGTCGTTTACACAAAATTAATTTTTTTATGCATACATTTCAACATGGGCTCTTATGGCAAACTTACGAAAAAAAAAAAATTGAAAAAATTGAAAACATCTTTTACATCGAATAAAAAAGAATTAATTCCACCAAATACTTAAAAATTCAACGATGTAAAAAAAAATTTCAATAATTTTTTTTTTAATTCGTAAATATGCCATAAGAGCCCATGTTAAAATGCATGCATAAAAAAATTAATTCTGTATAAACGATGTAGACGAAAATTCCCAAAAAATTCATGTGTGTTTCTTATGAATTATTTAAAACACGGTAATTATTTTAGATTTTTCTGTGCATCATTTAACTGACGAAGCTCCTTAAGAGGCGGAGAAGAATGATCCGAATGTAATATAGAAAAGAAGAACTGTTGCTGCTTTCATGGTGTTACGCTACTATGCCATACGTGACGAAGGATTTCAGTCGTACGCCACAGGGCGCTAACCTCGTACCCTCCGCTCGGTAATTTATCTTCGAGCGGAGTCATTCCGATATAATATGCTTTTCGACGAGAACGTCGGCTTATATGAAACGGGAAAAAAGAACTCGGCGTTTTCCGCTCTATTGAATCGTTGAGGAAGCATATCAATCCAAAATTTTAAGGAAAGCTTTTATTAATTTTTTTTGGACTTACCAACTACAACCACGTGTCCGAAAACCTGGTCATTTGCTACGTGAGAGCAATTCCACCGGTGGTGCCGAAATTGGTGTCTGCATTCACGCAAACCGAGCTCAGCACCTTCGCCAACTGCAGGCATCGCGTGAGGTGCTTTTCTGCACTGTTCCCGCTGACTCTTGGCCAGGCCGGGGATGCGACTGCAAACTGCCGCTCCTACTACCACCGCACCGACCATTCTGCAACACACAATAATTATAAATATGCATTAGATCATTTCTGATTGTTTACATCATGGGCTATTATTTATTATTATTGTTTTTACACGCAAAATACACGGAGATAATAATATGGGAATTCTCCTAGCATTTTGTGTGTCAATCGAGAAATATTCCGGGATTCAATTCCAAACGTATTCGAGTCGATTTGCGGAAAATTCGTCGAAAAAAATGCATCGAAAAAACAATTCGTCGAAAACAATGCATCGAAAAAACAATTCGTTGAATACATTTAATCGAAAACAATTCATCGAATAGAATTCATTGAATAACAATTCTACGTAGTATCACGAGAAATATTGACACGGTACTATTCAGATTGAAATTACTACAGCGGTAATTTCAATCTGAATCAATAAATTCCGCGGACCATCCAAGTCGTTACTCTGTTTATGAAACATGCAATCATTTTTCCAGAAATCATTCCTTAAAAATTCTCTGTGTGTAAGATCCATATTCAACTTTTATAAATAAGTGAATTTTTATATAGTTACAATTTTGACCGTTTTGGGACGCTATAAAAGCACTTATAAAATCAAAAAAGTTTTATAAAAATTAAAAAAAAATTTCAATAGACTGTCCAATATTCTCATAAAATATCTCGAAGTTTTTCTAAGATTTTCCGGTATATTTTCTAGCAGTTTTCAAGATCTCCCAGGGTTATCTAAATTTTTCCGAATATTTGATAATATTTTCAGTTGAATATTACGAACAGAAAGCAAGCAACAAAAACTGGAGAAACCTTAAGAAACGTTTAGAGACAGACTCGTGACGACAAGTAAAAATTCCCCAGTATGTACTTGAGTGCACAGTGATTAATAGTAACGAGGCAAGTGTCAATCGATCGGGAGTTCAGAATTATAAATCGTTCATCGGTGAGTTTTCATGTAAAAATTGGGTGTTGCCTGGGGAAGTGAAGTATCGTAGTGGCTTTTTGAAGCAAATAAAAATCTTGTTCGATGTGCCGGAGGGTGAGACACGAAGAAAGCCCGGTTGTAGTGCCACGCGAGGATGAGAAAGCGAGAGAAAGCCGCGAAAATAAGGCAGGAAAGATGAAGAAAGACGAAGAGAAGCGTAACATACGAGGGAAGAGTCTGATTTCTGAGAAGCATGAAATTGCAACGATTACGTCGCGACCCGGGGCAAGTTATTTGCATTGGAATGCATCTCTCGAGCTCGCGTGGACGCTTCGTCCAAAAACTCACCACGTGAGATAATCTACTGGATGTCCTGACGAACGTGAGAACCACAAAAATAATTCACGTTGCCCGAGTGCAAGTGGGACAAAAGTTTTCAAGAACGGCCGGCTCTGTCTCTCGTGAATATTATCTCTTGATCCGCGCGTTTACTCCCCTACTTTCTCCTTTTTTAATCCCCCACTGTAGCCCACCCTCGTTTTTCTTCCTGCTTTTGTTTTATTTCAACACTGAACAACACTAGCCTCGAGGCAACATGGGATCAAGATATTATTTTCAGGAGAATTCTCCGAGCAGGGCAGATTTCTTGGGCACCCTTCACTCAAAAGCACACCTACATTATTTATGCACGGAGAGGAGAATATGGTGTCCATATCGGAATCAGACTGGGCGTCCCGGTTTGAAACTCGGTCCTGGTCGGGATTCGCTCGGGTTTCGTTGAATAGGTTATCGAATTTTCAACCTGAATAGATCCTGGATAGGTTTCCAGTTCCGCACTGGATTTTTAATCCCCCACTGTACCCCATCCTCGTTTTTCTTCCTGCTTTTGTTTTATTTCAACACTGAACAACACTAGCCTCGAGGCAACATGGGATCAAGATATTATTTTCAAGAGAATTCTCCGAGCAGGGCAGATTTCTTGGGCACCCTTCACTCAGAAGCACACCTACATTATTTATGCACGGAGAGGAGAATATGGTGCCCATATCGGAATCAGACTGGGCGTCCCGGTTTGAAACTCGGTCCTGGTCGGGATTCGCTCGGGTTTCGTTGAATAGGTTATCGAATTTTCAACCTGAATAGATCCTGGATAGGTTTTTAATCCCCCACTGTAGCCCACCCTCGTTTTTCTTCCTGCTTTTGTTTCATTTCAACACTGAACAACACTAGCCTCGAGGCAACATGGGATCAAGATATTATTTTCAGGAGAATTCTCCGAGCAGGGCAGATTTCTTGGGCACCCTTCACTCAAAAGCACACCTACATTATTTATGCACGGAGAGGAGAATCTGGTGCCCATATCGGAATCAGACTGGGCGTCCCGGTTTGAAACTCGGTCCTGGTCGGGATTCGCTCGGGTTTCGTTGAATACGGTATGGAATTTTCAACCTGAATAGATCCTGGATAGGTTTTTAATCCCCCACTGTAGCCCACCCTCGTTTTTCTTCCTGCTTTTGTTTTATTTCAACACTGAACAACACTAGCCTTGAGGCAACATGGGATCAAGATATTATTTTCAGGAGAATTCTCCGAGCAGGGCAGATTTCTTGGGCACCCTTCACTCAAAAGCACACCTACATTATTTATGCACGGAGAGGAGAATCTGGTGCCCATATCGGAATCAGATTGGGCGTCCCGGTTTGAAACTCGGTCCTGGTCGGGATTCGCTCGGGTTTCGTTGAATAGGTTATCGAATTTTCAACCTGAATAGATCCTGGATAGGTTTTTAATCCCCCACTGTAGCCCACCCTCGTTTTTCTTCCTGCTTTTGTTTTATTTCAACACTGAACAACACTAGCCTTGAGGCAACATGGGATCAAGATATTATTTTCAGGAGAATTCTCCGAGCAGGGCAGATTTCTTGGGCACCCTTCACTCAAAAGCACACCTACATTATTTATGCACGGAGAGGAGAATATGGTGTCCATATCGGAATCGGACTGGGCGTCCCGGTTTGAAACTCGGTCCTGGTCGGGATTCGCTCGGGTTTCGTTGAATAGGTTATGGAATTTTCAACCTGAATAGATCCTGGATAGGTTTTTAATCTCCCACTGTAGCCCACCCTCGTTTTTCTTCCTGCCTTTGTTTTATTTCAACACTGAACAACACTAGCCTTGAAGCTACATGGGATCAAGATATTATTTTGCTATTCGTTTTGTTACAATAAGCTTCGGTGCATTAACCAATAACTGCTTTGGTCCAACCAATCAATCTGCTTGCGCATATTTGACTAAGCGCTTGGTTGTTCCAACCAAGTATTTTTTTTACGTGCATCATTGTCATGTTACTTCTATATTGCAAGAGAATCTGGATGAAGGTGAATGCAAGTGCAACTCTATGATGTGTCACGTCTCAAGCATGAAGCTAATGGTCGTAAGAAAGCAATTGGAACGAGAAATAACGCGGGGCTGAAATAAGTAGCGGTTGCTCCTGGTGTTGGATGCTGCGAGTAGAGCATCGTCGAGATAGAGGCGTAAACACCGCACATGGCTTCCTCACGGAGGTGTGCAAACTACGTTTAATTATACGTTTGCACCGAGAGTCACTCGTTATTTCGTTTAGACACACTTAACTAAACCATTACGTCGCCCGAAGCTCATCGGTGACTCTTTCGTTTATGCACCGCTTGACGGTGAGCGACAGCGGCTCGACTCTCTATACTCGAGACACGGTAATTATTCATTTACTTTTCTCGCACATGGCGTAATTATCACCGCTAATACCCCACAACTTCTTCGCCGCCGGGACATTAAACATCCTGCTATATCTTTCCTTATTTTTTATCATTTAAAAAAAAAAAATTTCATCACTTTCTGTACAGATTCTCAAGAGAAGAATATGAACATAAACGAAATTTCGGCGATAAATGCATTTATTACGCGGGATGAAAAATTATATTTAGTCGACAGGTTTAAAAAAGATCCATTGTTTTTGATCGGGCTGACCAACGAGATTCCAAAATTTTCATTTAAATGAGAAGCTTGCGCGAATAAAAATAGTAGATTTGACAAAACCGTTTGGTAAGGATTTTTTAATTTTTTAAAAATGTGATTTGTATACAATTTTAAGATGCTGAGGTTTTTTTATGTAGGCTATTAGTCTTCAATATGCCTAAATATGGAAATATACGAGAGCTTCTTTACGAACTTTGTTGTAAAGATATAATAAATTATTTAGGTTCGAATTATTCGATGTTGACTAAGACGTATTCTACGATATTTCGGGCGGAAAGCAAAGATAAAAAAATATCTATATCTATAGAAGAAATATGCAATATTGCATCGTCCACAAAAAGCATCTAAAAAACCGAACCGTTTTGTCATATGCTGAACACGAAAAATTCATATTTTAACGTGTCTTAATTATTTTAATCAGCAAGAGGCAGAATTACTCATTTTATGGTCGCATTTTTTACATGAACCGATTTTATGTGATGAGTTATAAAAATATTCATGAGCAAAATAAAGAAGCGACTTTTTTATCCGGTCTAACTGACATTAATATTTTAGTGGATATATTATAGCTCCCAAATTGGATGATCGGCTCTACTGAAATACCGAATGATGATTATTATACAGGTGAGTGAAGAGATCGGAATGCGCAAAGTTATGTGACGCTACGAACAACTTCAAAGGGAGCTGCACTTAAGTTAGAACAAGGAATTTATGCATGTGATCGGAAGCGAAACGCACCTTAGCATTAGGGTGTAATATATAGCATTACAACATCCACGTATATGGGGTTAATGGCAAAGTATTCGCAGCCGAGGCTATAAAGTTTTTCAGTACCATAACCTTGCACGTTATTGTTATGGCATTTTAGATCAAGGGGAAAGCGAAAAACGTAGAGATACTCGGTTTTCCATGGTTTTCACTTGCAATTTGTATTGTTGAAAAAAACCTGTCTTTTTCGTAATATCTTTTAGTAATTCGAAACGAGACAAAATTTTTTTGGTCTCTGATATTTCCGAAAAGTGAAGACTACCAAAATTGTAATTTGCAATGGACGTGAATTAAAAAAAAAAAAATTTCATCGAAACCCAAAAAGTGTTGATTTTTTTGGTTTTTAAAAAATCTTCATTACGGTTCATCAAGATTTTTTAAAAATACTTCTACAACAGTAATCAGCGGAAAATCTCCGATGACATGAGATGAATATGCAATATTGAATGTGAAAAATAATTCATAGTATTTCTAGAACCGCTGAAAAAGTTTGAATTTCATCCCTAGAACGGTTCAAAAGAATTCGGACGATGTTTTAGAAAGATCCACGATTAGTACATGAATGTTTTTCCGTTCCAAGAATTGCAGTCGTTTAATAAAATGGACACGGTACAATGATAAAATTATGGAGAACGCAGAATGGAGCGTAAATAATTGACAAATCGATGAAAATTATCGGCTTGGGTGCGCAAACTCGTCACTGCCGCTCGGCAATTCGATTTACATAATACCTTCGTGATAAGCTACTGTTAAGACAACACCATACTATAATATTTTTACTATCTCGCTAGTCTTGCAGATCCTATATAATAGAATGCTATATTCACTAGGCGCATATTATTTCTCGGTAGAAGAAGCAGAGGAGGAAGAAAAAAAAATGTCGGGCGCCAGCGCCTCGCGTCTCGAAGACGCCCCTTCGTGCGCCAATTGTTCACCTCTCACCTGCGCAACTATATCTGAAACACCTCCTTTCGTCCTTCGCTCGCTTCCCTGTAATATCCTTCACCTTGGTGTAACGCCGCCACTTCAAGGCACGATTTACCAGGTCAATGTTTTTCAGCCACTCTCCGTCGATCCAGCCACTTTTCATTTTTCGAATTTTCTAGAAAACCCTCATAATTGACAGGCTTTTCGCTACCATTTAAGGATGCGTACAGTCCCGCCAAAAGTGAGTTTCAGAGACAATTTCGATCACTTTTCGATGGGGAAAAATCGGAAAAAATTAATGCATATAAAACGTGCTGAAAAAATTAATTTCGCATAATAATGATCCCAAAATGTTATTAACATATTGGTGAAAAAAATAATTGTTCAACAAACAATCAGTCAACCTAAATTTTTTTCTAGTGAAAATGATATGTTAATTTATTTGAATGCATACGAATTTTTTCAAATTTTTTTCTTTATTTTGATTTTTATTTTGATTTTTTTTTAAAAATGCTCGAAAAAAAAAACCAATTTCAAAAACGCTGTTCTTCAAAATCTGAAATCATTTACATTGATTCTATGATTTAAACATGATCTTTGAGCGTCATCCGATAATGTGCTCTCAATATTTACTATTTTTTCCACATTTTTATCTTTATTTTTTATCACCACATGTTTTCTTATAGTGTGCCTTCTTTTTTTTTAGAAAATAATTATGAAATATGTGGGAAAAATGCAAGTTAATTTGTCCAGGTACAAAGTTTACCTGAGAAAATTTCGACAAAGGCGTTTAGTATTTAATACCTGTAGATTAATGACGATCTTTTCCTAATGGGCCTTGCGTATTTTCCTGGAGTAACCGATCCAACCCCGTTTTTCGGTTAACCATAAAGTTTGTTGCGGATGTATATTTCGTAAAATGGACATTCCCGAGTTTGGAACCTTTCCGGATATATTTCGTCGAATGGTTGGTCGGCAAGCGGAAATCTGCTGGTTGTACAGTCATGGATACCTGAAGGTTGACCAATTCAAACCTGCTGCTAGGTTGGGCTACTTCGCGTGAATCGTACTATACCTGCGGTTGACCGCAGTGAGCAGGTAAACGATATCCGTTATTATTGTTGTTATATTTGCCAGAAGTGTAGGTAGAAGGGATTATGAAAGGTATCGGCAACAAAGATCCAAAGCTTAAGAGGCAGGTACTAAGAAACAATTAATGGCAAGGCAAAACTTCGATGAGTGTGTCTATGGATTACCATTCCGGAAATTCCCGAGTCCGATTTATTGCGGGCCACGGATTTTTTATTATTTTATTGGTTATTTTCAAATATTCGATCTCTGGCTAAAACGTCAATTGCGATTCAAAAAGACTGACGTCATCTTATCATGAAATGAAATTAAAAATAAATATACAATGAGTGATGAATAAATACATTTACTTATACTCATTATATATTGGATTTTGAAAAATTTATAACAAGAATATTTTGTGCATTGATTTTTTAAAATCAAATACGTTGAAAAAGGAATATCACCAATTTTGATCCCCATCTTTCTTAAACAAACTCGATACTAATTAATTTCTACGGTAAGTTCATAAATAAATAAAAGTTTCATTGGGACAACTTGTCGTTGAATCGAGAAGAAAAACATAGCAGCCATTTTTTCACGATTAAAAATTAATTGTTTAAATATCGTCCCTTCAGATTGCTTTGCCAATTAACGAATCGATAAAGCAATTTGTTCGAACAAAAATACAAAGATTTCAAATGTCTGATTTTCCCATAAAGAAAAATTGAAAAAAATTCCTAAACTTCTATCTAAGAAATGAAAATATTACAGGCTGTCACGACGAAGCATCATAACATCAATTAATAAAATTTTAAGGTCGTTCAACTACTTTTCTACCGCGCCGAATTTTATTTTGATAGTTCTCCATAGTTATACAAGAGATAAATATTTTCCGAGTGAATGTTGAGATGGAATAAAAAGAATTCTTGTCAGGATTGAAAAGTTTTATTGAAAAAAAAATAAAATGTTGGTTGAAGAATATTTATAATGGATTGGTAGAGTAATGGATGAGGTGTTTATCCAGATTCAATCTTATATGAGAGTCTCTTGTCTGACCCAACAATCCGATTCCATCAGTTGATCACCGATGAGCATACGTCACCATGCGCAGATGACGAAGGAGAAAAAAAGGAGTTTCCGAATCCTCCGATTCTATTTATTTTTATTCCCACGACATAAAGCGTCTGACACAAATCCTTAGGATAATCCTTAGGACGTCTCGGTGTCACAGGAGCGCAAGTTCGAGATGACAGGAGCCTTTCTACTAGGTAACTTTGCTTCTCGCGTTGATGATATCTTCCTGCTAGTGAACCAGTATACTATATATAGTGGTAGGTACATAAGTACATCTCTGAGTGTTTCCTAGACGCCGCAGGACTCGCAGGACAGAAATAACTCTCGAAGGATTTATAACCCCGAGCTAACGATAATCCTAACCGGTCTCGTTTGACATGAAAATCGGTGTTTTTTATCCTAGCTGCCGTGTTACAGTTAAAAATTAAATTTTGTTCCTGACTACATGCCAGATTTTATTTGGTGAATTTTACCAGTATTTATATGTAATTTTTTAATGACAGCCCGTGAACGAAGTTAACGAAGTGAACATTAGAATTTGTCAATATTTTAGAAAATGGAATTATATATGGAATTATGAGAAATAGAAAATTTGTTAATTTTAGTGTTTTTGGAAACAATAAAAAATGTCCATTTTTTACTTTAATTTTTATTCCTCACGGCGGAAGATTTGTTTTCATGAAAAATGTCTTCTCTCTCTATATGACACGATATTTTTTTATTCTATCGAGATTAAAAATTATTTACGGAAAAAACACTTTCAAATTTGTGCAAAAAAATGAAGAGCCATTTTCAAGAGAGTCGAAAAGTAAAATGGCTTAACTGACAGAAAATAGGATCTAATGCATAAAGGAAAGTATGAATGACTTGCCCTTGCTCGATAGCTATATGACACGATATTTTTTCATTCTATCAAGACAAAAAATCATTTACGGAAAAAACACTTTCAAATTTGTGCAAAAAAATGAAGACCCATTTTCAAGAGAGTCGAAAAGTAAAGTGGCTTAACTGATATTTTTCCATTCTATCAAGACAAAAAATTATTTACCGAAAAAACACTTCTTTCAAATTTGTGCAAAAAAACTTAAGACCCATTTTCAAGAGAGTCGAAAAGTAAAATGGCTGAACTGACAGAGAATAGGATCTAATGTGTAAAGGAAAGTATGAATGACTTGCCCTTGCTCGATAGCTATATGAGAGAAGACTTGGTAATTATACAGCTGGGCCCAGTCAGTGAGGATGCCGCGGCTACTCGTTATATGCCGCGTGTTAGAACACCACACGAGCGCTTCGGTGCCTGCAGAGCTTGGACTGCGATCGTGATGAATGTCTTCTCGCGAGGCATCGACTTCTGGGCGTTCGCGCGAGAATCTTTCGTGTGCCCTTTCTATCCTGAATTCTCGCGCCCATTAACGTGCGTGCATGCCGTTTAAGGGGAGGCTCAATACCCTTTTCTCTCTCTCTCTCTCCCACTCATGCCATTCTGGTGATGCTGCTTCTCTCTTACATGTGCGATTTACGTCGGTATTGAGCCTCACCTTAAGGTGCAGCCGCTAGACTCAGGAAGCGCGTGTTTGCCACTTTTTTGCTTAAGCTCCGGCGACACGCCAACTTTCAAGTTGAACTTGCACGCACGCACGCGAGCATCTCTTCGCCTGAGCCGTTTTTCAACCGATCTTCACTACATCTCATTTCAACACGGGCAAAAAAAAGGAAAAAATATTTTTTTGGGTTGTGTTTATATGAAAGATATGGATTTTTTAATGAACTGAATTGCAACTTCAATGACGTGTCTTGTGGGTCAAAATAAATCAACGAAGCCTGTCGTCATATTTTGACACGTGGGAAAAAAAGTATGATTAAATGCTAAAATGGTTATAATTAAAATTAAGTGTAAGGCTCATTTTCGTTTTGAATCGTGCTTTACAACGCTACGTGAAAAATAAATAAATAATATTCGTTGACTTTTTAATTTTTTACACGTTTTATAAGTTAGAGCAGTGAAACTCTGAATTTTTCTCTAGTGTTGAAACAATTTATTGTTTTTTCTCAGTTGCTATGACGTTGCCTCTTGATTCACTGCAGATAAATAAAATATTCATTCTACCAGTAAATCAAGGAGAAATTTGTAGCGTTACATCGAACGTGAATCTGGCAGTACTAAGGCCTAGTCAGGGCCTTATTTGTGCACGATTTAACGCTATAAATTTTTCTTAATAATGTGTTATTCTTCTTATGACTTGAATCAAAATTACTTTACATTAGAAATGGAGTAATAATTGAAACTCGCATGTGAGGCCTACTTTTAAGTACAAAGTCTCCAGGTACTTTTCATGTTTGCCACTTTCAAGCCATTGACAGCAGTAGCAAAAGAGTGTGCGAAAGAGAGAGAGCAGAAGGAAAAGGCGCGTCGTCGCCACGCGAGAGAATTTCATCATCATCACATCGCTAAACGATCCGTTGAACCGCCACCAGTCATGAATCATCCCCTTATCTAGCAAGCAGATGCACGACTCCCGATCTCGGCCTCTTGATATTGCAAAGAGAGCTTCTCAGCAGCAGCAAGCCAACTTCTCTAACATGCAAAGCATGAGAGCGCATCTTCTTCATCTTTTTTCTCCAGCATATACATTACTATATAATATAGCCTGTAACTCTTTCACAGCCTCCACTCGCTTGGAAAATGTTATTAATTATTAGTTATTACTATTATTATGGAATTTTCCCCATTGTAATATAATTACAATGGGGAAAATTCCATAATAATAGTAATAACTATTTTCCCCATTGTAATTATATTACAATGGGGAAAATTCCATAATAATAGTAATAAGGAAAATTTTTCGTTGCAGTTGTAATAATTTACTATTTAAATAAATTAGTTTTTTTTTTTTGACATTAGTATGTTGAAATAACTCTTCAAAATAATGGTTTATTCATTCAATATTTTAGAAAAATTTTATAACTTTTCCTCTTTCGTTTCTAAATTTTTTAATAGTTTTTTATAGAAAAAAAAAAAAAATAGAAGCGAAACCTAGCCCACTTTGGTTTTAGGCTCAACAATTTTGTTATTTCATGGAGAATTTTATATATTTTTCAATTTGCGCTAACGATATCGCAAAAATCGCAAAAAAAATTGTAATAAAAAAAATCTGTGATAATTTTCCAGTACTAGAATCTAGTTCGGTCGACTAGATATTTTTTCAGCGTGTACAGGTATAAGGTCCTTAAAATACCTAGACCCAAAAATCTCAGTCAATCAGTCTCAGAATCAGTGTATCTAATGCCCACATTTTTTTGTACTCTTTTCAGTAAAATGAAGGAAAGTATAAAAACGACCTTTTGTTTCTCGACCCTTTTCCCTAAACCCTATTGCGACCCGGAGGTCCAAAAGTGCCTTTTATCGAAGTTTTGACATCTTTCATGATAATTTTGCACGGTACATCGAGTGTCGCGTCTCGTTTAGTTGTAATTGGCGGGCTCAGTCTCAGGACCGCGCGCAACACCAGCGACATCTCACCGCAGATTTTTACACTTGAGAGCGAGAGAGAAAGAAGACAGGAGCTTCTCCCTTTACGGCGTGTGGCGAATGGGTTTAGCTCGCACGCTTGATTCCCGCGTGACTAATCGAAAAATGCGCGACCGTACCGAAAGCGTATACACACAAACGAATTCCTTGGGATAGGTCCAGTGAACGCGTCTGAGAAAAAGATACACCGGTTCTCACTCTTCAAGATGTATCAAGATTGTTCCACCCGAAAATTAGTTTGGTTCCGTAACAAGATTTACCAAGAGAACCTGTCATTCGGCGTATAAATGTCAACATAAGCAAATTTACCATTTAGATTTTTGATAAGATAATTGTTATAACAAATTGATTCAATCCGGATCGAAATTTCAAGTGGTATTATATGCGTTATGAATATAAGTATGACTACTCAGCGTTAAAAGTATTGTTAATTTATTTCTAGAAATCAAATGTTATACCAGAGAGAAAAAATTCCTATGCATTCAAATAAATTAACATATGATTTTCACTAGAAAAAAAGTTAGGCTGAATGATTGTTTGTTGAACAATTGTTTTTTTCACCAATTCATTTGACCAGTAAATGACATTTTGGGATTATTATTATGCGAAATCAATCTTTTCGGCACGTTTTATATTCATTATTGTTTTTCCGATTTTTATCCCATCGGGAAGTGACCGAAATTGTTTATGAAACTCACTTTTGGCGGGACTGTACGTATCATACATCCTTAACAGCGCAGAGAACTCTCGAAAAATGGAATGGAGCGCAGAAGGGAAGAAAGATAGTGAAAGTTGATAGACATTTTGGGGAATCCCAACAAAAATATATTTTTTTTTTGCTTACGTGATATAGAATGTCTCGTATGTCTTTTGTCCAATCGAATCGACTGCGAAAGAACGCAGAGAACCTGATCGCAAATCGAGAGTGTGAAGGAGGAGGACATGTTATCCTGCTGGGATACGTTTGGCCAGGGTTCCATTTTTGTAGCGCCGATAGGATATTCGAAAGAGCAGAAAGATTCTCCTCGTTCGAAATGCTCTGTCTTTCGGTCAGTATCAGCGTTATGCTCGATAACTCTGCGTCCAAGTCGAAATGATAAAATAAAAAAAGGAGTTAAAATGACAAATAAAGGGGCATTGAGAAATAAATTTAAAAAAAAAGTGGAGAAGCGACCGATGCTGATCTCACTTCGGCAATATTCCCAAACTGTTTCTCCACTTTTCATTGGATATGCCTCGATATGCGTAGATAAGGATTAAAGGAGTCTCTCTTCTTCGTGCTAAGTGGTTCGAAACTTACGTGGGTTGAGCGTGCGAGGTTTGCCAATTCTCAGAGGCGAGAATCGAGAGATTTTCTCGCATAGTCTCGCACGAATGAGAGAAGCGAACGGTTCGGCTTGACCCACCAACGACTCGACGAAGAAATGCCGCTTATTACACACCCTATCGCCTCGTCATTCTCCTAATGCCCGTATTTATGGCACGTTTATTGAATATTATATTTCCTGTATCGCTTGTATTGCAAGCAACCATCGCACAGCGAAGCCACACAGCTTTTACGGAACTCCCTTTACGCTCTTTACTTCAGCTTCCCGATAATTTATCCGTAGGTAGGTACTTATGTACATCGTACGAGAGATTTCTCGGCCAGCAAAATTATCTGTTACTCTCAAATTGTTCACATGCAATAAAAGGACAGTTTTGTAGAAATATATTGTTGCCTATAAAGCGAATTTTTTTCTATGACCTTTATATGTCTATTTTAATAGTATTAGGTGAACAAAGTCGCAATAGGGTAGAAGTACCGTTTGTGGCCATCAATTTGGTCCACTTGTGGCCATACTTAGTGCGTGTAAATTACAGGGCTGGCCACAAATGGTGTAAACGGCTTTGAACATAATTTATCAAGCAATAAGGCATTTGAATATTCAATGTTAAGTTTGAATATTGTAAAAAATCTTAGCTTAGCTTAAAAAAAGCTAAGCTTTGAATATTCAATGTTAAGTTTGCTTTGATTATTGTATACATTGATTATTGATTACATCCAATAATATCGCTTGGCAAGCACCATAGCAAAGCGACGCCACACAGCTTTTACGGAACTCCCTTTATGCTCTTTACTTCAGCTTCCCGATAATTTATCCGTAGGTAGGTACTTATGTACATCGTACGAGAGATTTCTCGGCCAGCAAAATTATCTGTTACTCTCAAATTGTCCACATGCAATAAAAGGACAGTTTTGTAGAAATATATTGTTGCCTATAAAGCCAATTTTTTTCTATGACCTTTATATGTCTATTTAAATAGTATTAGGTGAACAAAGTCGCAATAGAGTAGAAGTACCGTTTGTGGCCATCTTAGTACCGTATATGGCCATCAATTTGATCCATTGCATGTAAATTACAGCGCTGGCCACAAATGGCGTAAACGTCTTTGAACCTAATTTATCAAGCAATAATGCATTCTAAGCTTCAAATATTCAATGTTAAGTTTGCTTTGATTATTGTACACATTGATTATTGATTACATCCAATAAATGCGCAATTCCTTAGAACTGAACTTCATCCGTTTTTTCGAAGACTATTTTAAAAAGTACTTAGAAATGTATTTCAAGTACCAAAAGTATTTTGTATTTTGAGTATATATATGTGTATTTTGACCAGTTCTGATTGGTGGTTTTGGGTCGAGGACGAACACATACGCTCCTATTGGTTTCTCGGTTATTAAATTGTCAATTTCACTGCTGTACCGAGTTCGCGTGCAAGCACTGCGGCTTCGATGTTCGTTTGATTCCAGTGTTTATGGTACTTTTATTGCGTATCGTATTTCCTGTATGACTGCGGGTACATAGAGTATATATACCGCTTTACCGCCACCGATTGGACTCTCTCGATTCTCCTTCGTCGAAGTATCGTAGTCATCATCAAACGCGTTCATATACATAACGTACGTACTTGGGAAGCTTGCCTTCGGGAATAGAGATAACTTTAACGTTCATTTAAGTACTCATTGAATTTCCGCTACAAACTATGGTAGACCGGATGATACTCTGTATTAGCAGAGCCTACATGGTCGTTTCGACTGTCAGTTCGTAAAATTATGTACCAATTAATAGACATTTTCTTATTCTATCCAACCATTTTAATATTTTTACGGTGAGCAAAGCTATTTCCTGGTGCAGATACGCATATAGGTTTTTCTATGTGGCAGATAGATGCTGGATAAATGGTCCAGCAATAAAACTCGTGCGCATGTCAATTAATGCAACAGATCTTGTGGACTCCATCAGATCTATGAAAAATGAATTGGAATCGTATAATTCTTGAGTATTTAGCTTAATTCCAAAGATTGAACATATGCAGCTTTAAAAAATCATGATATTATTATGCGAAGGCTACTTACTGATCGTCAAGTTAATTAGAATTAGTGCGACACGCTGAGATATTTAAGCATATATTTATGTGAGTGCATGAGAGTGACTCTAATTTCTTAGAGTAGCGGAAGCTCGAACCGATCATAATAATTTCAGTATTTCTTGAGACTTCCTGACTAATCATACATTTATGTATGGAGAGCCTTGCTTTTAACAATCTAGTCGATAATCGAATTAGTGGCCGACAAGTTGAGTAATTGAGACGAAGACGAAAGGTGGAAATTTTTTTAAAAAGAAAAAGGAAGTTGAGAATGTTTTTTCATTCTCATAGAATTGTGGATCTTTTTTTCAGTAATTGAAGCGAATGGTTAAAAAGTGAATGGAATGATGTCAATAACTTGCAGCTTAAATGACAAAAACTAATTAGTATGAAATAACGGGTTTGTGTAAGAACTTTTAATTAAACTATTTTCCTTCACTTCAAAAATGCAAAAAAAAATGTATTATTAGTGTCTTTTACTTCTTATTTGTTATCATTATTCTATACACCCAGAAAAAAGATTGAGTAATATTAACTAAAATTGTCTATTCAACATTTGTTCATTTCAATCAACGAATATTTGCTTTCCCTGGAACAAATATGTATTTCATTCAATTTTTCAGTTTATTTATTTTGAACATATTTATTTATTCAAAGCAGTTTTCACTGTGCAGTGCACACTAAATAGATATTATATTCATTCGTACTAAATACTTTTCTCATCCAGAAATAATATCTAGTTAAAACTAGATATTATTTCTGGATGAGAAAGAATTTACAAATTTATGTATTTTGTAAACAGAAAGAATAAATTATTCGACCTAAATATATTTTTCTTCCACACGAAGAGATGCATATTTCATTAAAACATTTTTTTTTCTACGAAGTAATAAAGAAATATTGCAATAAAATACACATTTCTTAGGTTTGAATATATTTATTAGTCGCCAGAAGAACTACTTACAAATAAAAAAAATTATTCGACTCGAATACAAGTCTATTAGATCAGCATTAAAATAAGAAAATTTATTACCGATGCGTAGGTTCTAGTCCAGTTAACTAGATATTTTTTCTGAATGTACGCATTTAGTTTCCAGTGAAACGTGGAAAAATCATAAAAGTTTAAGCCGCTTTGTGAGAGATGCTAATCTTTTCAAGAGTCAGAGTTTCCTTTTGTTTTCCTTTTACCAAAATCTATGACGCGTGTTTCGTAGGGTTGGGAAAAACCTGTCTCATCAACCTGTCGGTAAATGAGGGCGACCGAGTTGTTTGGGTATTGTGCTCTTACCCCAACAAATCGTCGGTATTATACGAGAAGGGACAGAACATATACAAGCTTCTATGGCTATACTAAGTATGGCTGGCGACACTTCGCGCCCGGTTAACTGATCCTGGAGGATATGCGACGCCCGACGTTTATACTTAGCCGAGACTAATTAAAAGGATGCCGAGTGCGAGACACAGGCAGCCAACCAAAGGCGCGTGGGGAACTCACAACGCGATAACATCGCTATTGACGCCAAGGGAGAAATGTGTCGCTTGCTCGCATACAATATATGTGTATGTGTATATATGTATATATATATGTATGAATACCTACATCTGCGGTCAAAACACTTAACTTTTCTTTTCAACATCGTCCGACGCACTTGTCTTCGTTTTTCTCGTCAATGCAAGTGAGAGATTTGACACTTCCATCGAGGTCGCAAATTATTCGTAAAATCGGATTGTAAATAGGCCGAAAGGAAATTTAGCTTGATTCAAAGAAATCTCTCTTGGGCTCTGAGCGTGTGCAATATTATCTTGCTGTGAATTAAATAATGTATTCCGGTTAAGGATGTATGATAGGTACAGTCCCGCTAAAAGTGAGTCTCAGAGAAAATTTCGGATAAAAATCGGAAAAAAATAATGCATATAAAACGTGCCGAAAAGATTGATTTAGCATATTAATAGGCCTAAAATGGTATTAACAAATTGGTGAAAAAAAGAATTGTTCGACAAATAAAGAGTCAACCTAACTTTTTTTTTAAATGAAAATCGTATGATCATTTTCATAAATGCGTGAATTTTTTCAGATTTTTTTCTTTATTTTGTTTTCGGTTTTTTTTCATTTTGAAAAATGCGCAGAATATAACAAATTTATGGATATGCGTTTTGTAAAAAAATCTGAAAAAATTTATACGCATACAAATAAATTAACATATCATTTTCATTAGAAAAAAAGTTAGGTTGACTGATTGTTTGTTGAACAATTGTTTTTTTCAGAAATTTGTCAATAACTTTTTGGAATTAATACTATGCAAAATTTATCTTTTCAGCACTTTAAATATCGATTATTTTTTTCCGATTTTTATCCCATCGGGAAGTAATCGAAATTTTCTCTGAATCTCATGATTAACGGGACTGTACTTATCATACATCCTCAAAAGTAAATAAATATTTCGTTCAGAACAATAAAAAAAAAAAATTCAATCCGCCGTTTTCTTCGGAATGAATAAAATCTTATGAAGTCTTCGGAAAATCTAAAATTTGTCGACAAATCGGATTAATTGGAAAATATCGAATTAGCTATATTGAACCCACAAACGAGTATCAAATTTATTCATATGATTTTAAGTCCTATAATTACAGGCGCCTAGATCGATTTTTTCTCTTCATTATTCACTCGTTCATTAAGGGTCGAGATATGATAATATGTCGATTATGCATCGTGTAGAGTTTATGTATGATAATTGAGCGAAACAAAGACGCATTGTCAGGGTATAAAAATCGAATCGGTATTCCGTTCTTAATTTTTTTTTATCTTCAAATTATTTATCTGTTTCTTTTTCTATATGAACCCATGGGGTTCCTCCCGAAACGCCCACCAACAGAGCCATTCGTAAGAGAAACCGGGGGACGTTAGGCTAATGTGCCACATAATGCGCCTTTCCTTTTTCTCCGTAGTCATCGAACAGTTCCTCCATAAAGGTCTATTCAAAATGCTCATAACAACTTGCAAGAAAATTTAAATGGATCCATCGAAGCTTACATTTTTCACACACCTATACATTGAACAAAAAAATTACTACATCTTTTTACTTAATGGAAACGATAATGAATTTCATAATTTTCTTCCAGTAATTAATTTTCCATGATTTTCACACTGTTTTATTTTTACTGAAAAGACGTGGCTTCTAAGTTTACGATGACGAGAATCCTCTTAAATGGTTTAAAAAAATTATCGGTCTATGCGGAGCAGAAAAATGAATCCACAATTCAATTTTCTGTCCTAACGTTATATTTTTTCCTATTGTTGTTAACATTAATCACAATGTAAGAACTGGGAAAAAGTGAAGATACATTGTGATCAATTTTAACAACAATAAAAAAAAATATTACGTTAGGACAGAAAATTTTTAAATTGATCATAGAATTATTTGATCGGATTATATATTCGAACAAGTTCAATGGAGTTCCATCTACGTTACCGATGAATTATGCTCCAATAAGCTCCAAAGCATTAATATTATTATTCTAGACGGTGTTTTGTCTAAAAATGTGAGAGAAACAATTTGGGAGAATATAATTTTTAATAATAATTCATTTTTCTAAAAAAAAAAAAAAAAAAAAAAAATCATAATAATAAAAGAAAGCATAACTTTGGAACAGCTGATTGAGCCATCTTAAAAAAAATACGTGTTATTGTCACGACTTTTTCCGTCATTTGTCATATGACGGTCACGTTTCGGCTTTACATCACTGCATACAGCCACTTTTTGGGTGTGCCGAACAACATTTTTGTTTCTCGATGCCGGCTCCAAAAAAAAAAAAAAAAAAGGCATAACAGTCCGACATTTAACTAATACGCATATGCCCGGATGAAGCTGGGATCACGAGAGCATTCTCGCGGTAAAAAGGTGAACTCTTTTCAGCGCTGTTTTAAAAGTCTCGTAATTTTACGTTATCGGTGGGAGCCCGATGTGCCGTTGGCCCCGGGACATCCTCTCTGCGCTGGACCAGAGTTTCCGCACAGCTTCTTCTCCTTCTCTCGCCTCTTTCTCAGTCCGATCCCCACACAGAGCTCTCTAATCGATATGCATGCACAGTCCTTTCGAATGCTACAGGCTTCGCCTGTCCCACCATCCTCTCTGCTCGAGATCTCTCCCTTGATTTACCTGCATTAGGTTTTATTTAATGATCGTACGACGTGCTCGAGGCCGGCCTCGCCCCGCTTCTCGCAGTATTATACCTTTGTATATCTCGCGAGGCTCGTGCAAGTCGATCTCTCCGCTCTTCAGACGTCAATATCGATTATTCCTCCTCGAGATATTGCCAGCGCAGTTCCTCCCTCTCGGTTATACGCAACTGAGAAACCCGCACGAGAAACGATCATCGTGCCAATTCTCCTCCGGTGAATGGCTTCACGGAAAGAAAATATTATTTACCATAACCTAAAAATCAGTTGACACAACCAATCTTTCATTGGATTCGCCGGAGGAGAATGGCTTCACGGAAAGAAAATATTGTTTACCATAACCTAAAAATCAGTTGACACAACCAATCTTTCACCGGATTCGCCGGAGGAAAATGGCTTCACGGAAAGAAAATATTATTTACCATAACCTAAAAATCAGTTGACAAAACCAATCTTTCACCGGATTCGCCGGAGGAAAATGGCTTCACGGAAAGAAAATATTGTTTACCATAACCTAAAAATCAGTTGACACAACCAATCGATATTATTCTGTTTTCCTTACAACTCAAATGATAACGGTTCGAATGGTAATGGAGATTATTCGAATGGTAGTCTCAATAATTCGAGTCGTAGTCGCAAGGATTGGATGGTTAACCTCACTGATATCGCGAGGACTAATCGTTAATAGTTGAGGTTACTATTCGATATGGTTGAGGCTATTTATTTTTGAGAGATTGTTTACAGCAAATTGGAAACGTAGTTGTCACAACGAAACATTTTTTTCCCGCTCGTGATCCTGCTATTATGACACTCTGAAGTTGGCTTTGTATCGAAGCCATCGACGACCAATCAGAATGCTCGAAAGGTGGCTTCAGTCTTCGATATTTCGACCTACGATGTTCCGTGTCTTTTTTAAGAGGAGATTACTAAGAAATAAAAAGAAAATGGACAATTCAATGAATAATTAGGACATTCTGAATATATTCCCTTAATGAAACGCTCCGGAGATATGATGATCATGACTATTCTCCGTTCGAAGATCATCTTAAGGAGCAGAGGCTCAGCAGTGATAAATAATAATTTTTTCATTGCGACTTTAGCTCCGTGTGAGCATCACAGCGTGGATATTAGCCTCACTTGACCACAATAGATATATCTTTTGCTGGTTTTTTAAAAGTCATATTATATTCGTATCTTTAACTTCTCGAATACTAACCACTGTCCAATCTGTTTTGGCAAGCGAATTTATTAACAGCTTCACTGAGCCTCGCTTCCCAGAGTATCTCATTCATTTGCTTGCCTAATCCATGCCGGATTATATGGTTGTCGTGGCGTCGCGTTCTCTCTCTCTACGACCTCAACAAACTCGGTCGTATTTTTTGCGATTAGGCCATTCGAGCGACGCGCTTGATTCTAACTTATGGATTTCCGGCGGCGCCTTCTTGATATCCGTCTATACTTTCTGCACACGCTACATTATATCGTCGCATTTCAACTCTACAAGCATATGCTTTTTTTTAATAATATTAAACATCTCTACAACTTGTAGACGTTATCTAGAATTTTATATTTTTTAACAACCTGATAAACTGAACAAACCTGTTCTATAAATTCCAAAAAATTCGAGACTTCCGAAATTGTTAAAAATGTTTAAAATTGGAAAAAAATTGAATATACGAAAATCTGGAATATTACAGAAAATTAGATATTGGGAAATACTTGGTAATTTGAAAAATCTTACATTCTACACATTCTTAGGAAAACTTTCAAATACAAAAACCCTAATTTCTGTGGTAAACCAGAAAAGAAAAGTTAAATTTTTGAAATTCCTGCTGCGAGAGACCAGAATTTATGTATTTCGAAGAAGAAAATTAGATGTAGGGTTAAGAAAATGGTTTATAGATTTCGATAAGTCATTCGAGGCGAAGCGAAGATTGGACTGACATCAAGAAACTCGAAGACTGTTGCTTTAAGGTGTTTGTAAGAAGAGGCGTGCCACCAGCAGCGTATTCGCTCAGTGACATAGTCAAGAACAACGAAAATTATGTTCTCAGACAAATTATGTGTAAAATGCACCATCAACTAAGACTGTCTGGGGTATCATAAAATTATACTTTCAAATAAACGAGTTAGAGCCACCGCTGTTGGCCTACCGCAAGCCAAGGGACATTTTGGGATAGGCATACCTACTGTGCGATGAACCTTTTGTAATGCCGACAAGACGCCGGAAGGATCAAAAGGAAAAACCTTAGGAGAAAATACGTAACGCACTAGGCTGGATTCTAGCGTGTCGAAAATTTTTTTTTTGTTGTTTCTTTTATTTTGCATCGTTTTAATATATAGTTTGTACCTTTAAGCAACTCTTCTCAAAAATTTTAGCGTGATAAAAATTTTTTTGAGGTATCTCAAACGATGAATGGATTTCCCATTTGAATAACACGTAGATGAATGCGACTCTCAATAAATTCATGTCCCTAAATTACGGATTGGATATATTGACGTTCGCGTATCTTCTTTCGTTATCTTCAGATTATTGGGAAGAAAAAAAGTGCTTACAAGTTTTCCGTTTAAAAGGATTGTTTTCCAGTTATGAATTTTTGAAGCTCAGAATATCGTCCTCTCCGCTCTGTAAGATCAGTTTCGATAGGAATTTCAAGTTTGAGGTTAATTCTGGAGTCATTGTCTGTCGTGAAGTTTAATTATAAGTGAAATTTCATTCAACTATTAAGCAGATGTTTTAAAAAAATTTTAATGTTTAAAATTATTGAAATTATTAAAATTTTTGAAATTATTGAAATTATTAAAATTTTTGAAATTTTTTAAATTTTTTAAATTTTTTAAATTTTCAAAATTTTTAGGATTTTTGAAATTTGGAACATACAGACACACAAACATTTTCGGCCACTTCCTTTTATAATAAGTACAAATTATCGTCGGTCTAACAATATTTTTTTAAATTTGCCAGATTATTCTCTGAGTGTAAGGGCATTAATTTTATCGTCAGAATTTGCGACTATTCGAACGATTTCAAAGTAAATTGAGCTTGCATCTAGGAATGCGATGCCGGCCTATTCTGCAATCCAAGCAACAGAAGCACGTTGAAGCTAATATCAGAGAGAATCACAGCCATCATCACAACGGAGACTGAAGGTATCATTCTCGTCCCACGCTGGCTTCCCTTTAATATTTCAATTATTCTGACATTACTCCATTGCTTACTTTCTAGATTTCTCAGATGTTAGTGCTGTTAGTGCTAAGGTTGCTGTGATTCGCTCGTATCCGGACGTTGAACGATTCAGATATAGAGAAACGGGATATCAACAAAAATTGGTATGAACAATAGGGATTGACCCTTCTATCGATGGTCTAAATTTCAGCTCAATATCTCAAGGGATTCCCGAGTTATAAAGGTTTACATTTTTCGAGCGTTTTGGACCATTCTGCGTATCCTGACATGAAAATCTCAAAAAAAAATTGTTTTTTACGAAAACAACGTTTTCTCTATGAGAAAGCAAAAATCCTGAATTTCGGAAAATGAAGAAGATTAAAAATGTAATTGTCATTAAGTATATTGATTGCAAAATTTTTATCGCATTGATGTACACATAATAAGGCATTAAATATAGTTCTATGATGTTCGATCTTTGTGGGTGGCCGAGTTACGGTAGTAGCAACGATCGAGTTTGATTTTGCATTGGATCGTTCGAAGCGCTGCTCAAACGATCGTACATATATATATATATATATATACGCACTCAAACAGAAATGGAGAGACATCGAAAAAATGGGTAGACTTGTACAAATGGAGTGAGCGTAAGTTGAATCCCGTTCTCTTGAAGAAGCGACGTGTATAGGAGGCGCTGCCTACGTGCGTGTAATTATCCTGTCAATGTGCGGGACTTGCAGTGAGTCTCTCGACAGTCGCACAGCAGTTAGGACTCTCGTCAAGATCTGATACTTCGAGGAGGCTGCGCGCGGTACTTACAAGCGCACCAAGCTCGATCTCGAGGTCTGACCGATTGAGAAATATATATCTCTTACTCTCGGCCTTTGACTGATCGAGCGTTGACGGGATTTACCTCTTTAACGAGATGATAATCTCTTCTTGATGACCCCCTCGACTAACCGTTTGGTAATATTGCTTTAAACATTATTTTTCAATTTATCTTTCAATCTTTTTTACGTCCTTCTTGTTACGCACGTGATTAGCGCGACGATAATAAGATTATTCAAAATCACGTCATTAGAAAAATACCTATTTTTATTATTAATATTTTTGGTACGATACACTGCAAAAAAATCTACATTAAATTTAATGTAAAAGTACATTAGTTTTCATAATCCGCCGTTATTTTACTACAAATTTGCATTAATTTTGTATCGCAATTGTGATTACATTTAATTTACGATTTTATCGTATATAAGAAAAAAAAATTGCAAAATATATAAATTTAAAAAAAATCTAGGACACTTAAACTATATTTTTTCATCAAAAACTGGGAGTCGTTTTTTTGTTTAAAGTCTAAACTTTCTCTTTTTACATACCTTCTTATGACACGGAAAGGGAGATTTTTTTTTAAATGTACGAACAGAAATCGCTTTATCTTTTGTAGACGAATGGTTTACACATGTAAAAAGCACGCGACAAACTCAGAAGTAAAGTTCAAAAAGTAAATATGTGCATGCACATTTATTTCCATGCGTGTTTATGCGTATTATAGCCGAAGGAAACATAGAATGATACATCGGTATAAATTGGAGGATGGAGAGAAGTCCACAGTGTGGTCCTTGCTAAGATGTAACTACGCCAAAGATGAAACAAAAGTACATTATGCACGAAGTGTACGTATACTGATGTTACATTGGTGGTGTGAGTACCTATAACAGGTCTGTAAAGACGAGACTCGAACAACGCGAACCAATATCAATATCCCGCGTGCATCTTACCCTCTATAAATACATATAAATATTCTCATAAATCGTATCATAGTGGGTGCGTTACACGAGTGCAATCACGACAGAGTCCCGGTATTACAGGGCTGTAAGTCATGATCGGAAAGCCTCTTGTCTCTGTATAGGCCGCGGAACAGAATATATATACTATGCAGAGAAAAATATGGAGTCAGCTCGCGGCCAAATGATTTTGCCTGCTATACGTGCTGATGGATCTCGTTTATTTTCAAATTTCTTTCCATAAAATTATGTTCCTTGCCTTTTCACTATACCATCACAAAGTTTGTAGAAGAAGGAAGTCTTGAAAATCAAAAGTAATCCACTCTTAGAAAAGGTATCAATAATTTCAGTCTGTCTGTCTGTCTGTTTGTTTGTCTGTCTGCCGTTCTGACCACGGAGAAAACGGTTTTGCCGGCTAAATGCTAAATTAGTCATAGCATTGTATTGTGAGGAATTCAGGAAAAAATACCCCCCGTTATGGGGGTACTATTTTAGAAGTCCCCTGATCACCAATTTGCGATTGTTGCCCAGAAAACAATAGACTCAAAATTAATTGTGTAATTTCAGGCCACATTTTATGGAAAAAACAACAAAATTTTTTTTTTTTTAAATCTGGTCTTAAAGATGGTTTTATCGAACAGATTTTATCGAACGATATATTTGAGCAATGGGCGGGTTTGCCATCGTCACACTGTTCCATTTTTTTAAAGGCCCATTTTTGCCGTTTATTGACTGGATTATGACGATTTTTGTCTGTTTCCAGAGATTTTTTTTTCGGAATTTTCCGCCTACCGTTGTCTGCTATCCTAGCAAGACATTTTGTCAGACTCACCAAAAAATTTGTCGGCCTATAAAAACAATTTGTTAGACTGAAAAATATCTCAAGTAGTCACTATATTATCCCAAGATTTTCTGTCGTAGTAAAATCGTTTTCACCGTGTCTGCACCGTTAAAAAGACTGAACACCATCAAATGCCATTTTGGAATGAAGAATTAACCCAAAATCTCTTTTACCTAAAGGATGGAAAGTTACACAATGAAATGCAGGATTGAAATCTTCTAAAATGTTTCAAAATTTGTATTCAGCTCCTCAGTATTGAAGGACTTGAAGTGAGTCATGCGAATATGAGAAAGCCTCTTTGCTTATTTATATTTTCTTCTCATATGTCTTTCTCCCATCCCTTTTGCTATCTCAAGTATAGCCCGATGATAGCGATCAGCTTGTTAAAGTCTTGTTGCGAGAGAACGGGCAAAGATTACTTTAGCGTCTTCTTCTTCTTCTTATTCCATAGAGTCCGAAATGTAATATACTCTTGGCAAGAGTGTTGCCGTGTGGTCTGGGTGAGCTTGGGTAATTGTACGAGAAAGGATGAGAGTCAGCCAGGGCGAAAGATATGGGAGTTGAAACACTCGGTTGCTGGCAAAGGAAGAAGCGGAAAGAAGAGCTCTCTAGCCGCGACGAGAGCAACCCGCTCAGAACCCGACATAAAACAATGCCAGAGTTCACGGGGTCTGACATTTCGGACGTGTGATCAGAAGATACCGAGGTTGGTCCTAGAATACCACGTTGTCTTCTTTCCCTTCTTCCGTCTTAAGATTGTGTTTCCTATGGAGAGTCAAAAAATGCTTTATTTTTTTGTGGCGATCCTCATCGAGATCAACGAACAAACATATTTGTTCTCAAAAGTATGGAAGATTCAAATGATTTCATACGTACACCGAAAAAAAGAATTGGTAATACCAACCGAATCTGCGGTTACGATTGGAGAAATAAATATTTGGTTGATTGGAAGAAATATTCCTTTCAATCAGATTTCTTTCGCTACGCTTTCAAACGAAATATTTTGTTGATTGGAACAAATATTTCTACCAATCGAGCAAATATTTTCCGCCACTTGTAACCGTATATTCGGTTATCACCAATTCTTTATCGTTGTAGTGCGGAAGAAATTTATCAAATTGAAAACAGGCGCTTTGTGAAAATTTGATTCAGTTCGATTTCTTACCAATTCGTAAATTGCTTAATTTTTTTAAAATTGATATTAAATTCAGACTGTTATCATGATTGTAACATCAGTTCGGCCATACGTTTTTATTGAAACAAGTAATGTGCTCTTTCTCTTTCTGAAAGTAAAGCGGATCCACGACAAGAAATCCTCACGGTTTTCAACTCGAGTTGCGAAGAAGAGTTGAGCGAACATTGAGAGAATCTGCAGGATTCTTCTGTTAGTCGTGAAGCGACTTGCAACTGAGACTCTGGCAGAAAACGTGACTCTGAGCTGCTGTGGAAGGTTGAGATTGTTTGTACTCTGTATCTGCAGCTTTTCTGCATGAAGTCACTCACAACGCGAGAAGAAGAAGAAGAAGAAGAACAGGAAGACAAACGCGGAGAAAAAGAGTCTCGACTTCCCCAGGACGTTAGATGATATAAGAGATACGCGCGAAAGCGTGGCTTTAGTATATGCAAGGATTCTCCGTTGTATCATGCCTGAAACTTCTTCATCGTGAATATTCTGCTTTCGCCTTTTGTGAAGTCGTGAAGTAGCAACAAAACTTCGACCGGACATCACGAAAGAATCTGATGTCGAGCGTAAGCACGAAGTCTATAACGGACCTCGAATGTCAAAAAAAAAAAAGATCCATACACGACTGATTTACATTTCACAAATCAGATTTTGATCGTCATAGATCTGACGAGTATTAGGAGGCATATTATGTAAATAAATATTTATATTATTTCCTACATTTTTGGAAAATCTCAGATCAAGTATTTGTCGGGTTTATGAAATGTGGTAAATCACTGTTGTCGAGTTGTTGATGTGTAAAGTTGGATTATGCAGAGTCTTCGTATTGCCCTTTTATTACGGAATTCTGGTATAAAATCATCAACCTCGAAAGTTCTCGAGTACAAAGTTGCATTCACATCACTTAATTTTTCAAATTTTTGTCAGCCGTTATCTATTTACGGATTTTAAGTCAGAATTGCAATAAACGACTTCAAAAGTCCTCGAATCATAGTTTAATTTACGTCCTAACTTTTCGAACTCTCGTCAATTTTTTATTTATGAACTTCGAATGCAAATATTTAATCAACTAGCTTAAAACCCGCGAGTCCAAAGTTTCATTTGAATCCCAAAATCCTGGAGTAATGACCTGGCGAATATGAAATAGAATGCTATACCCACCGAACATCACATATTTACGCTTGATCGTGATATTTCCTTCGTGTCCGAAGGTATTAAATCCTGACAACGAAGTAAGATGGTTGCTGTACAGTAGAGAGATAAAATCGACAAAAGCTGTAGAACAGGGGATGCAGAGGTCTTGTCCTGACATTATAGCGTGAAATAAAATAAATAAAAAACCTTTGAACTGAAGCTGTGTGAAGGGTTTGTACGGTTTACCGCTTCGCGGACACCTTCTGCTTATATCGGGCGATAAATACGTCGACTGTTTGACGGGAACTCCGACAGCGCGGTGAATTATATGATTTTTACGTTAGTCCTTAACAAGCAGAAGCTTTTAGTACGGCGAGACTTAGAGAATGCTGGAAATATACAATATCCTGCTGACTTTCAGGTATAAGTATCTGTAGATATCTTTGGGATCTGATCTTCCAGCAGGTATAGAGAAGGAAAGCGAGATTCCGAACTGGTGCCGAGAAGAGTAGTGAATGCTTTTGTAAAACAAAACAAAAAAAAGAAGCGACCGACACTGTTGCAAGGCGGGGAGGTGGCGAAAATTTCATCCCTCCTGGCGCCTTAAGATATATTGGACGGCGCCTCTCCATTCACCTTTTTCTTATACCTCTCTTCGTACCATCCTCCATCTCCTTTTCTCCAACTAACCGGTAGGTAAAATAAAAACAAAGCCTTGATTAAAGACGTTGTCTTATTACGCAACAGTAGATGTAAATTGCCACGGCGATCGCATAAAAATTCTTTACGGAATTAAAGTGCCAAATAGTACATTACGATACTAGTGCGATGAAAGTTTTACGCGACGAGATCAGAAATAATTTCTCGCACGAGTATCGTATACAATTTTATGCCACTAGTGCGAGAAGAGCCTGTTTTACGCATGCAAGCGAAGCGAAGGGTCGAGCGAAAGATGTTTCTTTACAAATAATTAAATTGTCGTCTAATGGACGACTTATTTTATCGAAATTAGTGTAAAGCAATCAGATCAACTTAATTCGTATAGATTTATTATGGCTAAAAAAGATTCCTTTCTCACCCTAATGTATTAAAGTGTCAAACAGAAATGAAAGTTTGCGTCCAATTTGTTCTATTTGTATAAGGAGTATAACGTTAATTCAAGATGATGAATTCAATCGTCAATTATCACCATCTACACGTCTCCTCTCGACTCATCTGATAAACAGAGTGGCCAATCGAAGTAAAGAGTTTAATAAATTAAACCGCTGGCAAGTGGCTGAACCTCGATAATCGCTGGCTGTCAATGTAATCATGATGGATTAAAGTTAATTAGATTTAGACCGTTTTGCGAGGAAATGGCCAGAGATGCCAACAGGTCTGTGCGTCGACGAGATGGCGCAGTGTGCTCTCGAGTCGTGTAATAAAGGGTAATAATTATAATAAAAGGCGATGATTACAGTGATTATACGGTGAGGATGAGCAGCACATGAGCTCTTTCCACATGTACATAGTGTGTATGATGGCCAACCATACCATTTGGTAATTGGGGATGAGCCCGACAACTCGTGTACCAGTTCCTCCCTTCGCCACACTTATATACCTCACCTTCACCGTACTTTGAATACATTACACTTAATGTCACTTTTGTCACCTCAATGAGCCAATATGTACCGTTCAACGGGCTGAAAAAAGCGGTTGGAAGATGACCTGTCCTGGTAGTCATCGTTTTCCTTCTTGCATATGGCCACTTCCTCTCAAAGGTGCGAAAGAAAACTTTGCCCTGACATTAGAAACTTTTTTGTAGAGTCCTAACGACCTTCAATTACCATATAATATGCTAAACCCGCACTAAAAGTGGGAGGATACAACATTTTTCAGCTAACAAAGCTTCTATCATGCAAATATGTCTACTGCGAAATGTATGAGATTAATGAAAAATGCGTGGGACGACATTATCACAAGTTGCCACTTTTGTATCTTGCTATTCAAAAGTTACAGGTTATGGATATCGGAAACATCAATTTGACCCGATACAGCGCTGCACATTACATTTTTCGAAATCGAACTACATCTTTTCATTACATTCACAACGGGTCGCATTTTTTTTCGTTACTCACGGAGAAAAAAGTCTTAGGGTCGAATTTATAGTCCCAAGTTCAAACTTGCCCGAAATTAATAAAGTAAGGTAAAGATTATCGGCCTTTACTTGAACAGGTTCTCCAAGTATCATCCTATACTTCTCAAATACTTCAAGTCAATGATGCAAGACACTTGAAGCACCTGAGCATTTCAAAGTATTCCAAGTATTTCTGGAGAACGCCGTCACTTCAAGTACACAAGTACTTGATGTATTTCAAGGACCAATCAAGTACCATACATTTCAAGTACATCCCATCATTCTCGACAATATATAATTTACAGATGACAAGAGTTAGTCTTATCCCTTAAGGTAGTCATTTCCCCTCATGATCCTTTCATAAGCATCGCATTTTTGCTTCATACAAGGCGAGACCCAAGTGCCAACAAACAGTTACCACGTCATGGACAGTTTGCCGAGCAATCGGTTATCATTATATTCCTTACAGGCACAACTACCGAGCCTGCTTGGCAAAGGGAGACGGTATAAACTCTCGTATGTACCGTGCACAAGCCTTGGAACCCCATCTATCCAACGAGGGCCCTGTTATTACATGACGATTTCACTGCCACATATTTTCTTCAATCCATAAACCACTGACTTCTTCGATGAATTTTTGATCAAGGGAAAGTAAATTCCTGAATAAAATTCCGTATAACTAATGCCTTCAATAACTGAACCTCGATGACGTTTCTCTAACTTCATAGATCAGATCTTTATCGACTATCCAAGATAGTCTTTGGATGTTATTTCCTGGACTTCAAACTCTCTCTATCTCAACTTTTCTCTCTGGTTCTAGTGAAACGTTTAGTTTTCTTTATTGGTGCTGTTACATCGAGTAATATAATTGACAGAAACTCCTGCTCAACGAGCGTGAAGGGCTATGCGCGTGTCGCGGAGTCGTTCAGCGCTGCAGTTGCTGTAGTGGGCTGATCATCCTTTCAGCAGCAACAGCAATAACGATCGCCGCAATAGATTCCCGATTTTTCTTCGATTATCCGACGTAAGGGCTTTGATATTCCTGCTTAATAGAGACGTACATCAAGTTCAGTGAAGGCAATGATCACTCCCCACGCTAATCTTGGATCATCGTTGACATACAACATGGGCTGCGCTGATGATTTGTTGATATGAGATCATAAAATAAATCGCAACATATGCGCCTAACCGAACTTGTATGTGCATCGTATAACTTTCATTATGATATATCCGGCGCCAAGTCAGTTTTCTGTAAGTCAAGATAACTATTTTTAAGTATCGGTAATATTGATTCGTTATCTGATGTAGATATGGATAAGGAATGTCAGCAATTAAGATTCGTTTTGAATGCAGAAATGTTGTTATTTCATGATTGTATCGGCTCACTATAATATAATTGTGTTGGGCCGATTATCAGCCCAATCTCGGTGCCGGGGCTGCCAACATTGGCATTGATATTGGCCCGAGTCTTGGATGATAAGTCCGGCTCGATATCGGCGAATAATACTTGGCCGAGCATTGGCCTAATGTTGCTAAGTCGATACTTGGCCGAGACCTAATATCGACAAGCCAACCATTGGCGAGTCAATACTTGGCCGAGCATTGACCTAATATCGGCAAGCCAACCATTGGCGAGTTAATACTTGGTCGAGCATTGACCTAATATCGACAAGCCAACCACTGGCGGGTCAATACTTGGCGGAGCATTGGCCTAATGTTGCGAAGTCGATAATCGCCAGCCCAACATTGGTCCGCGTATTGGCCTTTTCAGCTTTATCGGCAAAACCTACATAAAGATTAAGATTCGATCTCAAGTTCAATTTTCAGATCGTACTTGAAAATTCAAATTGGCCCATTAGACTGTAAGATTGCAATCCACACTCATTGGAAAAACAAGGCCCCCGAAAATTCCTGACCCTAAAGTAGTCGAAGTAGGAAATGGCCCTACATGAACGAGTTTCTTATTCCGACTTATTCGTTCCTTTATCTTCCGACTCGCCATCAAACTAGAATAAATCGTGTATAGAACCTGTTTTATGAGTATCCGAAGCTCTTGCGTGCGTGCGATAACAGCAGCGAATCGACTTCTCGAGTACCTGTGGCGAGAGGCAAGGACACAGAGGTCCTGATCAAGAAATTCTCTGGATACTTCTACTCGCGTATCCAACATATGGGATTAGTATCCCTGTTGCTCTTTAAAGACAAGCTGAAGAATTATGAGAAATTTACCGGTCGATGACCAGATCTTCAGCAATATCAAGCCCTCGGGAATAAAGTTCTTGGGTCTGTAGTTATAAATCCGATAACATCAATATGTCGGGAAATAGTTAAGCGCCAACAAATGAGCTGGACTTCAAGAACATGTTATCATTTAGCGAATGTCTTACTAGCCGTATCAGTCCACTTGATCAAGGCACGAGTAGATTGAACAGAGATGTCAGAAATCCTCATATAACCTGCGAAACATTCTCCAGTTTCGATTAAACTTAGAAGTCGAATTCAAGCCAATGGAAGTACGTCGCAAATGTGCATTCGTAATTTGCCCATAGAACAGGACGTACCATGTAATTGAATGAGGCAATTTACTTCAGAATAATGTATTCCGGATTGAGAATCAATTAGAATCACATGATCTCAGAAGCACATCATAACTTCCGTCCCTTTCTCAAGATCTAACTGCTGGCCGAGTTCCCAAGCATAAAAAGGCTGAATTGAGCAAGATAGCGACGACCTGGACGAAAGCCTTCACAGGGTCCACGCACTCACGGCACTCAGAAATATTTTAATGGCGCTTTGTGTCTCTCCAGGGTTTTCGAGAGAGCTGAAGGCCTCCTTTATTTAACGTCGCCCTTTTCGTTCGTTTCGCCCTTTGTTTCTCTTCCGTTTCTTCAGTCCATTCTGTTTCTCTCATCGGCTATACGGTCACCTACACCATCACCATCACCACGCGCCTCGTTATACTTCTTTTAAGCCGTCTTCTCTCTTCTTTGACCACTGGTTATTTTAATTGGATATTCGCCGAATCCCTTTTTTCGTCGTAGCCGCGGATTGTCCATACCTAACCCGGAATATATACTACGGGTACTACTACTTACCTATACCTTATACTCTCTCTCTTCGCTCTCTCACCAAGAATCTTCTGAAGATGCCCGTTCCTTTTTGCGCTTTCTTGTACACATGCTACGAGTGCAACATCTTTCCTCCCTACATCGGGCTTGGCCGATAGGCCTTGAGCGGCCCGTTTCACCTTCTCATTCTCTCTACTCATTCCCTATACGTATTTGGAATTCAATGGTATTCCGCGCATTGAACGAACGCTTTACAATCGTCGTAGCATTCAAAGTGTCCTACGCCAGATTCTTTAAAAAAGCGATCAATAATTCCGCTACGTCAGGACTGTATAATAAATTTGTATCCTTCGATGGGATAATTGTCCATTATTCAGAATGTCAAGAATCCTAAATGTGCAAAGAGGACAATACACCAGACTGATAAATATCATTGGTTTATTTGCTTAACTTCAAAACTCCTAGCGTATTTACCTTGAGAATATGTGATTGGAAATCAATTGAATTTTTGGATTTAGTTCATGCAGCGATTCTGCATAGATCACGAAAAAAATATAGATTCGCATCTATTCATTCCGCAGATAATGGTGTTGGAAGTTTTGAGGGGAAGCCGTAAGATTTTCGAACAATCTTGTATAGATGAAAACTTGAAAAATTATTAATACTAGCAAGAAATTTGTCCGCTTTGATTATCATGTTCAAAAAATTTGATTGTGGGTTTGGGGAGCCAATGAGAGTTAAGGTTATTAAGAGTTAAGGTTTTACCATTGTAAAATGACGGTCACGACTTATTCCGTCATTTTTTTCGTCACAAAATGATTTTCTTGGCAGGTTTCCATTTTAGGCGTTTGCCAATTGCGCATGCGCATGGGTGATTATCGCGTTACGGTCATATTCGTCATTCTAGCATTTGTCATATGACAGTCCTGTGACAGTCACGTGACGGTCACGTTTTGTCTTTCCATCACTGACCAAGGTACAAAGAAAACATTGTTTTTCTCCAACCACCGGAAATAACCGGTTTTCGAAACCCTAAAAATTTCTGCCAGATCTGGTATTAGCACTTGTCGATTCGTTCAGTTAGAAGGAATTTCCCGCTTCGCTGATCTTCAAATAGTGAGAGTGAGGGGAAAAAAGTGTGAGTGAGATTAGACCCCTTTTACGAGGGGTTCGCGAAAATGTTCTCCCCGCGCCCTGCGGGCCCTTCCTCCAGAAGAATGGGCCTTTTTCCCCTCCTACTTGCCGCTTCTGGTGCTACTGCTCGAATCTCTCGGAGCCGGGTGCTTCCTTCTCGACCTTAACCGCCGCTAATAAATGCTAACGCGCCACCTTTAAAGAGATGAAGACACGAACAACACGCGCTGCTTGCTGGGCTGTTGGATGCACCCGAAGCCGAAGAGTCCTGAGAGCCTCAGCGATGCGCGGCGTTACTTCTTTGCACCACGGGAGGCCCGACCAGCTCTTGCTACACCGGGATCTTAATTCAACCGCGCGAACACCCTCATCCTCAGTAGTCCCTAGATATGTGTACCTTACGTGAGACTAACATCGGTTTGATCTCAAGTTCTTGATATGGACGACGATCAAGAAGATCGACGATCAACACTGTATGTCGTTTGATGACCCCATGTTTTTGGACATTCAAGACGATGCCATTCAAGGTATTCTTTGGTAATCGGATACAAATCGTATTGCTTGTCGACATCTAGCACCTGTAAATATAATGCAATATAGAAAAGGGAAAGAACAATTTTAGTCACCCGCTTATTGTCCTTGTCATTGAGAAATTTGTTCTCTCGATCCAATTATAAACTAATTCATATCTGGCACTTCTGGCAGGTTATAATATCAATGGCACAAGGTTAGGAAAGCTTCATGTTATTTGACGATTCATTTGACAAATGTTGAATGGAAAATTCTGAATTTTGGTATTTCTGATTTTTCAGGGGTTTCAAAAATTTTTTGGAAATTGAAAAATTGGTTTGTAATGATTTCAAAATTGATATCTGATCTGAAATTCTCGATGATTATGGAAGTGTCAGTTTATTTTGTCAGTAACTAAAAAATTTCAACTGCAAATTCCATTTGGGTTTCCTTCCAATTTGCGTTCCCTTCTGTTCGACGGATTGCTTATTTGTACACTGAGAAAACGAATTGGCAAGACCTGCAACCGAGGTTTGATTGGAAAAAATATTTGGTTGATTGGAAAAAATATTTGGTTGATTGGAAAACATATTTGGTTGATTGGAAAAAATATTTGGTTGATTGGAAAACATATTTGGTTGATTGGAAAAATATTTGCTCAAACAAACCAACGCATAGTTGAATCAAATTTTCCGTAATTCACAACAACTATTATTCCTTTCAATCAACCAAATATTTCTTTCGCCACCACCAACCGCAGATTCATTTGGTCTTACCAATTTGTTTTCTTAGTGCAAGTAACTGTAAAACTGTGCCATATCGTGTGTTTTAATCCTAGACCCACATTGAACGTTGAAACGGCGATTCTTTTTTGCATAATTCCATTTTTTTCCGAATAACGCAATTCGTTAAACGAAATTCTTATATTACGAATTATTTTACATCCCTACCGATCACCTTACATTTTTCTAAGCCGCAGTCTCGAAATAATTCATTCCTTCATTAATTTATATTATTTAATGTGTTAGACTTAGCAGCGCAGCATTTATATTTTCAAGTGCATGTCTACAAAATGTCGTAAAATCTTAGTGTATCATTAAGAATGAAGCAGACAAGAGTGACGAGTTGCGACGCCTTCGTGTCTTTTAATGCGTTGGAACACGGTGTGAAAGAGCCAAGTCTTTAAATCATTCAAAGTACCTTTTACAAGAGGAGAATTGTCGGCATTCTCATTGGAACACCGGCTAAAACCTGTCACAGGAAAGAAGGTCCCGTTTTTTTTCCTCCTTGGCTCGGACGATGACCAATGTTGGAGGAGTAGTACCGTATACTTTCTTTTGATCGCGTTCGCCTTTGTAATCGTCCTTACAACGAACACACAGTAGACTCAGTATTTGGGAAATTTTTCCGGACGTGCCCCTAAATTCAGAAATGTATGTTTTCGATAATACTCTCCGAAATTAAAAACTTCAACAATGAAAATTAACAGAGTTGTCGTTATGTCTCAATATTAGTCGATGTGAACCAATTAATTGAATGGGCAAAAAAAATAGTTCTCTGCACAAAAAAAATCAACACTACTTTGAACACGTTTTTAACTAATGAATTAAATTTTTTTTTATTCAGACAGAATATGTAACAAGCCTTTAGCCACATTAAAATGATTCTTATGACTTTTTATTTTAGAATTCATAATATAGAGGAAATAGTGTATATCTCAGGTATGATAGAAAGGAATGTTAAGATCCTGCGTCAATTTGTACGTGTGAAGGATCTTATAGAAAAGAAAGAATCTCGTTGATTGATGCTGGACCTTTTTATGTGTTGGACAGTACTTATCCCTCGAAACATTAAGGTCTGAAATTTGATAAATCTCCCGAAACATTTCATCTGTCCGTATAAAAGATCAAGTCCTAGCGACTATGAGTGCATTTATGTCTGATACACGCATATTGTTTGAACAATAGCTTGTAGTTGCATCCCTTGTTGGATTCCTCAGGATACAAATACATGCCATCTAACACTACTCTTCTTCCTTTCTCTTCGAGAAAATGAAAAGTATCTGTAGTGTATTGTCGAGTCAAGCAAATATATCCTAGAGCAACAAGCAATCTTGAATAAGCTTTACACACTCGCATCGTCATTAAATTATTTATTTAATGGCCAGCCTAATAGGATTTTATTTAATTAAAATAGGCTATATTTTATGTAAATAAAATGTCATATGATTGTAATAAATTCTATCTGATCTGAATAAAATTTTATTCTTTTCAAATAAACCCTATAACCGATTCAAATAAACTCTTTAAATCCATTTCTCTGGGTGTACGCTTTTCTCTCAGTGCATAAACGATATAAAAATAAAGTAAGAAAAAACGTACATTTTTATTGGTTGTAAAAAATCTTCCTTGCTTTTTCAATAATATTGGAACACTGTTAAAAAAACTGGAAATACGATATTCGCCTTCTAAGAACAGAGAAAGTCGTATATTTAATAGTGTACATAAATAGGCAAAAGGCAGGCGTCTAAAGTGTAAGTCTGTAGAAACGAGAAGCAAATTTGATACGCCAATCAACAGGCAGTATATCATACGCTCTGATATTGGACAGTCTTTCCTGTTGAAAGCAATCGTTCAGCGACTGAGAAACCGTAAACTATGTGTAAGATATACTGACTATCGTACCAGCAACGATATTTATAAATCATAATCACATCAATCAATGGACGACAGGAAATTAACATAATTCGCTCGGTGTTCGTCTCAACCGCGAATAGCATTATTATATTTTGATTCAATTAGGCCGTTGAGCGAGATCTCAAACACGATCTCAAGTGCTGGCTGCGTGCACAATATGTTCTGGCATGTGCGACCAGCCCGACAAAACTTCCCACGCGATCGATCGCAAATCCCAAGCGACGCACGAGCGAATCTCTCTTTTGCGAAAGAAATCCATTGGACCGATGATTTTTATCGGCAATCAACGACCGACTGAGTACCAAACGGGCCGTTTGTCGACTTTGTACGACGTATTCTCCGTCAATTGACACACTACACCCAGAGAAATGGGTCTGATGATTTTATTTGAATCGATAAGAGGGTCTATTTGGAATAGATAACATTTTATTTCGATCAAATAGAGTCTATTAAGATCGGCTGAAATTTTATTTAGATCAAATATACTCTATTCCGATTAAATAAAATCCTATTAGGTCGGCCATTGTCTCAAAGACATTTTTCAACGTTTACCGGGGCTGACTTTTTTTTTACGTATTTGGACACTTTGTGATTTAGCCCCAATTCGTTACAACCTAATGTGTGATGTGCAGAATGCACGGAAAAATTGGCGTAGTGGTCCAAAAATATTTTGGGTTTGAGTATAGAAATTTTTCAATCCGTTGTAGATAATTTTTTTTACGTGCTTTCATTTTCACTTCTATAACTTCATTATTGGAGTATTTATATATGATGGTATATGAACATGGCTATGGTCCTGTGTATTTTTCTCAATATAATTAATACACATTTTATCCTATCATTATAATTAATTCTACAGTTGCTAATGTTTTTTCCAAATTCCAAGTACCGGAATATTCTAATTTTATGGTAATATTATTAATTTTAGGCGTAATAGTTTAAAATATTGATTTTAATCATTAACCGAACCGAGAAATCCTAAATCGTCGCTTATTCGAGCCGTAACATTGGGTAAAAAATTTTTTTTAATCATTAATCGAACCGAGAAATCCTAAATCGTCGCTCATCCGAGCCGTAACATTGGTTAAAGAAATTTTTCGATTGAAAACTTTTCTTGGCGGGCCAAAGAAATTGACATAGAATGCCTCATTGCACTACGTTGCATGTGCGTGCACGACTCGCATGGATATATACTTGATGTCGTGTGTACACCTCAGTCTTGTTACGTATACGTAATATACGCGAGACTCGGGTTCTTCGGCAAAGAATACTGGATCTGATTTCACGGCCCGAGGCCAAGAGCGATGATCGGTTCTCCACCGGTCGTCGAATCGATCTCTCAGCGTCGTTGCAGCTATACACTTTTGGGCCATTGGTATGTCGATCATTTCTCGACGTAGGATATGTTTCTCAGCACATACTATTAGTGTTGCTACTTGAGACGATAATTCTGACAGTCTTGCTCGTTTTTGCTTGCGCATGTCTTTTTATTTATTCAAATCTCATCTCGATCGTTTCATGTGAAGACAATTCGTTGTCTTGAGTGACATAGTCTTAAACTAACAAGCGAGAACGAGCGACAATCTCGAAATTTAGTGGTTAATCTGTACCGCAAGAAGTCGGTAAAGACCAAACGGTGCGACCGTATTTTATGTCAAATAAAAAACGGCCATGACGATTGAGAATCGCTCAAGATTCATTTTTCTCTGTTATAATTTTATTTCTGCTATAATACATGTATTTTCTAAGAAAAATACACTTCCATCCATTATTGAGTAGACTATTTTATTCACGAAGCTCTGCACAAAGTTAATATCGTCGCCTTCTGAAATTGATAAAAATATCGTTAATGTAGGATAACAGGGGATGATTGACCCGAATTTTCTTAGTCCATTAATTATGTTTTTCCATTAAAAAATAAATATTACCGTGGAATATCTATAAAAGATTATTAGTTTTTGCAGCTATTCAAGAATTTGCATCTACTAATTATTAAATAAATGATCAAATAAATTTTATATGAATTTTCAAAATATTATTTACAGTGCTTGTTTCGCTGTGCAATTTAAAAATTACGCGCCAATGCCGAGAGTTTCGCTGACGACTACGTATATATATATATATATATATATAAATATATGTATAATGAAAGCGAGACAATGGAGAAGTTACATCGCGTATAGCGACCCTGAAAATTTCGTTCACAGCCAAGAGATAAAATAGTGGCCGTAAGTTTGGTGATCCATCGAGCGAGAGCGTCTCCGAATCTCTCGTCCAATGCTGAAGAGTGTGCGTTTCTAACAAGGTGTGACGCTCACCGAGCACGAGCTGTCTACCGCGAGAGTTGTAACTTTTCCGGAAGACGAGTCAAGCTCCCGGCTTCAACGACCAATGAATCTTGTCCTGACAATCGAAGATTCTGCAGAGACTCGCGTGCGAGAATCGATGCGATGAAGTAAGTGAGAGACTCTCTGATAATTCGCGTTCGCCGTGTCCGCATCGAGAGACTCAAAGGCTAGTCGTTTTCGTCCCTTCCGGGACGAGTAATCATTGAAATGGACCACCCAATCGCCAAGTTAACCCACGCGTGTCTCCGAAGATTCCAATCTCACAAGATGATTTAATGTAATATTAATAATTAGAAAAAGGTAAAGGTAAAGTTTTGAAATTTGTAAATTCCAATCTACCTCATGAACTAGACTCTAATACCACCAACATTAGGATAACTCATAATATTAGAGTAATTTATAGACTGCTCATCCAAATCATTGGACTAACTCGAATTTTGATACCGAAAACATATTTGTCTTAGCTTTAAAAAATTAATTGCAGACTGCGGCCCGTAATCGGTAAATTAATTAAATTGTTGTCACAAGTAAAAAAACAAAAATTGGAACGCTATAATTGCAAAATGATAACTTCTGCTGATATCCAGAGTACGATAATTTTTTTGATAATAATAATTTGACTATAAATCAGGACTCAATTCTGTAAAAAAAATTAATTTTACACTCTCTTTTTACAAGACTCATATATCAATATTTATTAGCGTTCGATTATTGAGCAATATCGCGATGGTTTAATCGAGAATCGAAATCTCTCTCAATCGTGTCTGGACAGAGCGTTGAAAAATGTAAAAAATAAATAAATAAGAAGTTAAGTTTCATCTCATTTTTCTTATCGTCACGATCGATCTCCAATTTCTACAGCGAAATCTGTGCGCCGGTATCTGATGCGTGCCGTCGGCCAAAAGAAATAGAGGCAGAGTGAATGAGGTTTGTATAAGATAGAGAGAGTGAAAGAAAGGTCGCGCGAGGTGGTCCAAGGATCGAACGCCGGTGGACTGTTGGGCCTTGTCCGCGAGGGGCCCTAATTATGGGCCCACGGGTCCCGGAGCCTGATGGCGCGCGAGCGAGCGCACCCGGACTATATCCTTGCGTGTTCGTTCTTCCCAAGGACGGCTTTTGTAAATTCCCCAGGTATAAACTCTCGTCGGCGAATTCAAGCGGTAGATATTCGCACACGCCACGTTAAACTATGTGGTTAGGCACAAAGAATCTCGGTAGCACCGCTCATCGCATTACGGCCGAATTAACGATTCTGTAGATTTTTTTGTAGATACTAGGATCGGTAGACTCGGCAGCTAAAACACACGGTCCGCTATTGGTATTGACATTTGACATGAACAAATAATTTCAGTGCGTAAAGTTGTTCTCGTTTGCAATAACCGAAGACACAGACAACTTATCAGACTGCGAATAAATCGGTAACAATGAATTTTGCATTTGTCGTGCATAGACATTTTGATACAGACCGAGTGTCTTTATGTCAGTTTTGACATCTGACATAACCAAAGGCATTCAATGTATGAACTTGGGCCTGATCTCAGTGTGTCTGACGACACCACCGACGAATTAGAGTACGAATAAATCGGTAACAATGAATTTCGCATTTGTCATCCATGATCTTTTTAATATAGGATGTCAGTTTTGACATCTGACATATACAAACGCATTCAATGTATGAACTTGGTCCTGATCTCAGTGTGTCTGACGACACCACCGTCGAATCAGAGCACGAATAAATCGCTAACAATGAATTTCGCATTTTTCATGCATAACATTTTTTATATAGAATTAGGGTTAGCGGGCTCGGGTGCTAAAATAGCCAGCCCGCTATTGGAATTGGCGTTTAACATAAACAAATTATTTCAATGCGTGAAGTTGGTCCTGATTCGAGCAGGGTGACTGATGCCGGCGACCAATCACAGATCGAATAAATCGATGACAATAACTTTCGCATTTGTCATCCGCAAACTGTTTAATATAAGTAGGCTTAAGTCGACACGGATGCTGCAACGCCCGTCACATTAGTCTCTAGCTTCTGATAAAACTGTCATGTATGAAAAATGAACTTGGTGATAGAAGTAATTACAGGTCTAACAAAAAGGTGACAGTGGCCAACACGCATTGCGATGTATTTCGTTATATCAACTTTTTGCAGGAGGACATATATTAGGATTGTACAAATCAATTATTCAAGCGGTACAAATATGATTCGTATTATTGAAAATAGCCAATATTCGCACATTCCTAATAAACATAGTGAATGTACGAAAATCACGGACGATATTCCGACGCTGTGTATAGCGTATAACTGATGAAGATGGCGGGTGACCGCCCCTTGTACATAAAGTCTGAAAAAAAAAAGAGACACGTGAACGGTATTCCCGTCGAGCGCGGTTAACCTGTCGCAAACTCGACGTGGTCACACCGCGAGAGTGGGTTGAGCTATCGCCATTGGTCAACCGGTGCAATTGGACCGGCCGTCTCGATATCCTCGGTTTTCGCTTCATCGAGGATATACGACGACTGCGCCAAGATTCAATTGATTCGCAGAGTCGTGTCGAATGATAATTGTAAAAATCAAGTTTCCTAGACTTTAATCGGTTCCACACTCAGTCAAGTCACGAAAGTCATCACTATTCATTTTTAGACTATGTGACTATCTTTTTTCTAAGGGAGAACATTGGATCACTTGAGGGAAAAAGTGCTATACGCCCTAAAATGCCTGACTGGTTAATGGGACGACTTCATGGATCGACCACCCATTGAAAATTGGTCGGTCGATATAATGAGACAGTTGCAAAAAAAAACCATCACACTGAGAGAAAAATCTAGTAGAATAAATTTGGATGTGGACGTAATTGTTAAAATTGGAAACAGGTATTGGCTATTGGCGACCAAATAATTTTTGAAGATAATATTCTTCTAGATGTAAACTTTTCGGCCCTAATACGGATCCTCTTCAGTTTGATTGTTTATTGATACTTTCATAGAGATTCATTCTTATGAGAAAATTTAAGATATAAAAGGCCGGATTGTTTGGCCATGTGGTTATTTAATTTTGAGGTTAATTTGGATATTATTGGTAATTATGTTTTACCTCGGGGTCAAGATACAAAAAAAAAGAATAGTAGGTCGAACAATACCGATATAATTCCCAAGAGCAACGATCATATCGATTGGTACTGGAAACTATGTATTTGATTAGTTGAACCATTATTATATTTGCAGCTATTATTTTTCATCATTGTCATAACTATAAATTATAATCGTCATCCCTGGAAACTATATTGTATAGTAAAAGTATAGTACTGTTGTGTAAACCGTATTTTCTCTCAGCGCAGATTCAATCGTTTCAGATAAATCTTTTTCTTTCTCCGAAAAGTACAAAAATACGCTTTGTCAAAAAAATCCGAGCATGTCACAGAAATATTTAAAGTGTTAAAAACGTGGATTAACATAGGCACCGACCTGGTTTGTCTTGGGCCTTGGATGTGCCCTAGAACGAGTAGGGCTATCGCGATCACCGCGATATCACCGCGACGCATCTCTTACATCACAATCACCTTGTTTAATGATTTCATGAAACCGTTAAGTACACGATCCTTCACTCTACAGCTTCTCCACAACAATTTGCCTAACCACAATCACAAACGCAAACGTATCTTGTCACTTTCTCGCAGTATCACTAACAGCAAAGGTTAAAAAGCCGATCTCCGAATATCCACGTGGTTATCAGCTTGAAAAAGGAAAATCTAAAGCGTCCAGCATCTTCCACAAACACCAAAGTTTAAGCCCCCAACACTATAATATACTTATAGAAGCCACTAAACGCTGAACAAACGTTTGCGATATTCCGACGTATAGTGGTACAGCAAACAATCCCATTTGTTTGACCATTCGCGCGCGAGTTCCACCAGGAGATCGGTAGATTGTTTGCCGTCGCTTATTGACCGGCGGCTCCTCAAGACGATGAAGAAACAGAATAAGAGTTCTCTTAGCTCGCCAAATAGTTTACATGCCCCGAGCTTTTTTCGTTCCTTTTAAAAGGATTTAAATCGGCACCGTTCGCAAACAAAATGTTCTTAACGATACACGGGCCGATCAAAATCTCTCGTGCGACTGAATAAAACGTACTACCGTCCTGAGTGATCAGCGGCAATAACAGCCTCGAAACAGGTGGTCGAGCAGCTCGAAAGTTCTGCAAGCAAGACCGGTGAGTATAATTCTCCGTAGCCGAGCAATGTTAACGATTAGATACACGTTTTATCAGTGGTCTCACTAATCGGTTACCCTCTAATGGCCAAATATCCAATGGTTCTTTACTATCTCCGGAGGTTTTTCACTGGCGGCACAAGCCGGCAGCTGAACCGATCTTGGTCCGAGAACGCCAATTAGCGAATAGACACTAATTGAAAAGATAAACCTTTGCGTCCGTTATCGAAAACGTGTACCTAATATCGTTCTTCGGGGTCTCGGCCGGCTGACCCTCGCACTACAAGTTGCATTTGTAATAAACCACTTCACTTTTATTCACTCTTAGCTTTTTAACAGTCCCCCCCACCCCTGCACTGTTACGCCTGATTGTCCGTCCGATGACGCATGTCTGTCAGGAAAAAAAACATAACGACAACAGTCACATGCGTGTAAAAGAATAATGAGGAGGAGAAAAAAGGAAAAATATCACGTCGCGTTCCGGTCACCCCATTGTCTAGCGCGTATATCCGTTCTCATTGTCTCGACACTTCCGGATAATAAATTTAAAAATCCTTGCATATAAAAAGAGGTCGTTCGGTATGAGACACGGGGAGCGTTCCCGTTATTGGCTCTGCAGTCTGCCTCGGAATAATCGCTCAAGTCGTTAGAGCCAACGATTAATACGATGCCGGTCATCTAGAGGTCGAAATGATATTTCAAGACCCGCTGCATACCTCAAACACATCGGACACACTTTCCAAAGATGACCTGATCGATTTATTCCAACTATTCAACCGATCGATGGTCTTCCATTAGCTTCATTAGATATCAATTCATTAACCGATTGAATCAAATTGGATGATTGTGCTTGTTCTTCTTGATCTTTTCACAGATGAAGCGCTTGTGCGTCTGTAATCAGGGCGAAGGGTAACCGTGCGAGGTGAGTGAGTTCCTGGTCAAACTACTGGCTCCCATTCGCCGATACCAGCGTAATCTCCATTAGCACTGTCAGTGACGCAGTGGCAAACGACTTTTAGCAGTGAAAGCAATGATTTTGGGCGTCCTGGTCCGATTGTCAGAAATCACGGTTGGCATTGCCGATCAGCTGGAGAAAACGGTCAACATGGCGTTTGGAACGATCGAGATTGAGTGTATTTCGACTAGGAGGTGATCACGGTGACCGGGAGGCAGAAATCCGTCACCACTGCGGTGATTTCAACGAGCATGCGGCGGCACATGGGGATTTGAACGAGCGGCAAGTGAGGTATAAGGTATAAGGCAGCGGCGCGTTCGAACGAGAGGAGGGTCCGCGATGGACTGGCCTCGCCGAACCTGCAACGGCTCCTACCTTGCTTTGGGATCGGGTCCCAGCAGCAGCAGCAGCAACAGCAGCAGCCACAGCCGCACAACCTCTACTATATACACTATATACTACGATCTTACACTACTACAAGTCTGCACTACGAAAGACCAGATCTTTTCCTACCTCTACGATACACTTTTTTTAGTTTGTTTGTTTTCAGTTCTTGTCCTCGTTGGTTTCTTGTTCCTTCTCCATTTTCTAAATCGCCATTCCGAGCTGTAATGAATTGCACACGGCTTAAGTATACACAACAAGAAAAACAGCAATCGATAAAGATTAGAAAATTTATGGGTCTTACTTATGAGGTAACTCGTCTATTGGAATTTGTTCTAGGATTTACCTCTTCATTGGATCTTCGGTGTCATCTCTTTTTTCGTCTTCTGAGAGTAATTATCGTCTGATGCTCTCAGAAGAACGACAGAAGATACCAGCGTTTCGATAAGCATGTTTGGTTAACTAAATTTCGTTCGATTATTAGCAGTGTAAGTGAATCCGTATTGGTCGAATCAATAAAGCGAATGATTGAATTCTTTGAGCGGGTAATTGAGACCAAGCCAGCAACATTGATGGAACTTAATGGCGATTGGTTTCTCGAAAAAGAAAAAAACGTGTGATGATCCATCAATCAACTTAAATCCTTGAAGAATCTATTTATATAACGCCACAACATTTTTTGTAAAATAATAATACAATTACCATAATCCAGATTTTGCTCTTCTTCATTATTCACCTTCAGACGCTGGTATCTGTCTAGTAAAATGTTTGGGGGATGGTAAATAAATAAATAAATAAATGTGTATAGAAAAAAGTGGATTTTGGGAGAGTTTGGATTATTATGTATCGGCTAATATAATATAAGAATCAAATTACAGTCGATCGACTCCTCGTTTTAACGTGAAGTTGATCATGGCGTGAGTAATGGGATGAGACCGGCGGGACGCCAAGTAGGTATATACACGCAACTATACATATAGTATACTAATACCAGTCTTGTTCTTTTCTCCCTGATGCCGCGCATCCGATATCCTTTTCTTTCTTTCCTTTACTACTGCTATACTCGCATTCTTTAGCTGGTTGCCGCTGCTGGTGCTGCTGCTCGTGGCGGCAATAATCGCGACGTGCGAGGCGTAAGCTATACCGCAACCAAATCGAGGGGAGAGTGGGGCGAAATGGACCGTTTAAGCAATTCTACAAGCTGAAACGATTTAATGTACATATTCTAACAGGTTTTCACCACACAAGCTTATTTGTTGTTTCCTTTTGAAATTTTGTAAAAGAAAAAATAATAAAAATTTGTTTTGAACAGTTTTGCGAAGCATTATGACTTTTGGATTGAAGGAATAACACAGTCGTCTTCAGCAGATTATATATCGGTATATAGAGTGTAACGAAAGTTTGGTAATTTACATCAGAAGCGCAAGTTTGCAATAAAATAGTTGTAATTTTAAAAAAAACAATGGCCTCGCCACTCAAAAATTTTTTTTGTTCCACAAATAATTTCTGTTTTAATTTTTGCTGCCATTTCACTGCCATTTAAAAACTACTTGACCCATTCATTTCAAACTTTGTACACACTCTCTGCATATAAAATACCTTCCCCCAACGTTTAGTAAAATTTTTTTTTTTACTTTAAGGGTGTTTCCCACCCACAAAATGGCGGAATTTTTCATCGAAAATAACAGTTCACACTTTAAATGGCCGCCAAAAATTTGTAAATGAATTATAATTTCTTTGATTATAATTTCACTAAATTTTCATGGTTTTTCATTTTCAGATAATTTCCGGCCTCGTTATAGTCAACACCGCCAATTTTTTTTTTTTGGGGAAGCTCTGTTACCTTATGCCTCATTATTTCTGCATGAAAAAATTCCACAACATTGTCAAAAGTATGCTCAACAATGTACAAAAGGTTCGAATGAAATTGCTCGATCCATATTTGAGAAAAAAAAATCGCAAAAAAGTGTTTTTTTTAACCCCTCTTGAGCATTTTCTTATTTTTTTTGGACCATTCCATTTCAGCCGAAAAGTCCAATTTGCCTCCCTCTCTTTTGTATTCGAGAGTGAAGATAAAATGAGGAGCAAGAGAAGAGAGTCCCGGTGAGAAGAGCGTGCGCGGCTTGGCAGCACCTTCGCGCTTGCCGTGTTACTATATACTCGAGGGCGTGTTTGCTGCTGGTACTGAAGCGCAAAGGGCGCAGCACCACTGGAGAATCGCCAGGAGCTCCGCATAACGCGGCTGCTAGAATGAGACGGAGATATGGAGCTCTGTGCGTAATGACCGAGGCTCACCGATGACTGATACGCGCGTGCGAATTCGATTGCTATCGAGACGCGCGAGCGGCCTCGCGTGATTCATTCTCCAGATGGAAAACGAAATGGACGGGACGGCAGACGGTGATCTCGGCTGCTGGAGCTCCGATATACTATTATCGATAAGCTCTTCCTCTCTTACTCTTCATATTCTTTTTACATATTTTTTTTTATTTGCTAGTCCACGATGTCTGAGCTATTGGCTTTGAACATCCAGCCAATGGAGCGCTTTGAGTATCCAGCGACATCATTTCTGATGAGACCAACGCGAGAAAACATTTTTCTAGAAAATAGTAGTAGTGAAAGAGTTTTATTGACAATACGTTTACAGATTTTTTTTCCTTGTACATTTTATTTTTATTATTAATTTTTTAAATGATATATCTATGGTTTTGGCCGTACATGTATTGCCAATAGGCCATCGACCAGAGTCCTTCAGCCTGGAAAATATTTTTTGGTATAATTTTGTTCGTTTATTAACTGTAATATTAAAATTTGTTAGGGGTCTCTTACCTTTTAACTTGACAGATGGCGATAACATTTTTTGCAGGATGCCGTTAATTTTCTGAGAATATATTTTCCATTTCATTTATATTCAATTTAAATTTTTTTGAAGAGTAATTATATTATACAGTAACGTAGAATATAATACATTGCGGTAAAATATACTATAGAATTACATCATTATGTATATCACGAAAAGTGTTGTCTATAAAATTTTTAATAAACGAAATTCACAATAGGATTTATACAAAAATATGTTACTTTTCCCAAAAATTACTTTTAAGAATGGCGAGTGGAGGAGAACTAGAGGAATCTATTGCAAACTGGTAAACCATTGGACAGTAAAACTCTCTTACATACTTAGTATGTGAAAAAGATATACATCGTGAGAATGTAACGTAGCATGTATTTTTTGTAAATTGCGAGTTATTCCGGTCCAGTCGAATTCTTTCCATTCTCGAGGCCTGCGAAGCGCGGAAACTCAGCGCAGCGATCGAGTTTAAGGTCAATCGTCGGGTCGTGACCACGGCGCGTGACATCGCGAGATCGCGACTGGATTGTATTCCCACAATGATGCACGCCTATGATATTTAATATCGTTTTTGCATGCGTAGAGCTCGTACCAAGGGAACCAAATTTATTCGTCGCTGGTTTCGTATAAAACTTGCTTTGGAGACTCTAATAATTCCCTTCGGTTTTTCGTGGAAAGGAAACACTGCGGTGATCGTGTAGCTATGGCCGGGGGCGCGTTGTGCCCCCCAAGTCATAAAGCGTGACGTGTGCCACAACCCTGCAGACCCTTCCTCACTGTAATAAGGGCTAATATGATGCTATACGAATACATATATATATTCCATTAATTGCGCGGAATGATATAGAATTAAAATGAAAAACGAGTGAGAGGGTGAAAACGTATGGAAACGCCATATGCTCTAATTTTATGGTGCCACTATCAAAATACCCCGTGAGATGCCAGACATTCGATGCTTAGTTAATACTCACAAAGGGTTCTTTTTTTTATAGAATTTTAAGGTTTTTTTTTTTTTAGGGAATAGAACATAAGCTAAACGACGATAATTTTTCGCGTATTCGTTCCATAATATTTCAGTGAAATATATAAAAAAAGATGCAAAGTAGAACTTTGCACATTGCTTCCTTATATAAAATTTGAAGACAGCTGTAAAGAGGATATTTTTTAATTTCAATTTTTAACTGATCTACCTTTATGAGGAAGACATTTATTATTTATTTTGGTTGATGTCAAAAAAATGTTTAGGACACTATTGGTTGAAAATTATGGACGATTATTGAAATTTAGTTGCCATTGAACAATAGGCAGCCAACCATTGCATCACGAATTTAATGGTCTTAGTCTCGTGGTTGTCGAGACTGGTGCAGCTAATGCAATCCTCCGATTACGGAATCCATCAGAACATCTACATATATACAGGGCATTCCACGTCAAAACAGCAGGACTTGACCCTCACGCTCATCGATTTTGTTCATTTTTTAATAAGATGTTTTAGTATAATGACAAGAAAAAAAAAAAAAAATGGGGAAAAAATAGTAAATATCGAGATCACATTATTGCGTGGCGCTTAAAAATCATATTTTAAATCATAGAACCAGTGTGAATTTTTTTAGATTTTTAAAAACAGCGTTTCTGAAATTGATTTTTTTTTCGAGGATTTAAAAATGTTACTGGTGGTAAAAAAAATCTGAAAAAAAAATTCCGCGGCCTTTATCGGTCGGTAATAACGTCATATTATAATAAAAACTGAACAAGATCGATGTGAGCATGAGGGTCATGGTTTGCGGATTTGGCGTGGAATGCCCCGTGTATATATAGATCGCACAGCATCACCCTCTCGTTGCGCTTGATGCTTTTAATCGAAATTACGGGAACAAATAACAGGAATCGTGTCTGGTTGCGCTCACAGCGGATTCATCGCCTGATGTGCGCCGTGCACGTCACGATACATATTATTCTGAAACACTGGAAGGCATTGCATTCACGCTTGTCACGATTATGATACCAAACTATATGCGCAGAAACACTGGGTACGCCGGAAAAAAGCCATCAATTTTTTTTTTCAGATCACGAACTGATTTACGATAAATAAAATTACGTAGCAATCAAAAACTCCGTGAAGAAAATTATTAGGAATGCCCTAAGATAAACTAGGGCCTTTTCAGGCTTTAAAGTGGACGCCCTAAAAGGGTTTTCCATACCACTTCCAAGTAGGGCCCTCATAAGGTTTTTCTAGGTTTCCATGGCGAAGTTTGACAAGGGCTCGATAGGGTGATTACTTAAGGGCATAGTCACTATTTTATTTACGAAGCTCTGCACAAAGTTAATATCGTCGCCTTCTAAAATTGATAAAAATCTCGTTAATGTAGGATAACAGAGGATGATTGACCCGAATTTGAGAATTTCTGTTAAATCGTGACATAGTTCTCAGGTTGGTATCGTTTATGTGGCATTCGGGAAATATAAATAGTACGGGAAACGAGCGAGAATCTTGTGTTCCGTCATTTCCATGCAACAAGATCGAGACAAGACTCAATCCCGTTGTCAAATTCAAGAACGAGAATGAATGTCACTATTTTTTCGATAACGACCTTTTCTCGTTGAGTTGACGATCGTATTCGTGAAGTGAGTTTCGAGATCTCTCTTGTATCGTCTCGTCTCGCAAATTCGTGAAGTGAGTTTCGAGATTTCTCTTGTCTCGTCTCGTCTCGGAAATCTCTTGTCTCGTCTCGTCTCGTCTCGGAAATCTCTTGTCTCGTCTCGTCTCGCAAATTCGTGAAGTGAGTTTCGAGATTTCTCTTGTCTCGTCTCGTCTCGCAAATCTCTTGTCTCGTCTCGTCTCGCAAATCTCTTGTCTCGTCTCGTCTCGCAAATCTCTTGTCTCGTCTCGTCTCGCAAATCTCTTGTCTCGTCTCGTCTCGCAAATCTCTTGTCTCGTCTCGTCTCGCAAATCTCTTGTCTCGTCTCGTCTCGCAAATCTCTTGTCTCGTCTCGTCTCGCAAATCTCTTGTCTCGTCTCGTCTCGCAAATTCGTGAAGTGACTTTCGAGATTTCGCTTGTCTCGTCTCGTCTCGCAAATTCGTCAAGTGAGTTTCGAGATTTCTCTTGTCTCGTCTCGTCTCGAAAGGCCCCTAATATTAAGCCTTCAAAGGCCCCTAATAAAATCAGGGAAAATTAATCAGAATCTTGGCAAAACCCCGATAAGATTTCTTCACGGGATTATCTAGGTTTACCCTTACAAGCGACGAATATTCCGGAAAAATGGCGGAACGTTCAAGGGAACGATGCGGCGTGGAGGTTCAAGAGCCAAGACCAAGAGCACCGCTTTAATGGGACGTTATTAGCTTTATGATTGCGTTATTTATACGCCGGCCAATTACCGAGCTTTATGGACCCCGGGGAAGGCATCGCGCGCGCGCGATACCTCCGCTCGATGTAATAATAATGTCTCGGGCTTGTCTCGTTCTATATGTGCGTGTGTGTATCTCCGGATGAACGAGCAGATCCAGGTATTTTGATCCTTTGGAAAGACCCGGATCCCACATATAGTTACATGTGTGAGCCACGCTTATATATACATAAGTATATGTACTGAGGCACATATCTTCAGCCCCCCCATTTTCTAGAGGGCAATATACCGCTCTTCATGGAACAAGATCTCGACGCTTTTCTTGTCTATCGATCTTGAGGAGAAGCGTGACACACGATTCCGAAGAAACCCGTCGGCCGTTTTTCCAGCGTAACTTCTCCAGGGAAGGACAAGAGGGAGGAGACTCCACGCACAGGGATCTTAATTCTTCGGTGGATGTGTACCTAAAATTTTAGGCTGTCCCAATCTTTTGTATCGTATAGCGTGGCTGTAACAATGACGATGTATCAGGCAGTAAAATAGCATGTAGAGGATATTTTGTGTTGTTCCATTGTTGGTTACAAACATCTGCCCTTGTAATACAAACTGCTAATAAAAATATCGCCGGTGAGAGTTGGATTAATGGGGTAGAGTGGATTGAGGAAATCAGCGATGTGATTTCACATTAGTTTTTGGGATAAAAGAATAATAGGAAAATTTTTATTCAACACAGAAAAAAATAAGCCACTCTTAATTTGCGTTCAGATAATAGAAGCCTCAAAAAATGCAACGTTTATGGTCAGTAAATAAAGAGAAATAATATTTTTTCGATTTTTTATTGCGCTATAGCTGAATCATGTCATATTAAATTTTACAGCTCGGAATGCGTCATCTGCGGGGCGCAGCTGTTCCAGTTTGTAACTGATAAGCTGTAGAGATTTTTTTTTCAATTCGTTATCACTATTTCTTTCACTCGTTCACACACATATTACGAGACAACAAAAAATGTATTAAAATGTACTACAACTTTGACAATTTGGAAAAGGGATAAAATAATAAATATACAGCTATGTAAAAAATGACAAAGCTATGATTCTAAATGTGAAAATAAACCTTTCTCCATTAAAAAATCACTAAACAGTTGTTAGAATTGAATTGCTCCATTCAATTCAGAATGCACTCTTCGACACATAAAAAAAAGACATTGAACATTAGAATTAGTTCACCAGTTTCGGTTGAAAGCAACAACAACTTCAAGATTTTACATTCAACTTCACACCTTTATTGTGCATTCTATGTCTTCACAAAATTGCAGAATTATAATGTTCGTTATGAATTAAATGAGATGCAACATTTTTTAAAAGAAGGATATCATTTTTTTTAAATTCCTACGACTTTCCTCAGGTGATTTGGTCACTTAACTATATCGAACCAAAATACAGAAATGTTTAATTTTCCATTTCTAAAATATATGGCGGCTGATGTTGCAGATTTTGAAAAAGTGTTAAGATGTAGAAACGCGTGTAGAAAGTAGGCGTGACCTGGTCCACCCAACGAACTAGCAAGTGATGTTGCTTCCTATTAAATGTGCGAACGATGACCCACGCGACGAAGGAACTGGTGTAGTATGTTCCGCGTGTTCCCCTCGGCCAATGAGCGACTCCACGGAGTCTGAGCTGACGAGCGAGGTACAGAGATGAGAAAAAAAGAATGAAAGGAGGATGGAGTTAAATAAACGAGATGAATAGTAGGAAAAAGCGGTATATGCGATATACATGGTGAGCATGTAAGGGTTCCGAGACTGGAAACAGGATATGTAGGCGCCGCCACCGTCGCCGCCGCCGCCGTGGTTCGCGTTTCCGTGTAGGAAACCCATAAACCGTGTGTGCCAGTTGAGATTTTTACCGGCCGGAATCCACGGCCGGAATCACCCGCCGTTACCGTTAAACGAGACTCCAACATTTCCCTCTATCTCAGTTATGATACACCAGCGGTAGCCACACCGACGACAGATTGTGAGAAATATGCAGTCTGATAACTGCGCGGACTATCAACAGATCACATAATGCACTTTTATTAAATTCCAGAATATTTCAATCCATTCAAAAAAATTTTGTGTGTAATAGACTGTCTTATGCCGAACACACACAAAAATTCGTAATTTCGCGCGCTTTTTTTTAAAGTAAAATACGAAGCGACCTCTGTGAGGAAGTATGTTGATCAATTTTGGCTTGCTCATAGAGGGAGCTTTGCAGAAAGCGAAAAATAATGAGGAAGCAATTTGCAAGGTTCTACTTTGAAGGCTTGTTTATACTCGGAAGATATTTTTATAAAAGTTCAAAGTGACGTAACATTTTTACCGCTCGGCCGATTTGGGTAAAATTGTTACTCGAAAATTGGTTAATGATAGTCCATATGTAAAGTAAATTGGAACCCGATACCTAGTGATTTGCATGAGCAAGCACTCGAACGAGATTTTTCAAATAATTCAAAATGCCATGAAATTTGAACCACTCGACCGATTGGTGTTAAATTTGTACCAAATATCTTTTTAAATGGTCGTCTAAGTGCGAAGGTGATTTAAGATAAATCTGTGGAAAATTTTGATTTTTTTTTTTTTCCCTTTTGTGAAAGCTTTTTTTTCTTTTTGTTCGCCAAAATCGAAATTTTCTGACATTTCAACAGTTGAACAGTTGATTCGACAGATTCTCGCGAAATTTGGCACACATAATGTTTCATGGGTAATCCATTTATATACAAAATTTCAGCCTGGTGCCTTTTTAATTGCGTAAATAATAGCGTTAAAAAGATTTTCTCAAAATTTTAAAAATCCTGTAGGAAAAAAAATGTTCAACCGATTCGCGTCAAATAAAATCCCATACTTTGTTATAGAGTCTCGAATAAACATATTCTCGTCTCGACATTTCTCGTCTCAGCGGCATCACAATTTTCGATCCGAAATATAACACATAAATGACCTCCTAAATTCATTAAACGTTCCATCACTAGAATGCAATTCTTTTGTTATTGTTGTGAAGTCCCAATCACTTTCCGAATGCAACAACAGATGGCAACAGTGTCGGTGGCCATTAAAACTCTGAAAAATTCTATTTTACACAACATACTGCAATTTAGCTTCACAGACACTCGTGTATATGCTGAAATTGTTCACCGAAACCACTTTTTGTTGTTGTTGTCTAAAACAACTCCCATTAACTGCACATCAACGGTTGCGTGTTGTCCGTTAAACGTATTTCGTTTTGCAATGAATAAACGATAATGACCGTGGGACAAGAAAAGAACATGCCCAATTTTTTCCAGAGTGCGTCTAATCGTAAATTGAATGTCTGGTAGGGTAGCATTAAGTAGGTATAAAGGCGAAGAGTATGCTTCGAAGAATATACACTAGAGGGCCTCGCGCGAGAAGACAGAACCAATTTTCACGAGGGAGAAAAACCGATTTTGTTTTTGTTAACGCTCGATGGGTTGGATATAGCTGCTGTGTATAGACTCGGTGTGTTGTTCAGCACGTCGCTTCACAAACGCCCAATGCATCGCTGTTGCGCAGCAAAACGATTTTAAACTAACCGAACGAAAGAGATGAAGAGAGAAGAGACGATGGAACGAGAAAGTCCTAAGATGGGCTTGGGAACTCTTAAAGTGCCGCGGTCTTTCGATAATTAGAGGGCGGCCATTGTTACGCCCGACAAGAAAAGAGAGAACGAACAAAATCCAACTGAAGGAGAAACGAGAAGCTGAGAAGCTCTCAGCTGCGAGCGCGTTCGGACTAAAGTGAAATGAAAAAGAACAAAAATATCGTCTGGAAGTCTCGGCTGACTCGTCTCATTGGCCCGCTCACAAATACTACGTGATGTTAAGGGTACGAGATAAAAATTAAAAATTTCAGTGCCAACGTACATGCCTTAGAATAAGACGAGGCTCGTGGAAGATCCAGACAAGCATCGACATTATTGCACGGAAAGAAATGTTTGGTTGTCACAACTGCGTTTATAATTTGCTGTAAACAGTTTCTGTGTTGGCGAGAGTGAAACTTTGACCACGCGCAGCGAGAATTTATGCGTCTCGCGCATGTTCGGTTAGGTATAAAAGAAGGTTGAATGTGTGTGTGTATGTGTGTGAGCCAAAATGGCTACACTGTCAGAAAGTTTCGCACGAAAATTAATATAAAGTATTGGAAGTTTTTTTGCAGATGCGCGTATATTAAATGTAATATACAAAAAAATGTTTATGAAATTAATATGCAGTCTCTCTCATAAAAAGTTCATGGGTAACGGAAAGCATCGTTGACACTTATTCGCGTTGTTATTGGTTGCTGGGAAAGTCCGCGAGAAACAAGTTCAGTTTGGTGTCAAATTTGACATAAGAATAGAACGTGCGCTGCAACGTTCGTGACATTTTGAAAGGTTATAAAAGCGCAGCAGCGCGAAAGAATTTTTATATGCCATAAGAGCCCATGTTAAAATGGATGCATAAAAACATTAATTCTGCGTAAACGATGTAGACGAAAATTCCCAAAAAAGTCGTGTGAGCTTGTTATGAATTATTTAAAACGCGGTAATTATATCAGATTTTTCCGTACATTTTCAATTTTACTGACGAACCTCCTTAAGCGCCCTCTTAACACTTGTCGTATTAAGCATTTATTATTTCTTCGTACCAGTAGCGTTACGATCGGAAGCCTTCGATAAACCTCCCAAATGAATTTTATCAGAAAATGATAATTCAATAATTGGGTGGAAAATAAATGCAAAAACCGTTCAGTTCTCACGAGAGTCGATGGAGTGCTGAAATGAAGCTGTTGTCGCCGGGGATAATTATTTTCGTCGTCCGTGGGGGCCCGTGTGGGCCCGTTGTGGCCCAGGGCCAGCAGCGCCAACCTCGTTAACGAGATCTCCACCACGGGTATTCCATAAATCACAAAAAATAATAAATAAACCAACGGAAAGATGGATCCAAAGAGCGAAAGAGATGGATATATATAGTATAAGCAAGAACGAATACATAAAAGGAATTAAAAAAAAAACGTTGACCGACCGAAGAGACGCACGAGCACTTGCATACATCTATATGTATTTGAATATATATATGTATATATATATACATGCACTGTGGTCCCGGTTTTTATAATGAGCGCGGAGAGCAGGCCGTAATTGAGCGGAGCATAAATTTACGAATAAAGTGGGCGTGGCGTATCTTTTTGATTAGGATTAGTAGGAAGAGATGCGCAGCGCCCCCGGCGTTCAAGTTCAACGTATATACTATAGCTATACTGCACATAATTTAGTAATAGACCGAATCATCGCTTCAATAAAAAATGCTCGATTGAAAATTTATTTACATACCGCGGGATGTATCAATCATTTTCTCGATAAATATCTTTGCAAATAAGATTCATGGATTATTAATTGGAGAGTTTTTGGGGCTTCGATTTCAGGACCCCCAACCATTTTGAAAAAAGGTTAGATAGATAAATGTTCGACTTTATTTTGTAACATTTTATTTTACTGTAATGTAAATGAAAATGGAAGATAGCAAATCGTGAAAATCGCATATAAAAGTCATATATCGCAAAGTGACCATTGCAATTGCTTTCAGATTGCAATTTAAGATCTTGTGTAAACGTCTCATCAACGTTCCAGACTCGTTCAACATTAAAACCGACTGAGCCTGCTTAATCGCGTGCCAACAGCTAATCAATGTAAAAATAAAATATAAAAATCAAATTACGAGATGTTTTATGATTTTTCTGCAGCACCGCGAGTGTGGGATGCATCACGATTACTCGTGACAGGCATTGGAAGCTGTGCAGGAGTACAGAAGAACCGAGAGCGTCTATCCCGCGAGATCGCTGAGTGAAACGTTTTCTCGAGTGGAGGAACACGAGCCTGGCTGCTGTGGGCAGCACCGCGGGCTACTTCCCTCCAATGATTTATCATGTATTTACCTCTCTCCCAATGTATTTCACGGCCTTGGCAAAAAAGATTTAGAACCCTGCTATTTATGAGTGCTCTTCCGGTTTTTTTATTTATTTTTCTATCCCCCTCCAATTGAAAATTGATTCGACCAAGTTTTCTCACAAATTTGTAGACGTTGAAAGCAAAATCACCGAAATAGCAAATTCGGCATTTTTCTTTGGTTTCGTATTGAATGAAAATTCACTTTTCCTAAATTTTTCCTAAATGTACAGTTAAAAAAAAATTGAATTGTTGAATTCGTTCCTAAATGAATTTTGCCGTAACGGAATTGATTTCTGAATTTTTTTATTGCATTTTTAAAATTGCAAAAAAAAATTTTGATATTTTTACACAAAGTTTTTTTTCCAATCCTTCCTACTGAAAAATGCACAAAAAATGCAATCCAACATTGCACAAATTATCGACTGCAACAAGTGCGAGTTTTCGACGTCGCACTGAGAAAGTTCGTTCAACACTGTACAGAATCTTTTTTACCGACATCGTTAACATGACTTTATTTATCAACTCATTTTTAACCACTGATTCGCATGTGCAATGCAGTTCCATTGCACCCTAGAGAGAAAAGCGGTTTATTTCCGCACAGCGGAAGTAATTACAATCGCCCTACACAGGCGTACGCGTCATTGGTTTAAAAAAGATACATTTTCGCGTCGTTGTTACGAACATCGAATATAGTTTTTTTTTGCTCGGATACGAGCACGATTTTCGTCTCGGATGATTGTGCACATTCTGCATTCTGCACATTGTGTTTGACATTCGTCAAAAATATAGGTAAAATATTAACATTCGGAAATATTAGCCTTTAGGTCATTTACTTCCGAAGTTCCGATTGGTAAATACTCGAAGCTCTAAAATTTCGAAATTTAATATCCCACCCACATTTATGACAAAATTCGCCAGAAAAATTTTTGTCCACATTTATGACAAAATTCGTCAGAAAAATTTTCGTCCACATTTATGACAAATTCGCCAGACAAATTTTCGTCCACATTTATGACAAAATTCGCCAGAAAAATTTTCGTCCACATTTATGACAAAATTCGCCAGAAAAATTTTCGTCCGCATTTATGACAAAATTCGCCAGAAAAATTTTCGTCCACATTTATGACAAAATTCGCCAGAAAAATTTTCGTAAAAAATGTACGTGAGATATTAACTTTTGTGCAAAAAAACTAACCGATGGATATTACGGTAACGGCAGTCGTGCGATTCGATTATTGAATAATCAACTTTTCATTTGTAGGGATCACTTACCGGAAGAAGAGACGTCGTATTCCCGTCATCGTCAAAGTTTGTTGTCTTCACATCGTTGACAGTATTTTAGAAACATAACAATCTCATAATCGGTATATCGAAAGCATGCATCCACTAACGCGTCCTTGTTTTCTTTGTCACTTTGATCAATTTCACACGATATAAAAATCTACGACGTCGCAATAATAGCGACAGAGCAATAATCACCGTTAAACGATTTCAGCGAATGTTTATTCTTGTTACTAAGCTTATAAAAATCTCATAATCGGTATATTGAAAGCATGCATCCACTAAAGCGTCCTTGTTTTCTTTGTCACTTTGATCAATTTCACACGATATAAAAATCTACGACGTCGCACCAATAGCGACAGAGCAATAATCACCGTTAAACGATTGAAGCGAATGTTTATTCTTGTTACTAAGCTTATAAAAATCTCATAATCGGTATATTGAAAGCATGCATCCACTAACGCGTCCTTGTTTTCTTTGTCACTTTGATCAATTTCACACGATATAAAAATCTACGACGTCGCAAAAACAGCGACAGAGCAATAATCACCGTTAAACGATTTCAGCGGATGTTTATTCTTGTTACTAAGCTTATAACAATCTCATAATCGGTATATTGAAAGCATGCATCCACTAACGCGTCCTTGTTTTCTTTGTCACTTTGATCAATTTCACACGATATAAAAATCTACGACGTCGCAATAACAGCGACAGAGCAATAATAACCGTTAAACGATTTCAGCGAATGTTTATTCTTGTTACTAAGCTTATAAGAGCATGAAGTTTGGTGTGACTACGAGGACGATGAGCTCGTACTGTACTAGACCTAAAACGTTATTAATAACAGACGGGGTATGATAATTGGTGCAGGTACGAGAGCCACTGTAACTCCGTCCTCGCGATAACAGGTTTCCCTCGGTTTCGTAGTACACACACGTATAGCTGCGAGGCGCAACGAGCGCCCTTCCTCTCAGCATCGGTGCGAGTGAGACTCATCATCAAATGTGTGTGCTGCGCGATCACCTCTCTCGGTTTCCGAGGTCGTAAAGATAATGCCCACATCCCACAACGCCACCGACGTTATTCCCGTCGTCGTTGCTGCTGCTGCTGCTGGCAACGAGAGAGAATTATCCGGATTTCGTTTCAATGAAGATCCCGCTTTGCGATTTCCATCTCGCTCTTCTCTAAATCCATCCAATAGCGAGAGCTGCGGATATGAGACTCGATGCGCTTCATCTTCTCATCAGTGAGATCGGTTGACTGGTCGCTCGCAACTTTGTTTTGACTCTGTCATTTATTTTTTTTATAGTAGATCCTTGTAAAGGTTTTTGTTATTATTTTTTCTTACGTGACTTATATTTAATTGCTGCGCATCGTGACGGTGAGTGACACATATATATGGGCAATTGATAAACGATCTATTTCTAGTGCATTGATTCGATTGTAATCTGGTACATAATGGTTTTTGGGGTTGGAACATTTTTTTCCAACACAAAAATGGCACGCAAAGGTTATTTTGGCATAATAATAATTAAAAAATGTCATTGACAAATTACTTAAATAAATAATAGTGCAACAAATTACCCGGCAACCTAACTTTTTTTGTTATGTAAAACGTTTGTTTATTTTTCTAAATACGTATGTATTTTTTCAGATTTTTCTCTGATTTTCAATTTTACACTTGGAAAAAACGGCCATTTTCAAACATGAGATAGAATTCTAAAAAAATCCACACGTATTCAGAAAAATAAACAAATCATGTTCATAACAAAAAAAAAGTTACGTTGCCGGGCGATTTGTTGCACAATTATTTATTTCAGTAATTTGATAATAACATTTTCCAATTATTAATATTAAGAATAATATTTTTCACACCCTTTGTATGCTTCATTTTATTCAGATTTTTATTCCATCAAGAAGTCTTCGGATTTCTCTCTGAATTCTCACTTTTCAGGAAGTTGGACAATCGCACATCCTTAAGAACCCTTAAGACGAAATGTTGAATATTTCTAAGTACTTTGCTGACTCGATTATTATTTTCATTTAAACGTGTCGCAAATCGAAACAATGTATGTAAATATTCATTAATATATCATACGAATTAGTAGAGTAACGATCTACAGTAGAAGAATGGAATAATAATGCGCGAAATTTACCTCCGGATAAATCAAGCAATTAACTCGACGGCTTGTAATTAGCAAGCATTAAGAAGAATTATTTATCGGACCACTTGTCACGCTTCTTGCGCCGCTCACGGCTTCTCTCTCGAATTTGTTCTCTGTAGTTGCATTCAACATCGCGATTTGTAGTAATCGTGTGGCGTTCTTAGCTCGGCAATCGCTGCAATATTATCATACAACATGATTCACTAAGTACTGAGTGGGGTTCAAAATAGAGATTGTCTAAAATAGCGAGCTGTAAGATAATTACCATTCTAAATTCAAATGTTTATTACATTTAACTTCGCTATGTTAAGCCCCACGTGAAAATCCTTGTATTTTGGAAATTCTCACCCTTCAAAATGATTTTTTCAATGGAATACGGATTTTTTAGTTTCTTAAAAATACATTCACGAATGTTTATCGTTGTTTAAAATTTTTTTTTAATCCAAATAGATACTTTAAATGTAATCTATAAAGCGGCACTCTACGAATGAATTGAAATATTTTTTCCAACAAATTCGCGACCTTATTAATTTTAATTTCCGTTTTGTACTGAAATTTCCGACCTTTAGGCGTCTGTGTGTTTTTAAGTATCTATACGAGTAAAGAAATCCTAGACAAAGTGCGAAAAATATGTATTGCAACATCACATTCAAATTTTAATAAAATCGCTTCACTTCTTTCTCGTAAATTACTATCACTCACTTAAAAAATGATTTTTTGCAATCGAGTTTAGAGAAATCACGTGTATTCATAATCAATGGTTTTCGGTTTCGGATTCTTACCCTTAAATTGAAAATTTTTTCAAATTTCAGCATAAAATAAAAAAACACAACATTATTAAAACCAAAAATTTTTTCACTGAAAAAAAGCTTTCTCTATGAGGAAGCAAAAAGACACAAAAACAATCTTAAAAGTGATGAAATCTGTTTTGAATTTTTTGTAGATAAATGTCTGATCTGTTTCACAATTACACAGAATACATCTAAAGCTAATAATTGGCTGAGAATATCCCAGGCTCATATTTTTCTTTAATTGCAGAAATCAAATGAAAGCCTTTTAACAATATCTTTATTATTCTCGGTGTGTACGATCCATAAAGAAGACGACGCATTTTAATAGTTCGGTTCGCAAGCATGTTGCTCGATATGCGAGGGATACGGGACCATTGGAAATATATTACTGAGCGGCGCTTTGAGAGAACGAACGATACAGAAGAGTAAGAAGCGAGCGTAGGCGCTCGCGCGCAGTTCAACTCGCGAGCAGTACTCTCAACTGCTGTATGAAACTACTCGCTTACAGTCTACAGGAATATCCCGCATGACTTATTAGGTACCGACGTGTAGGCTCATTTTGCTGCCTCTATTAAACCGAGTATCTCCAGCGAATGCGAATTAATTCAAACACTCAACTGCAACATTTTATTTGATGAAGTTTTTTTTTTCACTTGCTGCAACCGTTAGTACATCAGCCTTTTGTTTTAGTTAACTATACAAACTGCTATTTGTTCATTTTATAATCTAAATCAATTTAGTGAAAGCGTATTCAAAGGACTCTTTGAAACGAATAACTAAAATAACTTGGCATATTTCATCACTATTTATAAGTATAATCACTTCTCGCTATAATTATTGCTATCATAACTCAACATCTCCACGTTTCCACAAAAACTATGAATTATTATTATGTCATTATTTGTCAATAAATTTCAATACTTAAAAGCGATAAAAATTCAGTGATAACAATACTTTGAGCACACAGCATGAATACATGACTGGCTGATTTTTTAAGTTTGTTCGAAGTTGTGATTTTTTAATTTATTATAAATGTAACTTTTTTTAGAAGATCACTTTTTCCAACACTGTTGAAAATTTTTTGAAAATTAATATATGTATTGGAAGTTTTTTAGCAGATATGTTGTGAAATTCCAATAATTATATTATTATCACAACTTTTACAAAGTTTTTAGTATTTTGTATACTGATTTTACAATTTTTTTGTATATCAATAAAAATTTGTATATTAAATCTAATAAACGTGTTTCTCCAAAAAAACTTTCCAAACTTTATATTAATTTTCATACAAAAAATTCTAACAGTGAAGTCATTGGAAAAACGTAAAGCTAAATCTTTCCACATTTTATGCGCTGTTTAACGGAGTCATTGCAAAATAGTTTATTGAACGCCCCATTTTTGGGATTGAAACAATTCTTCTAGAGCGTTAAAAAAATGGCCCTTTCGATAAAGAATGCCTCATACATGAGTACCGTTCAATTATCGCGTATCGGTCCAGCGTCCATCGACCGCAGTTTCTTCGATCGCACTCCCCTTTCTCTAAAGGGGAGCAAGATCGAACGAGAGCGTTGGCACGTAACACGCGTATGAATATTAATGCGTTACGATGGTAGCCGAAGATTCCTTGGACCAAAAATGAATAAGTATCGATAAAAACGGTTGCCCTGAAACACGCGAATATCTTTCGTCGATTTGCAGAAAAAAAAAAAAAAAAAACCTTCGGCTTCCCTGTAATTAAGTGCGATGGTGATAATTTCTATTTTCAGTATCGTGATGATAACGATAATAGCGGAAGGAGTGTTGAATTTTTTATTCACACGAGTAAAGTCACTTCACATACATAGTTATATATTTATACATACATATATTTATACATTTATATGATACAGTGGATCCTGCAGAAGAGCCAATTATCCAGTGGCAATTAATTCACCGTGTAATTAGCTGATAAATTTTACGTTAATTGCCATCGATTACACGCCACGTTGATCGATCGCTCGAACCAAATCAATATTCAAATTAGAAGCTCAGCGATATTTTCCCGTCTTGAAGAAAACTTCGCTCTACTTTTCAGTTTTTTTTTTCCATTCAAGTCATTGTCTAATCTATCAATCGCATCTTCGATTGAGAAATATCTGGACAAAATAGAAGAGAAAAAAAAAAAAACGGAAATTCACGTGAGTTGCGAGTGAATGCAATATGTAATAGTGGTGAATGCACTTTATTTGCAAATATAGTGCAGCAGCCCGATTTCTTCACGAGACGAGAGTATTTCTCAAAGAATCATAAAACGTAATTCGCACAGACATATCATGCTCCGTTGAGCATAGATCATAAAGCCCCTGGAGTTCAGGAGTTTCGAGTTTATTGAGAACTAAGCTGATTGACGCGATCGATTAGTTCGTGAGTTACGCACAGGAAACGTATTATTATACTTCGTAAAGTACACAAGTTATCATCGGCTAAGTCATAATATTGAAGGACGATTATTCACTATATTTTTCTTTAACTATATTGATCACGCTCGATCACAGTTTTGCTTAAAACTGTAGCGGTTTATGTTTTCGAAGATGGAAAACAGTATTGATTAATTTTATGCCTATTTTAACTGTGAGGTATTCTTCGTCAGTTTCGTTACTGTTTACATCGGTGTTCATTATTTTTAAAAAATTCTATGACGCTTGAAAAAAAATTTCAAGCCTCATAGAAGCATATAGAGAATTTTTTATTGATTCGTTTTTGCTTAATCAAACCCTTTTGATTTCGCTGTTAAATTTATACAACCTTCCGTTGTATACATAAAATCTATAGAAAAATTGTTAGAGTATGAATATGAGACAAATCGGCCAGGATTTTCGCAATTGCGCGCTTCGTTCATTGCACTTTTATATTATTTTCGCTGACCACACATGTCCTGCATTTTCAGCATTTTCAGACCGTCTCACGGTCACAAAAAAGTCCACTTGAATTCCGATATACTCTTTCATCATATTTCCCCTTATTTCACTTGATAAGTGAATTGATTGCAGAGTGATACTCTTCAATCAATCTTTAATCATCAAACATGGAATAAATACATTAACACAAAAAAAGCGTAGCTCATGAATATAAGCCTAATTTTGAGTATTTAGTAATTATCGTGATCGACGATAAACAAAATTTCATCCTGTTAAATCAGTTAATAACAAGTGTTATATTTTGTTTTTACAGTAAAGAATAAATGCGACGTGAATTACGAATTTGAATGAAAAATATATCCGTTTCCAATTTAATAAAAATACGTAAAAAGATTTAAAAAAAAATCAGATTGCACTAAAAAAATAATACTTGTCATTCAAATATGTTTTTCATTATTAAAACATTCAAAGAAAATAACCTTCGCGTTTCGTAATTCCGTGTCGTTAGGATATTTAGTGAGCAATAAAAATATTGAAAACGTCACAGCTTGTGAAGAGAAATATTGTAGGGAGTTCAGATAGTTATTATTGACGCTAAAGTACACACGCAGCAGCAATCGTATGAACTGGCAGTATGTACACTCGGTGCTATCGTAAATCACTCGTTGCTTTGTAATTGCAGTTAAAATGTCTCATTATGCAACCAAGCATCGCATTCCTCATAATAGTGTCTGCGATACAGTAAAGAATGTATAAATATATTTTGCAATAAACCCGTAGTTTCCAGTCGCTAAGAGTATAGTTATGATTATTTCCATTCATCGATATTTGAAGTAACGTTGTTATCCATTGACCCGGCGATTCTTATGGAATATAAGCCGCGGGATTGTAACAAATCATTGTGCGCTTGTATAATATCCCTATTACATAATTACAGCGTACAAACTGCAGGCATTCACGGAAATAAAGAAATTCTAGGTGTGGGAGGTTTCATAATCCGTTTATTCTTTCAGAAATATGATCATTCGGTTCTGAGAAGTGGGAGAATACCGATAGCCTTTCCATCCTTACCTTCGTGCAATTTTAGCCCCATCTCACGTAAAACTGCATTGTCTACTACACCGACTTTATTGCAGTTGCGGATTATCTCCTGATTCTCCGGACTGTTTTCACATACGTTTCTCAATGCGAATATCGTCCATTGCATTATTACTGTCATTTACTTATTGAGGTTTATATAAAATGATTTTTTTTTTCACAAATGCCTATTGAGAAATTCAGTGAACAATTAAAATGGGAACAAAACAAAAAGTAATTTAGATAGTTAATGTTTTTTTTGTTCAATGTTCTTTGTCGCTGACTATTTCTGTGCCATTATTTGAATTTGTCAAGGGCAAGTCCGTGTTATGCGTATTGAAATTGAATATTAAAATGCAATAATAATGAATTAGAAATCATAAATTGTAGTCAAAGGATACATGGATTCCTCGCATCAATATTGCAGCAGTCCAACAGAAGAGGAATAGCGTCTGTTTCGCGGAGCTGAAAAATTGCGCAACATCGCAGATCTTGTTATGATGTCTCGATGTAATGATATCGGATTGCAACTATATGACCGTGCCAACTCCTGAGGCAGAGTGCTTAATATTGCCCTCGTCTGGGAGTAGCTTTATGGTCTGTTCGTTTTTTAAATCGTTTCGGAGCACGCAAAGACTAAAAAAAACGCCAACAGCGGTTTAAATCGAGCGAGAGAGGCGCTAGTGTACGGATTACCATTCGCTGTGATCGGTAAAATAGTCTCCTACCATTCAAAAGCGCAATTTTCGTGTTACTGGTTGAATAAAAATTAATTACGAATCATTCATTTATGGGAACATTTCTTCTAATTTGAAACTAATTTTTTTCTGATGTCTTTATTTTCATCGCTCGATTTTTTTCAGATTTATATCTCATCGAGAACTGTTCGTAAATTTTGTTTAATTCTCCCTCGAACTTATACGGCATCAAACTGTACACGAGGACTACCTTAAATTTATGTATTCATATAACTATTAATCATTATGAAACATTTATTTTCATATTGAAAAATTACTGTAATAATACCTTTCTAGTTCTTCTGAAATGGCGATGAAAAATTAATAACAATTTACTTACCACCTCTTGATTAACTTTGTGTCTGTGAGCTAAATTTCCAATAGCTCTTATCAATCCAGCTTTGAAGCCAAACGCAGGATGTTTCTCAATGTCGTTTTCATTCTCCGCGCATTCCGTTCCTTGAATACTTGAAGTTACGTCGCTTAATTTTTGTAACGGAGTGAAATGGTTTTCCGATGCTCTACCAGTCATGTGAAGTGATTTCAAAAGAACTGAAAAGTTATGTTCGATTAATCCTGCGATATTCATCTTCTATTTTTATTCGGACCGGTGTATAAAAATAAATTTATTATTTTTCACACGCATTTAATTTCCCGACAAACAAATACTCACAGATACAATTAATAATGAGGCTTTTATCAGCCTGAAGTACTTGGCACTCTAACGACTGCTTCGAGGAAATTACTCCTATAATATCGAGTAATAGAGTGACTTCCGCAGGTTCCATACCGATCAAATACGAATCCACAGTCTTCAGAATCAAATCGCTTTTCCTTCTGAATCTCTCTGACAAAAACTCTATGACTTCTAAGGGAAAGTTTGTGCTGACTTCAGCTTGTGCTATTGTCTCAGTGTATACTGACTTTCGTACATCCTGATGGATAATCTCCAGCAAATAGAGTTTGTGTTCTATAGATAAATTTTCATAAGTGTTTTTTAGCCAGGAGGATTTTGACGACAACAATATTAGTGTATCACTGGCAATGTCGATTCCCAGTTCATCGGCTTTTATCAATGGCTCAGCGAGGCTGATAAGTTCTGCTTCGCTATAAAAATCTTTAGGTAGGCGAGACTTATTCAGTTGATTTTGAGTGTAGAGGCAAGCTGCGGATGCGAGTGGAAGATGATTGGATGTAAAAAGAGACCTGCAATCATATTTTTCTGTTGAAATGGATTTCCTCAGTCGAATTTGGCTCGGTAATCAAGAATTTTTATATAAAAGAAAGATGTTTGAGAATGCCCTCCGATTTTTTGAAAATGGCTCGTGATAATTTGTTCGAACAAATCGTATATAAGTGAAATGGGAGAAAATATTTATGACGGAAAATCAATTTGTGCTTTTTAGAGTTATAAAAATGATGTGAAAAATTGTACAGCCAATCAAAAGGGTCAAGAGTCAGATTCAGGTCGAAATAAGATAGAACGCCTCGTAAATAAATTTAATTATTTTACTGGTATATATATCAATATATGTTATAAATGTAATGGAATAAAATAAGTACATGCATAAACCATAAATTACCTAATGGCCGCTTTGAAATGACCATTTTTCAATGAAGATGGATACTCGTCCGCCTGACAGGCCGAATTCACAAAATTTACAAGAAACTGCATACAATATTGAAGTATTTTGCACTGTTCTTCGGAACTATTTTCACCGTTTTTAACGGAATTTACTATGTAATCTGCGGTCCAGTCAACAACTCCGTCCCAAGGAAAAAAAATAACATTCTCATCAGCGTCAACAGTAGATTGAGCCAACAAATTGTACATTCGGTGAGAAACGCTTGGCGACGATTCTAATTCATTGTCACCCGATGACAATTTTTTGTGCTTGAATCCTTCGACACAAGAATTCGCTGCGCATTTCAGAAGATGAATTTTAATATCTCCAGAGATATTTAGACCTGGGCTCGTTAAAATTTCAGCAACTTTAGCCAAAATTCGCTTATGCAAAAATGTCCTGAAAAAAGTAATTTGAACATTGAAAAAAAAAAAAAAATATCAAATGGTATTTGAAAAGTGGTTGTTCTATCGTTGTACACGAATGTTCTACTTACTTATTTTGGTTTGGAAGAAAGTACTTTGGTGGCAGGATGTCAATAATATTGGTCCAATTTTTGTCTGCAGTAACTTTGCATAATTTATCGTAAATTTCCATATTTTTTTTTTTTTTTTACACAGAACACCGAAGTTATGAAATTTATTACAATTATTTTAAAACGATTATTCGGAGAAAGGTCCAACATTCACATAGTGCTGTCAGATTCCGATCACGTGCGCAACGTATTAGGCACGTTTCATCTGTAACCGAGGAAAACATGTGTAGTTCACCGCGGAATTTAAGCGGGAAAATAAAGTGAGCGACTGCTGCGCCTCTATAAGTTTGAATCGTCGATTATTTGACTTAATATTTGACTTAACATATTTTTAAATGGTCGTCTAAGTGTGAAGCAAATTTAAGATGAATCTGTCAAAAATTTCGAAAACTTTTTTTTTCGTAAAAGCCCTTTTTTTCTTGTTCACCAAAATCGAAATTTTCTGACACGTCAAAAGTTAATTAGAGCAAAATCTTAATTGGAAATCAATAATCGTGAAATCATATTGGCAATCGCAGCCGGATATCTCAGAATTTGCATGAGTTATAGTATTTGCAGGCATTTTTGAAAAAATTATAATCATAATAAAATCAGAACGGCCCGACAGATTCCCGCAAAATTTGGTACACATAATGTTTCACGGGTAGTCCATTTGTGTACAAAATTTCAGCCTGATGCCTCTTTAAGGGGCAGTGGGACACTCCCTTCCCCTCGCAAAAATTTCGAAAGCAGTTTTCTCCCGAACGATACGACAGATAGAGTCCGGATTTTTAAAGGATGCGCAGATGTATCGTAGAATTGGGCTAAGCTTCTGGCTCCTCATTCGACATAGCCGTTTAATTTTAAGAATTAAAAGAAAAATAGTGCGAGAGAGACAGAGCCATGTTCGAAAGAGACAGACCTATAGACGCTTAGCATTGCGCGTCAAAATTATTAGCGGTGTACCACTGCCTCTTAATTGCGAAAGTTATAGCGTGAAAACAATTTTATTAAAATTTAAAAAATAATGTATAAAAAAAAATGTCAACCGATACGCATCAAATACAATCTCAAACGTTGTTTTGTAATTACCTATTTGCGAGTCGCAATATAAGTATATCCGAAGATAACTGCGGCAGTTAACGTCCAAATAACCAACTGTGCACATATACGCACACACAACCATGTCATTCTGCTCGAATTCCTTCTTGCGACGTTTTGGACCATTCTGACTGTACTAACAGGAAAATCTCGAAAAAAAAATTTTCACGAAAACAACGCTTCCTCTATGAAGAAGCAAAATGGCCTCGATGTCGATCTAGGAAGAGGGTATCCCCCTTTTTTGTCTTTCTCTCTCGCTCTACCCCGACGGCCAATGGTGTCTTCTCTGTCACACTCTTCGCGACTGAGTCATATAGAATATCGCGTTATTCAACGTGATCTTCAAATTCGCGAGAGAAAAATTGTTACCGAAAAATGAAATACACATAATAATTTTGTAGTGGTCACAATAACTCTGTATAATTACCCAGCGTGGCGATATCTATAATTTCAAAAATAGCCATTCGCATTAATAAAGTAGAAAAAAAAACGTCTACTGCGCGAAAGCATAAAATCGTGACTTACTATGCGTCGGTAAGTAAGATTCGCATTGCGTAAATGCGCACGCGCATCGCTCCAATTTTCCACGTTTGTTTGTTCTTCTGTATCGTACATAATCTCGGTTTGAAGCGGCAGTTCGTATACATATATATATTTTTTTCGAGTCCCGTATCAATGAGCGCACGCGTACCGTTTCATTGGGAAAAGAATTTGCCACAATCCGCAATCGTCAAGCAGCAACGATGTGCGAGTTCTGATCGTGAAATTAAAACTACATCGCGATCTGCACGTTGCGCGGCCGAGAAATAATATTATTAGATATTTTAGCGGTGTTTATAACAATTTAGCGTTAGAGGAAGTCAGGTGTGCAAATAAGATTGTTAAAATAAAAACACATATCGCGCTCTCTCGATGTAATTGTTAATCGAACGAGGCCAGTCTGTTAGTCGCCGGGAACTAACTACACAAGTATTCGTAGTTGATAGTGGTTATAGTAGTTTTGCCCTTCCGTTCGCGATGCCGAAAATTAATATAGACATGAAGTATCTGTCACAGGAGCACCTCACGGGCTTCGAGAATTACAAGGTACGTCGATATTTCCCAACTCTTATGTGCTATTTTTTTTTCATAACAACCGATATATAATTATAAAACTATCTCTCATGCGGTTTCGTCACAATTTACGTCATTATCCTTGTAACTACGTGATATCATCCTTTCTCTCTCTCCGCGATTCCACGCTATAATCGAATTTTTTTATTATTCATTTTATCAAATCTTCAAAATCGCCCGCAAAAATATCACCACTGTATTATTTTTTTTTATTCAAAATAGTCAATTTTTAACTTGTTCATTTTTTACTGTGAATATAAAAAAGTACACTATGACAGTTTTTTGTCACACAAATGTGCATTTTTGTTTGTTTGTCATTTTGTAAATACCAAAAAAAAATTTATTTGAGTAACAAACTAATTTGTGACATTCAACATAAATCAATCTTTTACAATCTATTATTCTTTTTTACATCATTAACATTTTATAAATTTAACATTTTTTGTCTTACTTTTTCACAACATGGTTCAGCTCATTTCTTGAAAAAAAAAAAAAAAAAAAACACTTTGTAGAAACTGTAGTTACTAATTGGTTTATTTATATAATTCTGATAATAGATTTATAGCAAATTAATTTTTTTTTTCCATATGTTATTGAAAAAAAAAAAAACATTATTGCTAAATTTGAAAATAAAAATCATTGCTTAAACCTTTTTTCTTCTTGTACAATGTTAGTATCAAAGTCCTTTCATTATAGATTTTTTCTCACATCATTTATTTAAGATCTTTTGATCATGTACTATTCACATGATAAAAATAAACAATTCTTCAAATAATTAATACTAGCCTATTATCCATGATTTGTGAATATAATGGAGAATATTCAAATCATGGCATAAAATCTCCTCCCTCTTTATTTTGTTGTGAAATATAATCAATTTGATTTATTCCAAAATGAACATAAGTATAACTGTAATATGTTTTTATTATTTTTGATTGAATTTAATGAATGAAACATTTTTCCAGTTTATATGAAAACAACTGTACTGTTGTACTAAACAAATTTTTAAAATGAATAATAATCAATTTATAGTTTGCAAATGGAAAAACCGCAATTCCTCCATTGTAAAACTGGAAAAATAATTTTTTTTTTCAAATTCCACTTCCTCTTTATCTTGTACAATGCAGTTGATAATTTGCATTTGTAATATACAATTATTATTGTACGATGCAGAATGGTATTTTAAAAAAAGATGCTACAATTATCTGACGTGCAATTAAAGTTAATAGCATGCTCAGCTTATGTGTGTATGTTTCTACCTTCGGCAGACAGAACTTGAATGACAATTATGTATAGATATGCTAAGTGCAACACGGCTGGAAAAGATATTGCTCAATTTCAGCTTTCGACACTGTTTAAAATAAGAATATATTGTGATTAGCTACATTGTCATTTAATGAATTATTGATGTGCTCCTGTCAAGACAGATTGTAAAAAAATACTTTATTCACTATCTTTTACAGTACAGTAAACACGAGTCCCTTAAAGAGGTTCATCAGTAAAATAGAAAAAGCACAGAAAAATCTGAAATAATTACCGCGTTTTAAATAATTCATAACAAACTCACATGAATTTTTTTGGAATTTTCGTCTACATCATTTACACAAAATTAATTTTCTTATACATGCATTTTAACATGGGCTCTTATGGCATATTTACAGAAACAAAAAAAAATTGAAAAAAATTTTTACATAGTTGAATTTTTAAGTATTTGGTGGAATTAATTTTTTTTTTTTCGATGTAAAATTTTTTAAAATGTTTTCAATTTTTTTTATTTGTAAATATGCCATAAGAGCCCATGTTAAAATGTATGCATAAAAAAACTAATGTTGTGTAAACGATGTAGATGAAAATTCCCAAAAAATTCATGTGAGTTTGTTATGAATTATTAAAAACGCGGTAATTATTTTAGATTTTTCTGTGCATTTTTCATTTTACTGACGAACGTCTTTAAGCATTTATGTGATGTATCTTTTCTGCACACTTAATGAATTCTTGATGTACTTCTGCCAAGGAAGATTCTAATAAAAATCCTTTATTTACTACCATTTACAGTATAGCTCTCTGGACACTAGTCCCCTCAGCATTTATGTGATGCATCCTTTTTGGAACAGAGTTGTACAGGTACTTATAATTATTATTGTCGTTATTACCTTTTCTGCTTTTGCTTTAGGATGTGGGCATTTGATAGCTATAACATTGTGTTCTAACTTTGCAGTATTGTCCAAAATGGGTTGCTCCTAATGTACTGACGTTCTCTGGGTTTCTCTTCACTGTCGTCAATTTTTTGATGTTTGCAAACTACGACTACTATTTTTATGCATCGAGTGACGATCACCCAGAAATACTGCCTATACCAAGATGGGTTTTTGCACTGGCTGCTTTCAACATATTCATGGCTTACACTCTTGGTGAGTAAAAGTTCTCAAGCTCGAGAAAGGAGCACAACTAAAAAACGATTTGGATCAATTGAATAATAATTTAATTGAATGTCTTTAAATTCAAACAAAACAGCTTTCATAAACAAGGATATTTCATTTTTCATGTGTCGAAATTTCATGCATTTTCGAAAAATAGGTTTATATTATTTCTAATCTAAATTGAAAATCCGCAAAAATTAAGTTTTTCATTAAATGTTATTTGTGATTCGCAAATCTTAGATAAGCAAATTAAATACACTCGCTGCGATAATAAACGCTTTACGCACGCTTTGCGTGCATGCAATACCTAGTTTCACACCATGTGAAGTAGAATTTTGTACAATAACCGACGGAAAACCTTTTTCTACGCTTATCTGTCAGCAAAACGTGCCTTTGGCTCGTGCTTCAAATTCACACTCGTGAGAACATTTTTTTCCCCACTCGTGTCTTAATATACTATCTGGTCAATGGCTCCCGCAAAAAAATGATGAAAATTTAAATTCTATTCAGATGGAATTGACGGAAAGCAGGCAAGAAGGACCCAAACGTCGGGTCCACTGGGAGAACTTTTCGATCACGGGCTAGACAGTTGGTCGGCTATGTTAATAACAGTCTGCATGTATTCCGTATTCGGGCGTACCGATCACAGTGTATCTCCACTCCGGATGTACTTTATACTGTGGAACGTATTCGTTAATTTCTATCTAAGTCATTGGGAAAAGTACAATACGGGTGTACTATTCTTGCCATGGGGATACGATGCCTCGATGCTGGTGAGTGCTAATTTTGATGAATTAAATTGAAATTGAATTTGAATTTCAAAACGTGTTACTTGTCTTGACACTATATAAGACATTTCACCCGGTGTCGATCTGCGCCTGATTTTTTCGATCGGGGTCGACATTTTTAAAATGCTTGACATAATTTTAGAAACCACTATTATTATTATTATTATTTATTTTTTCATTTCTATTTTTAAGATAGATATTCATCTACAGTTGTAAAAACAAATGATAAAATGAGACATTTTTCAATCTGAGAGAATTCTAAAGCACCTTTTTTGCGAAAACAAAAATTTTTAGTTACCAAGCCGAATTGGGCTGATTTCATCGATCTTTTTCGGTCTTCTTCAATTACAAAAACAATTGGGAAATTACAAAGTGAATAATATCTTCACGATGAGCAACAGCTACAAAATTTTTGTTAGATTGTTAGATTTTTATTTTTGCCAATGTATCCATTTATACAATAACGATGCAGTATTCTTTAGCTGCGATGCATCCAGCAAATGGACTATTATTATCTGTCGATCTATTTACTATCAAGCGCGTTTTTCTGTGATATTGTTAACATGAACATTCGATATTTTTTTTAATCGCAGGCGACTATCATTGTTTTTATTCTGACGAGTTTTGGTGGTCATGAAGCATGGAAGTTTGTACTTCCCGGTGGAATTTCAGCGGGTATTATGTTCGAATGGTTGCTGTACGTCAGCGCACTCGTGTCCAATTTGCCGGTTGTGCTGTGGAATATTTATAAGTACGTTTTACTGCGTGTTCGAGCGAATTTTTAACAATTTGCACGCACAACACGTGCTGATAGTTAATGCATTTTTTTCTCTAGATCGTACAGAGACAAAACCGGAAAAAACAGAACTCTGTTGGAAGCGGTGAGGCCTCTTGTACCACTCACTCTGCTCTTCGTCATCGCTACCTTTTGGGTCACGAATTCGCCGAGCATGCTTCTCGATACCGATCCGAGAATCATATACTTTGCTATTGGAACGATATTCTCCAACATATGCGTAAGTCTAATCATAATGACTTTAAAAAGTTAACAAATCTTATTATCGCTTATTACTGACTGAATTCTGAAACATTTTTTTCTGAATTCTGTGGCACCATATTTTGGGTGATTTTTGCCAAATATAGCACATAAATTGGAGATTTGTCCGGGAAATCGGCGACTAATAATTTGAGATACACTCTTATCTCGAAATGAATGAAAATTTTCGTAGTTATTTTGCTCATTCTACTCAATACTGAAAGTGGTTGGTAATTGGCCAATGGCTCGTTCCAATAAAAGATTCTCATAAGATTCTATCGCCAAAAAGTGCAATAACAAATCTACAAACTGCCGCAAGCCGTTTTGTAAAAATAATGTCAAGATGCTTCAGCATTTCCAGGCAAAGTTGCGTTAAAGGAGATGAAAATGAAACGAAAAATATACAATGACATTTTTTTTCACCAGCAAATTCCATTGAGACAATTAACGTAGCTGGTTCATTTTTATGAATTATAAGATAGTCACGCGAAATTGAGGTCATATTCCGTTATCGCAATTTTGCTGATAACTGCAGTTATACCTTGACTTAATGTTTGCGAAAAAACCTGCAGGAAAGTTCTGAAACCGTAGTGAGATGAGTATAACAAATTTTGCGTATATTCTATACAGAAATTCTATATCACACATAAGGAATTCCGCAAAATTTTCAATAAACGAACTGAACAGTAATTATCAAGACTAAATATTGATAATTACTACAGATCTACTACTTATTTAGTCTTAATAACCACTGTCTTCTTCGCGTATTCAAATTTTTGCGTAATATTCTGTGTAATAGTTTGTATATTGTAAAAAATATTTAAAAATTTCGTAAACGATGTAGACAAAAATTCCCAAAAAATTCATGTGAGTTTGTTATGAATAATTAAAAACGCGGTAATTATTTAAGATTTTTCTGTGCATTTTCAATCTTACTGACGAACCTCCTTAAAAGTAACATTCACGTCATTTTAATTAGTCATTTATTCTTTCCCATTTTTCGGCAGTGTCGATTGATAGTCTCGCAAATGAGTAACACAAGATGTGAAATTTTGCCGTGGATATTGTTGCCGGTAGCGGGTGCAGCTCTCTTCTCGTACATCTTGCCACGATTTGATCTGGAAACAATGTACTTCGTAGCTATTCTCGCGTTGGCCGCCCACGTACACTACGGCACGTGTGTGGTAAGAAAATCCTCTCACTGAAATTCCTTTTCACAAACCATAGCCTCTATAAATAGTCGCGAGCCGAGTTTCAGTAACAAACTAACAATATTTCCATTCTTTTCAGGTTCGCCAAATGTGCCACCACTTTCGTATCAACACATTCCGCATAAGAGAACATTCAGAATGACTACTTGCCGACGATGCATGATAAGAACGAAGAGAATTTAACATCAACACGAATAAGGGAGAAAAAGAGATCTGACACACTTTCATTCATTGTAAGAGCCAATTACCGACGTTAATATCCTCCAACACATCTTCGAGATCATCTTCAAGCTTCGCATTTTTTTTTCTACAACTTAAAACAAACTGGAAATCCATCAATATATTTATGTCATGCTTAGGCGTTTCTAGGTGGAATTTCAAAATGACTTAAAAGGTAAGTAAAAGACTGAGGTTCAAAATGAAACTGTGGCGTTAAAACAGTAACGAAGTTTAAAAAAATGCATTGCCGATCACAAATGCAAAAACCTTATGTGGAAAGAAGGCTAAGTAGTCATTAAACCACATTTGTTAATCATATCTCAAATAATCTTTCGCCTAGAAATTCGCATTGGGTACTTTCGCGATTAAACATGATTTTAAATTCTCTGTATCATGATTTTGTTGCATATACTGCAAAAGTCGATTGAATACACGTGTCTGAAGTAATATTGCGAAATTATAATGGCACTTTGAGATTGTTTCCTTTTGCGTTTTGCATAGCAAATATAAAAAGGTTTAGAAGCGTCTTCACGTCGTTAATTCAATATTACATCACATTCGTGTGTTGAATTGAAATTGGAATGATAAAACTATAAGTTCTTTAACTAATCGGCCTTTCTGAGATTCATAGAAAGTCAGAGAAATTGAGTTTGCCTGGCAATATCAAGGTCACACCAGCAGAACGCTAAAGAAAATCTCGACGTTGATATTTCAGTATATGCATAGAAATTATATAAATTTTTATACGTTATACGAAATGCCAATCCACAGCAAAACTCATAAAACGTCAATTGGAATATCCAAGAAAATGCCACACGTTTTCGACCTAGAAACAGCTGCGATCATCACTCAAACGAAAGAAACACTGTTCCATGAAATACTATTCTGATAAAATATCAGTGAATTATTTTTTTTTGCAGAAGATAATGACTATTCCAAAACGACAATAGCAACAAATAATTTCCAATTGACTTTATCATCAATTTTCTTCACAGAATAATGCACAGATATTTTGTTAGCATAGTAATTTGAATGATTTTCCATTAAAATAGTGTTGATTCGTACCAAAATAGCCGTCAGGATTTTTCCGCTCACGGCGCTACAAGCTATTATTTATTCCTTAGATTTCTCGTAGATTAACTTATTACTTTCAATTTTTTTTCGGCGATAAATGAATTAGGAAACAGGTTAAAGCGCTATTTCATGTGCGAGCACATTTTTTCATTTTCACTCGTCTCGTTTTGTTTAACAAATCGTGTAATTCGAATGCGGCAAGACAAAAAATTGTCTCACGGCAAGCTGATAATTCTTATTTTCTCACTAGTCCTTTTTATTGTCTTACGGGTTAATGAATTTCTTACTGCCAGTTACGAATTTACTTTTGGCTTGTGTCTAGATGTTAAGAAGCAACTCTTCGTTTTTTTAAATTGTGCATCGTCCCTCGGACGTCGTATATATTATTTTATAGCGAATCTTTTTTTTTTTCTTTTTCTTTATATTATTTAAAATGTGCACCTGCTACCAATCATATCGGTGATTGCTTTACAGTCAATCTCCTTCGCTCGCTGGTTGGAAGTCGCGTCAAAGCGATGTGAATGAACTAGTTGTGTTTTACTATACATATATACATAACATATATATATATATATATTTATAGGAACGTCACTATTTAATCGCCATTATTGCGCACTTGCATTATCCATCATTTGGGTAAGCTAGTCTTTAAGTTTACTTTACAATAAATTTTTAGGACGATAGCGTGCGATCTCGCTGTTATTGCGTATTGAAATTTGATGCGTGCGATGAAAATGAGATTAAATGAAAGGAATTACGAATATAATGGCCATAAATGCTTTGGAGAAGTCTTAGAAATAGTTAACGTCACGGATCAGCCTAATTTTTTTTCTTAATAAGGTTCCAAAAAAATCTAACTGCAATTATGATAGTTTTTGTTGCCTCAAATATGAACAAATTGTAAAGAATTATTAATTCGTAATGGCATTTCTCAGCAGACTTTATTATCTGTCATAAAACTTTTCGTCTGTCCTTTTAAACTTTAAGGTGTAAATTCACAGCGCCACGCGGATGAAATAATTACCAAATTGTGGACCGATAAGTTGCGTAAAAAAAAAAATTGTGGACCGATAAGTTGCGTAATTTTGTAAATTGATGAAGGAAAAAAAATTACGTTGATCCGGAGTAATATCGTGAGGTAGTTTGTAATAGTAAATTAAAGCGAGCTAATTGAGTGATTTGAATGTTTGTGAGCGATCGTGAAGGGTCCATTAACGCTTCTTATGTATGAATACGTTTTATTCGCATGTTCTTGTCGGATTAATAATCGATTTACTGAGGCGAACCGACTGAAAAATTGTGTTGACTGAATTTTCATGAAATGAAAGGATTAGAAATGAAAAAAAAAAAAAAAACGGAGGTTGCTGCACATATGCGTGTAATCGAAAAGTATGCTTTCGACCATCAGTATCGCGAAAAAAAAGTGTTTCGACACGTCGGTCATGACCGACATGGTACCATTATATTAATTAAAAACTATGTACAAACTAGTCTCAAAATCTCTATATCTTTAACAGTGTATATCCTCAGACGTGGCTCAAAGACGTGTATATATAAATATATAAAAGTTCATTGGTCACACGTGAATGCATTATCTGCATTTTATTGAATAACAAATCAGCGACGAGGATTATATTATTCATTTTCGCGATGAGGCCTATATTATAAATAACGTTACCGAATAACTAAAACCTGTTTTAGTCGTCTGCCCTTGTCAGGTTTTGGCTCAAAGCAGAGATGGTCGAATTTCTATGAGAATTATTAGACATTGTTCGCAGAAATTATGATTTTTTTTAAATGGGATAAATTTATAATACTGTAAAAAGACATAAATTTATGTTGAAATCGATGTGTCATTTACTAATACTTATACAGTAAATATCGAACATTAAAATTATGAAATAATTCGTGATGCTGTTTTTTTTAATTTCAATTGTCTAATGAATATTATTTCATGGATAATTTTTTTTATAGTAATGGAAAAATACTTTTATTGTTTCCTTACACAATTCATAATTTCTTTTGTACATCATTAGATACAAAATACCATAATGACGGTAAATACAACGTCCTGAAATAATTTCTAATTCATATCAATGACCATCTCTGCGAAATATGATTGGCTAGCTAAATCCTTTGTCATTCCATAATTAAGTTTATAGCATTATTCTGACATTTGATGAATGAAAACGATGTTCGACATAAAATTATTTATATGTGGAAACGCGATGTGATTATATATTTGCATTACTAGTAATATACATGTTATAAATTATAACAATATCATTGATTGGACGCGAGTCGAGAACGCTTTATTTCATCTCTTTCTTCGGGAAGCGGAAGGTAAGGCATAATACCTTGCGATCGACGTTCGCTCATCACGCGATTCTACGGATTAAAGAAAAGAGCCTTATTTATTAAACTGCAGTTGAAAAAATTATAATCTTCAATAAGGAACCTAGGAAGAAATTCATATTGAAAATTTAAAAAACAGGAACTGAGAACTCTGAAAAATTAAGCAATCCAATTTTGAAAATGAAAATGCCCGAAATATTCAACGAGCATCAGAGAAATAAAAATAAAACTATCAAAGAACCTGTGACAATTTTCTGAAACTTCTGGTAATATTTTTTGCAAAACGATATTATCACTGACATAACAAAAAAGGAATATTATTCATCAAAATCTGTACCCAAAATGCTCTGCAGTTCTTGTAATTGACAAAGTAAACTTCACAAGCTTCTTTTTCATAATTATTGTCGTTGAGACACTTCATCGATAAATCTTGTTCCTGAAAAATGCAAAATATAATAACTCGTTATTAAACCAGAAAAAAAACTGCACTGAGAATAAAAGATACCTTGATACACGGATTACTTAGAGGATTGTTCTGCTGCGTATTTCCGAGATACGCTCGGTTTTTCTTTTCCTTAGGCTTCGCCGCATTTTCATTGGGTTCCATCCTTAAGGTTTTTTTTTTCTTCGTTATTGACAAGTGTTTGTGTAAACAGCGATAAGCATTCTTGCAGGTTATCGGCGGCTGAAGATGACCCTTTTGCGACGGATGCTGTGATAACAACACGTGCTGGAATTGTTGCGCCACAAAAACGATAAATACTAGACGAACAACGCGAGGAGAATTCGCCGGTGGCGCCACACTTTTTACGTGTACTGCGCAGAAAACACTATTCATCGAATATCCCGACAAAAATGTTCCTTTACGGTACAAAAAAAAATGTCTTCATCAATTTTCGTTTCCTCGTCGAAAACGCTTTTATGAAAAACGAATGTATAAAATCAAAAATCTTCTGACCAATTTTGTCCAAATTAAATGGCAGAGAGCGCATCATTTTGTTCAATGTTCACACCAAATTTCAGGTCGATAGCTGAAAATTGGTTTGAATTGGAGAATAAACAGTTTACAAAAGCATTAGCATAATCAGTGTAAATTTTCGCTGAATACATCGATTGTTTTCACCGAACGTGTAGAGAATCTATACTTTATCAGAATTAAAACAAAAAGAAAACACTAGAGTATATTTTAGATAAAAAAAATTGAACACCGTTCGAAAAACGAAAGGGAAAAATGAAAACACAATTTAAAAAAAGAGTAATAATTTATTTTCAGTCTACACATGAGACGATTCGTCCCCAGAATCGGCGGCCATGGCTTCGCGATTCTCGTACGCCCAAAATCCGTGAAATTCTATGAGAATACTGACCATAGTATCGCCTTGACCGCTAAAAATGTATTATTTGATATTAGTCTTGAACAAGTGAATCAATTAATTAAAAAGAAAAAAAAACAATCAGCAGAAAATTGTGAGCTTTGTACCAAGAGAGCAAGTCCTGCAATGTAATTTTGCAAGGATCTGCGGGCTTCACCATGTCGAATATTTCGTCCTTTACGTCCTCGAACGTAACGGGCTCCTGTCCGTGTATAGTCATTTCTTTTTGGATAGCCTGGATAATTTCGTAAAATTAATTAATTCATTTTCATCTGATGCAAGGCGAAAACAAAATAAACACTTTTTTGCAGTCTTATCTGAATCAAACGCTTAATAACTGCAAAGATATTTCGAAATTAATCGACATAAATACAAATCTTATTACCCGAAAGAAATAATTGAGGCAAAACGTGTCCAGATATCCACGATTGTTGATGTCGAGTATACGAAACAGGTAATGAAGACTTTGAGGCTCGTGACGATTCTCCAATGCGAGAACAAAATCGAGATATGTTTTGTAGTCCATCTCACCTTCGTAAGTGAGGCATTCTTGAAATACTCTTTCGAGAAATACACCAGTTAGTGTACCAGTCCCATAACCAGAAAGTTCTTCCTTGTTTAGCATTCCGTTGTGATCGCGATCGAGATTAAGATACTGGCCGTAAACCTTAAGGGCCGAAGGTGCGGAAAACCAATTGGCTTCCTGAAGATCTTTTGGTAAATCCTCGTCTCTTAATTCCAAGAGATCATCCAGGAAGCTGCACGCCAAAATATCCTGAATTCGCACTCTGCCCGTTCTCAGCGGATCCAAGAAGAACAGAAACTTTCTCACTGCGGTACAAACGTAGAACGAGTGGAAGGATTTCTCTAGTCCTTCGAGCTGAGGTAATGATGGAATGAGCTCCAAAATGTAATTTTCTAAGTCCTGGTAAATAAATTATGGTGATTTTATCATGTTAACGTAGATTAAATTTGTAGGTAAATGTAAAAAAAAAAAATCGAAAAAAACCTTGCAAATTGCCTTCTACATTATTTTTTGCTTTCTGCAAAACTTAATCTATTAGGAAGCCAAAATTAATCAACATACTTCTTCATAGAGACAACTTTGTAGATAGCAAGGTTTTTATTTTCATAGTGATTCATTGCGATTTTCATGAAAATTTCTGCATATTTGCATGAAAAATCATTAATAAATTTTTTCCATAAAATAACATTGAATTACAGAGTGATAACTACGTTACAAATCTGCGGTAACTTACTGACTCTCTAAGATAGCCTTGACCAGTGACGTCGTACAAAGAGAGTCCAATTCTAGTTTGATGCAGCCAAACTTTTCTCATGACGTAATTGAAAAGGGCCATAATACTGATACGACCATGAGGATCGCCCTGCTGCAATTTGGCAAATACCACAGCTGTGAAGTAAGTAGCACATTTAGGACCAGCAAGTTTTCCGACACATTTGAAATCCTCGTAATTGATAAGCTGCTCATCGCCCGAAAGTGGAGGACTGTGATGCTTGTCCAGTAATACCCACAATGCCTTAAGTTCGTTGTTGTCCAACAATTGACGAGATCGTCTTTGTAAAAATAAGGCACGTGTTTCTTCTCTCAATTTTTGGGGCAATATTTCATCTTCTTTTGGCAACTTAAAACATCCATAAAAATATGTATTCAAAGTAGATAAATTACCCGCTGAATATGCGAATCAATTATACAAAACCATTTTTCTTACCTTGAAGTAAAATTTTGGTATCACATTGTACGTCAAGTCGCTGTCCTGAGCTTTTGCGCCTTTCCACTGTTTGTAAATTGTATGGAAGTGGTTTTCTTCCTTTTTCTCATTTTCCTGTGGATCTTCATCCTCTTTTAAAAGAAAATAAACATCCGTTATTATTCATTTGTTTCTTCTGTCTTATAAAGAAAGGTTTGTCTTCTTTTGCAGATCTTTGTGATTTAAAATCTATTTTCTTTCTTTTGAAAACGTTCAAATATTCGTGTCTCAAGAATTGCTCAAACAAACAAGAGTTTTGACTCTTTATTTCATGGTCGAAAGCAAAAATTAAGAGGAAGTATAGATGAAAATTCTGCTAAGCATAGATAAAAGGTCGATGTAATTATTTAGCACCTTTTTTAATCGCAGCACTTTTTTTAAGCAGCGTCGTTAAATCCATCGCATCAGCATCGTCGTCAAAACTAACTTTCAGGTTATATTGACATAAAGAATATATGGCCGAAGTTTCAGTATCAGTTGATTTTTTCGTTTCAAATAATTTACTGTTTAAAGGCGTCGATCGATGCGTAAGCGTTTGGCCGTATTAAATATCGTAATTGGAACGTTTTGGGCTTACTAAATTCTGCAAAACAACTTTTTTTATCAATTGGACAAAAAATTACCGGCTTGAAAAAATTCCGTTGTACCGAATTCTCAGCCTATCATAGCGTTTAATCCAATCGTATTGCGAATTAACTTTACATCAATTCCGTGTCGACCAATTGCACTCGAGGTTCGAGTGGAAATACGTCAGAAATAAAGAGAGAAGTCGACTGATCGAAGTCGTGAAAAGCCGCCGCGGCCGCATTCAATTCTATGTTATAAACTCTGTTCTAGTTAACTCCATTCGTGACTAGCGATTGTGACAAGTCGGCTTCTGTTAATTCCAAGCTTTTGTTCAGTCGAAATACTAAATAACTGCAGAGGTAAGATGCTTCTTAGAACAATGAACACTTTTCGTACTTTAATAAACTGCAAAATATCTTACAATTCGAGAATTTCGTTCTCATTGTTTTGCAATGTCATTCTTGGTTATACGACCATTCCGACGACTGTTATTTAATATTTCTTACATTATTTCACCACTATCATTTAAACAATTATGTTATCAATGTTGATAGAATTCGAGGTTTCCTATTTTTACTCAATTTTACAACTTCATCTGATGGTAATTGTTTACAATGTCAGTATAACCTCAAAATCGCTTAGTCCTGCAAATTGTTAAATAAAAGGCGTAAATGGTTTTTTTTATTTATGTTTCACAAACGTTATAGAATTTTGAAATAAATCGTGCAATATTGATTGATGGAATATTTTTCCCATCAACGTCTAAGCTTAAAAATATTGCCCATCAAATTACGCATATAACATGGGTAATTTGAAATCTGTACCAAGAATAAAAGAAGTCTGAAAAAAATAACAAAAGCAAAAATATATCTGTGGATCAGAGTGATCGTTAGAGCCTCGTTGAATTTATACCATGTTGCTACGCAAATCGGTTCCAAATTGGACAAAAAGTACTACATTGTACTTTTCTTCCAAATAGACATTAGTTTACCTTTTTGTGACTTGCACACCGCATTGGTTATCTATGAGTGTGAAAAGGAATTATAATGGAAAGAAAATATAAATAATATAGATAAGAAAGTAAAAAAAAAAATAAAAAATAAAAGAACGTATGATGAGAAAAACAATATCATTCTATCTCGTACCATTCAGTTGGACTGTATAGTCTTTCTAAATTTGCTAATTATAACACTATTTTGTAAAACTTGGAACTGCCCGCACTATGAACGCTTTATATATTTGATACACGTGCGTAACGAAGATTATTATCATTATTACTATTGGCAAATTTCAGATGTTCCTGACACGTTCGGAATACGATAGAGGGGTCAACACCTTCTCTCCAGAAGGACGTCTGTTCCAGGTGGAATATGCGATCGAAGCTATAAAGCTGGGATCTACGGTCATTGGAATTTCCACTTCGGAGGGTGTTCTTCTTGCTTCTGAGAAAAGAATCACATCGACGTTGATGGAACCAACGACCGTAGAGAAGATTTTCGAGGTCGACAAGCATATTGGCTGCGCATCTTCCGGGCTGATGGCTGATTCGAGAACGATGGTCGACCGAGCGAGGGCCGAGTGCCAGAATCATTGGTTCATATATAACGAAAAAATGACTGTCGAGTCCGCCGCTCAGGCTGTGTCCAATTTGGCTATACAGTTCGGCGACAGCGACGACGATGGCAGTGCCATGTCCAGACCTTTCGGTGTGGCGATTCTCTTCGCCGGTATTGACGAAAAAGGACCTCAACTATTCCATATGGATCCCTCCGGTACTTTTGTACAATTCGATGCTAAAGCCATCGGTTCCGGAAGCGAAGGAGCGCAGCAATCCCTACAAGAAGTCTATCACAAGGTGATAAATAATAATTATTCCATATTTTTTTCTATAATGGAAAATAAGGAAATCCCTGTAGAAAAGGTCTGAAAGAAACGGATAGAAACGCGCAAAAACCACATAGATTCAGATAGAGTTTTATATAAGATTCTATCTGAATCTATGCGGTTTTTGCCCATTGTTAATAGTTTCTATCAGACCTTTTCAACAGGGATATGACTTAAGGATGTGTGATACGTACAGTCCCACCAAAAGTGTGTACAAACAAGCGCTGAAGTGGTATAAGAAAATCGACAATTTATTGTGTTTTTTTTCTCTATTCAGTCAATGACTCTGAAGGAAGCGACAAAGGCAGCACTAACCATCTTGAAACAGGTGATGGAAGAAAAGTTGAACGACACAAACATCGAACTAATGACAATGACGCCGGGTGCGCTGTTTCACATGTTCACCAAGGAAGAGTTGCAGGAGGTGATTAAAGACATTGCTTAAAAATTTAACGATAAAAGTGCCGTTCATTCGCGTTTTGCGAACGATAAAAAAAAAAAATATACATACGTCGTTATAATAAAAAAATAAATCCGCCGAGTGAGATAAAAGTGCTTCGTTGAATGGCTGCATAATCATGTACAATGTATTTGGCGGATTTGGCGAACAGGTTTTTTCAATTAACTACTGGAGTTTCTTATTTTTACGTAAACCATCATCTCCAATTCATAATTAATATCAAATCCTGGCCGGATTCTCCAGCATTTTCCAGTTCCTATCCGCACAAATTTTTTTAGATACACATCAGAATCCTCGTGGATTCGCAACGCCCTTTTTTAATCCTTCCCGTTGTTCTGCTAACAATTTTCTTTCGGAATCATTGAATACAGATGGTAGAAGTCCTGCCGTCGTGGAGAGAAGATCCTTCGCGTCAAAGTTCCGATAGTTCTGCTCCGGTACCGAGGCCTTCAACATCGGTGGAAAACGCTTATTAAGGTTCGATACTCCAATAAAATGTTACGAATCCCTTCTTACATATTCCTATGTAATTATATTTTAATATAAAATAAATCGAATATTATTCATAATGTAACTTAATCGCTGCTTTCTTTGACGATATTAATTAGAAATAACGACAGTAACAGTATTTTATTTGATGGAATTTCTCTTTTACAGTATGAAATCCAGTAAAAATCACTACTTTCGTGATTTTTTGCAAATTTATTTTGAGAATAACTCTATTTTCCACGTTTTTGAGCTTTTTTAACCAAAATTTAACATAGCAGCGAAACACACTATAAAACAATGAACTTTCTTTTACACATAATAATACAAAACCTTGTATTATTATGTGTACAATTCCGTTTTTTATATTACGGAATAACTGTATCATAAACATAGGAAATTAGGTTTTTTTAAACCTCGCCGATCTTTTTTTTTTCGTTTTGTTTTCGAAATGTACCCTAAAGGTTTTCCAAGGGTTCCGAATTATTTTAAATTTTCGATTCTCTTGTAGGCATTTATTCCCATACAGGATTAATTATTTTTTTCAGAAAAAAGATATGCCGTATTACTAAGTAAAAAAGTCTTAGTTTATGAAAAAAGCAAATTGTTGTTCGAAATCGACAGTGTCTTAACACTTTCGAAAATCGACTAGTAATTTATCGAACGATGTTTGAAGGGTTTGCATCTCACAATTGTCTATTGCAAATTTTTATTGAAAAGTTAACAATTTTTCACTAAATATGCGTTATCTTCAGAAACGGTCATCGATATGTTATTTTCGATATACAGAGACTTTCGTCCTGCAAGTACCTTTTTTTCAAAATTCAAAACCATTTACAATCGCTTAATCACAGAATAACAAAAACTGGTCTGAAAAATAGAAGGAATATTTTAGTTTTTGCCGAACGTTGTCTTTATTGGCTATCCACGGCAAAGCTGTCGAGCATGAATGACAGACTGGAGGCGGACATAAAAAGGTTTATTTAAAAAAGAAAAAGAGATAAAAGGTGAATAAAAAGGAAACAGAAGCGTCAACGACGGACGGCGCGTGGAGTGGAAACGAGGCGGAGGTGACGGGCCGGTTCGCTTTCGATTACAGGGGCTTTTGAATGCGCGTATCCGAAATCAATAATTAATTTTGCTGGTGCGAGGTTTGAAGCGACGGAAGCGAGTGAGCGGGTCGACGTTAAGCGAGTCAGAAATGGCTCGGGTTCGGTGCCGCCGGGCCCTGCGATGTTCCGATAACGCCTCCCTTTTTATCCCGTCCTCACCCGGCCCGCCAGATTATTGGATATTATTCCATTTCAAGCGTTCAATCCCGCTACGATTCGCTCGCCCGGATTCCCAGAGGGTTCGCTCACTGACACTCACTGATTGTGAGAGACGTCCCAAAAATATAATAATAGTTATATACTTCTATTTAACAGCATCGAACGACCAAAATTTATGCATTACATGTGCCTTTCAAATCGTTATTATACTTCCAATAACGTTCCTGGCTCAATCAACTCGATATTTATCTTAAGGAGGTCAGTAAAATAAAAAATGCACAGAAAAATCTAAAATAATTACCGCGTTTTTAATAATTCATAAAAAACTCACATGAATTTTTTGAACTTCACCACATCAAAATGATACCCGCGCATAAAAATATGCTATCGCATATAAATTGTAACATTCTTCAGATGTTTAATGTGGCCGGTCTCGTGACAGAGGAAAAACAAGCTTCACGAATTTTTCTTTTTCTGTTCATAGTGTCAGAGACATAAATATTCGGAGACCTAGGTTCTTTATCATATTTGTGCAATAAAAAAAAATTGAAAAATAATATTGCATAACGATCATTGCATATACAACTAGAAACATAAGTCGATAATTTGTGATTTCGAAATATCACGATAATGGTACAGACAACTTATAATATTTTATTAAATAAATGAAGGAAATAGAAGAGAGCTATTCGGTTTGTTGTAAATTTTCAATTACGCTATTTCAAAGCTGCAAGTTCTCATAAAGAGAAGATAAAGGCGTAAAGTGGGAATCGTTTGGCAGCAGAGGTGAAAAGATAATGGTGGCTTTTTGGTGCACAATCACGGTTGTGAGGAGTGCCTAACGCTGACGATACGGGGGCTTTAAAAGGAAGCCTAGGCTACAATACATATATATACACACATATATATATAGATACAGGCATACAGTTACAGAGACTCGGAATCGAGGAGAACGGAGAAGAGGACTCTGTAATTAACAGCGATGAGAGAGCCAGCTCGGGATATAGTCCCGTTTGAGTCCCTGAATCCCCAGGGAGCCGACCCGTCGTATCAGACTCCGACACTCACTCCAGGCGAACACCGGCAGCGTTCAAGTTTCGCTACGATAATTGCCTTGCGCTTCACAGTCGCGCCCCGATATCTGTAGGAGAAGCGAGAGCTTACCAGTGATGGACGAAAACGTAACGCGAATCTGAACAAATCACTCCTTCTCAAGTGCCGATTTTTTAAAAATCGCAATAACAAATTTATCGGCAAACGTTACTAGAAAATATAAAGCTACCTCTATGAGGAAGTATGTTGATCAATTTTGGCTTGATTTGTAGAAAGCGAAAAATAATTAGGAAGCAATTTGCAAGGTTCTACTTTGCAGGCTTTTTTATACTCGGAAGAAATTTTTATAAAAATTCAAAGCGACGTGAAATTTTTACCGCTCGACCGATTTGTGTGAAATTGTCACTCAAAAATTGGTCAATGATAGTCCATATGGAAACTTAATTGGAACCCGATACGTAGTAATTTACATGAGCAAGTTAATGAAGCGTGTACGAGATTCGTTAGTCGTTTCATACTTAATTTCAGTGACTACATGCGTATCATAGCTATGGTCTTTTTATTATGTTTCGCTTATTTTCTATGAAGAGCACATACAAATATTATCACGAATTTCGGCTCATAAAGGAAGTTTTGTGGTGAAGGAAGAAAGAAAAAAATGCGGAGTCAAAGTGCAAGCTCTAATTTTTATTATACGTCATCATGATTGAAGAAATAAAATCGTGTTAATTAAAACGGTTTTTCGCAGCCATATTGAAACTCCTTAATTACTCGAGGATTTTTAGGAGGCAACGGATCTTCAACGCACTGACCTCCAATGCAAATCTGAAACATTTGTAAATGGTTTAGATTGCGGAGAACTTTTAATTCGATTTACGAGAATATATTATGAATTTTCAAAGTCGAATTGAAGAGGCGAACAATATTGACCTTATTATCACCACACGGCGTTCCTTGCAGAGCTGGACCAACGTTCCAAGGCGCTGGTATGTCATAACTGTCTGTATCAGCGCATCTCATGTTTAAACATCTATCAGCTGGATCCGAAGCCTAAAAATATGAGTAGTAGAAAAAAATGTGTGAATTTTTTAATCTGGAAATGGCCTCGGATCGTGAAAATAACATTTCTTGAAAGTGTTAAATGTTCCTGAATCAAAATGATGATAAAACTTGAGTTTTGGAAATTAAAGGTCCTCGGTCGATCACCTGCTAGTAATTTAAACTAAAAAAATTTCAATTTGTATTTTAATGGATGAATGAATTTTTTGCATAAAATCCAAAATATGGTGAATATGCTACTTAGCAGATTAGGGGTTCAAAATATTGTAAACCATCCAAGATTTGTTTTATTCCACCTTAATCGATCAAAAAAGGACTTGGAGTTTCTACAAATTATTGGATATTTTATTCTCTAACATTTTTCTACAATTCCATGCTGAACTTGAGAAGGTTCAACGTTTTAAGTACTGATATATTTTTTTCGAATGACTTGTTCTAGTGTTTAATCTTACACAAATATTCAATAGCTCTTGCATGTCTTCTGACATCGTTTCAAGGTATAATTTAGGCATTTTCAATCCTTTTTTACCTTGCGCGCTTTTATTATCATGTAAAAATATAAAAAAGGATCTCTTGATTTTCTATCTCCTGAGAAAAGTGTTCATCACTTACTTTCTACATTGCCAAAAAAAAATTGGCTTTCCCTTATTCTTACACAGTCTTTCTATCCCACGCAAAGAAGAAGAAGAAGAAGTATAATACTTAATCTTTTATAACAAATGTTAAATTCAAAGATATTTAATATTTTCATGACAACTCACTGCGCAAACTCCTCCAAAAGGTCCATGAAACCGACATTGCTCTCCAGGAGACATCTTTCTTCCAGCAAAGTATAGCCAGTCGTCAGAATTACGAGACGTACTGTTTACAGACGCTACTCCGATCAAAACCACGATGAATAGCATGCAATACGCCATGATGAATTATTGAATCTGTCGAATAAGATTATCAGATAAAATCTCCAATATTTTTTATATATTTTATGCATTTTCATATACATTTCTATATAGTAATTTCACAATTGTTTTTTCTCACCAATTTGTTAATAACATTTTGGGACTATTATTATGCGAAATCAATGTTTCATCACGTTTTATATGCATTATTTTTTTCCGATATTTATCCCATCGGGAAGTGATCGAAATTGTTTCTGAAACTCACTTTTGACAGGACTGTATGTATCATTCATCCTTAAGTTACAACGGCTAATTAACGTCTTATGCAAATGAGCACCGTTTTTATCCTAAAGTGGTAATGAATAACGTGTACGCCACATGTGCTTGTATATGGCTCCAATTTTACCATCTGTTATCGATATTTTCTTTCTCATCGTTTTCGGTTTACTTAGAACCTACTTTATATTTAATACTATCCAGATAAAACAACGAGCCGCTCTGCGTGTCGGTAGAAATGCGTTATGTAGGGCAGAATTGTGACAACATGACGGGTTACAATTCTACATTGTACCTGTACGATTTTAGCACGATTAAAAAGAAAACTGACCGCAAAAATTAAGTCAAACCGAATATTGGATTACCTTCCTAAAAAAATTGGGATACAAAGAAATGCAAAATTTGAGTTAAGAAAAATTTATATCCAATATTTTCGGTTAAAAAATAATTAATATTAAAATATGGCTGAAGGACTTCGGTCGATGGGCATTTGTCAATAGCGAATAATTTATAATGTACAGGAAATTTTAAGTATTATTACAACTATGTAAATGAATTTTCAATACATTTACATACTACTACTATTAAAATAATCCACTATTTCCTTATATATTTTTCGATAGAAGGAATACTATTCGAAATCGATTATAATTTACCTTCCGCTGAAGGTGATAATATATTTTCTGCATTACGATCCCTATTCGTGAACTTTTGATTAATGAGTATGTGCTAAATTTGTGTGTTCCTGAGGCCCTTTGATGGTTTTTTAACTGGAGCATCCGTTTTTAACACCTGTTCCCATCGAAGTGTATTATATGCAACGGTAAATGTGCCGGTATCATGCATTATTTATCTAAATAGAGTCGCGGCGATAATCGTTATTAAATTGCGCCGTACGGAAGATCCGCACTTGGAGTGTCCGTAATCGAGGCATCGAGGTTTTTAAAGAGGTTTCGTGGAACCCTTTTAAATCGTGACTCTATTAATTTTATACGATTTTTATTTCGACGGTTTTTGCTCATTTCTTATTTTGTTTGTATTTTTTTTAAGCTAAAAAATTCTACTAATTTTATATCTTATTTTTATGCGCACCCAGAGAAATGGGTCTGAAGGGCTTATTTCAATCGATTATAGGGTGTATTTGAAAATAATGAAATTTTATTCAGATCAGATAGAGCTTATTTCGATCAGATGAAATTTTATTTACATCAAATAAAGTTTAATTTAATTGAATAAAATACTATTAGGCAGGCCATTAAATAAATAATTTATTTAATGGCCAGCTGGCCATTGATAAATTATTATTACTAATAGTATTTCATTAAATAATTATTACTAATAGTATTTCATTGAAAAAAAAAAATAATCCTCTTTTTCACTTCTAAAATAGAATTGAGTTTTAAAAATTTCAAGTTCGTTCAGCATTGTTAATATACCGTTTATAAATTTCACATCATAATTGTATATTAAGACTTAACGAGCTCAAGCATAGACACTTCAAATACTTGAAAACTACATTTCAAGTACACTTTTTTGCAGAATAAGGTGATGAATATAATAGACAGTATTTTAATACAATGTTGCTAATATTTAATTTTACAATTTTCATATTAAAACTTAACGAGCTCACGCATTGACACTTCAAATACTTGAAAACTACATTTCAAGTACACTTTTTTGCAGAATAAGGCGATGAATATAATAGACAGTATTTTAATACCATGCTGCTAATATTCAATTTTAGTTATAAAGTAAAAATTCGTCAATTAAGTTTTCATTACCGTGTATGTTCACCTCACGACTTCAGGTCAAACTGTATTGCAATCTGCAAGTGCCAACTATTAATCCTTGCTTCATTATCTTCCACGTTGTATGTATTCGACATGTGATCCCTTAAGTAAATAGACGAGTTGTTTGATTTTATACATGACATGTGATTTCTAAAGTCAGTAAACGAGTTATTTGATTTTATACATGACGTATGAAATGAGGAAAAAAATAAAAGCGGAACGATCTTTAATTCGTTTACTCAGATGATTCTATAAAACACTGGCATTGGTGAATATTTAAAAATTCATTGGTGATTTTAATTGGTGATGAGTCGAATTCTGTATTTGAAGATCAAGCGACAATCGACAGATCATTCACGCGAATGTAATTTCTACGCTCATTGATGAATGATTTCCGAATGACGAGACCTTAATGAATGTATATGGAAATACGGAAGAATCGCATCTTCTGTTCTCTGGAAATAAAATGTGTGTTTTGTCAAAAAGAAATAATTGTAAAATACTTTATCAATTATTAGCTCCAAGTGATAAGTCTGGTTGGATCAATAAAGTGAAAAACTAAACGAAATTATGGGACATAATAGAACATTTCCCCAAATTCAGAAATCTGGAATTTTTGTACTCTTTGGAATGGAATTATTTTTTTTCATAAATTTTAACACTTTGAAGAAAAAATTTGAGACAATAGCTTGTTTTTTTACTTAAAAATGTTTTCAACTTTTATTAATTTTTATTTTTATTTTAATTATTTTCCAATTTTCATTTTTATTTGTATTTTTATTGTTTTTTTAACGTAACATTCTGAACATATTTTCTATGAATCGCATTTTCCCCACGAAAACAAAAGCCCTTGCAGAAGAAAGCAATATTTCAGATACATTTGATAACTTTTCCTCTTCCGTTTATAAATTTTCGGATAGTTTTTTATAGAAAAAAAACAGAATCAAAACCCGGCCCACTTTAGTTTTAGGCTCAAAAATTTTCTAATGTCATGCACAATTTGTGTGAATTTTTTCAGATTTTTCAATTTGGGCTAAAATATGTCAGCTTTCAAAAATCGCAAAAAAAAAAAATTGGAATGAAAAAAATCTGAAAAAATTTCGCAGTACTTTTTGGAGTTGGTGCAATAATATAAAAAAATTTCGGGCAAATCCGGGAGGTCGAGAGGCCGATCCAGGTCGAAATGGTATGTAATGCTCCATATGCTTCATATATAAAACGGATTTGAATTGAACGATGAAAAATGAAGAAGACGAAAAAAAAAAAAAAAAAACGCGGAAGAATGCCCGGCGCCTGGGCGCTCACTTCCTAGTTATTAGAGGGCCGTCGGTCTCTCACAAGGCTACTGCGCGTTAGAAAACCGGAAATATCCACAAGCCGTGTTATATCTACGTAGGAAGAGGTTGGCACTTACGTACCAGCAAAAGCCGGCTATAATTCACGCATGGCAGAATCGTCGCGATTTTTTTCACTTTCACAAAAGTAAGTGAGTACTACCGGCCGAGTACTCGCACGTATACGGGTATACGTCGCGAAATTGTGCAAGATGAACAGCGCACCTATCCAGATCGGACAACGTTGCGAGGATTATAGTCGTGGATATGCAGTCCAGTGCCCAGTCATGCCTCTTCGGCCATGAGTTTCTCCGATGCTCGCTGCGACACACATTGCTGCATCATTTTTATATATTAATCTTATTTCTACACCCAGAGAAATCGGTCTGAAGAGTTTGTTTCAATCAATTATGAGATGTATTTCGAATGGATAACATTTTATTTACATCAAATAGAGTCGATTTCGATCAGATGAAATTTAATTTAGATCAAATAGAGTCTATTTCGATCAGATGAAATTTTATTTAGATCAAATAGAGTCTATTTCGATCAGATGAAATTTAATTTAGATCAAATAGAGTCTATTTCGATCGGATGAAATGTTATTTAGATCAAATAGAGTCTATTTCGATCAGATGAAATTTAATTTAGATCAAATAGAGTCTATTTCGATCAGATGAAATTTTATTTAGGTCAAATAGAGTCTATTTCGATCAGATGAAATTTAATTTAGATCAAATAGAGTCTACTTCGATCAGATGAAATTACATTTAGATCAAATAGAGTCTATTTCGATCAGATAAAATTTAATTTAGATCAAATAGAGTGAATGAATAACAAGTTCAATGAATGTATTTAAACATTTTCCAACTTCGCGAAAATACTACACTACACATTTTCTCGAGATAAATACGACAAACATAAATAAAAATTCTATGAATTTCGAAGTGTAATCGTTTTGCTTGAGAATATTTTTTAAATTCACGTTTGTATAAGAAAGTTAAATCTCTTGGTAGCGATGCATTCGTGACAAAAAGTGACAATGTAGATCTTAAAATTATGGCCTTGTTACCACTGTTATTATATGTATACACATTTAAAGAAAGTCGCAAAGACAATTTTGAGAATATCTCTTCTAATATTCCAAACACAGAGTTTTAAACACATTGAGTTTCTCAGTTAATTGCAGTAAGTTGTGACATCAGGCTCAAGTGGATCTCATTCATCTCATATTTCAACGCCCATATTTGTTGTCCTTTATGGAATGCTTTCTGCAAGAACAGTCAAGACTTCGGACGAGATTATATCGTGGTTTACGTTTCGCATAAAATAAACAGCGGGAATCCCTTTCACTCTTCTCACTTGTAATTCAAAAGCGCACGCTCGATTTATCCTCGTAGTACAAAGCTAACTCGACGATCTCAATTCCCATAGATGCAACAGCATTAGCAGTGCACACACAAGCAAAGCCCTTGGTTGGTGTACATTTCCGACGGTTCTCTACCGTTTGCGTGTCAATGGTTTTCGATCAACACACGGCAAGAGCAACAAGAGTAATTAGAGTGATTACAGTCGTGCGAGTCACGCGCTCAGCGAGATCTCTTGGATCGTTTTCCACGCCCGATGGTTACGAAAAGTGGAAGTGATGCCGCATTTGTGTGCCTAGAAACTTCGGTGAAAGCAATGCTTTCATGATCCTGTGCGGTTTATACCACACGCCTACCGTCTAATGTAACGGAATAGGGCAAAAAACACATTTATTGGCCACTTAAGACCGCCTGAGCATAGTTATTGGCATACTCATTACCATTATCGACCCTGATTTGTCTGTTTTTAGATATTCATATTTTTCGGGTTTCATTTCCCACAGATATGACGATATTATTTTTGAACAAATCCAGACATGTCATTGAATGTATTCCTTTCAATGTATCAGGTTGACATTGACTGTGTCTCGTTTTCATTGTATATGAATTATTACGAGTACAATAATTGCATATGGATTATCGTGGGAAGTCAAGTACAGATATGGCTAATAACTACATCTTTTAATTGACATGTCGTACGCAGAGATCCATAATCCATATGCGATTGAATGGAAGCCAGCGGAAGCGAACGATTAAGAATCTCATCGGACGAAAGTGAACACCCGGAAATCCAGTTTCACTTGGTGAATAACATTCGTTTCGTTCCACCGAGTTTCACTTTCGCCGCAGAAACCGATTTTTTTTTTTCGTTTGTTCAAAGGGCAGTAAATATTCGTTTTGTTTAAGGTGTAGACATTTATTGCAGAGTCTTTGATACAAAAATACAAAAATCGTCGAGTTACATAAAGGACCGACGTCTCAAGGCTTTCTCCGTCATCGTATACATACAAAATATGTTTTTATTATTTTACAGTAGTACATAACAGAGTTCGTTATTGCGAGCATACTTTTTCGGCAGTCACGTATTGCCGGAGCCGATATATTTTTTTTTTGCGATCTTACGTACACGTGGCATCGCGGCAAAACGATTGTATCACATATTATCTCGATTGTCCGGAAAGACACGGATAAAGAAAGAGTAGAGAGCGAGCAATAATGGTACATAAACAGGTACAGTTCCCATAAGAAAATGATAACCCACAAGCGATGATAATAACACCAATGACAATTCACCGACGAATCACCATCTCTTACAATTTCATTTCTTACGGTACAAACGGACATTGAAACGAAGACAAATAAAAAACAAAAATCAAAATTGCTCAATTCCGAAAAATCTCATCTCCAGATTAATTTTCTCTAAACTGAAACTGAAAAATACGATCGTACGTGGTAGTAAAAAAAAAAAAGAAACTTAAACGAAAATTCATCAGCGATCAACCGTGATGAGAGTAGGATTCATAGCCGCCGCCATCACCGCCATGTCCGCCATAAGATGGCTCAAAGCCTCCGGATTCTCCGCCATGACTGCTTCCCCCAAAATCGTAACCTCCGCCACCGCCACCGCCACCATGGCCATGGTGTTCGTGATGTACATGAACCGGTACTGGCACAGGTACCTTTACGGGGTAGGGCACCTCCTTTTCAACTGGATAGGGCACTTCCTTTTCAACTATGTAGGGCTTGTCAACTGGTACCTTAACATGAACGGGATATGGTTTCTCAACAGGTACAGGAACAGGCTTGTGAACGGGATAAGGCGCGGGCACGGGTACCTTTACGGGAACTGGATAGGGTTTGTCAACGTGAACGGGATAGGGCCTGTCGACTGGTACCTTGACCTCGTAGGGCACGGGTTTGTCAACCGGTACCGGATAAGGTTTCTCGACGGTAACTGGATACGGTTTGGGTACGTGTACGGGATAAGGTCGGTCAACGGGAACCTTGACCTCATAGGGCACTGGTTTTTCGACCGGGTACGGTTGGGGCACAGGGATTTTGACCTTGACCGGGTAGGGCACGTGCTTTTCAACGGTGTACGGTTGGGGTACCGGTACCTTTACGGGAACCGGTACGTGTTTCTCTACGGTGTAGGGCTGTGGCACGTAGACCTTGACTTCGTAGGGCTTGTCGACTGGGACCTTGACCTCGTAAGGGACCTTTTTCTCAACGGTGTACGGCTGGGGCACGTGTACCGGGACCTTGACGAACACCTTAACCGGATAGGGCACTCGCTTTTCTACGGTGTACGGTTGTGGCACTCCGACCTTGACTTCGTACGGCACGTGTTTCTCGACGACGTAAGGCACGTGCTTGGTGACCTCGTATGGTACTGGTACCTTCTTCTCAACCGTTACCGTTTTTACGTGCTCCTCGTGGCCGTAAGACGCTCCGCCGCCGTATCCACCGCCGTATCCGCCGCCGTATCCGCCACCGTGTCCGCCGCTAAAATCACCGTAACTGTGGTGGAGACCTCGTTTTTCGGTCTTCTTTTCGACACCGGCAGATTCTGAGGTTTCCGCCACTGGCGCGTCGGTCTTGGCCTCTGCGGCGGCGCATGCGCACTGCGCCAATGCCAGCAAAGCCACAAGGGCTATGTGGATCTGCAATTATAAAAGGACCTTTTTTGTACACTGTCAGAAATTTTTTTACGAAAATTAGTATTAAGTATTGGAATTTTTTTGCAGATGCGGGTTTATTAAATTTAAAGAAATGTTTATAAAATTAATATACCGTATACTAAAAATTTCATAGTTGTAGTGTTTATAATGAGTTTTTAAAAATTTTTTACAACATATCCGTATATTGAATTAAAATTCATACATTGTATCTGCGAAAAGACTTTCAATGCATATATTAATTTTTGAAACATTTTTAACAGTGTAGTAGTAAACGAAATTTTATTGACCCTATTACATTGTGAATATAGAAAATTGTTTTTCCATAACTTTAGAGGACAATGAGAATTCATAGTAAAATTTTTAAGCATCAAGTAAAGATATATTTTCTCAGTATATGTGAAAAAATATATATATCTTTCGTTTACATTTAAAATGTGCAACTTTTTAACGGGGTTTGCAAGAAAATTTATTTAAACGTGCACTTCAGAGTATCTGTAATATAAACTCCACTGCCTGACAGCAAATACATACAACAATGTGAGATTGTTATTATTCACTATATCGACAACTGTTCTTTAGATCATTGCGACACTTCACATATTTTTGATATACGTAATACATGAATATACTTTAATTTAAAAAAAATCGATGTTCGATCAACATTAATCCACCAACATTTTCGATCGCTAGACAATCCGAATGATTGTCGGATTATTCACTTTGTCGCGAAGAAATCTGATTCGTATTTGGCGCCAAATGATTATGACAATTATATCAAATTCTGTGATCAACTTGTTTTTATTGCAGGAAACACTGGCGCGTTAAAAAAACAACAACGAATTGAAAAGTGAAATTTCATTAAAGTTGATGGTCGAAAATGTCACTTTCTACTTCCGGTAGATTCGCGTACGACGCAATTAACTTGGAGCACCGGTTTAATAGTCTATCACGATAAACGGAGTCATCGCAGTCCCGGAGTCTTACCTTCGTTTTCATCCTGCGGCTTACGTGTGTTTTAGTGTGGTGCTTAACCACTGACTGAACCACTTCGTTTTCTACGCCCAGTCTTATATACTCCTCGGCATAATAGCGCGGCACTTTCCCTGCACCTCATCGCTTATATTATATGCGTTTCGTGTGTATTTGCAAAAAGCATCCGAGCGTAAGACGGAGGGGCGAATATTAAAGGTGGAGATGGTATTATAACGGTTGTGGGGGAAACGATACCTCGATGGGAATTCGTATTTCCATCGTCTTCTAATAATTCAAAGAATGTATAATAGCGTCGAGACAGGATACAAAACTGGAGTGTTTCTGTCACTGATGTTACCGATTACGAGAAGGGGAAAAATATACCAAGTCCGTACAATTGTACCGCGAGAACGTGAGATGATGTAAAGAACCTCGACTTTCCAATTTTTCGTACTACTGTAGTGGCGTAATGTATTCTCATCCCGGACCCGCGTATAATCTATATTTATCTACTGATCTCCGATTTATATTATAATGTATTCGTAAAAAGTAAATTAATCGCGAAATTATAGCGCTTATCCATTTCGCATTCATGTTTAGACCAATGTTGAATAAATTTTAATATCGCAACGTGCTCTTCGACCCAAATTGTGATGACGACGGTTTTTGGTCGAAGAAAAATTGAATCGTGGCCCATTTCAATAAAACGACGCTCGATCTCTCAGCGCTGAAAGAATTATTTTGATGCGACTGGATCGGCAGGAAGATTTTCGATTGGGCAGATGTATACATTTTTTTAATTACTGTTTGTGGTTACAAGAAAAAATTTGAGAGAAAACGAGGTTACGATCAAAGTGTTGAAATATCGTTGATATTTAATTTTCTCAAATTGAAAATCATGTATTGCATGTTGATGAGATTGGATTCACGATTGAAACCATCTATAGACATTGATTTTGGATCAATTTGCAAGTAAAAAAGGGATGTAACAAGTAAAAATGCTCGTAACGAAAAGTTATCAGAGTTGTTTATGGAACTATTTTTGTTTATGTTAAACAGGCTATAATTATTGAACGATCAATATTACGAAATATCTAGGCTGTCAATTTGTGAAGTATCTTTTACAAAACGAAATAAGCTATCACTCAGTGTAATCGGTAAAGAATTACAGACGATATTTGGAAATAACTAAACAAAAAAGTGTCCTATTGAAAAAAAAGTTAATTGGTTAATCTTTATGCAAATTCGTCACTATTAATCTTTCACTGGATTAAGTATACATGCTTCAATACAAATCACCCTTCACTATTGTTTTCTAACGCATTAAACTTTGAAGAATCAATTACGAAAATTGATCACTGATTCGACTTCGATAGTATCGTCACCGAATCTCCTCAATCATTCGATTAATTCGAATCATTAGAATAATGAGATGCGTACACTATCCGCATACCTTTCTTTTTAGTCGGAAAGGAGAAGAGACGACTTTGGAAAGAAAAAGAAAAAATCGGAACTACTTCCTCAATTCCAAACGTTCGATATTCGGACGCTCGATGATCATTTGATGGAGAATCAAATTCGCGGGGACGGCAGAGGAGAGACTTTCGTTCGGAGAGTTTGCAATTGGTATTTCTGGCGAAAGTAAAGACGTGGGACAAAAAATGTCAGGGCTCAACTCGACGAGGAACCAGTTTAAATTCAATGACGAGAATACGATGGGGAAAAAGAAATATAAGAAAGAAGAGGGGCGCTGAAGGAAGATAGAGAGAGAGCGAGAGAGAGAAAGAGAGAGAGAGAAAGGTACTTATAGTAGAGATAGTTCGAGAGGCGCGCTCCAGACTCGAGCATAGACCGCAAACGTAAGAAGCGTTGAGGAAAGACCAGCGGCGAGTCTACATCGCACTAATTACTATTGCCCGAGAGGAGATTTAATTCCGGTCTGCCTCGCAAGTTCATACCGTGAAAATCGGGATGACTGTCGTAACCACGCCGCGATATGCGTCGAATCTCCAGCGGATATAGTTAATGCACTTGTCCATAGACCCAGAAAAAAAATCTAGTTAACAAAATTATATGAAATATAAATGGAGTATTTCATAAAGTTGGCGAATATGCAATGTATGCAAATGAAAAAACGTTGTTCTGACTTTGACCGTTGCCGGAATTTGTTATGGCCGAAAAATCAGGGTATTCGATCATTTTAATACGTTTTTTTGTTGTTGCCATCGTGCAAGAAAAATAGTCACGCACATATGTTTTTTGTACTCATAAACGGAAACGGGTTAACACCGTTGATCCCAGCAAAGAAAAGGTTCAGGTTACGTGAAGGGTTAAATACGATATGGCATCTTCTTGAAAGTGAGCGAGGGTTGTTTGGCACTGACTATTATTATCGGCTCCCACGAGTCTGCGATTATAAATGCGAGTATGTAAGTTCAATAATTGCGGAGCGGCACCAGAAATCCGAGCGGGCACTCAATTGTTCCGTCGGTTAACGGGCGAACAGGCGCGTGGCTATGTACCTGACCGTAGAATGTCCAATGCCGCGTGTTTAATACCGTTGCATGTAAGACCACCATTTTCCAACTGAATCGTGATAAAGCGTAGCACTTTTGAGTGATTAATCGCCGGGGCACACGTCGAGTATCCCGTCATATCTTCACGGACGCCCACGTAACACAGAAAACTCACGACAATACGAGAAACCATTGGCACGTTTTAAGGAGGTTCGTCAGTAAGATTGAAAGTGCACAGAAAAATCTGAAATAATTACCGCGTTTTTAATTATTCATAACAAACTCACATGAATTTTTTGGGAATTTTCGTCTACATCGTATACACAAAATTAATTTTTTTATGCATGCATTTTGACATGGGCTCTTATGGCTTATTTACGAATTAAAAAAAATAATAAAAATTGAAAATTTTTTTCACATCGTTGAATTTTTAATTATTTGGTGGAATTCATTCTTTTTTTTTCAATTTTTTTTTATTCGTAAATGATATATACATATATATAAATGACGAATAAAAAAAGTGGAACCGAAAAAATCGTTGCCAATTGTGTGTGAAAATCCTCAATTTTTTTTTTTTTTTTGGGACTGTCGTTTGAGATGTCGATACGATTAATTGTTCCCGAGATATCATAGGTTAAATGAAAAATGAAAAATATGGCATTACGCCAGAAAAAAATTTTAAAAAAATAAAAATTTGGTATGTCACAATTTTTATTTTAATTTTAAGTTTGTCGACAGTGGACTGACTAGCTTAACGTGAAAGCGTTTTAGCGGGGAATGAAAGAGTAAAGCGCTATGTAGAATTTGCTGATGCTCCTTTAGTTTCTTCTCAACCGTTGCAGAAACTTCATCCTCTAAGCGATACACCACCTGCATGCCTCGATAAATTATCCTCTAGCTGACGGTGCTTGGCTCATTCCTACGATTTGCATTGTTAATTGCCTTCGACATGTGCTCGAAGACCTATACTTAATGTGGATTAGTCAATAGCTGTGTTGTGTTAGCTGCTTGGATGCTGCGGGCAATGGAGGTCAACTAACAGGTTTCGAACATGAATTAAGGATATATAATACGTAAAGTCCCGCCAAAAGTGAGTTTCAGAGACAATTTCGATCTCTTTCCGATGGGATAAAAATCGCAAAAAAACAATGCATATAAACCGTGCTGAAAAGATTGATATTGCATAATAATAGACCCAAAATGTCATTAACAAATTGATGAAAAAAAATTTATAATTCGAATCATTGGCGCTACCATTTGAGTTCCAAGAAAAATACAATGATCGATTGGTTAGATCAACTCATTTCTTGCTTATGACAGCTAATCTTTTCTTTCCGTGTATGCATCCGAGTTTAACAACCCGTATTTTGAATAATTTATACCAAAATCAATATTATAATGATCCGGAATGTTGGAAAAATCTGAAGATTCGTAGAAAGTACCCTTAAGAGTTGATTTATACTGTTCGCTGACCCTTATTGCCTCTTCTAGTAGCAGACAAGGATTGGATAGAAAGGAAGGAGACGGTTGTTCCTGGGGATGCTGCACACCAGGCGTATCATGTTTCTGGGCCCAACCCGTTCGTTATTACTACACAGTCTACTGTGCATTTTACCGCAGACGCGAGAAGCCTCCGGCAACACTAACTTTCGTGGTCCTTAATTGAAAACGAACGAATTAAACGTGAACGCTAGCGTTCACTCGTGTTCACGACGCGGGCATCGTAATTGGAAACTTTTACATTGCGTGTGCTCGAGGAGTTCGTCTTAGTTCGCCGTCGAATTACCCAACCGTGAATCCGAAAGAGAATTTTCTACCGCATGGCTACCGTCTTTTTTTAAAATTATTTTTATTCACTTTGGCATAAACTATGTATGCAGTCTGCGAAGCATCGCGACTCCTAAATACTTCAGGTTCAGTTGGTTGCAGTTCAATCGGTTTGGTAGCATATTAGCTACCAAATTGTCCATTAGCATATTTGCTAATGGACAATTAATCGTTTTAACGCTGATACACGACAATTACCGTAAAATGTTCAACAAAACTTTTCACTTGAGCGGAAAATTTTACAGTCAGGAAATAGATAAAACATATTGGTATGGAGTATTAATGTTAATTGTAAGCAGTAAAAATAGAAGCGAAGCTGAATATAATTGCGGAAATCATGGAGATGCGTAATTGGTGCAAACATGTGGATGTGTGAAAGTAAATTTCTTCCAAGACATTACATAGTCCAGAGTTTAAGCGATAACTGGATTATTGTAATTTCTTTTTGGGGATAAAAGTGAAGGGTACGTCTCCTTCTGGCGTGTCAACTTTCCCCGAAAGTGCACACCGTTGACTGCATCAGGTATATTTCTTATACATATGCAGCGTGAGGAAATGTGGCATCTTAACGATCCGACATACTTGGCCCAAGCATTAATGCCTTGGCGTCACGAACTTTTTGAATTTGGGCGTAATATTCCCTGTAGCAATATTTAGCCACCTTTGTTTTACATTTTTTTCTCATGTACTCGGAAGGTCTGATGATTGAGATGTTCTGGTCAACTGACGTGTGCCATGTACTTTTTATTCCACGCGATTCCTACTTTGTAACAGTTTTTTTTAAAGGGTTAAGAATAATCGGAATTTTACATTGTTCAATTTCTTCGAAGTAGCCAAAAGTCTCATGATTTTCAACAAAAATCGAATAACATGATAAAATGATTTACGGAACGACTTAAGTATGTTGTGCTGTTTTAGTTATTGGCCTCCTATTCTTAATCACTAGCAAGAAAATAATTATACTCCTTGTTTAAATTTCATACGTATACTTTAAGCTGATAATGATTTAAAGGATTTTTTTTTGTGGGAGTTATAAACTAAGGAAGTAACAGCAGCGGCAATTAGAGTCTCTACAATGTAAGTTAAGAACAAATCACTGGAGAAAATTACGTAAAGTATGCGAAGCATTCAAAGTTAATTGATACTAATTAAGAAACAGACGAGGAGGTTTAATTAATTATTTTCGCTCAAAGTAATCACGTTACTTTTTTTACTTATTCTCGAAACCTGATCATAAAAATGTCAATAATAAATATTGACCGAATATTGATATTGATCAATTGAAAATTGACAATATTAAAAATATTGATCGAAATTTGGAAAGAAATTTCTAATAACACAAAAGATTGTATAAAAAAAAGGAATTAGCCTGCGAAAAAACATTTTTACGGTACTTTTCTTTTCAAATTTTTTAATTATCGAATGGTTCATCCCTTATGAAATAAAAAGCACAATTTGGTATCCTTAGAATATTTAGTTAAAAAAACTTTCTCAGCAAAACTGCAATTTTATTCCACATGTCTAAAAATTATACATTTATTTAGACCTTGAACACGGATTTACTCTTAATTTTATCCAGAGATCATAATTCCTGAGGTAAAGAAAGCAAAAAGTATAAAGTTCAAACATTAAGTTTATTAATATTTTGTCCAATAACTGAAACCACAAAAAATGATGATACTATTGACCTCCAATTCATTTCGTGGTAATCAAAATAGCGAATGGCTGAAATAGCGAATTTCACAATGATGACCATTCTATAGAATCAGCCGTTCCAATTTCAAAATTCGCTATACCAACAATTCACTATTTTGGTCTCGATATTTTGAGCCCGACTCATTCACGTGGTTAACAAAAAATCACCTGCTCTTTAGTCAACTTTTAATGACACGGTAAAAAGTATAACTGCTATTATTACACGAATAGCATGATTACAAGGAGGGCCAATAATTGTCTAGGAGATTATCGGAGTCATAATCGTGCGTTGAAAATTTATCCTCCTTTTCCGAGTCGCACGCGTCGGTACGGATGCACAGGAAAATGGTTGGGCACCTGCGGCAAGCCGAAAAGGACGGTTCCGGTGGATTTGCCGTGGCGAAGAAGAAATCCTCATGCACCTGCGATGCCCTCTCGCGAATAGTTTCACTTTGACGTCGGTGCAGCCTTCTTCGCGACTAATGCCGAGTTAGGGAGTGGGGCACAGGATGATCAGAGAAAGATCGGTCTGCGCGTTTAAATGACCGCCGGAACAAGGACTGGCGGTGATGGTTTCGGCCTGAATGTCCCTCTATCGGGGCTTCGGGGCACGCGCGCCTCCGTGACGTGAAACGCGACCGACTCCGAGAGGTTTGCCTCACTTTGCTCTTCAGGACCCACTTCAATTATGTCCCGAATTTTGAGCTAATCGGAATTTCAAATCTCTCGGTTAACGTCTAAGCGCCGTCGTACCACGTACCGTGAGGTCTTTTTTTTCTTTTGTCGTTGTTATTTTTATTTATTTCCCAAAGTAGAGGATCATCAGCTTTTTCAAAGTTCTCGTCATTACGTGTGGCGTTGCATCTGCAGGCGAGCGGAGTTGCAAAGAAATCAATCACTGACATTAAAATGTGCCTAGAGCGACAGGCTGCAAAATGTCCGACAAAAAGGTCGATGAAGGGCTTACATTGTGCATCGAGAATAACCGATTATGTCGGTTGTACATCCTAATTATCGACAAAGTAAGACCGGTGGATGGCTCATGGTGTTACAATAATTTGAATTCTGTTGGGTATATGTTCGGGCGAAGGATGGCACGCAACAGGATCAGTACAATTTGCAGAGAATCGGAGTGTGAAGCCGCATTCGGGTCGTTGAAGAATTGAACAGGGGATATTTCTGGCCATTTTTACCCCTGAAGTCGTCGGTCTCTTGATGGACCAAATCATGCACCGATTAAAAGAATTGTAATACCAACCGAATTTGCGGTTACGCCATTTGATAATCTGAAAAAATTAGGAGAGAGTACTTTCGAGTGGTACTAAAATGTGTCCTATTATGAGACTAATCAAAGAGGTTTGACAAAAAAGTGGCTGAATTTCGACGAAGAATCCCTCGCAAGTATGAACGCTTGGGTTTCTGGTCCAATTTAGACCTCAAAAATTTATTAAATTCTTTCAAATTACGTCAAAGTTTATTATAGTTTTTTTTTAAAATTTTTCTTCCAAGTGAAAGACATCCTCTATCGAACTGATTATTATTTTTTTCTATTTTCACTTACCAATTATGAATAAGTACGCAGAAAAGCAAACTGGCAAACTTAGAAATTTACGGTTTTTTCGAAAACGGAATAAAAACGAAAGTGAAAAGTGAATCTATTTGTAAGCATCGTTTCGGTCCATAGAGGGCCTCGTTTAAATGCTGCGTACCAAGGGCTTTACCTTCACATCGTAAAGCAAGGTTCACATTTGTTAAAGATAATAATTATCGACTTGGCTACTCATGTACTTTGAGGAGTGCGGATTACGCGTTGGCTCGACGTGAGCGCACTGTATATTACTCACGGACGCAGGTATTACAACGTGTCGTGATTATGTTGAACCCGGTAAAGTTGAATGCGCCCAACGATCGAGTATCCGAGATCCGATAGCCAATTACCGGGTACACGACGTCCGGCTTGTCCAGCTTCATCGACGTCCTCAAAATACGTCCGACGACAAGACGTCGATCTCCCAAACTATATGAGCTCTCTCGCAAGCTCTGCTACATTCTCAATACATATATAACCACCAAGTATCAATACTTTCTTCACATTCATTTTCGTCAGTCACAGTAATTACATGCTTGTCGTTCGTGGAACAAATATTAAGTCATCTTGCTCGAATTCTCAAGTGCTCACGTTGATTTCTCTCCAAATTGGCATTAATCTCACGGTGAGAGGTTATTTAGAAAAAAAAAATGAAAGCTACAGTTACGAAACAATAATTATTCAAGCAACTATTCGAGTGATTGTAATATCGGGTTTTTTTAAAAATATCTTATACAATTCTTATACTCATTTATTTTTGTTATTATTATCATTATCTTTTTGTATCGTAAATTTGTATAAAAAATCGATGTAATTGGCTTTTCCGCACGGGACTTTTTTCTTTTTGGTGAAGTTTGAACTCTGATTTTTCTGGGATCATCATGAGCCCTTTAAGGATGTATGATACGTACAGTCCCGCCAAAAGTGAGTTTCAGAGACAATTTCGATCACTTCCTGGTGAGATAAAAATCGGAAAAAAATAATGCGTGTAAAACGTGCTGATAATATTGATTTTGCATAATAATAATCCCAAAAAGTTATCAACAAGTGGGTAAAAAAAAACTTCTTTCCCGACAGTCGAACAAAACTTATACGGATAATTATATACATTTTTCTCTTTTTGACAAGTGGTGAGGTTTGCCTGCCGATTGTACCAACACTGCAAAAGACTTTAACTTAAGTAAAAACTCTCAAGAGCGAACGAAACATTAATTTTCATGTATTATATATATTTCTTAATGTACAGTATTTGGAATACTACACTCTCGTTATTTAGTGAGAAAGAGAGAAAGAATTTTTTTTAAATGTACATTTTCTATTTATCCGATTCGTGAGTCTTGAATACAATCTATGTACAAAAAATTCTTATAATTAAATACACACGTTTATTTTCCCGATTATCCACGAATTTATCATAACTTCGATAAGAATTACCTGTCATTGAATATATTTAAAATTAAATATAAAAATATCAACGACCATCTGCATAATAATTGTCTTGGTGTTCATCACTTACATTCGGGAATATCTCACGCTAGAGGCAGTAATAAATTTTTCTATTAAACTCGCGTAAATAATAATTCATTTTGCTCTCAATATAAATTGAGATTATCAAAATCGTAGGTGAATTTCCGAGTAGGCATTATTTTTCATGTTGCCAGTATGTACGAAAAAGATCACGTGTTAGCGTTTTCGAGAATAATTATCGACAGCTACTCTCGATATCTATATCGCTACTATTATAAAGCCCGGTGTGTTAACTTCAGAAAATTAATAATAGTCTCGGTTGAACGAGAACGCACGCGAGTTAGTCTATAGAGAGGACTATGCACAGCATACACACAGATATACACCGGGCATTATAAGATACCGATCAAAGATCGCCATAACTCGTTCGAGAATAGGCTTTACTTTCAGAGCATCTCGAGCGCTATAGTAATAGATCCTCTTAAGAGTAGGCATATAGATCTCGTGTGTACTCTCCAGCCTATAATTTTCGATTTAATAATATCAACCGATCGTTCGCGTTAAATCTGGCGACTATTAAAAGTGAAGAGCGGACCGAAGAAGCCGAAAAAAAAATATTTCCACGTCTGTCTTCGATGCCAATCTTTTTCTATTGTGTTTATTATTATTTCAGGATGATCTAGATGAGTTTTCCAAAAGCTGATGGCTGGAAAAGACTCGGAATACGATGCTAACTGTCGATAATATTATTTATGCCACTAATGGAAGCCTCAAGAAAGTTCTTTCGAGCATCTGATAAAAAAGGGTTTCGATGCACGTGTATAATTTTTCTTCACTTTTTTGTGTACTTTTTGTCTTACTCTTTTTTTGGGTTGTAAACCCAAAGCTGCGCGCGTGCTGCACGGAAGAGAGGCTCTAACTGCACCCTGTTGCAATTAGCGACGTGCCGGAGCTGTTTGATTTAGTACCTGCATTGGTGGGTTAACTGAATTTTAGCAGTGCATAAAAAACGGTCATGCGACACCTGGTGACTGAAAAGACGAATTTCTTTGGTGAAAATTTCGTGTTGCGATATTACATCGGAACATCTAGAAGCTATTGAACATTTTTTATATTGGAAAGATTTTATTGAAATGTAGAGTAAGCCATTTGTTGGGTCTTTATGGTCAAAATGTTGATTTCTTAATAAAGTGGATAGCAAAACTATGGCTAACAGATCAACATACATCAGTTTAGCGATTTACTAATTAGACTTTTCCCCCTCGTTGTAAAAAAAAGCAAAGGTTTTTCTAATTGAAACTGTCACAATTTAAAGGAATCATAAAGTGTTTCCCATTTTCTTCGTGATCGATGCAGCTTCACAATGCAGCCTTGTTTATGAAGGCTTAATTGTGGAAATAAATATAAGCTGGACTTTGGGATTGACAACGCTATTTGTTGGAAGACATAAAATTTTCTCAAGCTGAAAACATACGGGTTTTATTTTTCTATTTTTTATATATTAATTCAAAATAATTCCATACTTATAATCAGCGGAAAATTACCGAATAAAAAATCTGAATCCAATGGATTTCGGATTTTACACTGACAAAATGATTAAAAATTTCGTTTGGCTACATTCATATGTGAGGATTGCACCCTACAATAAATTTTCTTCAATGGAAACTCGCAATGAGTGTAAATTTATTTTTCTCCCAAGCAAAGTACCAAAAGTTCCATTTAAGTACAAATACAACTGGCGAATTGTGGCCTTTAATTGACGCACTAATTTTCCGTGTCATGACTTGGATATATATTGAATATTGCTGTAGATGAAAGTGCCAGCCGTCATCCGATGGTGGAAAGTCTTAGAACGGTAATGTAACAGTGATTTACGTATAGAATGTATGTGCATATAAAGAGAACAGAGCGAGAGACGTATATTTAAGCATCATTCGGATTCACTTACCCTCGGATCCCTTCAATTAACGCACCGAGAGCGATGTACTCCCTGATTACTAGAGCATTGCGAATTAATCATCTACGTTTTATTCTTCTTCCTAATAACCATAATAATAAAACTATCAAGTATATGATGTCGTGACGTAAGGTCATCTTAGGTTTCGCTTTTCACTAAACCACGTCTTTGCATGCGGATGTAGTTATAGCAACAGCAAAATCATTTATAACTTAAGACCAGTGACTTCCTTATTTTTTTACTACTCATTTACAGTATTCGAACAATGTAGAAGTTGCTGTTCATGAATTAACACTTTACTTTCTAGAAAGCAGCGTATTTACTTTGCCACCTGTTTTATATTGGCGTTGCCAAATCTTAGTAATATTTATATATAATTGAGAGAATTATTATGCCATACACTCAGAGAAATCGATCTGGAGAGTTTATTTTAATCAATTACAGGGTTTATCTGAAATAAATGAAATTTTATTTAGATGAAATAGAATCTATTTCGAGCAAGTAAAATTTTATTCTGATTGAACAGAGTCTATTTTGATTAAACGAAATCCTATCAGGCCGACCATTCAATAAATAATTTATTTGATGGTCGGCCTAAGAAAATTTCATAAAAATTCACAACTAGGAAACTATCGATTTAAACGAAAAATTTGTAAGCCTTTTTTTTCTTCCCAACGATCTGAAGATAACGAAAAACGATCCGCGAACGTCGATATATCGTATCTGTAATTTCAGGACATAAATTTATCGAGAGTCGCATTCATCTACGTACTAATCAAATGGCAAATCTATTCATCGTTTAACCTACCTCTGAAAAATTTTTTATCACGCTAAAATTTTGAGAAGAGTTGCTCAAAGCTACAAACTATAGATTAAAACGATGCAAAATAAAAAAGAAATTTTTTTTACATACCCTAATGCAACTTTTGCGTGTCGATTTTCCGCAGTGACGAAAAATTGCGTGTAGAGCCTTTTCGCAACATGCACAACTTTTATCGTGCAAATTTGACAGCACGTGTATTAAAATTCCGTGTACAAATGGACGTGCAGAAAAGAGCTCTGTAGAATTGAGGTGGTGCCGTAAAATCTTTGATACATTGTACATATTTAAATTGATAAGGTACGAAGGTTTTAGCATCGAAAATTAGGGTGATGAGACAGGAGACATGACCGGAAGGCAATGGCTGCTGATGTCAGGCGAGACAATCTGGCGCGTGCGCCTTGTGATCGGCAATCGCTTAATGTAATTTTATAAAATCGAAGGGGTTGAAAGCGGCGAGGGTTAAAAGGTGTATGTACGTGAGGGTGATGGATGTGTCGCGTGGCTGAAGCCAGACGGAACGTGTTGCTCGCACGACGTGGGGTTTACTTGACCATCGACGACAAGGACGACCACGAGCCGAAGACGTTCAATTTCTCTGTCGCATCTGCCTAAATGGTTCAAGCCTATGATCAGCAATGAAGGCCTCGGATAAGCTTATGTCTTGTACGCGTGATTCTCGAGACGAGCGCATTTATGTCCCTCACAAGGTTTAGGTATATTACCGACTCGCGTACACGTGCCTTATACTTATATTGGAGCATCGATCGATTACGTTATCCTGGGGCTGTACCTAATGTGTAACCCTGACTTACAAACGCGCTAAAAAAATTCCGGCACGAAGATCGACGCGAGATAAAAGTGGTCAATATGGTCCACCTTAATATTTGGTCCTGCACTAATCAAGGAGACATGAGCAGATGGTTTACCGAGATGAAGAGTTTCCTTGGTTTAATAAATGCATTTGAAGAACTAGAGAAATGGGTCTGATGAGTTTATTTGGATCAATTATGTGGTGTATTGGGAATTAATGAAATTTTATTTCAATCAAATAGAGTCTATTACGATTGGATGAAATTTTGTTTCAATCAAATAGAATCTGTTTCAGTTGAATCAAATAGTATTAGACTGGCCATTAAATAAATTATTCATGTAATGGCCGGTCTTATAGTATTTTATTCAACCGAAACAGACTCTATTTGATTGGAATAAAATTTCATCTGATCGAAATAGACTCTATTTGATTGGAATAAAATTTCATCGGATCGAAATCGACTCTATTTGATTGGAATAAAATTTCATCTAATCTAAATAGACTCTATTTTATTAGAATAAAATTTCATCTGATCGAAATAGACTGTATTCGTTTGAAACGAGATTTCATCTATTCCAAATACACCACATAATTGATTCAAATAAACTCATCAGACCCATTTCTCGGCCACAACCCTATCAACATTATTGTTACTGGTTCCAAATTCACGATTTTTAATTCAAGTGGTCCATAAACCTACCTTTTCTGAGCGAACTATACATATGGGGTATTAGTTTTATAGGCATTGAGATTCTAAGATCATTATATATAGCGCAGCGTGGATGTAGCCGAGTATGAGAAACGCGACGGGACGTATTATGCACGCAGCGTGCATCATCGAAGGCAGAGCTCGATGCACCGGAAAGGGCTAGAGGGCTTCTCGCAGCGAACGCTCTTATAGGGCAATGCTAATGGGCATTCGTGATTTCGCGTGCTTAGATTCTCAAGGGCAGGTGAAATTCCCGTCGCGAACAACTGTCCCCTCGAAGGCAAAATCTCATTTTTACACGTTTTTTTAATTGTTTTTTTTTTTTCTTGGTATGGGAGAATAAGAGAGGCGAGCTTCGTCTCGGATGTTGGTTCCATCACAACGACGCGAGATAGAATGGAGTGGGTATTTCGGTGGCCCATCAAAATTTCTCATTGATGCTCAAGCGTCTATGGTGTGTACCCGATGGCTAATCATCATGAATCGCCGCAAGCTCCTGTAAACGATCTTCGCTCCGTATGAGCAACGCCCTTGAAATTCTAAATCTTTTGGCAAGACAATTTTGAATTGATGTAGCGGTATTTATGTTTTTAAAATAGAGGTGGACGCGTGCTCTGCGTGTGCCTGTAATTATTGCTGGGAACCTTGGATTTTTTTATGTTTCGCTGATCCAATTTGTCCTCTTCGTTCCTCTGTCTTGATTTCTTTACAAGGTTATGAACAAAAGTGCACTTTTTTATGAAACAAGATCAAAGTTGACATACATTGAATTTCAACATTTTTTATTTATTATTAAAATATATATACCTGAATCAGGAATTTTATTACTCTAATCATCATGGATTGGGTTTAGTCATTTTTATCATTGCAAGCTCCAATATCTTTCATTTTAATCAATTAGCTATTTCTATTTACTTTCTTGCCTCATCAACATCGCGCTGAGCTTAGAATGTCACTAATTGGGTCACTCACCTTACATTAAATTTCTGACGACAACACATTTATATTCTTCAATGAATACTTTTTTCTGAGCTCAAAATCATATCATAATTCCATCAATAATGCCTTGGATAGCAACTGAAAAAAAAAAAAATGCTCGAATCACTCTAACAATTATGAAAATAGTCACATGTACGACCCATAAATATTTATAAACTAAAAAAAAATGCTCGAATCACTCTAACAATAATGAAAATAGTCACATGTACGACCTATAAATATTTATAAACTAAAAAAAAAAATGCTCGAATAACTCTAGCAATTATAAAAATAGTCACATGTACGACCCATAAATATTTATAAAATAAATTTTAAAAAATGCTCGAATAACTCTAGCAATTATAAAAATAGTCACATGTACGACCCATAAATATTTATAAACTAATAGTTTCCAGGACTTCCAAGATTTCTCCGATTGTACGAAAACGGTTATCTGTGTTTACAGCGCGACACACAACAATTACTTACTCTCCCAAAAGCCCTATATGTTATTTTCCACTTTTGGCTGTCTCGTCTCAAGAATCTTAAGACCATCCATTACTCGCATATTCGAAAAATCCTTGAGCCATCCTTTCGTGTCGAGCATTACAAGGTCTCCAATTCTCAGACCTCATTCTTTCTCGGTTTTCTAATAGTGTCTCGAAGAATTATGCTCGCGAGCCACGATCAGTTCCGGTATGTCCCGAATATTATGCTTCTAGACGCAAAACATTTACACTTAACACGAATACCATATACAGAGTCTGCGTTTAAAGCTACGCGTGTGGATAGATTTTCCTTAATTATTGTTCGTGAGAGAATTGTAGCTTGCGACCTAATATCTTCGAGATACCTCAAAATCTTGGTAAATTTCAGTGCTTTAGGAAGAAGAGCGGCGAACGCGAGTCGCGCCATCACCGAAAAAAAAACGATTATCCGTGACGCGCGCGTTCAACTAGAATATATAGTTCACCGTTTGCGACGTTCTTCTTCAGCTCCGACCGTTTATTATTATCTGAAATCACCCGCACGTTTACATCCCACTCAGCCATTATTTCTAACGGCTGACCTGGCCACACTGATGTTTATTGGGATGAAACTTAGGGTCTGTACGAAAAAGTGCTCCTCACGAAATGGAAGATGAGCGAGAAACGGAGACGTTCGGCCACGAGCCATACATTTCCTAGCTTATTTTACTGGACGCTCCGCAAAGCACGACCGACACGCGAGTATCTAGCTTTAAACGTTTGCCCATTTTATAATTGTATAGAATGCTGGACTGGCCAAGCCTTGAAATTCATTACGTGAATATATGTATGCGCTCGAGAGTCGCTAATAATTCAAGGGTCAATTGGAGATCACGTAGCACACGGACATCTGCACGAAAAAATTGAGGTAAGCGGTACGAGCAAGATTATCATAGTCGTTGGCAACGCTATATTTTGGCACTTCGCTCGAAAGTATTCTCTTACGATTTCCCTACACCCAGAGAAATGGGTCTGATGAGTTTGTTTTTTTAATCAATTGTAAGGTGTATTCAGAATGAATAAAATTTTATTTTCATCAAATAGAGTCTATTTCTTATTTTCATCAAATAGAGTCTATTTCTTATTTTCATCAAATAGAGTCTATTTCTTATTGAAATCAAATAAAATATATTTCCGTTGAATAAAATTATATTAGGCTGGGCATCAAATAACTTATTTATTTAATTACCAGCTTACTATAATTTTATTGAATCGAAAGAGACTCTATTTGATTGAAATAAAATTTTCTTTGCTCGAAATAAACTCTGATCTAAATAACACTTTACTTATTTCCAACGGACCCCGTAATTGATTCAAATAAACTCTGCAGACCAATTTCTCTGGTTATATACTAGGATTTTCATTTCCTCATGGTAGAACCTTTGTTTCTATCACGAATTTGTTTTCGATATTTTCATGTTGGACTCGAAATAATCCAAAACTTCGGAAAAGTAGTTTAGAGGAAATGTTTAACCGCAGATTTATAAAAAGCTAAAAAGTATGAGAAAACCAGCAAGGGTCATTATCTTTTATTCAGTTTTGCTTTTTCAGATGGATCTTTGTTGTCTCAAGATTGTAACGATCACTGTGTGGTATAAATGGGGATAACCATTGAAGCCTGAAAATGCAGTACAATAAAAGTTGTAGCAGGTCTGCATTGCACGATTAACCCTTCTTCATGATTCCACAGTAACTGCTTCTTCAACAACTCATATTTAAAATGTTAAAACGACGTGTTGGGTGGCCAGTAACTGTGTTGCTGGCTCACCGCAAGTTTCACGAAAACGGAGGTCGAACGAGTTGGTTTAGAGCGTGTAATTTGACGTTGTCTCATCGCGGAGTCTCGTGTCATTTACGGATAGCACGCGCTTGAAGAAGGCCTTGCTTTCGAAGCAATGGTATCTCCGCAGGGCCCGGAATAATTTTGCCGGCTCGAGCGAGATCTCGCCGCGTCTAAATGCTTCTGACACGAAAAGCCAAATTTTCGAAATGCTTACGTTGTCCCGTGTTTCTTGATACCGGGTATATTTAGGACTGTAACAACAGTACAAACAACAGTGGTAGAAAAGGTGCCGCGAATTGTCTTGAAATAATGATACACATTCGTGCGATCTTTCGGGACGATTTCACTAAACCAACGTACGGTGCGATTGGTCTGCCTGAGGATTTTGCAGCCATGGCAAAATCAACGACAACGGCTCTGCAAACTTAAGATAAAAAAAGGACAAACGATTACAAAGAAAAAAGAAAAAAAAACAGAACGTTCGTACATTTTAGCCAAGAACCTTTTTGACGAATTTTATTCCATTATTCACCTTCGTGTCGCAATATCACCACCCGATGGCATCTTTGTTCGGACAAGAACCGACGACGTCTCACGCAACAGACGAAGAATTTGCTAGGTGCATGCATCAAGACAATTGAAGAAGAAAAAAAAGAAATATATAAAAAGAAACTAAATTACCTGTAGGTTTTGGCTAAATTACCCGAGGAAATTGCTGTCATTTGGATTGTGACCACTCATTATGTCACTAACTTTGTAACAATGTGTACAACCAGTGGTGAGTTTATTTTGAAACAGGCTGACCCACTCAAGCGGTCCGTTTGACGATTTTGGCATGTGTAAATACGGGCGGAGTTGGCGGCAAGGTGGACAAATCGAATTATCATGTGCAGCCGCTACGTTTTGAAGGGAAATACTGTGGGAATAATTTTTAATGGCGAAGTTACTGCTCTTTGAATTAATTTTTTTTTTTTATTTGTACTAATAGCTTTTGTAACTGACAAAATTTAATTGGGAACAATGTCCGTTGGTTCAATAAGATTTTTGTATTACGTTTTATTCACTTTTCCCATCATGTGTGATATGTGTGTGCATCGAAAAAAAAAAATTTTATTGAGTCAAAGAAAACTTTTTTAATTGGGCTATTAAACATTTCTTCTCCGTCACTGAAATAATTTATATTTAATTTGATATTGTGTTTTCCTAAAAAAAAATACGATTAGTATCAGTATGTATTTCGCGTTGAGAACATTGCACCGAGAGAAAATATATCAAAGATTCACGGCAATCTATGCCAATGAAACGAAATACTCGAGTTTCAATACTATCTTTTCATCGAATGACTCAAACTCAATGAAAAGAAGTGATATTAATTCAAAGAAACATTTCTTTAAACCAAGAAATCATCTCTGTTCTTTTTCCCCACTTCGCCCGCCACAGCTCAGAATTTTAAAACCTATTTTTTCCTAAACTACTCGGCAAATAAAGATAACATTTTGAGAGAACGTGTAGAATTACGGCAGGAATTGGCTCAACTACTGGCTCCTTGAAACTCGAAGCCTTTCGTTCGGGAGAACCGAAAAACAAAAAAGTGAGGTTAGGTGCAAGATAGACAGCTCTATAGGCGGTTATCATTGGACGACGAAATTCCCAGCACGTGCTGCCATCAAGTATATATTTTCATTAAATCAATGAAAAGTTTTCTTTAAAACAATGAAATCGTTTCTTCATTTTATGCCCATTAAGTAAATATTTCTTTACAGACAATGAAATGTTCTCTTTAAAATTTACTGCACTGTCTCATTGAAATCAAATAAATATTTCGTTGAAATCAATGAAAAAATAATCAAACCACCCATTTCTTTGCCGTCAATGAAATATTTTCTCTCAGTGCTAACACATTCTTGCTTTAATCCCTTTGTTCTCTTATTCGGACTAACGACTACGAAGCGAGCAACGCCCGTCAGTCTAACTCCATATTCAATAGTATTTGAGTCGACTACCATAGTGCGATATATAGCCAGAAAAGTATAGCTCCGCGAATACACAGTTCGCGCGTTAGCCGAAAATGGCTCTATTAAAAATGTAGCTTGCGGCCACAGTAACCGAGAAATAAAATTAAATAAACTATAAAAAGATGCGGGAATAAAAAGGTGGCGAGAAAAAGGGTGCGAAGATGTGTTTCACGCTGCAACTCGTCTCGCATCAGCACCAGCGGCTTCACGGAATATATAATCTTACACTCGTGCTGTTGGCTTTTCTATAATTTCGGCTTGCAGAGCCTCAGAATATATACTACATTGCAACGTAGCCGTGTATAAACCCTCAAACACAAACTAATCGCACGCGTGGCGTGCACACAACATCGCCGAATTATTAAGCTTGGAATCGCGTGAAATATTTCGCCTCTGCCAAAGTGCTAAAAATCTTGAAGATCTTATGCAGCTCCTCCCTTTTTTTTTTCGTTGCGGAACTTCAGCGTCGACCTCGAAATCTTAGGCAATTTGTACGAGACACTTTTTTACTTCCATTTATTTATTTCTTAATATTCGCAAAAGTGAACTTGGGTGGCTAAGCGATTTCGCGTGATCGTCCGAAAATTCAAAAGCAAAACGACCTTTTTAACTCTCGCCAAAAAAATAATAATACGCAATTATCCGACTCGCAATCGATAGTCTCTATCCGATAAAACGTATCTCCTAATAATAAGAAAAAAAAAAAAACAGGAGTCGTGTGGCTATATCGTATCTTTCAAATTGTCATCCCGATTATTTTCAAGATTTCTCGATTTCGTAATGAGGGGTCTGCCTGATGGGTCAGGTGAAGCGTGGAGGGGGCGAAGGGGCGAGGAGGGTGGGGTGCGGGCCTTGAGGGCCTTTTAAGGGCCACGCGCTTTGTACCAACGCCGCACCTGTGAAAATTACGGTCCGATTATGTAAATTTACTGGCTAATCGAAAGCTGGGACAATTAGTATACGAGAATTGATTGAAAAACCTATACACGAGTTGGCCATTCGGTGTTATTATTTTATTATTCAACAAGATAGATACGATAGAAAGAATAAAAAAATAAAAATAGATAGAAATCGAACTAGCGTTAAGTAACTAAAAGCTATTGGTTGGTGAATAACGGTTATGCTATCCGGTATATAGATGCGAAGGACCACCGGGCAAGCGGGTCAATCGATTTTGAAAAATTACAGGTGTTCTCGATCGTATGCTCGATATGATTTATCGTGGTCGATACATATCGTCTTAATTCTAGGGAGGAAAAAGCCTGTAATACACTCGGATATCTGGGAGTATGACATTAGCACACTCTAATACTCAATTAAAAGTCATAAGTTTTGGAAATATAGGCTTCTCATCTGGATCTGGAAAGAGGCAGTTTTGTTCAACATTATTTTTTCCTGAGATTTCCTTGGATCTTCTACGCGATCATTGCACCCAGAGAAATGGGTCTTAAGGGCTTATTTGAATCTATTATAGGGTGTATTTGAAATGAATAAAATTTTATTCAGATCATATAGAGTTTATTTCGATGAGATAAAATTTTATTTACATAAAATAAAGTTTATTTTGATCAGATAAAATTTTATTTACATAAAATAAAGTTTATTTCGATCAGATAAAATTTTATTTACATAAAATAAAGTTTATTTCGATTAAATAAAATCCTATTAGATTGGCCATTAAATTAATAATTTATTTAATGGCCGGCCTAAATATACAATTCTTCGACACGAAGAAATGTATATTTCATTAAAACATTTTTTTTCTACGTAGTAATAAAGACATATTGCAATAAAATACATATTTCTTAGGTTTGAATATATTTATTAGTCGCCAGATGTATTACTTACAAATAAAAAAAATTATTCGAGTTGAATACGAGTCTATTAGGTCAGCATTCAAATAAGAAAACTTATTTCCGATGCGTAGGTTCTAGTCCAATTAACTAGATATTTTTTTCTAGGTGTAGGCGGTGCTTTAAGTCACGTGCAGGAAGTAAGCAAAGTTTGGTGTATTGTTTAGGGAAAATGGTTTAGCCTCAAGCGGAATAGCGAGAGATACCCGTTTCGTTCGTTCCAAAGGTAAAAGGAACTCGAGTGTGTAGCAATAAAATACATATTTCTTAGGTTTAAATATATTTATTAGTCGCCAGATGTATTACTTACAAATAAAAAAAATTATTCGAGTTGAATACAAGTCTATTAGGTCAGCATTCAAATTAAAAAAAAAAAATTTCGATGCGTAGGTTCTACTCTAGTTAACCAGATATTTTTTTCTGGGTGTAGGCGGTGCTTTAAGTCACGTGCAGGAAGTAAGCAAAGTTTGGTGTCACTATTGTTTAGGGAAAATGGTTTAGCCTCAAGCGGAATAGCGAGAGATACTCGTTTCGTTCGTTCCAAAGGTAAAAGGAACTCGAGTGTGTTTTATTCTGCCCCTAGCTTTTAGAGACACGCGCCAGGACTATCGTCCTTTCACGCGATCAACCCCTCCGAGCGACAGGGGTTACACACACTCGACCTCGTATTGTCCTCGATGTCAGGAGTCATCTATTACATCAACCATCGACACGCTGACACCCTTACAGTGTCTTATCGAATCTGTTCATCTTATTTCCACGATGCTTATTCAACAATAATATTTCTGTGCATAGCCGGATGAACGTATGGCTTAAGGATCATTTCTAACGAATTAGTTTTGCTCTTGTGACGTGGGATTCGAGATTGGTACAATACTTTTTCTCCCTCACACATTCATAGCTTGCAACAAATATGAAGCAGAAGTCAGAAGTTATAACAATTTTTTAATTTTCCAAGTTTTGGAAAAAATTTTTTTAACTGAATTGAATTAATATTTAGTAGAATTATTTACCGCATTGAGAGAAAAGCATTTCGTTGATTTAACGACGATTTTACATGATGAAAAGCATGTAGAAAGGTTGCAATGTTTTATAGTTAATGTGATGATAATATGGTTTAATAAATGATACTCGCAAATTTATTGAAAACAAACGTTGAAATCGTATATGCAACAAAACGGGATATTTGAAAGTATTAGAATAATTTTTGAAACCATTATCATTTTGATAATTGCTACTGTAATCATAATTAATAACCATCTACTACACTCAAGAGTTTTTTTCCAAAACGCATATCCAAAATTTGTTATATTCTGCGCATTGTTAAAAAATCAAACAAATCAAAATCAAAATAAGAAAAAAAATCTGAAAAAATTCGTATGCATGCAAATAAATGAACATATCATTTTCATTAGAAAAAAAGTTAGGTTGAACGATTGTTTTTTTCACCAATTTATGAATTATCCTGGGACTGTACATTGAGAAGGAATTCATGAGGAGAAACAGGAAAGCTGAGAATTGTGGTTTAGAGTTTGCTTAGAATTATCCCTGACATTAGAAGTTGACTCCCTTCGGCTAGTACAGTTCTCTAAGCGTTGTATAACTCCAGCGAAGCTCATCGCGTTATACTACTTCGCTTAGGTGTGTCGAGTATAATCCTGAGGTGTATCGTATGTCACGTGACACGTGATCCCCGCTTTGCGGAGGATTACCAGAGGATTGCACCGGGTTCGCTCTGCTGCCAACAGATAACGGTGTGTAAGTTGTCGAGCCTCGTTCACACCCCTTTTAGAAACATCAGCACCCACCACGCCAGCACCAAAAACAATTTGCCACCCCCTCTGCATGAACCGGACTCCAGGACGATGCGGACCCCACGTTTCTACCAGCACAAATAATTCAATAAACCCCAAGCACTCGCACGATCAGAAAGACTAAAGATAAGGTTGACCCCAACTGTAATTGGATGATTTTCATGGGGAATGATTTTAGCTCAACAACAAAAATCCTCGATAGATACAATCACCCACAGTTACCAATAAAAAAACGTGCGAAAAGTGAAACAGCACTTGATTCACTACTACCAATGGGAATTAGTATGGGAAAATACCAATTACCCTAAAAAAAAATTGAGTTGGAATCTTTATTTGGATTTTTTTTGCTTATTAATTAATTCTACGTCTTAATCATACAGAAAGATTCAAACAATTTTTTTTTATTCTTGATAAGATTTACAGTTTTATAATCAGCCGAAAATTTCGATCAGCTTTTTCAAATTCAGGAAAACGTGGCATTTTTCGACCCATCTTTTTTCCGGAAAGAAACACAAAATTCCCGAATTATTAAAATTGATGCAAAAAGCCTGGAAAGGTTATTTACCTAATTTTTCAAAATTGACATTTTCATTTGGTAAGGTTTGCCTTCAAAATTTTTCATTTTTTGTAATTAGGAATAAACTTTAGCGCGTAAGTGAAACTCAGGTCAGATAAATATTTTGTGTACATGTGGATTTCAGATTTGGAATAAGAGCATTTGTTGCAGCACATAAAACGTTACATATATGGCACAAGTCTTGTCAATATCTGACATTTATCATGTTCATTCCTTTTGATGTATCGAAATTATTTTCTTTCTTTCCTTTGATGTCGAGAATGTCTGGAACGACGACGATATCTTTGCTCGCCAACGAGTTTCAACAATTTTAATTCCTCAATCGTCTGAGTCTCAGAAACTTCCTCTGCCGTCGCTTACAACGACCGTTTAGACCTCCGGAAATAATTGGGCAAAATTGGCTTCTGGCGAATAATTACTCCGAGATGATTAAAGGGAAGGGGGTACCACATTTACGGCAGTTCACATCTTCTAGTATCCAAAAGAACAGGTAAACTATAACATGCAAAAAAAAATACGGCAGTTTCATTCTCTCCATAAATTGTGTTCAACCAAACGTTTTGAATATATAAAATTCGTGATTACAGTTATTTTTCATCGAATCACAAAAATGATCTACAATGAAATATATTTCGGTTTTGGTGAAAAAAAATCGTGGTCATAATATAGAGATTTTCCGATTATGTTATGGACACAACAAATTGATACTCACTGAGAAAAAAAGCATATCTTTAATTAAACGATGTCACATGATAAAACGGATATAGAAAGGCCTGCAATGTTTTATGGTTAAAGCGATGATAATATGGTTCAATAAACAATATTTGTAAGGTTATCGGAAACAAACGTTGAAATCGTATATGCAACAAAACGGTAAATTTGAAACTATTATCATTTTGATGATTGCTACTATAATTATATTTGCTATATAACTGTTAAAAAAGATTAGAAGTTTTTATGCATAAACTCGTAAACGAAATTTTTGTCCAATCGACAAAATATGTTTTTCGCTGCCCGCAAACGCACGTTTTGTTGATTTTAACAATTGTTTTTTCTCCCTGTAGTTTACACTCAGCTTATCGTCGCTCCAACTATACGTTTCTTTTAAATTACCACATTTTCCTCTTTTCATTCATTCAATTCATCTTTGGAATAGTCGTTGTTACAATACCATTTTTTATTGTGTCTAGTTAAATGAGCTTGTTTTTTTCGCGGTAATGGCATCGTCGTTGTTTTCACGAGGATTTATGGAGACGGTAGAAGGGCTAGCCGGGAGTCAATCGTTGATGCCCGAAACTTCTTGCCAGCCGCTCTTTGACAAGTGGGTAAGTTTTTGCTGGACAGTGGGATGGATTCGCTGGAACAATCCTCCGAACGTTCAAGTTCGTCTCCGAGTCGATGCAACGTATTTAATTGATATTGCCGTCCCGGGGATTTTTAATCCGTAATAAATTTCGATCATGCGCCCAAGATTTATGAAGTTGGGGTGGTCCCAGAAGCAGGAACACCGAGAGAAAGAGAAATGCGAGATGGAAAAGAGAGAGAGAGAGCCGAGGGATCGTTGTCCATCTTTTTAGCTCCGTCCACGAATTTCGCAATTGGACTTAAGAGCTTTATGGGGCTCTGTCAGAGCTCGGGAATTTACGAGATCGACGAGACTGCGTCAGAATCTCTCTCGGTCGGCGTGCGCCAAACTCGGAAACTCACCGGTTCACTCACTGGTCGTGACTACATCCCATCGCGCGTCAACTTCACGTCGCTTCGCTATAAGCCATCCAAATTGGCGTTTATTTTAATCCACCTGTCGAAATGAATCTACGGTGTCGAGATCGACTCTGGTATATACAATATACGCAATTTTTATTCACATCCATGAGAGTGTGCATCGGGATACTCGTCACGTAAACACGTCTATCACGCGATGCGATGCGTATACCTTTCTGTGGCTCTCTTTCTCTCTTTCTCTTCTTCTCATCTGTCTCTGCGAAAAAGACAAAGTGGATCATACGAGATGAGATTCCAGGAGGCGACGTGAGAGCAAATCGTTGTAAATTCCATGCGAATCGCGTCGATCTCTATGTCTCGAAATCGCCTGGAAGACATCACCATAAATTCTCACAGGAAAAACCATCCTATTCAATAATTCTCTAATCTCCCAGAGATCCATGAGGAGGAGAAGGATTTTGGGAGGTTATAGCGATTCACACGAGAGTTTGGCACATTTGAGATTGTAGCAGGTCGAAATTCTTGATATCGGTACGAATTTAAGGAGGTTCGTCAGTAACATTGAAAAGCACAGAAAAATCTGGAATAATTACCGCGTTTTAAATAATTCATAACAAGCTCACATGAATTTTTTGGGAATTTTCGTCCACATCGTTTACACAAAATTAATCTTTTTATGCACGCATTTTAACGTGGGCTCTTATGGCATATTTACGAATTTAAAAAAAAAATTGGAATTTTTTTTTACATCGCTGAATTTTTAAGTATTTTCTTTCATTCGTAAACATGCCAAAAAATGTTAAAATGTATGCATAAAAAAATTAATTTCGTGTAAACGATGTGGACGAAAATTTCCAAAAAATTCATGTGAGTTTTTTATGAATTATTAAAAACGCGGTAACTATTTGAGATTTTTCCTCAACAACCTCCTTAAAAAAAATGTCTTAAGTCGCCATTAGCATTGCATACAGCATTAAGCGTTCGTAAAATCAAAAGGAGCCTGACAATCGGTATCAAATTTGCGCTGCGAAGACGTTGAATTTTTACGTCAAGGAAAATCGCGTGGCATGGATACGTTTTGATTCAATGGTCTTTTCGTACCTCTGCTTCATTCTCATCGGTGGATTTAACGCGTAAATTTTTTCCGATCGCTGGATATCAACCCGGGCAAAGGGGCAGCTGGGCCAGCGGCCAATCATGTCGATGCCGAGGATGAGGAAGACGCGGAAAGGAAGTCGCTCGCGACTTCTGTGGAGGCGATCGAGGCTAACGAGTGAGAGAAGCACGTCAAGAGGTTTTCTGTGTGCTGTTAGCTGGGCTTTGAAACTTTGGCTGCTGCTGTGTTGCGCGCTCTCTGCTCTCACTGGGCCCTTTGGCCCAGGGGCATCAGACACCGGCAAATTGGCCCGACATATTTCGGGCCCCCATCCACCACCACCACCCGCCTAACCGTTTCCTCGGCTCACTTCGTCTCTGGATGGCTATGTGGCTATCCATTCGCAGTAGTAGCCGTTTCGACGTAAAACCAGTCGTTCGGAATCCGACACGCGGATTCGAATTCTTACAAAACGCCTGCGGAACGCGTCCGGTAGTCTTTTCCTCTGAGGCATTTGTTGTCTTCGTCTCTGGCTCTTTTCAGTGAAGGGTCGTCACTGTCGTGGGCGTCGCGAGTCAGCTATGAAACCGCCAATTTTGAGGTAAACTCGAGAGGGATGATTCCGAGCGTGCGTTGTATTGCTCGGTTCTTGTTTCTCCCACTTTGCTATTGATAGAGAGGAATAAAAACTTGGAAAAATGTTGACGTCACATATTCGGCTCGGCTCACTTCGTCTTTGCATGGCTATGTGGCTATCCGTTCGCAGTAGTAGCCGTTTCGACGTAAAACCAGTCGTTCGGAATCCGACACGCGGATTCGAATTCTTACAAAACGCCTGCGGAACGCGTCCGGTAGTCTTTTCCTCTGAGGCATTTGTTATCTTCGTCTCTTGCTCTTTTCAGTGAAGGGTCGTCACTGGCGTGGGCGTCGCGAGTCAGCTATGAAACCGCCAATTTTGAGGTAGACTCGAGAGGGATGATTCCGAGCGTGCGTTGTACTGCTCGGTTCTCATTTCTCCCACTTTGCTATTGATAGAGAGGAATGAAAACTTGGAAAAACGTTGACGTCATATATTCGGCTCGGCTCACTTCGTCTTTGCATGGCTATGTGGCTATCCATTCGCAGTAGTAGCCGTTTCGACGTAAAACCAGTCGTTCGGAATCCGACACGCGGATTCGAATTCTTACAAAACGCCTGCGGAACGCGTCCGGTAGTCTTTACCTCTGAGGCATTTGTTGTCTTCGTCTCTCGCTCTTTTCAGTGAAGGGTCGTCACTGTCGTGGGCGTCGCGAGTCAGCTATGAAACGGCCAATTTTGAGGTAGACTCGAGAGGGATGATTCTGAGCGTGCGTTGTACTGCTCGGTTCTTAATTCTCTCACTTTGCTATTGATAGAGAGGAATAAAAACTTGGAAAAATGTTGACGTCACATATTCGGCTCGGCTCACTTCGACTCTGCATGGCTATGTGGCTATCCATTCGCAGTAGTAGCCGTTTCGACGTAAAACCAGTCGTTCGGAATCCGACACGCGGATTCGAATTCTTACAAAACGCCTGCGGAACGCGTCCGGTAGTTTTTTCCTCTGAGGCATTTGTTGTCTTTGTCTCTTGCTCTTTTCAGTGAAGGGTCGTCACTGTCGTGGGCGTCGCGAGTCAGCTATGAAACCGTCAATTTTGAGGTAAACTCGAGAGGGATGATTCCGAGCGTGCGTTGTACTGCTCGGTTCTCATTTCTCCCACTTTGCTATTGATAGAGAGGAATAAAAACTTGGAAAAACGTTGACGTCACATATTTTATTCGTTGCCCCATTTGATCCTCAATGAATAGCATGGGTTAGATATTATCGCAATAAGATGATGAAAGTACAACAATTGCGTCCTCATTACTTTTTGCTTTTTGCAAAGTTTTTATAAGAATTCAAAGTGTCATTAATTTTGAAGCGCTCGACCGACTTGGGTCAAATTAGTACCTAAACTTCATTCAATGTTAATCAAATTTGAAACGCATATTCGCCATCATATTTGTTGCATAATGATCTGCATTTCAATGGATGTCCTCCTTTTAACACTTTGCGTTTGTGAGACAGGTCTATGATAACATAATCTGCAAAACAAATTCGCAAAAATGCCATTGCCAGAATTTCCATGTTCTCAAATGCAAACAAAAAAAAACTCGAAAAAACGCAGTACTGAAGCTACAAAAAATCATGTAAAATAGATCACCAGGCGAGTATCCCGTCACGCTCGTGATTCCGATTATGTTTTTCTATTCCCAACAGAAAGAAGACACTTAAAAAAAAAAATGTACAAAGTCCGCCTGCTGAAAAACTGTTGGATAGAAGCACCGAATGAACTTAGTCAGTCAATTCAACGAGCGGGGTTCGATCAGGGCCCTTGATGACCCCCGTGGTGAGCCCAGCGTGGTTTACGTCGATCCGTCGAGTGTGACATTGGCGCATCTGCCCTGTCATCATTCGACTCTTACACCGCCACTCGCCATATGTATTCCACTGTACGTTACCGCAGTAAAGGTCATCAGAAGCTCGTAAGTCTACACGAAATTTCCTCCACACCATCGTTCTCAAATCCATGTTATTCCAGATGTACCGAAGCAATGTCAAGCTCACGAGTAATAGAGTTGTGATTCATGTTCACGAGATACATATCGTTGGTACGAAGGTTACTGCAAAAACGTTTGTAGTTGTGTGACGAAACGGACCCTTTTCGCCAGCGATGTATGACCGTACGATGTCCTTCCTTCACTGAATGAAGTCTCGCAGGTTCTGATACAGTCATTTAGCCGGCTCAAGTGACTGAAATGCAATTACAAGCAATTACCGAAGCTTTTTTATTGCACCCAGGGAGTAAAGTGGAATTGTTGGTTTTTCAAAGCACTGAACCGTCGAAACCTCGGCTTTACAATCGCCGCCTGCAGCAGCTGCACTCACTGAAATCATCGACACTATGTGCTGTAAAAGACATTCTCTGTCAATTAAACTACTTTTTTCTTGAATCTCTCAGACGGCCGTGATCATTGGACTGATTTTGCTACTACCTGAACATTTTTTCTGAGATTATTCTCGAATTTGATCTTTGTCGAAATATTTAAGCGTTATCAAACCTGTTTATATATTCAAAGGAGAAAATAGGTTTTGGCTTTCTCATAGAGGGAAATTTGTCACGAGTTAAATATAATGCGAAGGCAATTTGCAAGGTTCTTGTTTGTTGACTTGTTTTGGGTCTTAACACGGTCTTCGGAAAGGCTGAAGAGATAGAAAATTTGAAGTGCCTGACCGATTCGTGGCTATTTTTTTTCAAGCTAAACTGTGTTAAATATTAGTCGGTATATATATATATAGCGGTTTTCATAATGATGGCAATTATATATTTAGACGTACCTTATTTCTAAATTCGCTATGTTAGCAATTCGTAATTTTGGTCATTCGTTAATTTGAGGACAATGTAAATTTTTCGACGGTTCAAAATCCCATACAACCCGAATCTTTGTACTGATCTTCACCATATTCGATATTCACTAGAGCTGGATATTAATTCATGAAATACTGATACAAATATACATTTTTTTCTAATTTACAGATTAAATTTTTCTAGTGAATAATCAATTAAAATTGGACGCGTTACCAAATATTTTTGAGAGAACGGAAAAAGTGGCCGTACTGACAGAGAATAGCCTGTACAACTCGTTGGCCCTCGTTGACAACGAGATTGGTTGATGATGATGTTTCAATTTAGTTTCGAGAAAATGGTAATTTTTGATTTTAAAATATGCACTCGACTGGTTTTTGATAAGCTAGAATTAGGATAATAGAACGATATGTGAAGTGTTATGTAATGATATGTTACATGTATGCGCGTTACTCTCTCCGCCTGCGACTTCCAATTAAAGTCTCTGGTTATCATACTTTCAATTAGCATAACTCATGTGAAGAGAGCCGAGAAACCATAACGATGTGCTTATGGCAAAAAAGGCAAAAAGCTTCTTGGGGAAAGAGTAGAGTACTTACACATAAAGTGCAAACCCGTAGGGCTTATGCTTTCTTCCTCGGACTCCCGTTGTCAAGTTATTTGCCAGCTACGAGTTTCTCATAGGAAGAAGGATCACGAGTCAAGAAGTAAATGAGTCGAAGAAATTGCAATACAGTTGGCGATGTTAAATCACCCACTCTCATGATCTTCCCCATAAGACGCCTTTTTACTCGAAGAGGCTAATCTTCACGATTTCCGCTTTAAAACGTACGCAAGCATCTAGTTTGCATTTTCTGCTGCGTTTGGAAAAAATTATTTCGTTTACAAGTTATTCTGCTGTGTTAAGAAATAATATGTTGATTGTAAAAGTTCGAATTTTTATTAGTATAATTAAGTAGAGCGATTCAGACTAACTTTTAAATTGATCTATTGGAATTTCATGCGATTTAAACTCTTTCACACTTTCCTGAAACAATTGTTAAGCTAAATATTTCGAAAAAAAACTGCTTGCATTTTTATTTTCCGACATTGATATAGCGATTTGAGATAAAGGTAAAATTGAAGTTTCAAGAATAAATACGAAGCTTCATTTATGCCGAAAAAATTCATCTTATGGACAATTGATCTCGATAACATAGGATAACATGGAATGATTGACCCGAACTTGAGAATTTCCGTTGAATCGTGACATAATTCTCAGGTTGGTATCGTTCATGTCGCATTCGGGAAACACAAACGAGCGAGAATATTGTCTCCCGTAATTTCCATTCAACAAGATCGAGACAAGCCTCAATCTCGTTGTCAAATTCAATAACGAGAATGAACGTCGCTATTTTTTCGACATCGACCTTTTCTCATTGAGTTGACGATCGAATTGGTGAAGTGAGGTTTCAAGATCTTTCTTGTCTCGTCTCGTATCGCATATCCTCATCACTAGTGAACGGTATACACTAAAAGAGTACATATAAGCCTTCTGTTGCGAGTATACAGAAGAGAATAGTGAGAATGAAGAGGAAGGTGATCGCAGCACGTGTTTCGTGTCGCTTACGCTTGGTGCAAAAGGTGTCGGAGGGTTGCGCGACCCTCGTAGCTATGCATCAGTAATGCAATAATCGAGTAAGTGCACATTGCAGCAGCAGCAGCATCAACAACACAGCATAAGCGTGGGCCCGACGAGCGTGTTGAGGCGTTCCGAGCGAGAGTGAGTCGTCTCGTCTCGGTTTCTCGCGTCTGCGATGCTCCGCTCACCGCTTCTCGACTATAAAACCAAGCTCAAGCCGACGTAATTACCGATCGGCTGCTGCTGTATGCGGTGTCCGCGTGAGCAAAGAGTGCGCCGCTCGATTGGCTGCCAACTATAACCGAGACCGGAGTGTAAATCGAGTGGCCATTACGGCGACCTCGACGTCGCTTTGTTCTGTCTCTGCTGCACACTCTCCGTACTCATATCATTTTGTGGCTTCCTCGCCTTCTTTTCATTCCAAACATACTGCACAAAAATTTAATGAGATATATCCGCATAAGCGGTGAAGTTGAGTGTCAAGGAACAAGGAACGAATGACTCTTGTATATACCTATGCTATAACTCTGTATGGTGGTTGGACGTATGGCCGGAAAAAGGAATTGGCGCGGTGGATGGCTGTCTAGTTGGCGTGGCTGTGCCAATTTATGAATTTACTGGGCGGTACTTTGCGTGGCTAACGTTATTCTGGAATCAAGTTACCATAGAAACTGAAACCACTTGGTAATTTGTTGGAAATCTTGTTGGAACATGGTGGATTATTTATTGATTTATTGATTTATTTATTTGTTTATTTATTTGTTCATTTGTTTATTTATTTGTTTATTCGTTTATTTATTTATTTATTTAATCCTTTATTTATTTATTTATTTATTTATTTTTGTGTTTACGGAATAATCCATTTACAACCACAATGCATATCATTTAATGACACGTACAAAATTATTGATAAATAATTTCATTCTTCTGCATAGTTAAATACATCACACATCTTCACATCTTCTACATCTTGGATAAACAATTTCATTTTGGCAAATTGGCGAACTTTTACGAAACTTGGAGCGATCACGAAATTTTTTTGAAAAATTAAAAATTCTATAAAATCTGTGTGCATTGATACATTTAATTAAAAAATCATGTCAATTACAGATGAGTCAATACTCTAGTTGCGTGCCAAATTTGAGCTCGATCCATTGAGCCGTTCGTGAGATATGGACAATTGAATTTTCGGTGTCTGGAACACACATGCATACATATTTTCTAGACCACTTTTCTCGACGTTTTAGGTGATTTTGAGTATGTTAACATGAATATCTCGGAAATTTTTTTTTCCCACGAAACAAAAGCTTCCAAATGAGGAAGCAAAAAAATCGAATTGATTATAGCCTCTGCAGTATTTTGTCAGCATCTCGACAAATCATGTCTTTTTATCTCAATAGATATGCCATTTATTTTTTGTAAGCAAGTAAAAATATGCATCTTACTCTCAACCGTCTTCGAATTTTGCCGACCAGCTGGTTTCTCATGAGTACAGCTGGGCCAAAGTAATAAGAGATTGCCCTAGACATCGTCCCTATATATCTATACAATAGTTACCTATCCTGTTTATAGTATATATTCGCGGCTTAGAGAGAAGATAACAGCGTTATAATAAAACAGAATTTTCTTAACGATGGGCGTGTCAGAGGCAAGAGGTGAAATCAAGAGTCTATCGCTTGGCTCATCTACTAAGTGCGCAATAGAGAAAGATGTAAAAAAAAAAGAAAAAAAAAAAATAAGACGCGAGAGTTCTTCGGTACAGAAATTCATTAAGAAATGGCCATGATTAAAGCACGGTCTCCCTAAATTGTGGAGAGGAAGTCTCAAACGAGTATACAAAACGATAAGCATAACCGACCAATGATGTTGAAGAAACAAGTAGTGAAGTGGAGAATCTTAGAAGTTGGGTTATGAAAGTGAAACATAGAGAAGCATTCTATTTGTGTGTGTTTTTGGTGCGCCTGTATCGAGAGGGCGTTTGGCATCTGCCTTTTAAATAATAATAATAATAATAAAAGTAATAAAGGTGAAGTAAACGAAAAGTGGAATGAAATGATCAGGTTTTGCGGTGAGGGTCTGATTTATGATTTATCGTTTTATTGCTGGCTCCATGTATAACACTGCAACGCGACATAATTAACACTTTGACGTAATGATGGCGTTGTGTGGCCCAAAAATTCGACTCAGGTGTGCGACGTTGGTATCAAACTTTTATATAGCGCCGCTAGGAATTGTTTTTCGATCACACGTTACCTGACCTGACCTCAGATTGGTTCTTGCTGTCAGAAGACTATTAAGTTTGTGCATACACCTGCAGTGTATCTATATTTTCTCACGAGCACATTCATTAGGAGTGAAGACTATTAATTAAGTTGGATGTGCGCAGGTCGTGGGATCGAAATTACATTAGTCTGAATTAGTAAGGCTTGTCCGAAATTTAGAGGTTCATCCGAATGTCTGTTTTTGTTTGACAATGTTTCGGTGTTTTGGATAAAAGTTGATCGGAGCTGGGCAAAATACTTCAGGGATTTTAAAATAGAAAATACTTCAGGTATTTTAAAATAGAAAATGCTTCAGGTATTTTTAAATACAAAATACTTCAGGTATTTTAAAGGAGAAAATACTTCAGGTATTTTAAAATACAAAATACTTCAGGTATTTTTAAATACAAAATACTTCAGGTATTTGAAAAGTGAGGCGTATTTCTAAAAGCGTTAAATAATACATTTTGCTTGTTGAAAGTACATGTGAAATTTCAAATTTCCAATTTCACGTGAACTTTGTAAATATTTAAAAAATGTTCCTAATATATAGGATCAAAGAATAGAAAAGTATTTTTTATTTTATAAAGTACTTAAAGTCCTGAGAAGTATTTTATTATTTGAAATACTCAAAATACATGATGTATTTTAAATAGTGTCCACTTCTCAAATTGATAGCCATTAAGTGAGTGACTTTTTTTTCAGCATCCTTGTTTCGAAATAAATGTAAACTGTATCGCGAGTTATTGATATATTATCTTGTAAAAAAAGTACGTTAACAGACTTTAAGAAAACTTAACTTCTACAATAAGAAGAAAAAAAAAAAAATTTCGCACTCGAGGTGCGAAAAGTGTGTTGATGCAGTAAAGCAGGGGGCAAACTTATCGGCAGGTCGGCTCGTGCGTTTCACCGGCAATTTTCACACCCTGCGGATGAATACAGAGAGGCAAACGATTTCGCCCGATAAACGGCTCGCATTTTATCGGGCTCGTGGATAATTTTCGCGCTTCTCTGCCTCGAAAAGGGCCCGAAGCCCTCCGGAGGCGTTGCAACGCGAGCGCAACCGTTGCCGATACCCTCTATTTTATTTTTGTATTTTTTTTTAACAATAATTTTTTTTTTTCAGCGTCTTTTCTCCCGTGCCTCATTCGAAAACGAAGTTGCAAAATTGCCAAGCGCAAATGGATGACTTTTTACGACTCTTCTCGCGGCTCTAACCTCTTATTGGCTGAGGACTCTTGGTGTATCAACAAATCCACGCAGTAGTACCAACACAACTTCAGAAGAGTTCAAATATTTGTATAACGAAATAAACTCGCGAGAGAACACGAAGCTTAAGGTCTTTGGTACCTGCCCACCTAATGCACGGGCCCAGCACCGCTCTAAACCCAAGAGAAGCCATTATCGCCACCTGCCGTAATAATAAAGCAATTTCGCAATTATCGAAACACCGAGGGATATAATTGCGAAGAAATGGTGAAGTTCTCGCTCAATTTTCGGGTGAGAAACTCGAAGGTTTCGATGATGTTTAGCGGCGAAGGAAGAGGACTTGTTACTTCTTGGGCGTATAGTGTTTGGTAAGAATCGGTTCCGATACTTTTAGCTCCAAGCGCAAATAATCGGGGACTGTGAGGTCAAAAAATCTACGAAAATACCGATGTAATTCGCGTTTGAGGCTGACTATGTAGGAATTTCCCACAGGTTTGGTATAATGACAATATTGGCAAATAATTTAAGAGCAGTACGTGGTCATATGTAAATCTGTAACCGGCTAATAATTTTGAATATTAGATATCGCCTCAGTACCGATTATTCTAATTTTTGCTTTCTCATAGAGGAAGCTTTGTTTTCGTTTTTTTTTTTCCCGAGATTTTCATGTTAACATATTCAGAATTAACTAAAACGTCGAGAAAAGCAGTCTAGAAAACATGTCTGTATGTATGTCCGTTCCAAACACCGAAAATTCAATTGTTCACAAAAACAAAAATTCAAAGGAGGTTCGTCATTAAGATTGAAAGTGCCCAGAAAAATCTAAAATAATCACCGCGTTTTCAATGATTCATAACAAACTCGCATGAATTTTTTGGGAATTTTCGTCTACATCGTCTACACAAAATTAATTTTTCTATGCATGCATTTCAACATGGGCTCTTATGGCATATTTACAAATAAAAAAGATATTGAAGAAATTGAAAAAAAATTTCACATAGAAAAAAAAAGAATTAATTCCATCAAATACTTAAAAATTCAACGATGTAAAAAAAATGTTCAATGATTATTTTTTCAAATTCCTAAATATGCCATAAAAGCCCATGTTAGAATGCACGCATAATTTCCAAAAAATTCATGTGAATTTGTTATGAATTATATAAAACGCGTTAATTATTTCAGATTTTTCTGCATTTTCAATTTTACTGACGAACCTCCTTAAGTAAATGTTTCTCTGCAAAAAATCTTCTCTTTAAAATTTAATTGCACTATCTCTTTGAAATCAAATAGATATTTCGTTGAAATCAATGAAAGAAGAATCAAACCACCCATTTCTTTGCCGTCAATGAAATCTTTTCTCTCAGTGATATTTTCAGCCGGGGGTGCGAAAAACTAGGCGCAAAGTGTCACCTCTGAGAAAGGCGTCCGGGTCTGTTATATACTCCCTGAACTTTGGCTCCCCATGTAAAAGCAGGCTTTGGCTGTGGTGGTGACATAACTCGAGGCCAAGCAAGTGGTATTGAGGGTGTGCAAGTTTCTGCAGTGGTGCAGAGCAGCAGTGGGGGCAGCTCTCGAGTCTCGCACCCTCGACAAGCCGCTAATAACGACCGCGGGATTACGCATGTCCTAGCAGCTGCGCGCATCCTTCCTGGGCGTTTCCGTTCTCCGTCCAATAGGCGCTAAGACTCTTGTATCATCCACCTCTCTATCCGCCAATGAAAGCCTCTCGTTATATCTGCGAGGGTGTCATCGGGCCACTCGCAGAGGGACGATCCTATCATTGGGGATGTTCATGTACCTTCGTTGGTCATCGATCCTCTGACAGTGAAGCGCCACTACGCCGCGCACCTCAACTTTCTTCGGATCGACACAGGTCTCGCCAGCTGCAACCTGGATTTCATTTTCAAGTTGCCTACTCTTCATTTAGCCACTCCAGCTCGATTACTTTTTATTGCATAAGCTCAACGATTTTTCTATGGAAAATAATTAATAAACTATAACGTTGATAGGATTGTGGCCGAAGATGATAATGTCATTTTGTGTTTTAATTGACATGCCCATATGGGAAATATAGTTGTATATATTGAGGCCAGATCTTCCGGCTAAAGCATGTATCTGTTATGTTAAATAAATAATTTATTATTTGTGTGCATTTGATGAGATTTTAGTACTTTGACCGGAGAAGCCAGTCTTATAATTTACTTATAATATTATTATTTATTTATTTATATTATTATTATTAATTTAATAATAATATTAATATACTCGAGTATTCAATAAGAAAATAAATAAACTTGCGTTAATTCATAGTCATAATAATAGATTAGTTCTTATATAGATTTTGTTTATTCATTTTAATGAATTAATTGATATAAATCAACTCTGGTTAATTCATAGTCATAATAATACATTAGTTTTTACATAGATTTTGTTTATTAATTTTTTTTTATCCATACATCGTATCAAGTATTATATTTCCAAGGAGTTAATTATGAATATAAGATGTCGAATTGTCAAAAAAATTTGCCAAACATTGTATCTATAGATAGCCTCCGAAATTTCACTATACAAAGATAAAACACACCGAAGCCAAAATATAGCGGACGTTCCGCTAAAGAGGCAAAAGAGTAGCGGAACTCGTGAGAGCGGCCAATAAATTTGATCAGAGAATGAAAAAGCAAAAGGACAACCGATTTCCTAAATTGCGTAGCCGCGAAATTAATGTTCCATCCTGCTGGACGAAGAGCGTGCGAGATCTTAGGCAAAAACGCTTCTAAGCCACCGTGTTCCTCGGCTATTCACCAACGAGTGTGCAACGAAAAAACAGCAACAAAAAAAAAAAAAACAAGCATTAAAATAACTTGTAATATCGCTTTTGCGTATAGTTACGTCGAGAGCAAAAGGCTCGAAGTGATGGCAGCTGCTAGATGTTTAGGCGAAATTGCTGTCTCGATAAAATTACGCGCACCGCCTCAAACTTTTTCGTGACTCCTCGACGAGAACCTCTACGAGGATCTCGACATTTTGGATCAGAACTTCCTATGGATAATTCCTCGTCGCTTATCCCTCACTTGAGTTTGCAAATGCTGCCAAGATTGCGACCGATGTAAATTATGTTTGGTTGAAAAATAAAAGAAAATATAAAAAAATAGGCGTTCGAAAATTAACCAGATCGTTCCCATTATTTTCTTGAAGGGTTTTTGGAAACAATGCGGGGCACAGAAGCGCGTTAATGATTCCGCGAGGTACGCTTGTGTTCTCCACTCGAACGTTTGCTCAAGCTACCGCGGGCAAATCATCCTTTGATCCCGCGTTTTGTTCCCAGCTAGTCACAAAATGAAGAAGTGAATTCGAACACCTTGCAACACGGGATCGCATCGTGATCGTTATTAGGGATTTTGTAAGCAACAGCATTGTATTTTATACTTTGTTAGGTGATGAATGGACGGAAAAAAATTGCAATCTCACTTACGAGAATGGACGAAATAACAGCGTTTCAATTTTTCTCATCATGGGTTTATATTCATCCACAGGATATTTTTGACGAAGCGATAAGAATTTCGCATAACTTGACATACATTTCGGATATAATGACACAATATCTCGATCAAGGGTTGACAAATTTCAGAAATTCAGAAATTTCAGCTCTCAAATGTTAACTAGATTTAAAAAAATTTATTTCGAACAAAATGAAGGGGCGTTTCGGACAAAATCGCTCAACATCGAAATTAACGACCAACCCAACAGTTATATCAATACTCAATCAAAAAATGTTCACAGTGTATTTGGGTCATACGCTATTTTTACTCCCACCCAACGGGAAAACTAAATGTAGGATTTAAAGAGGGCCTGAATTTCAACCCGGGTAACCAATTTATGTATTTATTCCGCTGATTCTGTCCCAGTTTGTCATTACTTGTTTTGCATATTTCCAAGACATGCGACGTGGCAGCAATAAACAAACGCAAAGTATAAAATCTAAAGCAGAAGCAGTACGAAGTCGAGAAGACAAAATGCCGAAGTTGCCCTCTGGCGACAGCGGCGACAAGCTGAGCCGGACTTCACGAGGCTTTCACCTGTTCTCGTTCCCGTCGACGAGAACAAGCCTCTGGTACATCGCGGCTGACAAAGCACGCGCGCGGGAAGTGTCCCGCTTCGTTTGACTTGTCCGGCCCGCTCCGACCATAAATTAATCCAACCAGCAAATACGACGTGGCCGATCCTTCGGTAGACGTTCTAGTTTGCCCTTTCTCGTTAAGGGTTGTAACCGCCACCCCATTACCGTCCTCACCATATTCGTCGGGCTCTATAGTCTTTGCGATCTGATAACACAACAGCTCTGCTGCTTCTTCTACTGCTGTTGGCGTTTCCGCGTCACCCAACCTCAACGACAGGACTCCACTAATTATGGGAAACCACATTGTTCCTGCGCAAAACATGGGTTGTAAGTGTTTTTCTTTTGTAAAAAATATTAATCGTTATTAAATAAAACAAAGTTACTCACATGACGTTTGATTTTTCTTTCAATTTTTTTTATTCTTTTGTTATAAAAAAGTGGAAGGAAATGAATTTGAATTTAAAATTGAATAAAAAAAAATTAGAAAAAATTTCCAAAAATCAGGTTTAGTGATTATAATAGATACACCGAATTATAATTTTTTGAAATTCTTTTCTGGCGAAATATGCAATATTTTTTATTTTTCATTTAACCTATGATATCTCGGGAAGCTTAGATATGAAACTTTTGTGAAGGGTAAGAGTTATTTTTCAAGCGGCCAAAATGTACTTTCAATTTTTGTGTGTTCAGGAACAAGATAACTCAATATTATTAACTTGGACGAGTAACAGCCAATTAAATTCACAATTTTTTTTTTTTTAAACTAGAATTGTCAGCATTCTGTGTTTTCCTGACGCTGTTGCTCACAGTTGCTTAAAAATGATCACGTCTTCCTTCAAAAAATTTTTTATTCGAAAAACTTACCAGTAATTTTCCAGCAGACGGAAAACATCAGAAGCGGATGACGTTCGACAAAGCAAAAGGTATTTTCTCAACCCACGTGAGTTCATATCACGAAATGAGTTTTGAACAGCAGATGATTCGTGGTCGAATCGCAAGACTTACTATTATTATCTGAGCTTAAGAGCAACGCATCATCAATTGATGGGTGACCAGTTCGAATTCAAAGGCGCATCATCAAAATACATATAATACGCTCAACGATACAAGGAGCATTTGGCGATACAGCAGACCGCAAAGCACGTTAAACTTGGTGAGTTATATAAAGATAGCTTCGGTAGCAGAGCAGTCGATGATCCGTAAACCGATGCAACCTGTCTTCGGTGCGTAGCCAGAAGAGCGGTGACTCTGCAACACCATCAGGAGTGTGGTATAGTTGTTACTGCACAATTACCCCACGGGGGGCTGTTAGGGACATGGTATTCTCGACGGGTCCCCAAGAGAACGAGATGGAACCCTCTTGGAGCCCCAACCGGTGTGTTTATTTGTCATTGGATAGCCAATCCATTAAAAGGCGCCAGCGTATGTGGGAGACCATGAAGGGGGACATAGAGAGAAAGGAAGAGAGAGAGAGTGTTGAAACGAGGGGAGAGAAGCAAACTGGCAAGTCCATGAAATATTAACCCAATCTCAGCACTATTTTCCTTCGCCCTTTTCTTCGCCGCAACCGGAATAATCTTCATTCGTCTTAATACTGAAATCATGGTTAACGTTAAGAGGGGCTGGACTGCATTAATTAGCGTTCAAAATTAAGTCATTCATTGTAGACTGAGGATAATAAGATTGCGTGATGAAAACGTCGTCAACATTTATCGAGGATTGGAAAGGAAAGTGAAGAAAATTATTTTTTTAAATTATGACTTGGGCAATCTTTATTACAGTTTCAAGAGAAATAGACCTGTTGTACACTGCTGTGCATCAATGGCTGGATTTGAGGAAAGTGAAGAAAATTATTAGGGATGCCCTAAGATAAACTAGGATAAGAACCCTATAAGGCTTCCACATAAGGCCTCTAATATAATTAGGGAAAATTAATCAGGGCCTTTGTGATAATCTCAATTTGTATTGTGAGCAAAATGAATTATTACTCACGCGAATTTAATTGGAAAATGATAACTGCCTGTAACGTGAGGTATTCACGAATGTAAGCGATGAACACCATTACAATTATTGTGCAGATAATCGTTGATACACTTTTCCAGAAGAGAAAAATGTATATAATTATCAATATAAGTTTTGTTCGAGGCACCGACACGTCTGCACGTTGCGACTGTCGAGAAAGAAGCAGAAGCTCCAAATTTGAGCTACATATAGATTTAGCATTCGATTCACTCTTCGGATCAATATTATCTATTCAATATATTTACTTTCGATCTTTACAAATGGATACCGAGCGCTCTCCAGTCGATTAGGCGCGTTTTCTGTCTAAATTTGAAAAACGGCACATTACACCTTGGCAAAACCCTGATAAGATTTCCTCACGAGACCCGATAACTGTCAAAAGTCCAGGCATTAAATGCACATCAGTGTACGTGATCATGACTTGTTGAGACATTTCCACTTGACTAAAAACACTGTCGCAAAGTCAGACGTGATTGGAATCGGACACAAGACTGATATCCGTTTTTTGTTTCCGTTGCTATGGAGTTAATAATCGATGTCGCGTGAGTCGGTGCTTAGTGCACCAAATATGACACGAGCTCGGTGCAGGTGTCGGTGTTATTACAGAGTCGTACAGTAGTAACTAAAGTATTGGGATGTGTATCGAAGAGATGAGAGGCGGCACGCTTCCGACGACAGAAAACGAAGGAGAAGAAGAGGAGGAAGAAGAAGAAGAAACGAGGCAGTAGTAGGTATTAGAGGCTAACCGCCGAGAACTCGTGGCTGCACATAATACATAATACACAGGTATAGTAGAGAAGAAGCTTTATCGCGATGCTTTTGAATGGGGCCCTCACTGATGTAATCTTACTAGTCCCGAGTTACAACGAACGCGCGCGCCATCGACTCTTTGGCCCATGTTCTAAATTGTCCCTCTCAGGCATCTGGAGAATAGCAGGTCTCAACAGTTCTCGAGTCCAGCGCGAAAAACGATTGTGAGAATAAGCGCCGGTAGTCGCGACGAACCGGACACCCAAGAAAACGCCCCCGATCGACCCATCGATAGCCCTGTTAACTGCCCTTCTTCGATCTTCCTCCAGTGAAGAAGACGACACTTGCAGCTTGAGGAAGAGATCAAGACTTGGAGACAGCGTCTCTAATTCCTCCGCCCAAAGTTCAGGAATTCTTGATTTCCTCGTCTGGATACCATTCCTACTGTTCTTCCTTTTTTCGGACACAAAAACACAAGTATTTCGTTATCTTACCCTCGATTTACAGCATGTAGGGAGGAATGTTTTTGTCAGTGACTTTGTAGCTTAGAAGTTACTGTATTGGTGGATTCAAGTTGGCGGGAAAAAATTATACATCTGATAGGCGAGAAAAAGTTGGCGCAAGCGGGAAAAAAATCTTTGTGGTCGGAAGATCAAACTACGAATATTCGAAATGTTTAATTAGGGATGTATTATTTTTTGCGACGAACGGCTTGCAATTTTTGCGTTTCGTTGCTTAAGACTTGTTGAAAAGAAGCGAATGACACAATTGAATATCGACGTTTATTGATTTTATCAAGCGGTCGAATTTGTTTAATTAACAAATACTTGATTTTTTGTATGCATACTACTACTAACAAATCCCTTCCTCACAAAGGTAGATTTGTTTAAAATTTCAAATTTCAAAATATCCTCTTTACAGCTGTCATTTTTTCCTACGAATTGGAAGATCCATTTGACCATAGCCAAGCTCCGGAGGCACAGCACCCCGAAGGGGTAGGCGTGCTTGTCGAAGAGGCGGGCCACCCCAGCCGCTTCCCCAACGGCGTTTCAACCCCCACCCTGTCCCCAATTGCTGGTGGTGGAGACGGAACTCCGTGTCTCCGTAACTGAAGCTGAAGAGCGAGCGAGAAACCAAGACCGTGGTTCAATTGTCCACCGAACTACGAGGGCACGGTGGCCAAAGGGAACACACGCGGGGTCCACGGGCCACGGGCTTTTCGAGACACGCGACGGACACGCCAACCGTTCACCGGGACCCACAGAGTTAAGTCGAACCGAGACCGTCAACAGTCACTCGCCACAACGTCAACTAACTCTTCGCGGTGATCACACAAACGGTCATATTCTCCTCACGGTTTATTCTCAACGCCCCCCGACATATACAAAAGCACGAGTAGAGTGGGGTACGCGCCACCAAACCGAAAGCACAAAATCCGTAACCCCCAATTCGAAAGAGAGTTTAGAAGCAGCGTGTCCATCGTGTGGACCACATCCTTGTCTCTGTCATCATCATCATCACCGCCAGTGGAACGGCTTATTTCCATCGCACAAACCTCTTACATTCGCGGTCACCATGCAGTCATCAACATGATCATCACTGCAAAACGAGCCTCTTGCTCGTTTGGACCATAAAGTCCCACCTTGTCATCCTCGCCATCGTTGTCATCGTTGTCATCAGCATCGGTATCACTGGAAGAGTCACCCACAGTTGTTTGGACTTGAAGAATAGTCTTGTCGTGATTCTCTGCTTGTGGATGATTCTTGCCGGTCTTGATTCTCATCGTCAACGTTATCATCGCTACTGGAAACATCGTTCGTCGCTTGTTTTGACTGCACAGAGTCTTGTTCTGTTGTCCTTGTCTTGTTCGGATGATTCTTCTCGTCTGTACCAATCTTGTCAGTTATTTGGGCTCAACAGCGATTACCATCGGTTTCCTTGCTTCATCCAGTTCAACGGCTCCAGAGTCTGTCTCTATAATCGACATGGTGAGCTCCCTTTTCGAGTTGGACACGCGAGGATCCACGTTCCACATAGTTTGATCTCCCTTCCTCTTTCCTTTGGCTCATCCCACATCGGTATCGCTCTCTGTCCTCGGTTAACTCGTGTTCTCTTCGCTACCTGAGGCTCTCTACCGGCTACCGCCAGCCACTGATCCAACCCAGGCCTCGTGGTCTCTCCTGTGTGACTCTCCACTCACGCGGAGAGTCAGCTACTCTTCGGCTTCTCGTCGGATTCGCTCCGCAACATTCGCCGACAACGGTGCCTCCTCTCTTCCGCTCTCTGCTGCGTTAGGAAGAGCGGGTTTTATTCGTTCACCGGTGAAGGGTGAATAAGTTTGACAGAAGGACAACTTAAGTGTACAATCTGAGCTCTGGAAGAGGCGCTTTTTTTTCGTGGGTAACCGGAAAATTTAATATTGGCATTTAATTACAAGTGACAAGTGTTGAGAATTTTTCGGCAGATTCAATGAATTATTCAAGGGAAAAATAATGTCATCGGGCTTGACGTGTGTATTGACGTTTGCTGAAAATTTTCATTTCGAATCAAGTGGTCAAAGTGAATTTTACTGCGGACATACGTGTTAATGCGCGATCTGATGACGGAAGCGGCGACGTTTTACCGGCAAAAAGAAAAAAAATATCTTTCGGGCCCGTTAGTTATTCGAGAAATTCGAAATTAGTGGAGGAAGATATACATGCGTCGCTGCTCAGTCGCTGCCTCGTCAGTCGGACCGACTGACTAATCGACCGGGAGTCAAAGGGTCAAGAAACCGTGAGGCTAATAAAGCGCTCGTAAAACAAAGTCAACAGGTACGTTTCAACAAGCTTGTAGTATTAATAATAATGATGAAACGTTTAGAGTTATAAATATTCATTAATTTTTCATTTATGTATAAATATTTATTGTCCATTGTAAACATTCTTAACGGTTTAATCTTACGCAGTAAAAATTGCATCCCTTTTGACATCCAATTTATAAACGTTTTCATTATAAAATAATTGAGCCTTGAAAATTTGAATCACTTCATTTATGCCTCAATATTGTTTGAAACATACAATACCGTCCATTCAATAACGAACAAAAATAGATAACAATTACGAAATAATTATTAACCAGAAAAAATATATTCTTACCGCGTAATAAAAATAAAAAGGGGTAATAAGCGTTCGATATTTCAAATCGTCAGCGGTTCGTCTTTCATTGATATCAATTTTGAGCATTAATTTCGATTTCATTGATACACAACAACGCAGCCAAAAAAGTAAACATGGTTTTAGATACAGCTAAAATAATTTGATAGATATTATCAATTGGCCATTGTAACCGACGGTCGGTCTAATTTTCGTAGTGATTAAAAAACTTTGGCCGCAATATTCCTGTCTAATGTCCAATCGAGTCGAAGGTCGAACATTTATAAATAAATCTACACTATGCACCTATGTATTCGTAAGAATTTCACATTTGTATAGATATAGATATTTTAATATATTATACAGTACAGTATATGCTATAAAAAATAAATATTAAAGTTCTTATAAAACACAAAGTTAGCGCGGGCGAAGAGGTTTGCACGCCATCGCTTCATTTAAAATGCAAATGCCGGGAGAGCACTGCGGGGAAGTGGTGACGGTGTTTGGTGGTGGTTGCTCGGTGGCGTGAACCGCGAGCGAAAGACCAGCCCGAATTATTCCAATTACCCCACCTGAATGCTCAACCGCTTGTTCGACAGCGAGACAAAAAGCTGAAGTGGCTCTCGAGAAAAACAACGCTACTGTGCGCCACAAAACCGTGGCCGACACTTTGCCTCCCGTTGTTACGAATTTGTCCGACATCATTTCCAGTTTTGCATATTTTACCAATGACTATCGCACACTGAGAAAGAAGATTGGTCCACCGAAAGAAATAGACACTGACCGATAGTAAAAATATACTATCGGATGGTATATTGGATGATTAGTATAGAGATCACTTTCTGGAGTGCAACAGTTAGTATAATTATAGTAATGGTTAATATCTGATTGTACTAATTCCGTATGATAACCCTTACAATACACATAATACACAGTGGTATCCAAATAATACCTGATATGAATTATTTAGTATATCGGATATTAAAAATCTTAGTATCTATTTATTTCCGTGTCGGCTCGACTAAATCTGGCGGAGTGAAGTCTCCAAATAAATGCGTTTAATTGGAGCAATGAGATTTTGGTTTTTTTACCGACATTCAGCTCATACATTAACAGCGATTTTAATTATCCAGATGACTTTTCCGTATGCCTTAAAGTTCCCCTCTAGAGTGTTGTTCGCACCTCCATGAAAAAAAAGCATACTCGAAAAAATATCGAAAAGTATATATTTTATATACCAACTATACTTTAGACGAAAAATTTGATATACCGGATATAACTTTTAGTATACTTACAAAGTATATACGATGATATACTATTTCATACAAATTTTTGTGAAATAAAATTTTTTTAAACCACAATATTTCGTACAAGTAATGACAATAAATCTGCTTTTGAAATAATTTTCTTTATCCGAATGATGTCCAACCCTGAATTTAACGAGTCTATTTTCTCGATACAGAGATATTACGTATAAGAGAAAACGACCCGAAGCATAATCACCATATTTGGCGGAAGTTTAATTGAAAATGTGAAAACACAAAAATCCAAAGTGGGCAAAATGTATGTATACGAGCTGAAAAGATAATGAAGTTGTTGAGATGCTTGTGAGGGTCGATAATGAAGTGTGATAAATGGAGTTGCTCTCTTCGGAGCTTCGTCTCTTATCTTTTAATAAATTTTTTTTTTGATACCGAATATTTTTTAATGAGGAGAAGCTTCTCGTTTATTTTGGCTTCCGTGATTCGCGATGAGAGCGCGAATATGTGAAACTGCCGGGCGAGTAAGGAGCCGAAGCAAAAGTCAAGTGGGGGCCTCAGATTATCGGCGTAATGTGTTGGCGATCCGCGCGAGATGTCGTGCGAGCGTAGGCTTAATATATTCAGATTTTTATGGCTGGTGGCGTATCGGAGATACGGCCACCCCCGTTTTGCGCTATACCTATGTGCGCTCGGTGCTACTGCTGCTGTGCCGTGTGCTCCGTCTGTTACGGCTACGTGTGTATATTCCGTGGCCTCAACGTACCACTTAAAGCGCGAGCGCGCGCCTCCCTCTCTTGCGCCTTCACCTCAGCTAATGAATAAACAAAAACTAGATTTCGCTTAGGGCTTACACACGTAAAAGCGTGACCTTAACGCCGATTTATCGGTGCGGGTCGCGATTCTCGAGCGAACCCTTTCTGCCTTTCGGTGGACTGAAAATATATTCACGAATATAGTCGAGTATGTAACAACGATGTATTTATTTGAAACTCAAAATTTAAGGAGGTTCGGAGCCCTGATTTGACTAACGAAGACAAATCAGGGATTAATTTTCGAAATTGATTCTTTTATTTTTAATGCATTGAAAAACAATAGTGAAGGGTGATTTGTGTTGAAGTGTGTTTACTTAATACAGTGAAAGATCAATAGTGACGAATTTGCATTAAGATTAAGCGAGTCATTTTTTTTTTCAATGGGACACATTTTTTAAAAGTTTTTTTCGAATATCATATGTAATTCTTTACAATATTTTTCTATAGAACTTTTGAGATACATACACGTAAAATATATTTGCGAGATGTACTAACGATTGTATGAAAAATGTACTTTACGTATATTCGCCGAATGTACGTTTGGACGAAATATTGAATATTGCGAAGTATATAAAAAGTGTATAAGAAATATATCACGTACATCATTTATATATTTTTCGACACGACGAAAAAAATTTTTCGTCGTGTCGAAATTTCTTTATACCACTGTGTGCGTGAAACAGGCACTTCTCGCACTAGTGGCACAAAATTGTACACGATACTCATGCGAAAAACTTTTTCTGATCTCGTGTGATTACAACACTGGCCTTCGGCTCATGCTGCAAACTCACACTCGTCGCGAAAAAGTTTCATCGCACTAGTATCGTAATGTACTATTATTAGCATCGTTTTTTTTGTCATGGGGGCTTTGAGCCACATGTCCAAGACACAAGCAAGACATAGAAAAAAAAACAAGTTTTTGTTTTTTACACGGAAGTTTGGAAGCAGCGCTTTCAATCACAATTTAATTATCGACTCGTATGGGAAAGAATCCGGTGAGTTGAAGACGAAAACGAAGCCGTCTGCTTGGCATCGAAAAGCAAAGCAACAAGGAAAGAAAAGGATGTAGGTTTCTACCAGTGACAACGCTGAGCCGGGTGTAATTCGCCAAGTCGTGGAACACGAGGGGACACGTGTTCGCGAGAGTAACACCGGCAAAACACGTGGAACGCGAGAAATGCGGTGTCGCGGTGCTCTCTCGCCACGGCCGCCCCGTTTGATTTATAATAATCGCTCAATCCTCATTACTGGGATATTTCATTGTGAGCCGTGCGACGGCCAACAACTCTTGCTCCTTCTCGTACGTTGTATGTGCCCACGACAACCGGCATTCACCGTCAAGATATCTTTCCTCCTGTCTTTTCTGATCTCCTCTTGGAAAAACAGTGAAAACAAGAACAAATCAGGCTCATCCGCGCAGTAGGAAGCGAACTGTGCAACACTCGGTGAACGATGCTACGGATATCTGGTCTCTTTCTGCTCGTTCTGACCGTATGTGCGATCGTTAACGAGAACTCGAGTTAACCTGACACCTCTGAGGCTCGAAGAAACATTTCACAGCCTCGCCAAGTATTTGAGATTTCGCGAGAGGTCCACACATAGAAAGAGCCGGAGGAAGAAATATTTTAACCAGCGGCTATTCGTTGGCTCGCGGTATATTTTCATTGTTATTTAATGAGTAATTAGAGCATGCGACGAACCGAAGAAAGTTATCGTTGCTCTTATACTCTGTTATGTCCGGTGATATATTTTCCTCGATATTTCTTCCTCTCGACGAGGACTCAACAACGAACACTAAAGCTCAAGTAGTATTATGTCTAAGTATGGTATATAATGTCTACCCTCGTTCACGCAGCCCTCCCGGATGAGAAATGGCTTCGAGCAGGATTGTATAATGCCGCGACCACGGTGAATAATAATTCGGGGCCCGGGGGGAGAGGTAAATATCGCGTAACGTGTAATAATTAATCAGATCAAGCTCGGGACACGCGTGTGAGCACGACTATTTGAGCATTGTGAATCAGGGAGAGAGAGAAAAGTCAAGAGGGTAGGAGTCAGGAAGTGGAGGAAGTCTGTGCCGTGGCGACTCGGTTATTCTTTTTAACCAACAGAGGCTATCGGGGCTAATTGAGTCAATTTTTTGTGTTATTTCTGTGCCACGTTCATTCGAAGAATTGTAAGGTTGGAAATGTCTTTGAATATTCGATTGCAGTTTATTATCTTTATTGGAATTTTGATTTAAAAAAAACAAAATCTTTCTTTTCTTTGCTTCGTTATCTACTGCCATACTGAAAAAAAGGAATAAGCTGCATATACTTTTTTTCACTACCAATAACATGAACATAGAATAATATATATTTTCGTTTCTCAAATTAATTTAGATTAGAATAAAGTAAGTTCGGAAGTTTTTTTTCTCAAATTAATTTAGATCAGAATAAAGTAAGTTTGGAAGTTTTTTTTCTCAAATTAATTTAGATCAGAATAAAGTAAGTTCGTAAGTTGTTTTCCTCAAATTAATTTAGATTAGAATAAAGTAAGTTCGGAAGTTTTTTTTCTGAAATTAATTTAGATTAGAATAAAGTAAGTTTGGAAGTTGTTTTCCTCAAATTAATTTAGATCCGAATAAAGTAAGTTCGTAAGTTTTTTTTTTCAAATTAATTTAGATTAGAATAAAGTAAGTTTGTAAGTCATAGGATGACTTAAAATCTAAGTCCAAAAGGCCCCGGTTTTTTCCTGCGTGAAGCTGAATATGTGTAGTATCGCTGAAGGGAAAAAAAGTGTACAAGTGTTACGTACGAAAGGCAAGAAGAGCGAGTAGGACTAAGGTGGTGTGGATGAGGAAGAAAAAGAGGAAGGAACGAAGGTAGCCGACGCGAAACGGGTGCCGTGGCCGAGGGCACGCGCGTCCGTGCGCGTCGAGGGTTGCTTCGGTTCTCCTGTAATCGTGCATTAATTTGCATCGCAAAGTACACGCCACCCGCTGGCCGCGGTCGCGGGCCGCGCGCGTGCACGCATTCCGCGTAGTTTTCCGCCAGTCGAACGGTCTCTCGCCTTTGGTACCAACTACAACCGACCAGTGAATACCACCCACGAACCGCGGCGAACATCGCGAGCTATTCCACCTCTGCTTCTTTTGTCGCAAAACTCGTACTCAAGCTGGCATGGGTTTGTTTTTCTAAACTATAATCAATTTATTGTATGACAACCGCTTTTATTCGTTGGCATTTTAAATTATCCAAAAATAAAAAGGAAATGGAATTGGACAAATTTGCTGTTTTTGCAATATTCTAATAACAATAACACATTCAATAACACAATAATTTTATAACTTTTTTTTTAATTCTAGAGCTTAGTTCATTTTTATTAAATTTTTATGAAACCAGTGAATTCCATCCACGAACCGCGGCGAACATCGCGAGCTATTCCACCTCTGCTTCTTTTGTCGCAAAACTCGTACTCAAGCTGGCATGGGTTTGTTTTTATAAACTATAATCAATTTATTGTATGACAAAGGCTTTTATTCGTTGGCGTTTTAAATTATCCAAAAATAAAAAGGAAATAGAATTGGACAAATTCGCTGTTTATCGCAATATTCTAATAACACATTCTCACGAATCAACAATCTGACTATTCTTACAAAAGAACTTTCAAAAATAATTTCATAACTTTTTTTAAGTTCTAGAGCTTAGTTCTTGAGTTAACAGTCATTCTTACATATTTACTCACTGTGCATATTTATTTACACTAAAAGTGCAACTGTTTGTCAATTTTAGCTGACTATTTGAAAATGACAATTGAACTTATTTGATCATCTTATTATAATGTAGAGAAAATATTGAATTACATAACCGTTCACAATCTACCGTTACAAATTAAAATATTATTTAAAAAACCGATTTTAAGATTATAGACGATTGAAAATTTTTAACGTAGCAATGAATAAGCCATGAATAAAAATGTCACTTCTTCGATCAAGCGCTGAAGTTATTTGTATTTTGTGCGAGTTTTTTTTAACACTCACTGTATTCTGTATCGACAAATGGGTCTTTAATGAGACGATTAATCGTGCAAAACCTAAATGTGCAAGGTTAACAATTAAGTTCTTGGCACTCATTCTTCAGTCAATAGTTGTTAGGAAGAAAAGTAGCTGCAAAGTGGCAGAAAGTCTCAATGGGTGGGGTTTTTCTATAGGAGCGCAAAAGCCGAGGCCAATTTCGGTCTGTTCCGTGACGTGCACGCGACTCTCATATATATTTCCAGCTGATTTTCATAATAGGTGTAGGTCTTTTGATCTGGGTCGATATACCACTGCTTCTCGAGGGTTAAGCGATTACGTTTCGCCTCGTTTAAGAATTCATCCATGAAAGAAATTCCCCAGACCGAAAAAAATGTCCTTATCAATACTGGACAGAAACTAGAGTGGTTATGATACTAGACAAATGTGTTTTTGAAATTCTTCAGTACGATTAATGTAGTCGAGTTTTCTTGAATTCACTCGCCATATCTTTAATTATCCTTATGCACGAAAGTTATTTTAACCTTTAACTAAAAATTTCTCAAGTTATACTTTATAATTTAGTTTTTTTTTGTAATGTCTCAACATTATATTAATTAAGACTGAATTTATAGGTAAAATATTCTCAAAACACATTATTACGAATGAACAATTCGATTATTCTTACAAATAGACTTCCAAAAATATTTCATAATTTTTTTTTAACCTCTAGAGCTTATTTTACTTTTACCAAAAATTTTTATAGAATTTAATATGAATAATGTCTACCAAGAGATTGCAAATTAATTCCTTATTATTCGTTTTGTCAAAAAGTAACCTCTATGGGAAAGAATGTTAATCGATTTTGACTTCGGAAAAAGCAAAAAATAATGAAGAGCCAATGCGCAAAGTTCTTCGAAAGAAATGTTTGGTCGTGACAACTACGTTTCCAAATTGCTTAACCCAATCTCTCAGAAATTAGTTGCCTCAACTATTCACGATTAGTCTTCGCGAGATTAGTGAGGTTAACTAATCCAATCGTTGCGACTACCACTCGAATTATTGGGACTACCATTCGAATCCTCTCTATTACCATTCGAACCGTTGTCACTATCATTTGAGTTGTAAGGAAAATAGAACAATCGATTTTTTGTGTCAACTCATTTTTTGGTTATGGTAACTAATCTTTTCTCTCCTTGTACTTCGCAGATTTTAATCCACGACACGTTTTTTTTTTAATTCAATGACAATCCGTGCGATTTATTTTTTTCATGACAACAGAATTTTCAAAATGAGAAATCAAAAAACTTAATAAAATGGCGATAACGTGTAAACAGTTGTATGTCTTAAGTTCAGATGACTAACATGACTAAGAGGTCAAGATAGCGACGGTACATTTTTCTTACGGAAGAAACAGATTGTACTCTCATTGCGTACGTACACGATAAAACTAATAGGCGTTTGAGGTTTTTACGAGCGGAGCTCAAGCAGATTTCTCGGAGTGAGAAAGCATAAATGCGGTAAAGAATGAGAGTCACGGTCGGTCTCCGTCGACTTCTCTCGTCTCTGTTGTAACACTGGTTCACCGGGCTTTTGCGCTTATCGGTTCGGTTGCATATTTAAGGGTTGCCATGTCAAGCGTCAAGCTCGCCCTTTGAATACATTTAAATTCATTACACGAGAAGGCTTGCCGCACTCGTATTAGCCACATACGCCGTCAGAAACCCGGTCTATACTTATTATACCAGTAGGTAGACTCTGTCTTTGCTCTGCTTCTGGCACGAGGTAATCGGTCGAGCCGACCTCGTGCAAAAACCTCCCCAAGTCCATGTGTCCTATCTTATGTATGCCATGTCAACGTACAGTGAAAAAACGCCCTCGATTTGCTTTTTGTTGCAGGGATTTCCGGAAGCTCCGTAAACCCCCTAAGATGCCACATACAGGTGAGTTCACAATTAAATGCTTTACGTTTTTTCCACCAGATTCATTCGGAACCGTAACGAAATGTTAATCGTGAAACTGCTCCCGTATTCTGATTTTTTTTTCCTTTTAGAAAGAAGGGAAATTCCCTTTCAGAAAGAAGATAGAGGTATAGAAGTGTTCCTATTAATATCCTTGTTATGGGGTGGCGAAAAAAAATTCTCGATTGTTGATGGAAAAGTTGAAATATTTGCAGAAATACGTTTTGGTGAAAGGGCTCGTTTTTCTGGATAATTTTTTAGAGGTCGCTTATCCGAGATTCGATTTAATTTTATAAAAAGTTAGGTTCGTGGATAAAATGTTTAACAATTTTGTTTTTTAACGAAAAGAGTCCGAAAACTATTTTCCTTGGATAGACCGATTAATTTCGAAGAAAATAATGTCGAGTGACTGGATAAATTTAAACACAAAATGCAGAGAATTGGGTAAGAGAATTTACCTTCGATGTATCGAAAATCGTTTGTTAAAATAGTGACAACATTGCGTTATCTGCGGACCGAGCAAAAAAAAATTGTTTATCTAGCAAAAAAATTTGTTTTTCTCGCAAAAAAAATTGTTTTTCTTGCAAAAAAATTTGTTTTTCTCGCTAAAAAATATGTTAATCGAGCAAAAAAATGGTTGACCTAGCAGATAACGCAGTTATCACTATTTTAACAAAATATTTTCTGGCATAGCAAAACCGTTTTTTCCGTGTGTCATGCGCAAATATCTGCAGGTAGATACTGATATAGAATTCACGCGAGAAGAAATGGAAATCGCTACAGCATTTCTATAAGTATATTATTGCAAAAAAAATCGTGTCACGATATTTCGTGTCGCATTGTAGTAGGCGGCAAGATCAGAGACTCAGGAGTGACTGATACGAGACGAATGAGTGAACGTTAGCAGTAAAAGTTAAATCTACAACTGTAGATCCTGTTTATAGAGATCCCGGTCCTGTACCAGTTCACAAGTCGATTGGATCAAGCTTCTCCCTCTTCCTGCCCCCGATTTACAACATACACCAAACTCGGACCATTAGTCGGCCATGGCGGTGCAATTAAAGAAGAAATTCTTTACGCTTGATATGGTTTTTAGGGGTGGGCTGTGGATCTCCGCGTTATTATATCAAAAGGTTTTAATTACAACTCTTCCATTCCGGTTTCGCCCTCAGAACTCATCTTCGTCACTCATGTCTCGTGGATCCCTCCGTAAATTACCCCGGCAATTGATTCGCCTCTTTTTTCCATTACCTCGCGATATACTCTTAATTGAAGATTCTCCACTGAAAAATTATCGTACACAGCAAAACTTTTTGGATTCAACGTAGGAGTTTAACTTTGAAGAAGGAAGCAAAGCGGAACCGTCCACATGATCGGTTCTGCAACCTTTTTCATTTTTTACAAATATAACTCTATGATGATTCATGGTCATCGATTTTTGCTTCGTCAGGTCAGTAGATAGTGGCAAATAATGAGTAAGTGTCTACTTTCTGTCCTTGTTTTGGATAAATTTCGAAGCAGAATTTTAGGGGATTTTAGCATGTCACGGAATAATAAGGAAAAATTCAAATTCCCATGAAATTTGAACCGCTCTACCGATCATCATATGGTAACACTATCACTCAATTCATCATATAATAACGCTGAATATTATTAAATTGACGTTTAAAATTCGAGTTTGTCAGTTCAGGATTTGCCAAAAGGAATACAATGACTTAAATATTTTTTTTAAATCCGCCAGCCCATAAAATCCATACAAATTTCGACCAAATTTAATATCCAGCAACATTGAATGCGCCTGTACCCACAAAGTATTATTTAACGAATTATATTAAACTATACGAATGTCTAAGTGTCCAGGTCTTTCTTAAAAAAAATTTTGGAAAACTGTAAAGCCTACATTTCAGTATATGTCAAGTAAACAAAAAAATCCATTATACGAAGAAGTGCTACTGTTTTACTGATTCACTTGGATGCGAATTTTTGGTTTAATCCGTGGAATCACTATCGCATTAGAGTTAATTGAGTTTTGAAAGCCGAAAACAAATACACTTTTTCACTGGATCATTACGGACAATTCTGCGTAGACTGACAAGAACATCACGAAATAGAAAACAAATAAAATATCTTTCACAATAAGGAAGCTAAAGAAAATGAAACAATAGGGCAACCCTTGAAGCACGTTGCATCAGGATGAGATTAAGGGTCGAGCAGGTGGGTGGTACATGGCCGGCCTCTCAGCTCCTAAATGGCAAGTGCGATTAATTGCGTTTTAAATGCGATTAATGCGAGTTAATTGAGTTTTGAAAGCCGAAAACAAATACACTTTTCCTTTGGATCATTACGGACAATTCTGCGTAGACTGACAAGAACATCACGAAATAGAAGAAAAAATAAAATATATCTTTCACAATAAGGTAGCTAAAGAAAATGAAACAATAGGGCAACCCTCGAAGCACGTTGCATCAGGATGAGATTAAGGGTCGAGCAGGTGGGTGGTACATGGACGGCCTCTCAGCTCCTAAATGGCAAGTGCGATAGCAATCAGTATAGTACCAACCAGACAGGTAGTCGCTGCTGGTGCTCAAGCATTAGAGTTTGCTAATTCTAAAGCTAAGCACGATTATCCACGCGGTGTATACATGCCATAGTACAGTACAAGTCGCGATATTGAAGCGATGTATCAGTGTGTTCACCAGCTTGATGATCCCTCACAACGTAAACGGTATTTACGCATAGACAAAATTCTATCTATGAATAGTCAAAATTTTCCTATACGTCAAGTCCTATAAGAGAATTCGAGCCCACACAATTTTACTGCATTGTCTATATACATATTTTTTTCAGAATATTTATTAGAACAGTGTCACCATTAAATTCAGATCATGATTGGCTGTTTAAACCTTCTAAGGATACAACAAATTGCAATCAATACTTGAGAATGATCGAAAAGATTGAATCAAATTGATTTCCTTTTTAATTTGGCTCTTGACAATTTAATTTATTTAATCGAAAATTATTGAATAAAAATACAAATATTGGAATGAATAAGTGAATTAATAAGAGGCTATTATTGTAATTTCGTTTTATTATTTACTAATGATCCGATAACTCTTCAGAATGAATATTATTAAAACTAAAAGTATATTTCGAAAACGGTAACGTAATTATTTTCTAGCTGCAAAATCGAGTTGAATTATAGTCACGGCATGAAAAAAAATGTTACTGAATGGCATAAAATCTTGTTTAAAGGCATGTAAACCAGGTCTTCACCTGAAAGGCATTATTCCGAAGGGTAAGAAACATCGGAACGACATCAGCGAGGCGTGAGCCCGGAAGAGCCGAAAATATATCATTTTGGCACACGTGTGACAAAAATGATATTACGGAAATGGCGTGTAGCAGATGGCGCAAGTCACACGGACCCGAGAATAATATTGCTTAGGACACTGCACGTGTCCTTAAATCGCAAAATGCAATTCACGATTACAACTGTGAACTCGTGGCTTCCGAGAGTCTCATTATCTCGGGAGATCCTCAGGCAGATTTTTATCGAAATATGCGCATGGAAAGGGAGAATCCCTCGTGAAGAGCTACTACCTGCTCGTGCTTCCGTTTTTGCTGTAATAATAATTTAGCTCCCTCGTCCGGTGCACTTATATATACCAGCCATACCAAAAGATTAATATATACTGTATAGGCGAATTTACAAGCACGCGCTTTCGCAGATAGGTGCGTAATTTCGCACAGCCGGATTCCCCAAGGGCGGCCAAGGGACGACAACGACGAGCCAACCCAAAAGATGACGAGGGTTGTACATATGAATTTTGGGAGTTATTACTGAGTGGGAAGGCCGAAAGACTTGACGGCAGAGTGAGAAAAACGAGAGAGAAAGAGACGAAAGTACAACACTTTTTTTCTAACACCACGAGGAAAAGGATTGAAACTATATAAAAAATCGTTACGCGTGTGCGTCCATTTTGTCAAGATTGGAATGCCGCACGTGCTGCAAAAAATGTCCATAATTCGTTTATTCAGCCATCCGCCATTCTTATCATCCGCTATTTTAAATGCATTTTAATAAGATGGAGGTCAAAATAGCGAATGACTGTAATAGCGAATTTCGCTTTTTTCACCCGCACCCGTTTTTGTTGAACATGGTCTAAAAAATTAATAACAATAATTTAAGAAAGAACGTCAAAAACTTTCATTCTAATAGAAATAGCTTTTTTAAACAATAAATTTCGGGAGGAATACTTCGACAAATAGTAAAATTTCAATGAAAAAAATACATTCTGTTTTTTTTAAGACAGAAAGCATTTCAAATATAAAAAAAGTATTAAACAAAGTCAAGAAAATTTTTTTCGCTATCGGCGAAGAACTATTTACGGTTTATAACTAAAAAAAATTTCATTTTTACTTATAAATGGCTAATAAATAATTGTTCGAATATTTCAGTACCAAAGAATACAAATGAAAATCCTGCTATCATCTTCATCATCGTCGTCACATCGCGACAAAAATATTTCCTCTTTCGTCGTCGCAAGGGGTTATTATATGTGAAAGATCCGTGAAAACGTTTCTTCTCTTGCCTTTCATCCCGTCGTCTCGTCAGTCGATCATTATTTTTCGGTCGGAGATGCTCATCCGACCGCGAGCCGAGTAATTGAGTTAATGACGTAATTAGCCGGTGCTGCGGATAATAATTAGCGATCGGCGATGTACAGCAGTATAAGTCCTCTGAGAGTCGTCTCATTCACTCCTTCCTCTTTCTCTCTTTCTCTCCACCTCTTCGTTCTCTTCGATCTTCTTCATCTCTCACTATCATCGGCTCTTTTACTCGCTGTATCTTCGTCGCTCTTTTTCACGGACGTGAAGGCGCGTGGCTCTCGATTTATAGTAGTCGCCGCCGCCACCGATTGTATAACATATATATGTGTGCGTGTGTTTTTATTTTCATTTTTATTAATCGTTCTCTCTCTTTTCTTCGACCGTGCTGTAAAATGATCACGACTGTCGTCGCCACGCGAGAAAGGCGACCGATTCGCAGGATTGAGCCGTGGATCGTCGTCCGTTTGATCGTTACCTGCGCGCTGCAGTTTAACACAACAACCGCAGTGTCATGGATCGCAGTGATCATGGATCGAGACTCCGCCCCTGATTGCTCTGGTTTCACGGCGTCATTTATCGTGTCCTCGCGCGGTAATCGCGCGACTCTTTCCGCCGTCTTGACCCACGACGAGATACCCAAAAAAAAACGATCAAAAATATTCGGCCTCGTTCCTCGAAGTTGATGGTTACAAAAAGACTAAAAATTCGCCGAGGAAGTTAACGATGATTATCTCTGAACGAACAGCAGATAAATTTTAATCCTGCTCAATTAGTATTGTCAAGTATTGTAAACGATGACAGTACCGACGTCGAATGTGTCAAAATATCGGCACACACTGTAAAATTGGGCGTTCTATGATGAAGTATCGTAACGCTTGTTGAAGTACAGCTAACTACAAAGAGGAGTCAATTTTATCTTCAAAATTTATAACTAAACTACATACAAACATACATACAAAAAGGACGAATGAGTACGACAAACTATGAAGAAGTACGTAAAAGTACGAACAAATCCGAAGAAGCACTAAAGATTTATCGTGAGCTATATTTTTGCGAGGCTTAGTTTACTTATTAAGATGGAATACAAAATGATGCTCAATCTCTTCTGAAAATGAGCAATCGCTAAAGCCAATACGAATTTTCGCAAGAATTGCTGTATTTCGATTATCAAATACGGGATTATTACTTGAGCTCACTCAGTAAAATTTACGCAGACATAGCGAAGAGCTATAGTTTGTCTGTCTCAGCGGCACAAAAAATGGATAAAGTAATTACGCCGATGCTAATCAACACCGATAATCCCATGCATAATAAGACACCGCAGGGATTCTGCGATAATTATGCTATTAACAAAACGCTCCGCTACTGTGGCCATTAATTCGAGGCATATTTGATTGCCCGATGTTTGATCAACTTATACGAACTATGTGTGTCATTCCCAACGTATTTTACATCCTCGGGATTTAATAGGAACCAGAGATAATAAGAGACGATCTTAGAGGATGATCATAACTCGGCGAACAAATTGCCTCGATATTTCGGCAACAACACTGCACGTATATGAAGAAATCCGGATTATAAGCCTCGGAATTATCGACCCTCAGACATGTCGATAAATTAATCGAGGAATCTTCAGAAGATGTCATCGAAGAGAATCGTAAATGTAAAAAAAAAAAAACGGCTGCTAAATAGCCGTATCTAAGCTTCACGCATATGTATATACTTGGCTATAATAATATTACAACTATGAAAATATAAAACAGAAATCATAAAAAAAAAAGTAAGCGAAAGAATCGTGATTCCCGCGGTATTAGTCTACACCTTTGAATTTTACGATGCATTTAGATACGAGATTACCATAAATTGGTTGAGGTGAGCACGCTAGATGGAAACTCTGGCTTGTCCTTTCTCTCGTTCTTTTCGAGACCTGCGAGACTATGGATGGATAACATAAATGTCGAGGTCTCTGTGCATACGCGCTTAAGGGGACTCTTAATGCTTTCAGACCATGATTTACTGCTCACGCCCGGCTACGATTCAGCCTTTGACGAGTGTTTTCCACTTCCGTTTCGTACAAGTCGAGGTACATTGATGTACGTTTGATTTCCTTACAGATCGTCTTGCAACAGCGATTATCAGAATCGCATGCCAACACTCAGAGAAAATTATGGTATCAGTAAGCATAAAGTGACAACTATTCATTTATAGTTGGTACAAACATAGTCGTTACCGCTTAATTAGTTTTCGCAACTATTTTTATAGTCGCCGTGATGATAAAAGGACTAAAAATCAATAGTTGTCACTTTATAGTTAACTGTACTATGACGATTTCTCTCAGTGAAGAGGTGTTGGAAAAACAAAACAAAAATTTCAATATTCAATCTCTTTATTTGAATGTGAACATTTTAAAAAATTTTGAAAAGAAGAAACGTGTATATTAGGATGTCTCAAAATTTTTTTTTCTTTTTTATCTCGTTGATTGAAAAGTTGACATGCATGCAGAAATACGTTTCTAACAATTCAGTAGGCTATGTACCCAACTTTCGTACATAGGTAAATTCATACAAGGTAATTGTTTTTAGGGGAAAAGTGCCATTGAGGATCAAAGTTGTTACATTTTTACTTTTAAATTCGCACATCGTAATACGCTGAAATGTATCATGACAATTGCAACGAAAAAAATAGTTATTTCGCGAAACTAAAAAAATTCCCATCCCAATAGTTTCTTCTAATCTCCGAATCGCAAGCTCCAGAAACCCATTGCTGATAGGCTTTGGTTATATTGTTCAACTTTGATGTAGCAGGTCGTTTCTATAATAGCCGTTGGCAGGTGAAAGCAACGAAAGATGCATTTCACCACTGTCTGTTGAAATGGTTGCATCCTGGCGATTCTCGTCGAGAAGGACCTATATGCACTTCTGAAAAGTTTTGCTCGTAAAGATCGAATACCAGCAACGACGATACATATATATAAGTGTGCTTCGCAGTTCACAGGAAGCAATTTTGGTCTAGGGTTTCGCTTCACTCTTATACACACACACATACGACCAACCTATCTATCCCATGTATTTCGCTTTCGCTGTTTGCCGATGCTCCCGTTCGAAAAAATAATTACATATCTTCTGTTCTACGAGAGACACGCGAGGTCGAAAGATCTCTCGCTTCATATTCCGCCGGAATAAAGAAGAGAGGTATATAGATGTGGAAACAGAACTTAGACCCGCGGCGACCACGACTGATGTCATTATAGTGTCGGAATCGCTCCATGAAAACACCTGCCCGTTCCCCATAACATCAAATATACATTGCGTTTCGGCAACAAACAAAAAAATTCTTCCATTTCCATTTTTTTCTCATCCTGTGTCACCATTTATTCCTCTGCTATTTCCCAGAAAAAAGAAAGACGCGAAGAAGGGCCATGCGAAAAGAACTGGTTTTCAGTTCATAAGTCGTTGTTTATGCTGATGTTTAGTAAATCGTTTGCTTTGATTTTAGGTCAAGCTGGAGTGAATCAACTGGGTGGTGTCTTCGTGAATGGAAGGCCCTTACCCGATTGCGTAAGACAGCGGATCGTACAACTTGCCCTTGTCGGTGTCAGACCTTGTGACATATCAAGACAATTGCTCGTGTCTCATGGTTGCGTATCGAAGATACTCACGCGATTCTACGAGACCGGAAGCATCAGACCTGGCAGCATTGGTGGCAGTAAGACAAAGGTAACAATGATACATATTTCTTGAACAAGCGCGAAAACCGTTTTTATTGGAAGAATAGTAATGACGACCAGGTGAGCTTCACCTTGATCATTTTTTACCCGTCCAACTGTAGCTGAAGTCCGTGGTCATATTCACCGAGAGAAAGAGTTTCTTTGATTCAAAAAAATAAGTGGATTGAATTCTTTGATTTTAAAGAAATATTTACTTGTTTTCAATTCTTTGATTTCAAAGAAATATTTACTTGTTTTCAATTCTTTGATTTCAACGAAATATTTACTTGTTTTCAATTCTTTGATTTCAAAGAAATATTCACTTGTTTTCAATTCTTTGATTTGAAAGAAATATTTACGCGTTTTCAATTCTTTGATTTCAAAGAAATATTTACTTGTTTTCAATTCTTTGATTTCAAAGAAATATTTACTTGTTTTCAATTCTTTTATTTCAAAGAAATATTTACTTGTTTTCAATTCTTTGATTTCAAAAAAATATTTACTTGTTTTCAATTCTTTGATTTCAAAGAAATATTTACTTGTTTTCAATTCTTTGATTTCAAAGAAATATTTACTTGTTTTCAGTTCTTTGATTTCAAAGAAATATTTACTAGTTTTCAATGAAACATTGCCTTTGAATTTCAAGGAGTCGACAGTAAAAATACAGAGAAAGAGAAGGTTGATAGGTATTATTATTAAATCTCTATAATAGAAATTATTGACCATAATCACGTGCAGAAGTTCAGTGGCAAATTTGCATAAAGTTGCAACTATTAAAGTTAGAACGAGTTATGGTCTGACTCGCCTCGATTCCTCGTTCGTCTATAGCATCAGTTGAGAAAAAGGAAATGAAGAAGAGAGGAAGGAAAAGACGAAGAAGAGCTCAGGACATTCCTGATGTGATTTTAAGTAAGGCCCTCGTGTTGACCATGCGCGCAATTATCCAAACACCTTGCTCCAGGCATTTGCATAATTTCATGGCTCTCAGCAACGGCTCCTTGCTTCGCCAGTTAACTTGATCCTTGCATCCTGCTCCACCACCCGATGATGGTGCGAGACTTTTCGTATCAACCACACTGTCCACCGATACACTGAAGCTTATATTATCGTATATGGAGCATTTTTCGTCAATTCAGCTTCTTGTTTTATTGCTGTTTGTTATTCCTCATTTACACTCTTTTTATTTCCATCTATTTCATAGAAGGTATTATTGAATTTACAGATCAGTTTTTAATTCCATCAAACGTATAGTCGTATGTATAGATTGTGTTGAAAAAAAGTTGACAGGCTGAGCCAAATTTATCGAAATCTATTAAAAATAATTTTACACTTTTCATTTTGGGATTAATCATGCCTTGAATATTTTTTTTTCCTCATCAACACTTATTATTAAGCTGTCAATTTTATATAACGTCGAGTTGTATACACTAGAAAAAAAGATTAGTTACCACAACCAAAAAATGAGTTGACACGACCAATCGATTATTCTATTTCCCTTACAATTCAAATGATAGTCCCAACAATTTGAATGGTAATCCCAACAATTCGAATGGTAGTCGCAACGATTGGGTTGGTTAACCTCACTAATCTCGCGAGGACTAATCGTGAATAGTTGAGGTCACTATTCCATATGGTTGAGAAAACTAATTTCTGAAAGATTGTGTACAACAAATTAGAAACGTTATTGTCACAACCAAACATTTATTTCCGTGTAGACGGACACTATACGAATAGTTGGCTGTGTGAGAAAAAAATCTAATTGGAGAAGTGAACAATTTTTTAAATTTCAAATCAATAAAAAAAAACATATCATGACTGGGCTGACATAGAATGCCTTGTACACGATGCCAGGAGCATCAGCTTCAACATGGATCTCGGGGGGTCTCCGGTTGAATTAATATTAAATTGCGCATCAATGTTCTTCAGGCTTTATACAGCCACGAAGTGCAAAAGCAAAGTAGCCGACGATCTCCATCGTGGCGCGTGTACCGATATTCAGACATAGGGATCGATCGTTTTTCTCTGCAATAGGGGGCTATTCCATTAAAGCCCTAAGGCCCTTTTGGCTCTTTTCGTTTTCCTCATCTTCGTAAAAAAAAAAAGAACACATGTGATGGTCGCAAGATTTTTTTCCCTGAAGCGTTTGCTCAAATCTACTCTTATAAAATATTCTTTATACACAATTTTTTTTTGGCCCTTTTGAAATTTCGTGTATAAAGTTGGCTCAGCATTTTTATCGTTTAAGCCGTCACGAATTTGTGATACCGTATTGAGCCGACGGAGGCAAAAAGTTGTTTGATGGGAGGGACTCAAGGGTTGATGATGAGAATGAGGTTCACGCTTGGATTTCTTATGCATCCACGCTGCACTTTTGCCAACTTATTGTGCCGACTGACGAGAGAACCAAATGAACGCAATATCGCGCTTACTGCATAACGCTAATGACAATATAATTATAAGGCGCATCCTCTAAAGTTTCTTGCTGGCGAACAATCTGCTAGCATTTGGAATAAAAATGTGTAGACTTCATTTCTTGCATTTTAGTTTGCTCTAATGAATTCATTTTAATCTCGGAGAATATTACTACCACAGACGTGCATCAACCTCGTCACCTTTGGCCACGCTAATTAAATTCACAATTATTTTAAAAAATTAAATAAATGTTAAGAAGAAAATTATAGATTAAATTCGTATTATTTAAGAAATTACTTTCTGGGAACACTGAGAGAAAAGCATATCGTTGATTTAACGTTGTTGCATGATAAAAAATATATAGGAAGGCTTGCAATGTTTTATGGTTGAAGCCATGATAATATGGTTCAGTAAATGATACTTGCAAGTTTATTGGAAATAAACGTTGAAATAGTATATGCAACGACACGACATTTTTTAAATGATTCAAATAGTTGGTGAATCTATTATCATTTTGATGATTGCTATTATAATTATATTTGCAATAACCATAAAATAAAGACGTTTTTCCTGGGAATTATATTAATGGTTCATCCACCAATTTTCTTATATTTGGTATAACCATCAAATATAAACTTTCTTCCTGGGAACTATAGTTTATAACTAATTATTTTTTTTTTAATTACCAAATTTTTCTTTCAATGAATATTTATGGAGTTTCAATCGTCTGAAATGATTTTACTCCAAGCGAATTTGTTTGACCAAATTAATATAATAATCCAACGGGGTTATTAAAAGCTGCCCAAATTCTTTAAGTGGATCGACGATGAGCGATTTTCACAATGATAGGCGTGGCCTCCTAATTAAATGGAAGCGATTTTCGGTGCCAGATCAAAGATTACAAATTTACACTCGCTTTCAGTGACGTTCAGTATTTTCCTTTTAGTGAAATTAAATAATTAAAAAATTACGGCTCGATAATTAAGAGCTCAGAGGATTAAGCGGTCCCCGATATTCATTCTGGTATCTTGGACGGATTCTTGATCAGATATGGAGTGCGAACGGCATGAGGTTCGAGCCGCTGGCGTTGATCTCACCCGCCCTCGACTTTTTATTCTCTCCTAGTATTTTTACCTCGGAGTTCAGAGCATCTGAAGCACGTGAGAAAATTTAGATACTCATCCTGCAGCTTTTCCTGCTGAGTAAGTTAAAGTGATTGCCGGTTGTCACACAAGTGTCAACGCACTCGACCTAATCTTCGCTCTACTGTAGTCACTACTCTGTTATTACGAGAAATATCTTAGTTCTCACCGTAAACGTCAGATGGTCGGTATCGATGACACGTGATCTTCGGCACATCACTCGACGATGATACATGCTACATGATATCAAGGACGAGCATTTGGAATGAAAAATCGTTAAAAAGGGTTCCAAAAATTAATAACCGTGACTAATATAGGGTTTAAAATATTGTAACTAAGGTCTTATTTTGTTTGTAATGAACTGAATAAAAGTAAAAATCTGTACCTCCTTCATATTTTTATAACAAATAAGGGGTTGCACTGAAGTAATAATGATTCTCAAAACTGATTCAAATTTCTTTATACACCCAGAGAAATGGATCTGAAGGGTTTATTTGAATCGATTATAGGGTGTATTTAAAATGAATAAAAAAAATTTCAGATCAGATAGAATTTATATTAATAAGGTGAAATTTTATTTAGATGAAATAAAGTCTATTTCGATTAAATAAAATCCCATTAAACTGGCCATTAAATAAATAATTTGTTTAATGGCTGGCTTAATAGTATTTCATTCAACCGAAACAGACTCTATTCGATTAAAATAAAATTTCATCTGATCGAAATAGATTCTATTTTATTGAAATGAGATTTCATTTATTCCAAATACACTAAATAATTGATTAAAAGAAACTCATGAGACCCATTTTTCTGAGTGTAGATTATTAAAGTTGAAGTAGCGCAAATAAATTTCCTTGCACCGATTATATATTAATAAGATTGAGTAATAAAAAATTTATGTAAAAAAATAATGGGAAAAAATTTATTCACGAAAAAAAAAAAAAAACGTTCGTATTTCCTTTTGTATCTCATTAATATAGAATTATCAGCGTGAGCAATAATAAGATAGTCAGTAAACAATTTAAATTACAATTTCCTCGAGCACCTAAAAAAAATAATGAAAGTTTCCATTTCATCGAAAAATGGAGATAACCCTAAGGCAATTCTCATATTAGGCTCACAACTTCGATAACGAAGTGTCAATTTATGACTCTTGTCTGTATCGCTGTACATAACTGCGATTTAATCCGTATAAAAAATTAAATACTTCAAAGGTAACGAAATTGACAGTGCTGCAATGATGCGTTACAAGGTACGATAGAAAATGATGTATTATCATGTGTGGACATTAGATACAGTCAGTACAGTGAGGAACATGACATCAGGAGTTGGTAGTAGTATCAGTCTCGTAAAGGTAAAATTTACGACAACGCTTAACGGAATTGCTATTAATTATAGCCGAAGCACGTAATGCTCACGCTCAAGCTGCATTCGTGTCAACGATATCACGATGTTTCAGTGGATCTTTCAATCGCTAAGAGACTGTTACACCCCGTTAGGTTCATCCTTGCCACACAATTCGGTAATTGATTCGAACATTAATCGCCAAATTATCGTAAATCTACACGTGTTCTCGTATACGGTATGTAACGTCCTTGATGCACGTGAGATCTTTGCTCGCCCTCGTGTATATCTTTCATATCGAGCTCTCGTCCTGAGCAAACTTAAACCGCCCAACTGTACAGGCTGTTTTTCTGCTTCTCCTCCACGGCACGATTGGCTGAGTTAATTTTTTGGAAGCTCATTTTTATTTATTTTGTACTGTGAAAATATTATTTTAGTACGTGATCATGTGTTAAGGTCGGAATAACGAAGTACGTTGTAATAAGTGTATTCGAATAAGTAATACATTCACTGAGTAATAAGTCGACGATACGTTTTTGTAATTTTAGCATGAAAAAAGCGTTATTTCCGAAATATAGCTCAAATTTTTAGATCATAAATGGACATTTGAAATATAATTTATGCAACTTCGTGCGAGAAGTGCTGACTTCTCACATGCTTTACTTCGCTTTACTTTGTTTGGCGTGCGAGAAGTGCTTACTTCTCACACGCTTCACATTCGGTCGGCGTGCGAGAAGTGCAACTTCTCGCACTCGTGAAATAATATTGTGTACAAAACTCGTGCGATAAAAATTTTTTCCAACTCGTTTGATTGCAACCCTTGCCTTCATCTCTCGCTACGAATTCGTCCTAGTCAGCGAAAGTTTTATCGCACTCGTATAGTAATATATTATATTCTGTATTAATAGCGCAATATTCAGTCCAGGAATTTCTTTGTATTATCATACCACAATTATCATTTCCGTTAACACTATCGTCTCTTTTTATAACCCTAATTCATTATAGAATAATTGTTTACTTTATTCAGCACCCACAAATTGAGTTTTTGGATGAAAGATTTTGCGTTAATATTAACTGCTATTTCATCATATTTCAAATATTCTCTGGGGTTTATCGGTCAAAAAAATAATCGGCATAAATATTTCGAATGATAGAAAAAAATGACAAGAGCATCATAATAATGCAACGTGGCGTATACATTGAATGATACATTTATACATTCGATACGTATCTTGAGAAAAAGTATTTTCGTGATTTCAAATGGAATCACGATAAGTTTAATTCGGGGGAATTACAACCCCAAGAGGCAACGCTCGTCGATTGTGAATCGGACTGTATTAAAACACAGTCAAGTCTGCAATGGTATAGCATATAGTACACTTGCGTGGATTCAGCGATACGCGCTTTGTAGTATCTACAGATATACACATATATGTATGTATATATTTATGCGCACGTGGGGGTGTAATGAGTCGACAACACGAGAGAGAAAATTGTCTCATGAAAAATGCAACGCTCGAACTCCACTGTAATAAAGTGGAACGTTTCGTAGTAAGAGACTCATACCTTTTTATGCTCTGTGATCGAAGCCAGGGGAACGAAAGAGCGCAAACCCAATTATAGTATTCGCATTTACCTATATGTACTCGCAGTTCAAATGTACAAAATGTTGTTACATCGAACTGTGGTCATTTTTCAAGCTTCTGTATGCGCTAAAAATATTCTCGAGCTTAAACATTCAATGCATTGAAATACGCTATTAGTTGAACTGTTTCTTCTTATTTTCCATAAAATCACAATTTCTTAGCGACATTTCCGTTACACGACATTATTATTATTATTATTAAATAAAATCCTATTAGGCTGGCCATTAAATAAATAATTTATTTAATAGCCGACCAAATAGTATTTTATTCAACCGAAACAAACTCTATTTGATTAAAATAAAAATTTCATCTGATCGAAATAGACTATTTGATTGAAATGAGATTTCATTTATTCCAAATCCATCAAGCAATTGATTCAAATAAACTCATCAGACTCATTTCTCTGAGTGATGTGGAGTTAAACTATCATGTTTGAACCTTCAATTAGGTTGTACAGAGTGAGATGAGGTTTTTAGACTCTTGGATAGACGTCCAAAAGTGGCATATTTAACCCATTTTCATTTAACGAAGGGTTTTCCGAGGGCCTAAAATTTCCACTCGGTTTCCTATTTCAATAGATCATAATAAGGAATCGGTTTTTCCGCAATGTTGTCGTTTAGTTAGTGTTGCTAGCGTAACACCGTGTCCCGTTTAGTTTAGGAATAAAAGTGTTGGCGCGTTATCGATCGTCGCAATCAATAGCGATCGATTCGTCGGGTCATTTGCGGTGCGAGAAGCTCGTTCGGCGCACACACACCAGTTTCCGACTATCTGGCAATTAAGATCTAGTTGGAGTTCCGCGACGACGACCCACGCCTATTTACATCCCTCCTCTGTAAGCACACTCCTCTTTCTCCTCTTTCTCACTACTTTTTTTTCCTACGTTTCGCTATGTATAATTCAGAAAACATTCAAGGGCTTCGAGAAACGCACTTTGCAGGCAAATAAAGCGGAAAGCAAATACGAGAGAAAACTTAATGTGCAATTTCACATCAAGCTACTACATCGCCCTCGGTGTGATTAATATTCCGTGGGAATCGAGCAATTGATTTCTCCGCTACAAAAAATTTCACCTTTTGTGACATAGAAGTACAGGCACTGTCTCTCTGTTGAAGAAATTCCTTTCTTTTCTCATCACACATGAAGAATGGTATTGCAGTTTAAAAAATCAAACGCCTTGTTCCAGTAAAATTTCCTTCCACGTATAAAATTGAATTCTTAGATAAAAATCTTTCATTATTTCTTTATTTACTATATTATTATATGAATTATGATACGATTTTTATTATTTTCCAATCACCAAGAACAAAGTACTCGCTTAACTCGCACTTCTTTCTTTTTATTTAAAAAAAATATTTTCATGTTAATATACATTTGAGACTATTTCTGCTTCAGTATTTCGATATAATCAACTTCAGAAGTGCAATAAATTTTTTAAGAGCGAATAAGTTTAGTCTATTCTGTTGTAAATTTTCTTTTACCAACACCTCAAATAATTTCCCTGTCAACTGCACTTGATAAAAAGAATGTGAACAAAAGTTTCATACCTCTTCAGCATCGTTTAGCCCCATCGTTCAAGGGTTACGAGACCTCGCCACGTTCATCACGATCATCAATGTTACAACTTCGTACATAGCTCGTTGCACATATACGGTACATAACGTTAACGCTTTAACCCAATACATACATACATATATATAAAGCAGGAGCGAGAGAGAGAGAAAGTAGTGTTAAGGGAAGAGGGTGGAGACATCGCGTGTGCGAGCATTCCGAGCAGGGAGCATCTCAGATTCTAATCTGACACTTCCGTCGTCGTCGTCGTCGTCGTCGTAGTCCTGGCGACAATTACCCCACGTTGGTGACCCATGTGTGTCCTAATGTCGTCCGTTGTGACGCTTGGACAACGTTTATGTACAAGGTATGTTAGGAACAAGGCCGGATATAGCGACAGTGAGTAGCAAAGTGACGTGCCGAAGGGGCAGTTAGGTCGGAAGGGCGAGAAGGGTAGGGAATAGGAACGGGCGCTCTTATTGAGGAGGCCAAGTCGGGAACTGGCCGGACAGAGGATGAACGGAGACATCTGGCACTAAACGTTAGATAACCGTTCGAACAGGTTCACCAAGTAGGTAATTATCTGTCCAGCTTGCCTTCGCATTGAGGAATACCTCATTGTACATAAGGTACTGACGAACAAGGCTATGGCGTGTGTTCTACGGTGATAACAACAACGCTCGACTCGCTTTTCCACCCCTATAATCTATCTCGCTATACGCTGCAGTATCTCGTTGTTATACCGCTCCGAACGAAGCACTTTTTACTTTCTCTCGCGTTGTGGCAAATTATAGGCGAAAAGAGGAAACACTTCTTTGACTCACTTGTGAAAATTGGTAGCTAGTGGATATTACATGGTCGGGCTTTCTCGGGATTGGCGAGGACTTTGTCATGTTTGTACACTAAAATATATTATACTTTTCACGACGATTTAATCTTATTGTACACGTTGGGTCATTTTTTAATGCTCTCGGAAAATAATTACGGATTTGATTTTAAAAAAGTTCTAATTGATTTTGAATAAAAATGATCGAATACATGTGTCCAGTCGTTTTAACTAGATATTATTTCTGGAAAGAAAGTATTTAGTACGAACGAATATAATAATATATTAAGTGTCCACTCCCCAGTAAAAACTGCTTTAAATAAATATATTCGAATAAATAAATATATTCGAAATAAATAAACTACAAAATAGAATGAAATACATATTTGTTCCAGGAAAAGCAAATTTTCCTTTATTAAAATGACCAAATATTGAATAGACAATTCTACTCAATATTACTCAATATTTTATCTGCGTGTCCGTTTGACAAGTCTTGTCGAGTCTTCCGAAAAATCTGCGTGAGATTGACACAAACCCCTCGCGGGTGGTGCAAGTCAACAATCTCCCATATACATATAGTATACGTGAGTTGCCGCAAAGGGATCGTCGATCTGAAAATCTGTCGGTGCGTATAACATTTCCATCGCGTTAGCATAAAATTATCCTTCAACGAGTGAGCCCAGTTCTCGATGAGTATTACCACAAATTAGCAATTCAAATAGGCTTTGCTTGAGAAGAGCAGAGATTGAGAGCCTCTGAATGGGCCCAAGCTAGAACCCGTCGTGGTGTATATAGTGTGCCACACGAAGTTACGAGGGACTCACCCGGTCAGGAGCAGATGACGGGCTCCAAGATACGCGCGAGAAACTCCTACAGGCCCACGAGCTGCGAATGGTTCGAGGGGCGCGCCCTTATAACTATCAAATACGAACCCCTTTCCTCGTTCACTCGCTATCTGATTGTCCGGATCGCTTCACCTGTGAAAGGCATGTGTATATTTTGTCGTCCTTATGTCCCATCGCTCACTCGATCGTCATGTACTTTTCGGTGGTGCTTCTGGCGTTAATTTGTCTGCGCTTCTATCTATACCGGACGAAAAGGATAAAAAGGACACGATAGGAAGGGAACGAGAGGGGCACGCCCTACGAGGCTCCGGTGCCATTAAGAACTTCCTGAGCGGACCAACGATTTAACTACCGGTCCAATGTGGGTTAAAGACAATAATAAATAAAACGTTTCTTAATTGGATCAACTGAATCTCTTATTTATGATTTTTGTGTAAATGTTCTTTTTTTTTAAATCCTGGCATATTTGGAAAAAACCGTGTAAACATTTCAGTAAAAATGTTTTTAATTTTTTAAAAATGTTTCTGTACACATATTCTTGCGAAAATGGTATAAATAGGAAGATTATTGTTAATAGAAACACGACTTTGCGTTGCGTGGATTTGGTCATTAATTTTTAAATCAAGACAAGTTTATTTTTATTTTTTTATTATCGGTGAATTTTATGACCGGTTCATTAGGGTTGCGAAATGTTAAGACAATAATAAATAAAACGTTCCTTAATTGGATCAACTGAATCTCTTATCGATGATTTTTGTGTAAATGTTCTTTTTTTTAACCTGGCATATTTGTAAAAAACTGTGTAAACATTTCAGTAAAAATGTTTTTAATTTTTAAAAAATGTTTCTGTACACATATTCTTTGGAAACTGATATAAATAGGAAGATTATTGTTGATAGAAAAACGACTTTGCGTTGCGTGGATTTGGTCATTAATTTTTGGATCAAGACAAGTTTTATTTTTCTTTTTTTATTATAGGTGAATTTTATGAGCGGTTCATTAGGGTTGCGAAATGTTAATGTTAATAATCAGTCTGCTAAAAATCTCATTAATGAGCGGACACATTAAACATAAAAATTGATTGTCTTTTTTAAATACGCAGATGTTAATAAAAATCTAAATCAAACTTAGGGTTTTACACAAGTAACAGTTGTGATTTAATAATTTACTAAATATTTTATAATTCTCTGTGATTAATATAAACATTATAATCGGATTAATATTTCTGTGGCATTTGAAAAATGATAGGCAACTATCGATATAACCATTTTGAGTGGAATATAGACAAAAGCATAGGGAAAAAAATGTAAGATGACCGTCGATGTCTAGAGGTGATTAGAAACTCATCGCAACAGGGTGAACCGATCTAGAGCTGCAAAAGGGTGCTTATCTCGGAATTCTATATATATATATACATTCACTCGGTAGTAGTTATATATATACTCGTACACTCGTGATATCGCGCGGCACGATCGTGAACATATGAGTCGGGGTGAGCTGTTCACGTTATAGCGATGATCGAACGTGACCGTGATATCGATCATATACTTGACCATCGCGAACCAAGCGAAACTCCTTTTTCCCCCCTGTTTACTCGACCTATATCCATATCATTGCTGATCCATATATTTAAATGGGTTGGCCCCTAAAAATAAACGAAAACCGAAAAGTACAGTCGACAGCAAAAATAATTTACAATTAAGTTACGTCCTCGTACATTTTTTTTGTCACTAGTGACACGAATGTCAAGAAGTCAATCTTCATATTGAAATTCCCAAGACGAATCTCAAATACTTAGAGTAAAATTCTAAAAATCTGCTGCTTTCAAGTCACAAACGTAGTATTTTTTTCAGCCCTAACTGTACAAGAAATAATTCGAGTAACTAGCAATTGTTGCAGCGTGTTCTAAACATATTTTTTTCATACAATCTAGTATTATTTTGATTGGATAAAAAATTGTCAATTTATTGTAAAAAAATTTTTGCAGGTGATATTTAAATTTTTTCAAAACGTCGTAATTTCTGTAGATTTTTTTTTCTGAAAATCCGAAATTACAGTACGAAGAATACTTTCGTAAATGTAACATTTGAGCCGCATTGCTGAATTAATTGTTGACGAAACGAAAATAAATATGAAATGAAATATCTTGTTAAAATTGATATCTACGATTATAGTATTATGTATTATTACTTGACAGAGAATTTCGCCATTGCAGCAAGTAGCAACGCCAACGGTAGTGAAGAAGATACTGCGAATGAAGCAAGAGCAGCCGACGATGTTTGCTTGGGAGATAAGGGAGCAATTGGCGAGGCAAGGTGCCTGCGATCCTCAGAGTTTACCGTCCGTTTCATCGGTCAATCGAATCCTGAGGGGCAACGGTTTGCACACTGACCATCCGGCAATGGAACCCGGCTCGACAACCCCTTATCAATCTCATGTCTCAACAAATTCCGAAGCGAGAGGTAAGACGAAAAAAATCAAAGAATTGATATTTTATTTTTTTATGTATTATGCAAAATCGATAAGGAAATTATCTCAGATGAAAAAGCGAAGGAAAAGAATGTCTGTCAGTGGCTGTGTGAGTGTGTATATATGTTATATGTTACACGTGCGAGTATCTTGAGATAGGGAGAAAACGGTGATGAGCCTCGCAGCTCGGACTAATAGTCCCTAAACACCTGTCCCTTGGCCAAAAACCGTTCACCAGTCCAGACACCCCTTTGCCGATTCTTCTTTCGGAGAGAGAGAGAGAGAGCGAGAGAGCTCTCTCTCTTTCTTTCTCCCGCTTCACGGGAATTCGTATGTATGCTGCAACACTATTATGCTGTGCGAGCCTGCATACGTATATATGTATATGAAAATCGGAGCATCCTCCAGGCTGAGATTGAAACGTCAGTCTAGCGAGACCGCATGCACGCAACTCCCGGTCCATCTCAAAATATTTAAACGTTCTTCCGTCCATTTTCGCATCAATTCGAGTACGGATATTTGAATATCAGATTTTTTTTCGTATGGAATATCGGATTTTATTCGTATGGAATTGCCATTTATTCGTGCTCTGCAATTTACATTATAATCGTCTTATTATTTCTAAAGTAAACAATTTTTTTTAAATTATTGCAAAGGGGGTTTTATATTCATGATTTTTTAAAGAATTCTTCTCTGTATTACTGTATTCCAAACTGCGATAACTTATGAACTTTGCACGGTCCCAAAAAAAAAAAAAAAATTCTAAAAATTGAGCATAATAATAATGTTTAATAAAGATAAATTGATTAGCAAATGATGAAAACGCTCTTTGATTCTTGTACGTGGAATGTTGAAGAATCATTCGCAATGATGGATGTGCGAATGATGAGGTTCTTCGGCACATTCTGTTTCGAGGAAACATCCGTGGCAGAATCGCGTGATCACCAGGAATATTGAATGCGTTTCTCTGCTTGAAATTCTTTCGCGCGCACCCAAACCGCAAACACGGTTATATATTGCATCAAGTGTATACAACATGTAAGAAGTGTTGGCATGAAATTTTGTTCTCCGTAAATTTTGACCATCGAGACACGAAGGTCTTTGAAAACACATCGACGTAACGCTATGCGTTGGGACCACACAGCGATTCGATCTTCTTTTTTCTCATTGTAATCTTTTATTGTTGAGATACCGAAGCAATGATTGCACTCTCTTTTTTCGTCATCATCGACTATACCAATACGAATAACAATCTCAATTCTTCACGCTCTTTTTTCGTCATCATCAACTATACCGATACGAATAACAATTTCAATTCTTGACGCAAACTGAATTTTGCGTTATTTTCAATTTGTCTAACAACAACATTCATAACGTACATTTGCAAAGTGTCCATTTGTGGCGATTTCTAGTAAGAGTTAGATATAATATTATTCATTATACATTTAATGCGTGAGAAATCAAAAAAATTATGCAAAGTAAAACCTCGCGCGTTGTTTCCTCATCATTCTTCGCTCTTTACAAAGCTTTCTTTATGAGGAAGCAAAAACGATGAGGATTTCCATTCAGGTTCAGCAGTGATATTTATATCTGTATCTATTAGGGTGTGCCAAAAAAGCGATATTTTTTTCTCTTGCTCTCCGACGAGAATTTCCATTCAGATTTAGCAGTGATGTTTATATCTGTATCTATAAGGGTGTGCCAAAAAAGGGATATTTTTTTACCCTCGCTCTCCGCCCAAAATATCGTAGAATACGTCTTAGTAAAGATCCTATCAAAAGTGGATCTCATAATTTTGATTCTTAGAGATCCAATTTTTTCGGAATTTTCGTCTACATCGTTTACACAAAATTAATTTTTTAACGCATACATTTTAACATGGGCTCTAATGGCATATTTACGAATAAAAAAAAATTTAATTAAAAAAATTTTTCACATTAAAAAAAAATAATTACTTCCACCAAATACTTAAAAATTCAACAGATGTAAAAAAAACTTTCAATTATTATATATTTTTTTAAATTCGTAAATATGCCATAAGAGCCCATGTTAAAATGCATCCATAAAAAATGTAATTTTGTGTAAACGATGTAGACAAAAATTCCCAAAAAATTCATATTAGTTTTTCATGAATTATTTAAAACGCGGTAATTATTTCAGATTTCTCTTTGCATTTTCAACTTTACTGACGAACCTCCTTAAATCGCTCGTAATGATTTTTTTTTTTAATTTCCGTCTCAATTGTTCAGTATTATATATGTTAACATTTGTGGGTTTCTTCAATTTCCCAGAAGCTTTGATGAGGACAGACTACCAACTATTTTATCCCGGAGCTTTAGGACCCCTTCACATATCAACGGGGTCGAGCGGTTCAAGCGCCCCTACGTGGAATCCAAGTGGTTTTTACTCGTCTCTCTATCAGGCGACCACCTTGCACTTGCACCATGGAATGCAGGCATTCACGTAAGTGTATAATAAACGTATTTTACGAGCGTGCTGAAAACCATAATCGTCAATTACACCTCCCGAAGTTTATTGCTCAATTGGCAACGTGGCCCAGCCATTGAAAAATGTGAGATCAATGAGAAGACGCTTTTTGAACGGTGCAATCCTTAAGATTTATTAAATCCTGACAAGATCCAAGCTTCACTTCGCGGAACTCTTAAAATTCGTTAGAAACAATTTTCAAATTTAGCATTCAACTTCAGTAGACTTGTCATTTTGTGAGTGAAGGATTTTTTTTTGTAAATAAAAATAGTATATGTATGGAAAAATCAAAAAGTTCATACCATTTGAAAAAGTGTATATTTTTTTTACTTGAAATTAAATCGAAAGACAATCAATAATCACCATAGGAATTTGGTAATTTCGATTTTTTTTCCTTTTTTTGTAGAGTCGCATCAATTGCTAAGGTTATTAGCGACTTATCCCAAACACTATATTTTTACAGAAATTTGTTTCTTTTTCAATTCGTATTTTTTTGGAGTTTTTTATTTGGTAACTTTATTGATCTTCAGAAACCTCAATTAAAACGGTCTGCAGTGATCGCAATATGTAATAATTGAGTCCTTCAATACTAATTATATTCATAATGAACAAACGAGGCTTGTAATTAATGAAAATAATTTTTTTTCCAGATCTTTGGATACCGAACGTCTTTCGGAGCAACAAAACGGTCAGGGCCAAGTTGAGCTGAAATCCAGCTCGAGTTCGATGGCCGGAAGCGACGATTCTCTGGATAAGAGTGACCTCGACGATAACACCGAGTCCCAAGACAATTACAAGTCATTTCAAAGTTCACCGATTATTTTGGAGCTCGGTCAGAAAATCGGCAGCGATCGAAGCGCGTTTGTGAGACACGGGACTCCGAATCCCGGTGGAAACTTTGAAAATTCTCGAGGCAGCCCAACAAGCTCAACAGTTGTCGAAGATTCAACAAGTCAAAATTCTAGCAGTCAGAGAATATCCGAAAGATCGTCCGAGCGAAACTCGATCGATTTAGTAGCCATCGAAAATCGACAGCCCCAACCACAGAGAAAAAGAAATCCGTATTCCATAGAGGAATTACTGAAAAAAGACGAGAGTAAGGTTGTCGTTAAGAGGCCGAGACTCGTCAACACTGGTATCGTTCAACCACGTGGTATTGTTGTTGGCAAGGAATTGTTATAAAAATCCCAAATTAGTTGAGAAGATAATCAGTGTTGTTCAGGATACTACAGATGTAAATTAATGATACCAACTAGTTTATTAAAATTAAATAGTAAGGTAGCTCATCGTTAAATTATTATTGTATTATTACGATTATCATCATGATTATAAATATAAATAGATCGGAGGTAATTGAAATTGTGCCCTTTAGTAGTCGATGGAGAATATGTCATATTTTCAGCCGCAATAATTAAGGTTTTGCAAATAATGTCGATTTTCATATGAAACTTAAATAGTGTTTAAAAAAATAGCTGTCAAGCTGGAAGTTTTCATTTTTATTTGTTATATTAGCCTTTGAATAATTGCACTGTTGAATAATTGCACTAGTTGTCATCTGATTAATGTGTAATATTCTTAAAAATGTGTAAAAATCCATTATTTATTACGTGAACGAGAAGAGCAGGATTCGAACAAGCGGTTAAAGTGTTAAAAATAAATTTATCGACATTAAAGACAGTTTGAAAGGTAAACCATCGCTCGGTGGGAAAATATTCCCATTGACTATTAAAGGGTTAATGAGAAGGAAAAAATACCTGAGATGCATATACTATATTGTACCGGTGTAAAAGGCAGTATTACACGATTGTAAAAGAATTTCGCCAGTACACTTTGCGTGCTCGATGAAGATGTGTGAGAATTATAATATTTTCTCACCATTTCCTGACTCGAGTTTAGCGGCATTTTGCCAGCCGGTTGTTTATTGTAAAAAAAAAACAAACGTTTTCTCGCAACGAGCGCATCATTTTCATCCAGACTCACGGTCTGTATTAAGAACGCAAGCGCGAACGATCGGTTGATGAAATAAAAGGCTAATAACTCGAAAGGCCATAAACACACAAGTTGAATAAAATGCCGCGCTGTCGTTAAACCATAAACTCGATTCGTATACGAATGTCACGGGTAAGGGACCATTTATGTGCGTCTACACGAAGAAGCTACGATTCGCAGGTTCGACAACAACAAAAAAAGGCAGAAAATTTAAAAAGAAAAAAAAATGAAAGAAGGAATCGTGGTGACGATCGAGTTTTACATGCGTGTTCGCGTTTACAGCGTTGTAAATGCTTTTCATCCTATCCCGAACCGAATTGCATCGTGTTGGCCAATTAATATACTGTAAATCTCCGATGAAGCGATCGTGATTTAAAATAGCCAACTGGTATTGGTCCTTTGCCGCGCAGATTTTAATTAGAAAATCGTTAGAAAGTTGTATGTAGCGAACGAAATAATCAATTACAAAGTCGTGATAGATCGTTCAGTGGGATATAAGAACTTGATATCCCGAAAAACCTAGTGCTCGTTTAATTTTAGAGCAAAATCTTATCTCCTTTAGATTGTAAACAAGAACAACAAAGTTGAAGTAGCAATGAAATACGAGGACGATACACCAGTTATTGACAAGAGTACTTTACTTTTTTACTTCGAATCTGCGACTTCCGGTGTCTTAGAAGAAAATATTTTTTTTATGTATTTATCGTTATTTCGGAAAAAGAAAAATTGCGGCGATTAAATGCCAATGACTATAAATAAGATTGACACTGCAGAATATGGCGAAGAGATTGTTGAGGCATTGTTGAAAGACACTGAATGCAATCAATTTAATTAACAATTGAAAAGTGAAATTTAAGGAAGTAATACATTTTAGTTAATGACTGGAACGTCCTTATAATTATAAAATGTAAAATTTGTAACGAATCAAAGAGAGTCGCAAATAATTCTTAGGTAATAATTTATGCATTAATGATATTTATTCTGAATGTTATCATACTCATGTATCGATTAGAATTGATATTGTTCTGTATGATAGTAACGTTGGAAAACGAAGATCATATTTGCGAAATGTTCATCCCTTCACCGAGTAATCGACTAGCGTATTATATAAATAGTAATTGTAACTCGAAATTTGTCATGTATCATATCGCTAAATACACTAGTCAAAATTACAATATTCTTATGATTATATATTCTTCGGGTAATAAATTTCTGAATCCAAATGAAAACATCAAAATATTAAACAAGAACATTAATCTCACAAGAACACATTGATAATATTTAGAATCACAAAATTTTGGAATTTTCAACTGGTGATAAAATTTTTTTGTGAATTGCCGATCCTGAATTTTATTCTCCCGATAAATGGCGCTTTTTACTAAGCCACATAAGACTGCAATTTAAATTCGCAAGTAATGCGAAGAATATCCATATCGATATACAATATATGCAATCTCTTCTATAGCTTTAATTGTTTTTATACAGTTATGAACAATATCATTCAGGAAAATCTTTATCTTATCATTATTACGATGTTGCAAATGAATAATTGCCATTCGTTCGGCACTTATTTCTATATTTATAGCATTCAAAAAAGTCTAGTATATGTCGCTAAATTCGCCAACTCCGTTTTCGCGGTAAAATGAAAACTTTTTTTTTGGACGATGTATTTTGCCAAGCTGATTACAAATTTGCTATTCGTTTGATCGAAGATTTAATATTTTTTATGGAAAGTTTTTTTTATAGACCTTGTGGAATTTCACTCTTCATTAAATTGCATAACCGCGCCAAATTCCACGGATAAATTGACGAAAGCGAACGAGTCTCTGACTCACTATAAGGTAAGTCATTAAGATCACATAAAAAGAAGAGTGGTCGAAAGAGAAAGAGAGATTCAACTAACATTGTGACGACGTAAGAAACGAATGGGCATTTCACACGACGCCAACATTTCAACCACTGAATTTTTTGCCTTTGTTTCTTATAAGTTCGTTCTACTTTCAATACAGACATCAAAGCTAACACAAGTGCGTAAGTGAGCTCGAAAGATGGGCATTACACTATGAAACAAATACAATTATTTACGCGAATATAGCTGTACTAAGAACGCTAACGATTTCGTCTTGAAAAAGAAGCGTTGCTTCATTTGCATCGAATATTAATGCAATTTGAAACGAGAATTCTGACAGTCTCACTCGTTTTCGCTTGCGCATGTCTTTTTTTTTATAATCTCATCTCGATCGTTTCATGTGAAGTCAATTCGTTATCTTGAGTGACATAGTCTTGAACTATTCTGCAAGAAGTGAGTACAGACCAAACGGAGCACAAAATACGGCCATGGAGATTGAGAATCGCTCAAGATCAATTTTTTTCTGCGATAATTTTATTCCTGCTATAATATATTTATTTTTTAAGAAAAGTACACTTCTCTAGCCATTTTAATCGGTTTGGTAGGACACGTCACAATTTGCTGGTGCAAATTTAATATTATTTTCGTCCACACTGATTTTTTGAGGCCCAATTTGTTTTCGGTTTGAGGTAATTTCTAGAGTTTTTACATAATGAAATATGTTTCGTGTCGCAATTGGGAAATATAAATAGTACGAGGAACGAGCGAGAATCTTTTGCCCGTAATTTTCATGCAACAAAATCAAGACAAGCCTTAATTTCGTTGTCAAATTCAACAACGAGAATAAGAGCCATTAAAAGTAAACAAGATTTTTTACAAACGATTTTTAATACTCTGTACAACATTACAATATTTTATTGTATATCGAGATTATACAGGAATGTAAACATTGCAGTTTGACAATTAAAACGCTGGCGTAGAGCGCCTAAAATTATTTATTTATAACATTCTTATAGTATGTGTACTATCGAAACCGTATATGAACAACTATCAACGGTAATATTATTTCTTTACTTCTACATTTAACACTTTCAAGAGTAATTCATTCAAATGAGTAAAACATCGTTTGAAACTCTACTCGTACACGTGAAATTTATGGCATAATGCAAGAAACAAGAAATTAATTATTTTCACAACATTGAATTTCTTATTTCCACGACTTGCACCGCCTGTAAAATTAATGGAAACGTAAAATGGACATTACAAAATTATTCTAAAAAATCTTTACTTACTGATGGTTTTTTTTTTTTAGTTTCTGGGTTCAGTGTGAAGAAAGCTAATCAAACTTCTACTGAAAATACCTTTCTTTTAGAGAAACCAAATTATACCTCAACATTATGCGTGACAATGTCACGTTACGTTGAGAATTGAGTATTGAAAACTTTGAGCACAATCAATAACGCAATTAGCAATTGGAAGTTAAAAAGGTGCTTTAAACGGTCGAATGGCTGCAATTCAAATGATATACGTATTTCTCATCAGCGTTAGTGTCTCAACACCCTAAAAAAAAAAAAACAATAAAGAACGGTGTAAAATGAATAAATTCCTGTGTTAATTATTAATATCAATGTGTTGAGACTTCATTAGCTTATAGAATTAAAAAAAAAGTCTGATGAGCTACTGAAAAAAACGGCAGTCATGCGAACTGAGCGTTACCCCGAATTATGGCAAGCTGACGATTATCAAAGACGTGTCAACGTCCAGGATATCAGATTTTTCGTTATTCAGAGTTGAAAATTGCGCTGTGAATGATTGAGCGTGTTGGTTGACAACGTGTGAACCGGATGCGAAGGCGCAGGTGAGTATAGACTGTGATGCGAATGAGACTTTGCTCTTGATAGCTCACTATAGCGGTCTTGTTCCGGCGGTGCTACCAACAAGACTGGTCTCAGCGAAAGGGACTTCCGGGAGCCGGCTACACTTTGAGCCTCGTTTACATAACCGGGATTCACTTCACCTGAAATAACAAGAAAATCAATTATCCATATTGTGTGCACCGTTACATCGCTATTTGATTAAGTACACATTTTTATTTTACTCTCTTAACTTTTGCGGAAGTTGTCACCGAAATTTTACATTTATTAAAAAAATTTAAATGCCATTAAGAACGACTTTACCGACAGCACCAAATTTTCTACGTAACAGAGCTGTATGCTATTTTTCGACTGCGGAACATTTTGGCTCCTTTTTTGAAATTCGACGTGATTTAGAATTTTTTATTTTTATTTTCGAAAAATTCAAAATTTTCTAAAATCTCAACCACTTCACCGATTTCGCTGAAATTCAATACCAAACATCATTTCACGTGGCTTTATTTATATAGAGATGTTTAGCTAAATTGGCGAACTTTTACGAAGGTTGGAGCGATCACGAAATTTTTTTGAAAAATTAAAAATTCTATAAAATCTGTGGGCATTGATACATTTAATTAAAAATTATGTCAATTACAGAGGAGTTAATACTCTTGTTGCGTCCCAAATTTGAGCTCGATTTTGGTGCCGTTCATGAGTTATGGACAATTGACTCAAAAAAAAAAAATTCACCAAAACACAACTTCCTCTATGAGGAAACAAAATGACTTCCCAAGAATTTATACATCAAATTCGTATGATTTACCGAATATTCCAATAAAAACTCATAATTTCCAAAAGGGAAAATTTATAACTCATCCAGTGGGCTCCTTTATAAAAAAATTGTCACATTAACGAAAACCACGAAAAAAACACGTTTCATGAAAATAGAGCTTAAGTTTTTTTTTTAAATTTTACTAGTATGAAGATAATAAAGAATGGAATTGGCCCACACTTTTGACATTGGTATTTTTTTAAATGGTGTTTTCAAACGAGCTAACAGAGCATTTTTGTTGCTCAAAAGGTGGTTTCCTAATTTTATTCTGATAAATTCAGAATGCATACCTTTGTAAAGTGAGCCATTATTGAAAGGCTCAGGCTGAAGCCTTACGTGCCTCGAAGCAAGAATAAATGCAAGGGCTGCTAAAGTAACAGCGTCCAGTGCTGCAATTGCGGCGAGTGGAATCGCCCATCGTATCGCGCAAGCTCCAGGATTGTATCGTGATGCGGAAGCTCCGCAAACGGCTCTAATCGACGGGGAATCCCAACCGAGTGGATAAACGGCTACTCCGACAGCCATGCAAATAGCTGCAATAAAATAAGTGATTAAGAAAGTATTTCAATATTTTATCATTCAACAAATATATTTCCACTACTAAAAAAATCAAGATAAAACATTAAAAACCGGTAGAATATTTTAAAAAATTAGCACAATTTAAAAGACAATGAAAACGTATCAACAAAACCAGATATGATGTTCAAATTATTTGCATAATTCAAGAATTCATTTTGTTCTGTGCGTTTCTAAAAAGTTCATTATACATAGAGAAAAGTAGGCAAATTGAAACCGTGATTTGTGACAAAAATTAAGGGACAAACTTGAACGCTCCTACATTTTTTAATAAACCCGTTTCTTCAATCCAATTCAACCACATTATTCAAAATACAATGTTTAAAAAAAAACATTGCGACTGTTTGAGCCAATAAAATCTGCAACCAGAAAAAATCGAAGACGGAAATTTGAGGAACATTGCGTTTCTACAACTAAATTCAAAGAATAAATCAAACTGACATATCATCAAATAATAACTTCAGCGAATAGAAAGTGGAAAGGGTTTAATTAGATCAGTCTCCTAATAATCAGTGATTTCATCGGTTAATTTCCGTTCATTTCCGAATTTAAGGAGGCGTTCTACTTAGGCCCAGGATTTTTTTGTCGCCCCTCAAGATCAATTATTCGAATGTGCTTTATGAGTGAAAAGTAGTAAAAATACAGTTTGAGTTTCATGATAAGACCATTTTTTGCTTATGTATTCTACATTCCCATACGACCTCATTTTTTTTACTCCATTTCTGAGTGTTTTTTAAAAATAATACGTTATTAAAACTGATAAACAACCGTGTATCGAAAATGCAAAAAATTTGCTCTGACATTTAGGTTTATTGTTGATCCTCAGGTGATGATGGAGGCTAGGCGAGGTCGACAGTGAAAGGAACATGACTTGCTTGCTAGCACGTAGCATTTCTAACTGTAGCTCTAGTCGTTATTCCACGAGAACTCGCAGGTGATTGCAGCTGGATACACCCAACCATCCTGTTAACTATACCTAAACGTTACTCACGATTCGAGCGAGTAACGGACCGACTCGAATACTCAACGCGGTTGAAGATGTAAATAAAAAGGAGCAATAAGTAAACGAACAGGGTTTCGATTTTCTGTTCTTCTTAAATGTCTTCATACATAGTTTTAAACTCATTCTCTTTATATTTTTATTTATGTTTTCCTACAAACTTATTATCAGAGTTGTAAATCCCCATTGATTCATGAGATATAGTTCACAGTACAATTTGTTTTGTAATGATGATTTCGTAATAATAATATATAGTGATTATGAAATAGAGTGTGAACATTTGAATAGCTGAAAAAAAATACTAGTTTTCGCTTCAATATTGTAACAAGTAGTGGTAAAAAATAGAAGAAATAACTTTTTTTTCCATTTTTTCTAAAGGATCACTGTGAATTTTTGTTGAAAAATAATCATTTTTTCAGCCGCTCCAAAGTTTAATCATCGTATCACAATCGTTACATGTTACTATTATAATACATATCCAAAATTTGTTATTTCGGGCACATTTTGAAAAAAAAAAATCAAAATCAAAATCAAAATAACGAAAAAAATCTAAAAAAATTCATACGCATTCAAACAAATTACCATATCATTTTCATTAGATAAAAAGTTAGGTTGACTGATTGTTTATTGAACAATTGATTTTTTTCAGAAATTTGTTAATAACATTTTGATATTATTACTATTTATCTTTTCATCACGTTTAACATCGATTATTATTTTCCGATTCTTATCCCATTGGAAAGTAATTGAAATTTTCTTTGAAACTCACGATTTATACAACGCTTATAACTAACAAACTGTATATGTGCTATGTAAAAGTATTATATGTTACTTATACGAAAAGTATATACAAGACATATGTATTCCATATATGCTTCATGCATTTTTCAATCGTTGTGCCGAATTACCGGAAATATTTTTATAGTAACAGGTGAGTCTTAGAAAATGAAAGTGTATAGCTCGTAGAAAGTGTTTGTTCCTGTGAAAAAGGAGCTCGAGCCGCGATCATTCGCTCTTTCCATCGGTTTCGACCAGAAGAGAGCAATGTCCTGAATAACTATACGACTGTCGTGGTAAAACGCAGTGAATGAAAACCTCACGGCCAATATCTAATACTTACAGGCCGCGCTAACTATAGACTTTCACCTTACGATTATAAGTATTGCGCGAGATGCTATCACAAAGGCAAAAGAATATGTAATAGCATCATAAAATCGGCAATATGAACAGAGTTAACGTTGATTTAAAAAAACCGCGGCAAAAAAAAAATTTGTTAACGTATGGTCATTAAATTATCTTACTACTATTATTTTGAATACTTTTCCATTTGCATGTCGCGCGTCCATGTTCACAAATTTTTTAAGTCCTAGTAGCGAAAATCGAACAATTTGCAAACCACGTTAATTTTTTTTTGAAATTGTGGTATTATAATGATTTTTCTGCTATTCTGTTCATTGCAGCAAACATTTTGAATGAACAAGTAAAATTTAAAATAGGCAACACCAAGAAACAGTTATTGTTGATAATGATTTACTTTTATCAACGACTTTTGACTTTTACGGAGAACCGAAAGCAAAAATAATTGAATACTGCTCAGTTTTAAGAGTCTATCTTTTAGAATTACTAACTAAGGAATTGCAAGTTCAAACTATTAAATAAAAAAAACTAGTATTTTTCACGTTTCTTTTTCGAATTTCGTATGCCGATGTAATGGGCGATAACAGTTGTGTTTACTTATGCGCATCTCAGACCGACATAAGGTATAAGTCGATGACACGAATTTAAAAACAGTCTCATGAATTTAATATCGCGCAAAACGTAACGGTCTATTCTACATATTATAAACGATGGACCGTAGTCGAAAACAGCTGTTTTACAAGCTTATTATGATTTATCGAGGCTGAAATGTCGCGAGTTCGACAATACACGCGACGAGCGATTACAAATGTTACCGTAGAATGTACAGCGCATGCAATTGCTAATGTAATACGTGAATATAGTACGAAGCAATCGTGCGTGAAGCGAGTCACGCCTCAAAAGCTATTTGACCTGGAAAGAACGTAACGGTAGACCAAACAATAATACCGCATAACTGGATGTTAACAGTACAAGTCTTCCGAACATAATGCTAATTGATTATTTACCTGTAGATCTGTCAAACACGATTTTTTATCGATTAAAAGCTTTCAGTTTGCCTCAAAAAAAAGTTTATGAATTTGTGGTTACTAATTATTCCTACACTGTTGGAAAAGATTGGAAGATTTTATTCATAAACACGTCATCGAAATTTAATTTAATTGTGGTATAGAATAAATGCACTTTTCCAGTAAAATTAAAGCAAATTGGTCGATGGCCCACATTAACAGTACGGACATTATTAATAAGCTGCATAAACAAAAGAAACATGTTAAAAAAAAAAGATGTTCATGTATTGTTAATAAATACACTTACTACTGCTACTTTAAGGATACAGCATCAATAATTTAAAAAATCCAAAAATGTAAATCTTAAGACACGATTTTTTTTAAAGCAAATTATTAAAATTCAAGTACTTTTCCTGTGATATTAAAGTAAATTATTGAATATGCTGTACCATACATTAATTTTACATTACACTTGTATATTAAATTTCATATACTAATTCATGAATAAAAACTTCCACTAAAAGTACACTAAATTTTAAGTAGATTTTTTTCACAACGTATCACAGATTTCACAAAATCAAACTTACGATTCTATTTAAAAATTTATAATCAAAATCTGTTAATCTTCGCAGATAGAAATTTGTGGAAGTAAATGTTGATTTTGTTCACTAGTGAAAATATGCATTCGTAGACGATTTGCGAAACTTTAATATTTAAAATTAGTTGCCTCAATTAGTTATTGTAATTTTTCACCGTTTGTCAAGAGTTCATTATCAAAATCGACAACTCCCGACAATCTTTCGCAATGCCAGTATTTTCTATCAATGTTCGGTCGTTCAACGGAACGTCAACTATTTGGCGAGGCGATGACAATGCTGATGATATCAATCATATCCTCAACCTTAAGCATTTCCCCAATAATTACTATCTCTTCAATAATGATAAAGCTTTTTCGTACGCTATGAAAAAAAGCAAAAGATTGAAATTATTATGAAGAAGTTTCAGGTGAGCAAAAGCGCGTGACCGCGAATGCGTCCAACTAAATATCACCCGTGTATCAATGTCCCGATCGTGTTATGTGTGCGTGCAGATCGTAACGCAACGATGAAAATGCGACGACGAGAGCTCGCGTTAAAGTGAACGATTGCATCACTTCCTGAACTCGTCGCGCGCCGGTCAACGACGCCGAAGTTGAAGCTGTGCAATTTGCAATTACGTTTGCTGATGATAAAATCCCCACCATTCCTGTTTCGCTGTACTGCTCGGCATACCGAAGAATTGCAGTAATGCGCTGTGACGCGAAAAGCGTTGCAGCACTTTCTAATTTCAAACTCGAAACATATAGTTGCCGTAGAAGAGTGAACGTCCGGACTTAATCAAATATTCAGCGAAAGATTTCAATTTTAATTATTACTAATAATTTAATTATTTTTACCTGATATCACTTGCATCCAACCGCAAAGGTAGAAGACAGTCGTACTTTGACAAAAGAAGAATAGAAGCATTGCACAAATAGCTAGTAGCGCTATTATAACGGCTATTCCAACGAGTATCGTGCTCGCCCTGAAGGGCACACTCACAATCGTCGAAAGGTCGTCCAACCTTCCGATACAGTCTTCGCCTAATTCACCTGATACAGAGAAATAAATATAATCATATTTTCCAATGTTGTATCTTTCCTTCTTTTTAATTTCATTTTAATAATTATGCTGATAAATCTTCTAAGGGTTTAAGAAGTTAGTGTTTAGAAAAAGTCGTTTTAATAAGTGAGTCTTTAACAGTATAAACGAGTATTCAAAAGGGTTCATGAAGAAACGAATTTTAAATAATGGAAAGTGCAGAAAAAAATATACAGGAAGTATACTTATAGAAGAATTGTATGTGTGGGTGTTTCTAACTATTTCCTCCATTATTATTATTATGCGAAATCAATCTTTTTAGCACGTTTTATATGCATAATTTTTTTTTTCGATTTTTATCCCATCGGGAAGCGATGGAAATTGTCTAAGGATGAAAGAAATCATTCTTTTATCCTTAAATTTAGAAAATCTCGTTTCAATAAGTGAGTCTTTAACAGCATAAACGAGTATTCAAAAGGGTTCATGAAGAAACGAATTTTAAATAATGGAAAGTGCAGAAAAAAATATACAGGAAGTATACTTAAAAAGAAGAATTGTATGTGGGGGTGTTGCTAACCATTTCCTCCATTATTATTATTATGCGAAACCAATCTTTTTAGCACGTTTTATATGCATAATTTTTTTTTTTTCGATTTTTATCCCATCGGGAAGTGATGGAAATTGTCTAAGGATGAAAGAAATCATTCTTTCATCCTTAAATTTAGAAAATCTCGTTTCAATAAGTGAGTCTTTAACAGTATAAACGAGTATTCGAAAGGGTTCATAAAGAAACGAATTTTAAATAATGGAAAGTGCAGAAAAAATATACAGGAAGTATACTTAAAAAAAAGAATTGTATGTGTGGGTGTTTCTAGCTATTTCCTCCATTATTATTATTATGTGAAATCAATCTTTTTAGCACGTTTTATATGCATAATTTTTTTTTCGATTTTTATCCCATCGGGAAGTGATGGAAATTGTCTAAGGATGAAATAAATCATTCTTTCATCCTTAAATTTATACAATCTCGTTTCAATAAGTGAGTCTTTAACAGCATAAACGAGTATTCAAAAGGGTTCATGAAGAAACGAATTTTAAATAATGGAAAGTGCAGAAAAAAATATACAGGAAGTATACTTAAAGAAGAATTGTATGTGTGGGTGTTTCTAACTATTTCCTCCATTATTATTATTATGTGAAATCAATATTTTTAGCACTTTTTATATGCATAATTTTTTTTTTCGATTTTTATCCCATTGGGAAGTGATGGAAATTGTCTAAGGATGAAAGAAATCATTTTTTCATCCTTAAATTTATACAATCTCATTTCAATAAGTGAGTCTTTAACAGTATAAATAAGTATTCAAAAGGGTTCATGAAGAAACGAATTTTAAATAATGGAAAGTCCAGAAAAAAATATACAGGAAGTATATTTAAAAAGAAGAATTTAAAAAGAATAATTGTATGTGTGGGTGTTGCTAACCATTTCCTCCATAACTGCATCTGGACCACAAGCCAAATCGACCGGGATTTTCGTGTTCCAAATCTCCGAGCCATTCAGGTGTGACGAACGCAACGACGCCAATAATGGCATAGCATATTGTGAATATGCCCCATAAGACGCCAATAGCTTTGGAATTTCTAATGTAATTCGTCGCGTACATGTGCGACGACTCGACGTATTCGATCTTCGAGCCCATCTTTGTGCGTTTCGCGTGTCGTTTTTTTTTTATCTGAAAGGTAAATCGTTTTGTTACGAAATTTATAAATACATATACGAGCCCATCTTTGTGCGTTTCGCGTGGCGTTTTTTTTTTAAATCTGAAAGGTAAATCGTTTTGTTACGAAATTTATAAATACATATATCATGGGAAGAAATAAAGAGATTTCCGTTAATTAATTTTACGGCAATTTGGGAAATTTAATAGCCGTTTAGTTGCGGGTACTGAGCAGATGATGTTACCGCGATAAGATTGCTGTCGTTTACATGCTATTGACGACTGAACAGGCGTGTGACCCGACGAGCATTCAACTCACTGTCGAGTGCATACAACTTTTCGCACTTTGAAAAGTTAGTTTCTCGACTAAACAATTTATTGCAAAATCATTGACGATCTTTGTGCAGAATATCTAATAGCTTTTCACAGAGTCGTTTATATATAATTTAACGATTTACGAATACATATTATTAATTTTTTTTTTCAAATTCTCCAGTATTAGTATAAATAAACATGGAAGTAATTACACATACCCTAAATATTCAGCCTGGTTTCTATCAATCCAAATGAGTCACCATTTCCTAATTCCAGTGGATGACAACTTCTTAGCGACACTTTTCTCTAACAAACTACACCTTCAACACCTATAAATTTCTATAATCGATAGATCGAAACCCGGTTTTTTCCCCATTGCCTATTGCACGCAACAATGTTCTCCTCTTTTTTTTATAACACTTTTATTCACAAGCACTTAACGATCCAACAGCACAAATTTCGTTTTTTTTTTTAAACAACGACCGATTACCGATGTTCACAATCGATGCAGTATCGATGCACAATATGCGACGAATTGATTATTATTATTTTTTTTCGGATGGTATAGAGAAACAGCTAAAGAGTTGAGAATCACGATGGGCGATAAATCGGAAGTGAAGAGCTCTACAGCCGAGCTAACCGATCGTCTGTCTGTCTGTCTGTCGGTGACGATATTTCTTCCGGGTTTTGTTGAGCAGCGGAAAATATGTTTCTTAAAGGAGGACACTCGACAAACGGAGACGTTTGCAAGATGGCTGCTTGGGTGAGTCGAGGTTGCCAGGTGAGAGAGGCCCACTGAATGGGGACTGGCGGACCCAGAGCTATGTTTGCTAGGGAAAGGCGACTCTCCGTAAAAGAGTAGGGGACTCCAGCTCATTGTGTGAAGGCAGAACCGCTCCTCAAATGCTCTACGACTTTGCGCTTTTGCATCTTGTTAGTCGTACCCAAACTTTTCGTCCCGGATGCGACGTCAATTTTACCTTCACTCGGAAGATTTTTTATGCAATTTTTTATGCTTCCCCCGGAGCAGAAGATTCAATTTCAAGCACCAAACTTAAGACGCCACGTGTAAAAAAACAACATTTTACGCTTTGGAGGCAATAAATTTATTACTGAATAAACGTTAAATGACAAATTTTGACACGTGAAAGAAACACGTATTTTCAAAAATTATTAAAGAAAAAAAAAATTTCACGTTTTGGAAGCAATAAATTTATTGGTTGATAAATATTGAATGAGAAGTTCAGACAATAATTTACTTTTCAGCCTTGTACTTATCGGTCGCTAATGACATCGATGTTAGAGCAAACTTAAATAAATGAAAAAAAAAAACAAAAAAAAATTACTCCAATTTTACAGTAAAAGTACTTGAAATTTAATAAATGTCTTTAATCTTACTAGAAAAATACGTGAATTCTACACCACAATTGTTTATTAAATTTCGATGACGAGTTTATGCATAAGAACTTCCAATTTTTTCCAACAGTGTATAGTTGCTTCAAGTACCAATGTACTTTAATCTATTATAGATATTTTAATTAAATGTCTTGGTATATTCAGTATATATGTCGAGATAGTTGTAGCGGATTTATTATTTGACGTATGTACGTAGAAATTAGCCGAAAGAGCGTGACACGAATGCCCATACACCGAATGACCCTCTTGTACTGTAGAAAGATATTGAGGCTCGATTTTCGCAGTTAGAGTAAAAGTTTCTCAAAGCTTTCACTGCGAATCAATTAAAGATTTATTTCCAGATTACTGGCGAGGTCAGATCGTACGTGTGTATGCATCAAAGATGAGCAATTTCTCTTAGAGAACACTGGGAAAAATCAATTACCATGTGCAAACGTTTATAGATGAAGAAAAATCCTCACAAGAATGAAATTTTAATAACCCACTTAATTTTTGTCAGGCTTCGTTACATATACGTTATATCTATATAACCATATCAATTACAAAATTTCCTTGCAACAAAAATATTTTTTGTAAAAATTCCTTCTAAATCTCAATGCACACTTTAGTATAACTTTATACTTTAGTATAATTTTTTCAACAAATATACGAATAACGATTGCAGTCTCATGATGTTATTCATTGAAATATAAATAACCAAGTCTCATTACGTCGTCAATTGGATATTTCTGTTTTAAAAGATACTCGATACACATCGTTATCACGATTATATTATTATTACAATTTTAGGAGGTAGAGAAATTTAAATTTGAATTCTTATTACCGAGCGAACGAATCTGCAGTACCGACGCAACTAAAATATGCGTAGAAATTCGCTGCGCCACCGTAAAATCTCAAAGTCTGGCGCGTTAAAAACTATTCGCTTCAAGTTGTACAAATGTACCGGTTGTACGAATAAGTATATGAGTGTGTCTACTTTGATATGGCAAATCGGACGGTAAAAGATGCGAAATCAATTCGAGGAACGAATCCTCAATATCTCGTGGAAAAAATCATAAGGTCGCGTATATACGACTCAAAATACTGGAAGGAAGAATGCTTCGCCCTAACAGCAGAGTTATTAGTCGACAAGGCGATGGAATTGCGGTTCGTACCTATTTATAACCTAACCTCAAAAATTTGTGTACTTTGTATTTACTTTGGAAAAGTCACTGTTTTGTGTATTGAACGATAGTTAATATTTGAACAGATATACCGGAGGAGTTTTCGGTGGTAACGTCAAACCGACGCCTTTTCTCTGCCTCATTCTTAAAATGCTTCAAATCCAACCTGAAAAAGACATTATCGTGGAATTTATCAAAAATGAGGAGTTCAAATATGTTCGTGCTTTGGGCGCACTGTACATGCGTCTCACAGGAACTTCACTCGACTGCTACAAATATTTGGAGCCGCTGTTCAACGACAACAGGAAACTCAGACATCAAAACAAACAGGGACAGTTTGAATTGATTCATATGGACGAGTTTATCGACAATCTTCTCAGAGAAGAAAGATCTTGCGATGTTATTTTGCCTAGAATACAGAAACGACACGTTTTGGAAGAAAATAATGAACTAGGTAAGTTTTTTTGGAGTACCAAAAAAAATTTGTCGTTACAGTTGCGTGCGATCACGATGTTATGTGAAATCTGCAGCATTTCTTATTTCGAGAAGATTTGATCCAAATGCACTCCATTCCCTAAATGGCCATGATTTTTTAAGAAGTGAATGGTTAAAATAGCAAATTTTGAAATTAGGATCGTCTGATTCTAGAATGGTCATCATTATGAAATTCGCTATATCAGCCATTCGCTATTTTCACCTCCATCTTATTAAAATGCAGTAATAATTATGGACACTCTACATGTAGACGTGCCTTATTTTTTAATTCGTTATTTTAGCCATTTGGTATTTTGGTAATTCGCTATTTTGATCCCCCGTCACGAAAATGTTTTTACGAGAAAAACTTGTTAACTTGCCATTCGTTTCAATTGACATTGTCAAACTTTTAAGCTCATTTTTACTTCCTCAAGGTTGTTAAAATTGTATTTACTTTCCACAATTATTGAATATGCGCAAACTGATATAATGGTTTTTGTACCTTTTTGTCACAGAAGCCAAAGTATCTGCTTTGGAAGACGACATGGATGAAGGAATGGAGAGCTCAGAGGACGAAGATTTGCCACCGCCAAAGGAAGAAACCCGGAAAAGGCCCGATGATTACGAACGAGATCGCGAGCGTCACCGAGATCGTGATAAGAGACACTCACGATCGGATAAGAAATCCGATAGAGAAAAGGCGCGTTCGCGGAGCCGAGATCGTGATCGAAGAGATCGGAAACGAAGCAAATCACCAAAGAGTCATTCCTCTTCGCATAAGGACAAAGAAAGAGAAAAGGATCGATATCGACGAGACGATCGGGATAGAGAAAGAGAACGAGAACGCGAAAGAGATCGTGAACGCGATAGGAGACGAGATCGAGCTAGGCACTAGAGTTCACCTTTTTTTAAAATTCCAAACAAAAACGAAAAAAAAACCTGATGAATGATGAATAAATAAGTTATAAAGCCGTCATTTATTCTTATAAACAATATTCTACTCTCTGCGTAATATTGCGGCCAACTAAACTTCATAATTGATAAAATGTATTGCAAATTTCGGTATTTCCTATACGAAATTGATTACATTGAATTAGGGATGATCGGTAGTGACTCAAAGTTAAATCAGTACTAAATTGTCAATTTCACAAACAATATTAGGTCATTTTTTATAGATCTTACAGATTTTACTAATCATCATCTGTTTATGAAATTACTTTTGTTTTTGACGTTGACAGTCGTCACCGATATTCCTTAAGAAAAAATCAGTAGCTTGAGATATTCTGCAAATATTATAAAGCGTAAATGTGAGATTTTTGGGTGACTGACGTTTATTTATGATTTCAAAGGAATTACTTTTCCAGTGTATCAATAATTCAACAACAATCGCATTCATAAACATTTTTTATGTACATTAAACATCAGAACATTGTATTTAATTGATACAACTTTTGATGCACAAGCAACAATAAAAATCTTCCACATCACGATGTCATTCGAAATGAATATGCTTGCTCATAAATGCTGCTTCATCACAATATCATTGTATATACACATATATTTTCGCGTTCTCCTTTACGTTATTTCTATTAATTAATTCATTCAATTATAAATAGTGAGCAAAATATAATGTACAGACGTGCAAGTTGAAAATCGATTTCTTAACGCGATTTTCTTTCGTCGAAGTATCGTTTTGCTTCAAGACTGATCTAAAAATAACGTCTTGAGGGAACAAATATTGTACATCAGCGATTATATCGATCCATTTTTTGGTGCTCAATTTCTTTCGTTATCTTTAGAGATTGCTAGAATGTCGGGGAATTAAGGATGAACAATCTGTCTTCTTCCTTCTTAATCCACTTCAATAGCGTACCTACTGCGTCTATCGCAGCCGGTTTTGTTACCAGAGGCTCAAATGTTACGTATAATTCAAATCCCGAAGTCACCTAAAAAAATACAAAAGGAAATGCTTGCAGATTACCGATTTTTTTGTTTCGATAATGCTTTTATTATTAGATTCTTACCCATGCCAACATCGTTTCCCTGTCCAACTGCTGAAATATCAATTTTAGCGGTCGACTCGGAGCGTGTAATCTATGATGTAAACACTGGTAGAGTCCAAGCAACCTTGAATTTTAAAAAAGTATTTTAAAGTTTGTATTTAATTTTTTTTCAAACCAAGTCATTTATAACATGATCGGTAGAAGGGCGAGCCTTATTGTTTGATTTTTTTTTTGCATTTTTGACACCTATTTAAGAAGGTTCGTCAGTAAGATTAAAAATGCACAGAAAAATCTAAAATAATTACCGCGTTTTTAATTATATAAAAAATTCACATGCATTTTTTGGGAATTTTCGTCTACATCGTTTACACAAAATTAATTTTTTTATGCATGCATTTAAATATGGGCTCTTATGGCATATTTACGAATTAAAAAAAAAAAAAAAAATTGAAAAAATTTTTTACATCGAAAAAAAAAAAGAATTAATTCCACCAAATACTTAAAAATTCAACATTTCAATATAATCCAAATGCTTGTTAATTCTTCTATTTTTAGAAACACGTCGAAAAATTGCAATCAACGTAGCTCACTTTCAAAAACCCAGTTCAGTTTAAGGAACATAAATTACCGTTCAATTTCCTTGTCCTTAGTATAAGGTGGCTGAAATCCGGGGCTCCAAAATTGCGCAGTACTTCGACATTTATACAAAACGTGACGCATCTGCGGGAGACCGATTTCAGCCGTCGTCACCGAAACTCTATTCATCGATTCGTTTATCGCCTCGAGACAATTTGTCCGCCGCAGTTTCTCTACAATTTTCTACAGAGGAAAAGATTCGTTATTTTATACTGTTTCGTACAATTTAAGAATACTTTATCATGCAAAAAGAGTTTCATCATTTTATTTTATCGGTACTACAAATATTATTACAAATTGTACGCGATCGATTGTTCGTAACGGTATTCTAAGCATCTGAAAAAACCATACATCAGCTACAGATAAATCCGTATTTTCATTAATTTTGAAGCAAAATATACTCTGAAATTACACAATTAATTCTGAATTAATTATTTTCTTATAGGCCATAAAAAAAACGCACATTTTCGTTTTTCCGAGATGTTGATACGATTAATCGTTTCCGAGATATCATAGATTAAATGAAAAAGGTAAAATATGGCATACTTCGCCAGAGAAAGTTTCAAAAAAATTAAAATTTGGTGTATCTATTAGACCCATTATAACGACTGAACCTGATTTTTGGAAATTTCTTTGTTTTTTTTTTCTGGCTGGCTGAAGTCACGTAGAATGTCTCCTATGTGAAGATGGTCGAAAAAAAGTAGCTGAATTGACAGAGATGTCATGTTTGGTCTTGGATTTTTTTCTTACATAGAAGATTAGAGAAACCGTCTCGCAAACCCTTAATCAAACGAGTTCTTCGTCTTCTCATGATATCTCTTACTTGTTTGGCTTCCGACAGCGTAGAGAAAACATCCCTGTCGACGGTAAGTAGTAGCAAACACGCCTGGCAGTCTTCGGCGAGATAGGAAACGTGGCCGTGCATAAAACCATTCGCATCGAACTTTGGCAGACAAATAGGCGTCCAGCCTTCAGCTGCTTTGAAGGACTCCGAACTATCTACCAAATTCTGGATCAAGTGCAAATCAGCCGGATGTATGAAGAATTTTTTCATTCTCACCAACGTGACCAACTGGTTATTAGCTAAAAGTATTGCGAAAACTAAATTCTGAAAGAAAAATTTCGTCAGTTAACAAATTACCAGTTTCAAAACTGGACAAACAGCGGAATAAATTCATTCGATTCATATTCTCGCCAACGACAACACAAACAATGTGCTTTGAGAATTGAAAAAGAAAGAATTCTTCATACATCATGTTTCTATTTATTGATAAATAACGTTCTGGCTGTATATATTATTGTCCGAATTGAATGTTGAAAAAATGTTGCAGGGCTTGCAAGAAATAGCGATTAGTACCTTTATTTTACCACACGTTTGAACAATCGTTTGGGTAATTGAGTCTCGCATCGATGGAACAAGCGGCAGACATTTAACGGCACCTAAGAAAAAGGCAGGTTCTCTGTCCATGAAATTTAACAAATGATCTATCAGTCTCTCACTGCCACTCAACAGTCTTCTAAGATCGAAGTTTCTTCTCTGATCGTACACTCGCGTCAATTGCGATTGCGACAGAACGAAGAGTATTTGATTATATACATATCTGCAAAAATGATGATAAGACCCATCAGCAAATTTGCCAGTGAATAAAACAGCTTGTCGATGTCCTTGTACATACGTTAATTGCAATACAAGCTGAGGAACGCTCTCCAGAGTTTTGGAAACTGCTACTAGAATTAACGGGCCTTTCAGCACAAAAACAAAATTTGTATCTCCCGCATGCACCGATCGTATCATATCATTTCCAGCCTGTACAAAGGAAACAAGTGCCTGCATCACGCCCATTACCGTCACAAGTTTATCCTCAGGGCTGTGCCTAGAATACACGGGTTTGCCTGCTTGTGAAAGCACAAAAATATGTTTTTTCTGCGCTAACCACGTTTTGCAACGAAGCGGATCTGTGTCTAAGCTGCTTAGGGCCAGCTGATGAGCAGCGTCATCCTGCAAATAAATACATAATCTCTCTCGTATGGTCTTTTTTATCAACATAAATTATTCTTTAAGATTATTAAAAGACTCAGATGAATTCTATGGATGTTCTTCCAACTTTAAAAATACATCTAAATTTTTCATGAATTTTTTAGGAGTCTCAACTCGGAATTATTTCTGGGATGAAAACACAGTGAGTAAACATGCAACAATCGCATTCCGTAAAAAAAAAATGCAACGCTTAGGCAAAAAATTACCCAACACCATATATTTTCTTAATTTTCTCAATTACATTGTATTTTTATATTCCTGTGCTTTTGAACATATTCTTGAATGAAAGCAAGTCTAAATTTCAAAGCAATACATTTTTGCACAGATTAAATAAAACCTTTCTTCCAGATTCATATTTGACATTCAAACAGATAAACTCACAAAAAAAAAACTGATGCAAAATCTTATTGAGTTTAAAATAAAATCTGCAAGCAACTGAAACATAAATATGCTCCATCACAAAAATTACACAAGAATGGTACGAAATTTGTATTTAGAGCTTCTTGCGCAGACAGAAAAAAATCGTTTTTTTTTTTAAAGCGCAACAAAGTTCAAGAATAATGAGAAGTTTGAAGAAAAATCGTATAAAAAGATAACACTAATTGTGTTGATCGTTTATCGGAGTTTCGAGTGAAGAGGTTATGCAACTTACGAGCTCGCCCTCGTCAATAGAATTTGTTTGTTGTATCGGAGCCGCGGTTGGTGTCGATGGAACTTCTTGGACGTCTTCCTGTATCTCCGATATCGTGCTAGCAGTACTTTCCTTCATTTGTCTGTCATCTATACTGCTGCTCATCTCCTGTTCGTATTCCTCGAAGCTGTCGGTTGTTACGAGCATAGTTTCGGCAGAGGCACCAGGTTCAATGCCCGGTTCGACGATCCCGTCGTCCACGATAACTGGATCGTTTGAAGCCATTTTATTCCGTAACCGCAAGCTCGACTCCTCAATATTAATTTATAATCCACCGCAACTGACATTTAATCGCTAGCCATGACAGCTTTGCCGCCATAGCTGATGGTGACAGACTGTCCGTATGAGGGGGTGGACACGCGCTCATGCGCCTCAATATTTTGCCTTATCTACTGCGACAGAAAGCCACCGTTCAACTACAGCCAAAGACAAATCTATCGTACTCAAGTCGGTAAAAGGCTCCCAATGTTAACGTCTCCCCGGATTTTTAAGGAGGTTCGTCGGACAAATTAAAAATTCACAGGAAAATCGGAAATGATTACCGTGTTTTAAATAATTCATAATAAACTCACGAGAATTTATTGGGAATTTTCGCTCATGCGCTTCAATCTTTTGCCTTATCTACTGCGACAGAAAGCCACCGTTCAACTACAGCCAAAGACAAATCTATCGTACTCAAGTCGGTAAAAGGCTCCCAATGTTAACGTCTCCCCGGATTTTTAAGGAGGTTCGTCAGACAAATTAAAAATGCACAGGAAAATCGGAAATGATTACCGTGTTTTAAATAATTCATAACAAACTCACGAGAATTTATTGGGAATTTTCGCTCATGCGCTTCAATCTTTTGCCTTATCTACTGCGACAGAAAGCCACCGTTCAACTGCAGCCAAAGACAAATCTATCGTACTCAAGTCGGTAAAAGGCTCCCAATGTTAACGTCTCCCCGGATTTTTAAGGAGGTTCGTCAGACGAATTAAAAATGCACAGGAAAATCGGAAATGATTACCGCGTTTTAAATAATTCATAACAAACTCACGAGAATTTATTGGGAATTTTCGCTCATGCGCTTCAATCTTTTGCCTTATCTACTGCGACAGAAAGTCACCGTTCAACTGCAGCCAAAGACAAATCTATCGTACTCAAGTCGGTAAAAGGCTCCCAATGTTAACGTCTCCCCGGATTTTTAAGGAGGTTCGTCAGACAAATTGAAAATGCACAGGAAAATCGGAAATGATTACCGCGTTTTAAATAATTCATAACAAACTCACATGAATTTATTGGAAATTTTCGATTTTTTTTTACATCGTTGAATTTCTAAGTATCAAAAAATTGTTTCAATTTTTTTTTATTCGTAAACATGCCATAAGAGCCCATGTTAAAATGTATGCATAAAAAAAATTTTTTGTGTAAACGATGTAGACGAAAATTAAAGTTGCCTGTAATTATTTGCTTATTCTTCGCTAGGTTTTTAGGGGATTTATCTCAGGCCCTAATAATCTATCCATCGTTTTGTTAACTTTTTTTACCTGTTTTTATAAAATTCTAACAAGATATAGTTTAAATACAATTTTACGCGACTTCGTTTATTAATTAGCGTGTTTTCGTAATTTTCAATATCTCGAATGAATACAATTTACAACCAAACATAGTGACAATATTTTCTCCCGATAGTCTAGACATTTATCTTCCGAATTCCGTTCACAATTCGAAAATCGGTTAAATGGTTGAATAGATAGAATTTTTTATCAAAAAAATGCGGTTTCTGCTGATTTTTTTCCTTTTTTAGACTGCAAATGGATGTTTCACTAATAAAATGTTAATTAAATCGAACAAATCATACACCGTTGTCTTCATTATAAACAAACGAAGAAATGATCAAGAAAAGCATGAGGTGTGAAAATAAGTCATGAAGCGTAGGATCAACGTACCTGAGTATAAAATTTAGCAATAGTTATTGTAAATTTACAAAGTTTTCAGAATGTAAATAATTCAGCGTACAGGGATAATAAATAACGAATGCGTAATTGCGGTTTTGAATTATATATTTTCAGTATGACTACACAACATTTCAATAGTAGATGATTCCAAAATATCTCTTGTGTAACAAAGCGCTTTGTTGTGCGTTAAAAAACTATGCAGTAACGATGAAAAATATATATCTCTATTCGCACGATGTTCTATATATATAATCAGATGAAAATAATAGGTACCAAATTGTATATTAACGTTGTTACCAAGCAACGAACAGTCGCATAAACGCTGTATAGCTTTTATATTGTTGTTGTTGTGCATAAGCTGCTGACTGGCGTTTGCGTAGCTGCGGACGAACGATGATACGATGAATTCTCGAGGACAATTGGTACTGTCATGAACTTTCTCAATCTTATCATTAAAATTAGATCTCTTTTTGATTTGGTATCGAACTGGCTTAGACAATGTTAACCGGTAACTTTGTCTCGTACTTAATCCGCATCTGCGCAAATTAATTTCCGAAGAAAATAAAGAAATAAACGAAGCCCATGGAATTCATCGTTCAATTTCATAAGCGAATCGCTTCGGCGAGAAGTTTATTCGCTGACGAGAATCTCGTAATCGGCGAACGCGACTTCGGCACCGCCGAATGGGATGTAAAGCACGTTGTGGGATGGTTGAACCTTTCCTATGGTCAGCGTTCCCTCGTGATGAACACGGCCGACGAAAAGCGGCTCACCATCTTCTGTCTCGCCTCCCGGAATCGCGTTGGGAGGAATGTTTCCACCGCTCGTCGGTATCCATCTCGGGTAACATCCGCAAAGAACCTGTAATTTGAGGCACGAAAAAAGTTATAGCGTGAAAACGATTTTTTACAAATTTTTTGAATGCTCTAAGAAAAAAAATATTGGCCGATATATGTGAAATACAATCGCAGACTTTATATGATAAGCTACTTGAGTCCCAAATTAGAAGAAAATCTGTAGAAAATCACGACAGTTATCGTGCGTACAAGGAAATCTACACACACACACACATACAGACATTTCGTAAAAACCATTTTTCTTCATGTTTCAGACCATTTTAAGTATCCTGACATGAAAATCTCGAAAAACAAAATTTTTCACGAAAACGAAGCTTTCTCTATGAGGAAGCAAAAAGGATTAAAACAATTGAATTTTTGATTATTAATATTCCGTATTGTCAGGATTTTCATAACTGAGGTTATTCTTGCATCAACGACAAATCAAGTTTTCTCGGATAAAATATGAAGAACTGAAAGTTTAATATTACCAAAAAATCGGCTGGAAAGTATTGAAAATTTTGCGGAATGCTATTAAAAATTAGGCCGATCGACGGTATGGAATTCTAATAAAATAGCATCGGAGGCCACAATTGGTAACGCACCAGGCTAGAATTCTGGGTGTTTCCGATTCAAACCCGGGTCGTGGTTGAATTTTTTCACAATTTTTTCACGATAAATTTCCCCGAGTGTGACTGCTTGATAAATTAATTTCAATTAGTTAAGCAGTTACAGTCGATATTTGTAAGGATTCGCATTTATGAAATTTGAATTGGGCTTCGATTTTCGGGCGCTTTTAATCTAGCGATCACTGTTTCAGACCCGAGATGTGTTTCGCAAAAACTCCATCCTTAAAAAAATTAAAAAAAAAAAAACCAAATGACCGGAAATAGTCGCATTAAAATAGTAATGTTAATAATACACGGTTGCTGCCGAAAAAAATACTATGGTAATTGGCAAATGCCTATACTTTGTTTTTAGAGGGTCCAGTTATTTTTTGGATAATTTTTCGAAGCCAAGAGTAAAAAGAGAGGACCGATTTATTGGCATACCTGGTAATCGCTCTTGCCGTGCTCCTCTCCGCCCCAAGGAACGTAACATACGGCATGACTCGGCTTAACCTTTCCGGGAACAAGAGCACCTTCGTGCTGGGCACGTCCTACGAAGAGAGGCTCATCGTCTCGTCCACCCTCGACTGCGCCAGGCGGCAACATTCCACCGGAAGCGTCACACCAACAAGCGCTGCCACCGGAAAGAAGCTCTGCAGGAGCGGAAGGTGCTCCATGCGAGCCTGGATCTGAGAAATGTAATTAGCAACATGCATTTACATCAACTAAATATTAATCGTTTTGGATAATGCAGTTATTTCGATGCGTGGTGCAATGCGATGTTAGATTAGTTCTTCTTAAACTACAGAAATTTCAATGTTTTTTCAACAATGCCGAAAAATTCTATTCCTTAAAGATATTTTTCTTCTAATTTTCTATTTTATTTCAGCATTTTGTGGTCGCACCTCCTAAAATATCGAGGTCGATATTTGAACAAAACTATTAATTTTATTCAAGAGAAAGATTTACAGAATATGAATTTTCAAGAAAATGTACCCATGAAAATATGAAAGAGAAATAAAAATAATAGGGTGTAAAAAAATTGTGTTTAATGAAAAGATACTTTGATGCTGGGAAAAACTGTAATTTATATATTTGATAGTATTATCTTTGAATTAAATATGAAACTTTTGAGAGGAGAAAAGTAAATGAATTACTTTAGTTCAAGATGACCACAAAGATTGGCAAAACAAAAAATTGCGGCATTCCTGAAAGTCATAGATTAGATGCATATATAATATTCAGTAAACTGGTCAGATTTACATAATCGTGTAAAATGAATACATGCTACTTCACCTCATGCAACATGCAACCGATACATCAATGAAATCGATACAGTGCAGAGAAATATGTAATGCGAAATCAAAGCGATTCGTGCGATAGTCAAGTTTGTCTCTTCGTAAAACATGCATATGGCATAAATATAGTTGTAAGGAATGGCTTTACTGCCATTATACGCATGTAATGTAAAAATGCATGATGTCAGTTGTGCGATGGCTGTAAAAGGTCGGGGTATAATCGAATTAGATAGGTGCACAGTATCAGTACGTCTAGAAAAGTTGATACGTCGCAAGCAGTCTATACAACAAAGGTTTCGCCACCCAAGCTTCAGCGCCACGTTATTACAATAGTACGAATTTTTTTAAATTTTGTTTCACGACACAATTTTGTTAAGGATGTACGATACGTACAGACCCGCCAAAAGTGAGTTTCAGAGACAATTTCGATCACTTCACGATGGGATAAAAATCGGAAAAAAATTATGCATATAAAACGTGCTGAAAAGATTGATTTCGCATAATAATAATCCCAAAATGTTATTAACAAATTGTCGAGAAAAACAATCAGTGAACCTAAGTTTTTTTCTAATGAAAATGATATGTGAATTTATTTGAGTGCATACGAATTTTTTCAGATTTTTTTCTTTATTTTGATTTTGATTTTTTTTATTTATTTTTTTTTAGTCCGCAGAATATAACAAATTTTGGATATGCGTTTTTGCAAAAAAATCTTGAGTATAGTAGATGGTTTAATGCCGACCACATATCCAAAATTCGTTATTTCGCGCACATTTTTCGAAAAAAAAATTAAAATTAAAATAAAGAAAAAAATCTGAAAAAATTCGTATGCATTCAAATAAATGAACATATCATTTTCATTAGAAAAAACGTTAGGTTGACTGATTGTTTGTTGAACAATTGTTTTTTTCACCGATTTGTGAATAACATTCTGGGATTATTATTATGCGGAATCAGTCTTTTCAGCACGTTTTGTATGCATTATTTTTATCCGATTGGGAAGTGATCGAAATTGTCTCTAAAACTCACTTTTGGCAAGACTGCATGTACGTATCATACATCCTTAACCGGGTTACTTGAAGAAATAGATAATTGAAACAAAAAAAAAACCAAATTCCATGAAAATTACGTTTGGATACGGGAGTGAAAGCCGGCTTCGTGCTTGGAAAGCCTGCTTGCGCTTGGTGATGCTCGAATTTGAGTTTCCAATTTCCGGTCGCGCCCCAACCGGTGCGCACGCCGACGTGACTAATGCCAATTGGGCTTGGATCCTTCCATTCCATTAGAACGGGACCTCGTTGATCACCAGATCTCACAACGATGTGACCGTCGAGCCAAGAAATTGAAAATTTCTTGTGCTCACCCGGATGCAGAAGATTTGGGGTATTAACGCGCACCTAACGCAATTCAACCCGTATTTATCACCCAATTACATTTTTTGTCACAAAATTTTAACACATTTATTAATCTTTTTATCTTTTTTTCAACCTTATTTTTCAGAGCCTATGAAAAAAATATCTCAACGTGTCGTATTCTATGTTAAACCGCTTCATTAATTATTGAGAATGGTAAATTTCAATCCAAGGGAAAATAAAATTTCTAGCAACTGCGGTTTTCGTAAGCGTCAAGTAAAAAGGGCACTTTTCTGGACGGATTGCGAAAAAAAAATTACTTGAATTATTACAAATAATTTGGTAGTGGAAAAAAAACAAGTTTTTTGTTTGTGCTGCTGGTTGACAATTGTCAGCTCTTAATTTGTCAAATTTATTATTTTGATACCGTCTGAATAATTGAAATTAAAGAGACCGAAGGATAAGATAATTGGTGGCGAACCTTGTCGGGCTGTTTGCGATCGTATCTGATGACGGATGCGGTGTTTTCCCAGCCACCGAGCATAATTTCGTACATAGGGCTGGACTCGCCCTTGCCCTTGGTAAGGGCAACGTGGGCGTTGCTAGGAGCCTTGACTTCCAGGTTCACCGCACCGGAGAGAACCGGGTGAAATTGGTACTTCAGATTGTCCGGAGTCTTCAAGGTCTTACGACCTTGTGTCATTGAATTTACGAGATCAACTTGGATGAATTGACTTGTACATGAGGTGTTGATCGTTGCGAGCAACGATGTAATATTCGTACGATAATTTATCGCGAGTGAGGCCATGAGTCGAAAAAAAAAATACAGGAGGTTTCATGTGGATACGTGCATGAGGTTCGATTCCATTTGCATTCCCAGGGAATTTATGGTAAAGCCATTCAACGAAAGATAAAAACTCTAACGAAGATAACGAATCTCCAGTTATGTATACATTACGTACAACCACTTTGACCGCCGATACACCTGGCTGTTCATTTCAGAATGCACGAGAATCCAGAGAAGAGAGATTATCCAAGAAAGAATTCAATAAATAATAGTATCAGTGATAAGCCAAGATCTAAAAGCCTTCATTACCTTTGTATATAAATAATGGTAGTCAAATAATTTTCATAATAACAGGCAGTGCTTAAAAAAGAATGATTAATATTTTCACTACCATTCTATGCATCGAGTATATTAATCTTTAAGGTAGTCCTCCTGTACGTTCTGACGCCGTATAAGTTCGAGCGAGAATTAAACGAAATTTACGAACAGTTCTCGATGAGATATAATCTGAAAAATATCGAGCGGATAGAAAATGCTGAAAAGGTTATTTTGGCAATTACCCGGCAACCTAACTTTTTTTGTTATGTTAAACATTTGTTTATTTTTCTAAATACGTATGTATTTTTTCAGATTTTTTTCTGATTTTCAATTTTACACTCGGAGAAAACGGCCATTTTCAAACATCAGATAAAATTCTAAAAAAAATCCACAAGTATTCAGAAAAATAAACAAATCATTTTTATAACAAAAAAAGTTAGGTTGCCGGGCAATTTGTTGCACAATTATTTATTTAAGTAATTTGTTAATAACATTTTTCAATTATTGTTATGCCAAATTAATCTCTTCAGCATCTTTCATATAGTTGATTTTTTTCAGATTTTTATTTCTTCGAGAACAGTTCGTAATTCTGTCTCGATTTCGCTCAAACTTATGCGATGTCAGACTATACAGGATGACAACCTTAATGGAAACATTCATGAAATTTTGTAAAAGTTCACCATCCTTTTTTCTGACAAGTTAAATAACGCTGATTTGTCTAAGAAATTGAATAAGAACCTCGATAATAATTAACTAACAATACCGTGTAAAATTGATTATTCTAATGCTTACAATATTAAATACTCTATTTTACAGCAGCATATTAGGAAAATCTAAATAAAGTACCAAGTTTCTCGATATTCTAGAGATTATATAGATTATATAAATTATATAAATTATTGTCCAGCGACGAAATTCTCCCTAAGATACCCTTATTCAGTAACCTCAATTTAGGTTACTGAATAAGGGTATCTTAGGGTAATTAGGTAGAAGGTATTCAAGTATTCAAGTGCTTACCTTCAATGACCCACTCTCCGCTCGCACCCCAACCGGTACAGACACCGAAATAGGAAATGCCGAAGGGCTCAGGATCGTAGTAAGAAAGGAAGGGACTTTGCTCGCCTTCTCTGCCAACGTTGATGCTACCGTCGCTCCACCTGACCCAAAACCCGCGGAAATCTTCTCCGGTCAAGATTCCGGGAGTATCAGCCTCGGCGACTTCAGGCTTGCTTCTATTCTTGCGAATTACCGATTTGCTGTTACCCCATCCACCGATGAAGACCTGCAATTTTGTCATCTCATTATAATACCTGCATTTCTTGATAAACCTTGCAATTTTGGCTTCCTCGTTTCAGCACTCTCCGATAACATCGCATTACAGCAGCAAGAACCGATTTAATTTATGGTTAGACCATTTATCGGAAAATTAATGACTTTTTACTGCAAATTACATAATTTAGCGATAAGATTCTGCAGCGTTTCCTCCAAGACGAAAAGAACGTTTGTTTAAAATTGTAATAACTATTATGAGAAAAGGGAAATTCTCTATCTGCGAACCGATTTCTCTTCACAGTTACCGCAGGGTAACTGTGTTTAAACTTGAATGAGAGTAACGAGATTAATCTATATCTGAGAGGAATTTCTGGTCAATTTAATAAGATTTGACAATCCTGAATATAATTTCGAATCGATCGGACAATTCTGTTTTAACGAGAGGAAAGTAATCGCTTTTATTGTTCAGAATATTGATAATGCTCACCTCGTACATCGGTTCTCCCTCGCTGGGTCCAGTCGTAAGGGCGACATGGGCGTCATTCGGTGCCTTGATGCGGAATTGAACTTGTCCGCTGGAGCAAGGGTAGAATTGGTACTCCAACTTGTCCTGAGTTGAAAGTGCTATAGAGAATCAAAAGAAAATTTCCTTAACAAGTTTGTTTAATTGAATATTTTAGAATGAGAGAAAATTAGGTGGCAAAAGAACTGGCAAAATTCCAACGAGGAAAATGTTGGAGAAAACATTAATTTTCTTGGGTACACGTCCAAAGCACAAGAAAAATGTGACCACGATAACTACAAGTCAGGAAATAAATAAAGTGCTATAGAGAATCAAAAGAAAATTTACTTAACAAGTTTGTTTAATTAAATATTTTTGAATGAGAGAAAATTAAGTGGCAAAAAAACTAGCAAAATTCCAACGAGGAAAATGTTGGAGAAAACATTAATTTTCTTGGGTACGAGTCCAAAGCACAAGAAAAATGTGGCCACGATTACTACAACTCAGGAAATAAATAATCAAAAGAAAATTTACTTAACAAGTTTGTTTAATTGAATATTTTTGAATGAGAAAAAATTAAGTGGCAAAAAACTAGCAAAATTCCAACGAGGAAAATGTTGGAGAAAACATTAATTTACTTGGGTACACATCCAAAGCACAAGAAAAATGTGGCCACGATTACTACAAGTCAGGAAATAAATAAAGTGCTATAGAAAATCAAAAGACAATTCACTTAACAAGTTTGTTCAATTGAATATTTTTGAATGAGAGAAAATTAAGTGGCAAAAAAACTAGCAAAATTCCAACAAGGAAAATGTTGGAGAAAACATTAATTTTCTTGGGTACACGTCCAAAGCACAAGAAAAATGTAACCACGATTACTTCAAGTCAGGAAATAAATCCTGTATAAGTGGCCATTTTTTTTTACCACCAATATGTCATTTTAGTCCTGATTTGTCGTAATTTTTAGCAACTACTTTTCTTATTATTTCAGTTCCTATAACGAGACTTTTCTTCAGTGGCGTCGTAAAGTCCAGGCGTCGAAGATCGATCTTAAAATACAGCGCGGGTGTCTCACATTTGCAGAGAATCGAGAAAGTAGAACACCGCAGGACTCATTTCGCAGAATGTGGGTCGATAGGCTAACTTACACGCTAACTATTATCTGAGTCAAGGACGAAGATAGCGAGGTTATCCCAGAATAAATTAGCAACTACTTCACGTAATCACAGACGCTCAAGGATCTTTCCCACCGATTTTATGACGGAAGGGCGTATATATCTTTTTTTTTTTTTTTTTTTTTTTTTTTACGAGCAGGTGAAAACAATTTTAAGACAAAAATAAATGGAAAGTACGAAATGTTCAACTTCAGACAAAAAGCGAACTTCGTGATGAAAATATTGCGAATTTCGAAGGTGAATACGAATGGTAAATATTTACTCCAATTTGGAATTTTCTCACTATGCGTTTTGTTCACGAATGTAACACGTAGTTTTAAAACTATACCGAGTAAACGATATCCGTGCACGTGATGGTTTAATGATAAACAAAATATCGCCTCTGCCATAAGCGAAAAGCCGGTGTTGCGCAATCAAAGTGTCGTATCGAAAGCCGACCTGAATATTAACAACGTGATGGGTAACGTGTGTTAATCACAATCTTTTTACATACATAGTCCCGATGCTCATACATATTTAAATCCATCGGACAAAAATATGTTATCGAAATGTCCGCAAAACATTATGTCTATATAAACATACAGTCTTTTTTTTTTCAATGTACTGAGTAATGATAAGTATCGATACAACCGAATATATTCAAATCACTTCGACATTCGCTCGATATCAAATATATTTTTATTTAGCACAAAATAATCGCTAATATCCTCAAACAATTGTTAATTTGATGAATCAAATGTGGAAAAAACAAAAAAATTTACAGACATTTAAGCCTTTGATTTCTTTACTAATTAAATTTATTTTTTATTAATGTCAATGAATAGACGTATATTTTTTTAACTCGAAACATTAACAAAAATAAAAGCTCTGTTCACTGTAAACATTTGTCAGATGTGAAATAAATTCTGTGGAGAACAAAGTGAGAACTTTTTACTGGGAATATGTAAAGAGGACATACATACCAGTTTTATTTAGAAGCTGCCTCATCGTGGACTTGAAATTGATACACGATAACATCGCTATGATCAGTACGACTTTGGGAAAAATGTTTCTTGGCCAGAATCGATCGCGACCAGATAAAATCATAAAGAAAAATTCTCTCCACGAGTTTTAAATCATAGAAGGTAAGTCGTTACGATCCAGTGAACAAGTAGTAGCGTTTTGCAATTAATACCGCGTAATGACTTATTTTGAGATTACTATTAAAACATTTCCTATTTTCGTGAGCAATTAGCGTCGTTGAGTCATTGTCACACATTTACATGTCACTTTTGACTGTTTAAACGTCCAGTATATCCAGACCGCGTATAAGCTTAGACTGACAGCATGTTTAATACAGGTGCGAATACAAGCGCAACTTTTATAAATAGTCAGTAGCGTCAAGCGTCAGAAGGCACGAACTCATTGCTGACATCATAATATTATTGTGTCGACGACATCTATACGAAGGCTACTAACTTCTTTCTGTCTGATCTTTTTCTGGCTATGTTTTCACGAATAGCGCTTAGGATATACTCTCACCTTTTGTCTGGCAATTAAGTCATCTACTTGAACGAATTTACAGTCAAAAGTCGATAAATTTAGTGAGAATATATTTGTATTGGGATTAAGAAAATGAATATATTTGTATTAGGATTAAGAAAATGTTTTTACTCATTTGAAAAGAAAAACTATTAAAAACTATTAAAAATTAAAATTATGAAATGAATTTAGATGAATTGGAAAGATTAAAAAAAAGCGAATTAATTCCACCGAATGAAAAAAAAAGAATTAATTCCACCGAATGAAAAAAAAAGAATTAATTCCACCAAATACTTAAAAATTCAACGATGCAAAAAATGTTGTCAATTATAAATTTTTTTTAAATCCGTAAATATGCCATAAGAGCCAATGTTAAAATGCATGAATAAAAAAATTAATTTTGTGTAAACGATGTAGACGAAAATTCCCAAAAAATTCATGTGAGTTTGTTATGAATTATTTAAAACGCGGTAACTATTTTCGATTTTTCTGTGCATTTTTAATTTTACTGACGAACCTCCTTAAACAGTAAGAATGAAGTGAAACAATCGATAGCTCAATGAGGTCCAGTAATTTGTCAATAATTCGCAAAACCTGCTTTCCGTAACTAATAGAATCTCGCTCATAACTCGACTTGTGAAAGGACAGGAGTGGTAGAGTAATATAATCGATGCGAGTTGCTGCAGCATATAGCGAGCCTGAGAAAAAGGAGTGGGTCAGTCGCGTTAACCTCGCGTGATCCAAACGTCATCACCGTGATGTCAGAATTATTTCAGTAATATCTATAACTGACCACATATATATACATATAAAACACGTAATCAACTTTCGCATTTTTATTTAAACGTCCGTGATTTTGTGCGTCGTCGCGTCGCGATGCGTGTCGTCGAGAGGAAGGAGAAGGAAGAAGGGATCGGCGAGTCTCAAATCACCGGTAATTTATTATAACGATTATGATCTAATATTACGTCAAGGACGGAATTATAGATTGCCACCAAAGTGAAGACAATTATGCATAAATTTTAGAAAATGTATATCGTTTTAAGTAAAGAATTTGACACATATAGACCGAACACACTCTATATACAATTTGTATAAAAATTATAAATAAACTCAACTTTATTTTTGGTTTCATATATGAATTGCATTTTTTAAATTCTTTACTTTCCCGGTCTATTAAACGAATGAAAAAACGGCTTGCAAGTTTTTTTTTAAATTATATTTCAACAATAGTGGAATAACGATCTTGAGGAATATGGCAATCCACAGATCGGTTATATCTAAGATCGCTTTTGAAAGAATTTTACGTCGAGTTTCCGCGAATGGATAGAATAAAAATAAACTTCTAGCCGTTATATAGATATACAAGACATGATAATAATATGAGCTATTTCAGAAGCATAAGTATCACGATTTTCTCAAGTTGTGTATAACCGAAATTTATGGGAAACATTCGTGAGCTATCCATTATCTGTGCATTTGTTTTTCCAAATTTCTGAAATATCGTAACCAGCTCTTTTCTTAAATTACGCTAAAAGATTGATATTTATTTTTCGAAAATTTTCAATGCATAAACTGGTATATTAAAATGAATATACAAGTTAAAGGGACATCAAAAGAGTCTCATATAAACTTTATAATTTTACTGAACTTTATAATTTTACTAAACTTGATAATTTTACTAATTTTACTAAATAACTTTTTAAGCGTCCTTAATGAGGTTTGATATTTCTTCATCTTTAAGATGAAATTTTAACAAGCTGTAATTCTCAAATAAAGACATTGAAAAAACTGGTAAGTAGCCATTCGTATGTACCGTTAAGTAGCATCTGTTTGTTTTTCTATTAACGGTTGAACAATTTTTTAAATTTTCTCACCAAGTCCCAATCAAATTATTCGTGTATGAATATTCAAACGAGTCATAACTCTTCAGCAATGTGCAACGAACGAATGAGGCGTATTTATTAACAATTCAGTTTTCTGATGAAGGTTTGTTTAAATATACGGTAATATTGAAAATAACGATGTTGTTTTCGTATAAATATTTTACCAAGCTATAATTATTAAATGACGATAAAATCCTTCACCGGAGAATACAACAACAAAAAGATTCTGCGTTTTTTAAACGAAGCCGTAATTTTCGAATTACAACTCGCCTGATGAGTATTCATACAAATACAGAATCTTGAAAGCCATATATTTTCATTTAACAAAATATAACACTAATAATTCGTGTGCTGTGACTTTTGTTTTCAGACCACGTTTTGCGTTTATCCTTCGCGATCTTATGAAACATCTTGTAGGACGAAATTGACCCGAATTTATCTCGCGAATTCATCATCGGAACTGATGATCCAGGGCGTGCTAAGTTTGCAATTAACATAACAATGCGAGAATTAGAGTAATTGAGGCAATCCGGGATTGCGCAACTAGAAGCGAATCTCTACTATCCTATACGATAAAAGTTTTCCTTTGGGCACGTTTAGTTACGTGTCCTTTACACATGCATGAATCGACATTGCTATTATCGTCCGTGACTCGCTATTGTGCGAACCAAGTGCAGTGCAAAGAATTTAAGATTTTTCCCGGTAAAAGGTTTTATTCTATTATATATACGTAGGTTTAGTCACTACTGTACATGTAGCATTTATGGATACTGAAGATTATAATCTGGATTGTAAGCATTAACATCTAAAGTGATACACTTTACAATACGTATTTTATTATCTATCCCTTTATACAGATATCATATAATGACAGCGTCATACATTTTATTTCAAAGAGTGTATAATTTCTGCTTAAAATAGACATTCGATAATACAATTTGAGATTGTACTGAATTTTAGTATCCAGAATTCGACCGAATCACGCCCTTTAAGTATTATACGTAGATTGTAAAGAATGCAATATAATATTGTAGTTTTTTTAAATATGTATAGATATCATCTGTTCGTATAAAAGATTTAGTATAAACAGATAGTAAGAGTTACAATATAGAGAGTGATCCCTAAAAATCCAATATACTATCGGATAGCATATTTCTTCTACCCAATAGTATCTTTCTTTCTCTGTAAAATCGTTAAATAAACGATATGCTTTTCTCTCACTGTAAGGGAATTGAAAATAAGTATAGGTTATTGAAAAAACTTCGAGAACTGACGTTGAAAGGGAGTAAAAAGACGTCAAGTTTTTTAAAATGATTTTAATAATTTTTTAAAGAGTACGGTACGTTCGTGGGTATTTATGCAACACATCGTTGAGCTGATATGTTGCCACCCGCGTTTGTGGCATACGTTTTAGCATACGCGACGTGTGTGTCTATTGCTCGAGAGCTGCCGACGAATACGATGCGCCAATGCTACCCTCGCTATTTTTTTTTGCACACTCTGTCGCTCTCTTTCTCTGGTAGCGCAGTGCTACTGTCATTGACCTCGCATAGCGACACCGAACTTACTTTCGCCCCGACTCTGAGTAGTAACGGGATAGTTATACTAGCAGCGTATACTTCAAGATCCCACTGAATGGACAACGAAGACCTTGCGCCCTGAAGATGTCGACTAACTTGCTTCGTGTTAACGTTTCGTCACTTCGAGCCACGCAAAAACCGGAAGTCACATGTTATAATAGCGCAGCAAGCCGGTAGACATTCTGAGGTCACAGTCCGCAACACTGTTTACGATTCTCCCCAGAGAAAGATTTTTCAGACTCTTATTCGTCGTCTTACATATTTATCTTACATATTTCAACACGGAATAAAAAAATCGCTTGCGGGCTGCGATCAGCAATTGTTATCAGCTCGATTTTATTTCTAATTGCGACAATTCCATGTGAGGTTAAAACAACTCTAAAATAGAAAAAAGAATATTTTATTGTTGCAATGTTATATGAGATTGTGAAAATAAAAACAACAGTTTATTTAACAAGAATTGCTGATGGCAGCCGACAAGCGAATGTTTTCCAATCAATGACATTTTTTTTTAACCGTGAACCTATTACGACGGATTATGAATCAATACTTCGAGTTTGAATATTTAATATTTGGATAGTTAACAAAATATACGGATGAGAGAAAAGTCAACAAATTATATACAAGTTTTTTAAAATTAACGTAACAATGGTAAGAAATGAAAGTCCAGTGAGGATGAAGATAAAAATTTGAGATAAAAGATTTTTTTCGTTTGGTACGCGCTGAGCGCTTTTGCAGCGGACGACAAAAATTGGGTCGAGTAGTACAACCGAGTTTCCTGGAGCGAAATATCGACTAGACTTGGCACAATATAAGACACACTTGCCGGCATCTACGACGTATACGCGAAGAGAATGACATTCCTTCGAGTCTAGGATGCGCCTCCAGTGGCTGAGCTTCGAGTTACGAAATACAAGCTGCAAATCGTGTTACACAAGGACAAACACCGCAAGCAGTAGAACAGTCACGGATGGATGATGCGATCCTAGAATAGACGCTTCTTCGAAAAGAGCCGGCTTCGTATAATATAACAGAAACGCATCGGCACGCGGCACCAAGTGCGACGCCGCATCGTAAAATATATCTTACGCTATAACAGACGTGGCATCATAACCGTGACATAAAAATGAATTGTCAATTAATCGCAGCCAGCGAACCGGCATCGAATACTGGCATGAAAATTAATTAAACACGAACCGGCATCGAATACTGGCATGAAAATTAATTAAACACGAACCGGCATCGAATACTGGCATGAAAATTAATTAAACACGAACCGGCATCGAAAACTGGCATGAAAATTAATTAAACACGAACCGGCATCGAAAACTGGCATGAAAATTAATTAAACACGAACCGGCTTTGCCACTTCGTTTAAAAACAAGAAGAAAAAAAAACATCTTCCGCAACTATTGCATAAATTCATATCCTGCGCAACGCTGTAATATTTTAGACCTTCGTGTCACGTCCGGTTGATAAATATCGCTTTTTTGCAATATCGTTTTATAAGGAAAAATGATCTGATCGGAATCTATGCTTTTTATAATTCGTTACGCCGCAACTGAGTTTTAACAACTGTGATCGCTGACTTGCCGATCGATATTACCGATCAATGTGTTGGCGATCGAGAAACGCCGGCCGGCTTGTCAAACGAGCAAACCCCGCCCTGACTATATTTAGACCTTCTGCCTCTCTGCGCGCATTCCTCTTCAAGTGTTCTTCGAGACTCAATCTTCGTATGTTGTTTTCTTATTTCCGTATATCTTTATTTATACCGGAAACTACGTGTGAGACTTTTTCCTACAGTTCTGTAAATTAGTAATCGACGCGTCGAAACGGTTTGATGAAATCGGTATTAACGATCAACGAAGTTATGTCTTTAATTTTACCAACAACAAGTAACAGTTCTCTTTTTTATTTGATTTTTTAAAATTTAAGTTGTGAAGCTTGCAGATGGAGTTTGAATCGCTTGGAAAATAATTGGTTTAGAGTATTTTTCACTTACAGATAGCCATGTTGATGGGAAGAGACGTGATATCCTCACAATTGATGCGAACGCTTCGAGATTCGAACGAACACTGCGACACCTTCTCTCGCTTCTTCTGCTCCCTGTTATTCACTCTGAACGTAACAGAGAACGCGCATGCGTGCGGATATGTTACCACTCTATCGCTGCGAACAATTTGCGAATAATTACTAACAGAATATGACTCATCGACGAATGACGACTACGTAGAAACGCGCCGATGAACCGATCGCGCTTCGATAGTATGATACTAGATTTATTTTTCAGAAGTTCGTGGGAATTTACTAACATTAATGACGTTTCTCGAGTCTCTACTATTATCAGACCTCTGCTTCTATTTCTTATGTTTTTTTTTCAATGTACATTTCATACTTTCCCGTATTGACTGATTTTTTTTTTTCATTCATTCACAACATTTTTATTTAGCACTTGAAATTTGCAAGTGACGAAGAAGTTCCATTAAAAAATTTAAAAAACGTGAACGAGATTAAAATTTTTGCGGATTCTTATTTGTTATGTAGCATTGTAGAGCTTGATCATTGTGAAGACAACAAATTTCATAGAAAGATCGTATTTAAAACTGTAATAAATTCAGATCTTTATTTAGGTGCTATACACATGTGTTTTGCCTCGTTTTATCGTGGAATTGACAAATTTTCAGGCGAAGATGCAGGAAAGTGGTTTATGATTTACAAAAATTTTTGCGGATATAAAGCCTTGATACCATATTAAAATCGTGAAAAGCGTCAATTTGATTAGCCAAAATCGGCGAAAATAGAGAAAAATTGTGTTTTTGGTAAAATAACGAATTCCTTCTGATTCGCGTCATTGAGAAATAAGTACAATGACCTTATACACTTCACCATAGTTTATTTTAACGTTATTTTTATGGGAGGATCAATTTGCCGCTTGGAATGAGAAATATATGAAGAATGATCTGGAATTTTTCGAGTGTTATTTTTCATGAGACGTGAGACTCAGTATATTGTAACGCTTACGAATATATTAATCGTCACGAGATTAATATAAGCAACTTAGTACGTTGAGCTGGATGAAAAAATCCGTAGCGTGCATTTAATCAACATTCCATAGTGTTGACATCATCGATAATCATTTTTTTCGTTGTGGTACAATTGTCGTTTTTAATAATTAATGCATTTTTGTTTCCGCAACGCACTAGGACCTTGCTCGATGATTAAGAAGAGCGTAATAACTAATAGTGATTCGCATGAATCATTTATCATACGTGGGCGATAGACATTAGCTAGTTAGCTTTATGTCGCGACCTTCTAGATACATTTATTCTACGGTACTGCACTTTGACCTCGGAATTTCTTGACCAAAATTCCGCCGCTGTGGCATATCCCATAAATTAATCAAAGGTCCTATGGTGTCCAACAAAGTGACCTTAATTATATTACACAATCTGCGCTGACCTACTGTTATTATTGGAATTTCAGATTTAGTGAATGTGAACAAAAATATGACAAAGTTAATGATGCAATTTCTTATTAAATTATAAAATCGCAAATTGGATTTTAACTAATCCAATAAAGTTTTCTATACATATAAAAAAACTGGGAAATCTTGTTTGCCGACCGTAGTTACGCTAATAAAAAATAATGCCCAACGGCTGGTAAGTTGGTGCCTTCCATCGACAAAGAAGAGATGCAAGTTATCGGTCAATGATTACCCGTTAGAATTCTGAAGATGAAAATTAACATCATTTTCATTAGAAAAAAAGTTAGGTTGACTGATTGTTTGTTGAACAATTGTTTTTTTCACCAATTTGTTAATAACATTTTGGGATTATTATTACGCGAAATCAATATTTTCAGCACATTTTATATGCATTATTTATTTCCGATTCTTCACCCATCGGGAAGTGATCGAAATTGTGTCTGAAACTCACTTTTGGCGGGACTGTACGTATCATACATGCTTAAAGGATTAAAAAAATGAATCTATTACCAATAATTCTGTCGGTACTTAGCAATAGCGAATGACTATACCGATTGTTGGTTTTCTGAAAAAAATTTCTTCAAATGGGATTCAGATTGCTTACGCTATCACAATAATGATAATGATAGTATGAAATGGAGAAATAACTCTCAGCGCTATCGCGAAGAAAAAATCTGCGGTAATGCTCAGGTTTCAAGTCAATTACCCAGAAGTCTGGTAAGTACATCTGCTGATCGATACTGCCAGGCCATTACACCACAACTTCTACTGCCCTCGATAATTTGTTAGGCTTATCAAGGCTTCGGGTGACCGAACACACTTCCGTTAGTAATCCTAACTTGTTTGGCACGCTAAAGTCTAATAAACAGCCACATCATTATTAACCCCAGTGCGAGTCTAATGTGGATCGTTATAGTAATTTCAAAGGGTTGACCTCTTGACTAACCGTAACAATTGTTACGAGAGTCAAGTATAATCGACACATTAGATTATACCAGAACTAAATATTCCACTTAACACAGTTTTGTAACTTTGATATAATATTTACGTTAACGAAATAACCTGTTCTGTCAAAGTAACATCATTAGTGACGCACAAGTGATACATTATTTCTCACTCATGAAGGTCTCAGCATATGGCGGAATTTTCGTAACGTTTATATTACATTATATTACATTTATGTAACCCGTAAATTCATTACGTCACATTTTAATAAAATCTCGATAACAAATATTCTTATTACAGAAATAATATGTAATGCTTATTATTTAAACAGAATTTTGTGTAATAACTAGATATCAATGTTATTGAAACAAAACATCATACTTATGTCAATGTTACACTACAGCGTTATGTTTTTTTACAATTTGAAAGTTATGTAACTGTTACATTCTGTGTAAGGTGGGAACCTATTGGTTCAGATATTAGATATATTTTTATCTTCGTGTATGCACGAAATTGAGGATATCGAAAAAAGGGTCGTTAATCTAGAATAAAAATCTTAATTATGATTCCACGTACTTTTATCCATTTTATAATGATATCGAAAAATGTATTCCCGCCATTTATATCAGGACGGAATTTTTATGGTTAAGCTATTCCTCAGTGCTTCACAGTTTATAAAAGTCAGATAACAAGCTTTATCTAACTTCCGTTTAAAAATTAGCATTTCCAGTAAAGAAAAATTAGTTCTAAATTGGCCAATTTATTTTATTAGCTCACATAAGAAGTTTTTCTCGAGAGCATTTGAAGTGATTTATCTTACACATCGTTCCAAAAGTTTTTCTGCTCAACGGTTATCTGATCTACTGGCGCTGAGAAACGAAGGTGGAAGCGTCGGTAGCTCGTATATCTCGAAGAAAACCATTTCCCGGACTACGACTCCGCCTTCAACGTGTTCGAGTATTGGGCGTTATCCCTTTTTAATCGTTTACACAAGAGCCGTTAGATAAATCCTCCAAATGAGATAGAAATAAAGATGAACAAGAGCGGTGAGAAGAATTCCTCAGCAATGGACGAAACTTGACTATAATGACACACATTGTGTCCATAGAAATGGAATTAAGTATCGAAGCTTTTTTTAAATGTTTTCTGACACGATTACGACCTCGATAAACCGCTGTTCAATCTAAGTGATAAAAAGCATCGTTGTGCGAAAGCATCATTAAGCTTAACAGAAGTACTTTTGTCGACGTACCTAACCTAAAATGTTTCTGTAGAGGGCGTAATCATCGCCTACAGCTGGGCACTTGAATGACTGACGGCGGGCAAACTTCGATGATGGTCAGAGGTCATCGAAAAATAATAATATACCATGCTTCAAGAGAGGAAAGTGCGTGATATTTGCCGAGGGTTAGGTTTTTTGCTCGAGTGCAGTTAACAAGACAAAAAGTCTTAAATACAGGTCTTGAAACTCGTGTATCGGGAGTACGTCGCTTAAAATATGGAAATTAATTGCTGTTGCGGCCGCTAGTAGCGCCAGCGGCATAATCCTAATGAATGAATCCACACAACCTTAACCTTTACTTCGAGTTCTGACGCCGGTAAACCGCAGATTATTTATATCCCTGTTAAAAAGGACAGATGGAAACCGATAGAAATGGACAAAAGCTAATAAAATCTTATCTCGATTTTGGCGGTTTGTGGCCATTTCTATAGGTTTCTATCAGTACTTTTTAACAGGGACCGTTTATTCGCCACTATTAATTATGAAAATCTGCAATGGTATATAATTTGACTAATTTACATAGTTTCAGTCATATAATCCGATTATCGGTTTGATGCAACGCAATTAGCAAAAATGACGTTGGTTAGTTCGTACAGTACTACCACATGCCGATTTTGCGAAAATAATTTTTATGTTACCAGTCTCTATAATTGCAATTAACTCTATTTATCAACGGCTAGCTCATTATTATCTTAAGCAAAGGACAAGGCGGGGGAGGTGCTCAATACCGTAACTATATCGATGCATTGCAATTCAATCAGCAATTAGTCCCAGTGTTACGTCCGGGCACATTTACGTTATAAAAAGAACTAATAAAGAAACTATGAAATTAAATTAAATTTTAACAACAATTACAAAAATCACAAGCTTTAAACGCTAGAAAATAAAAAATTATTAAGGATTCTATTCATCGATTATTAATAAATGCAAATAATATGAAATTCAAATGAGTATAAACGAAGAATTGTAAAAAATCGGTCCGTTATTAAAATGATAATAGTTTGAAATATGTCGTTTTGTTGCATATACTATTTCAACGTTTGTTTCCAATAAACTTGCAAGTATCGTTTATTGAACCATATTATCATCGCTTAAACCATAAAACATTGCAAGCTTTCCTATATCCGTTTCACCATGTAAAATCGTTAAATAAACGATATGCTTTTCTCTCAGAGCGGTTAACTATCTATCGCTCTGGTTCTTCGTCGGCACGTACTTATTTTGTCATCATCGTTGACTAGTAGCTAGCACAAAACCGACAAACGTCTCGTCTCATTAATGCGAATAATTTTTACCAAAAGATAAAAATAGATTAAAAAAAAAAAGGAAGATTGCTAATCTCTGAGTCCGATACAGAGATATACCTTTTAATACAATAAAAAAAAGCACCCGTCCAATAATCATTAATATTCGGTGCAATCCTACTTTTTGGGAAGATCTTTCTACGTCAAAGCCACGATAATACTACTTCCCACATCAATAATACCGAAACGTTTGTAAATAGTTGACAATCAGAAGTACCATATAAATTGCGTTCCCCTAGAAATTAAAATATACAAGATGTTTGACGTGTTGTGTGCCATCGCGAAGCCGACACAAAGAGAAGACAGATCAACATGTGCCCAGGAAAAAAAGCATCCTTTAATCTTGTACCTGCCAGAAATTGTGCAATGACGTCTGTCTCTAGCAAGAAAGTGGTAGTAAATAATTGTTGATAATCACTCAGAAGAGTCACCATATCCGAAAATTTATCTTATGAGATTAGGCTCAGTAAAAGTCACCATGAAACACATCTACAAACATGTAACCCTTCAGAGCTTATTAATAGTAAACATTCAAATAAAGAAGTATTTTAATACTTACACGAACTCAGACATTAAGACAAACAGAAGTGGACGAAAAAAAACATGAAAAAAAATGCATTTTTCATTCCCTAAATTCTGCCAAAGTCTGGCGAATTGCGAAATTTTATTAGGAGTGATTTCTTAGCTTGTTATTTTAAGGACAAATGTATTTACAAGTTAAAATTAATTAATTCAATGAGAATCGACCTCACACATTACTTGAATTGCATATATGTCTTTAGCTTTATATTTTATTGTTTTTCTACTTGGTGACATTGTGTTCCAAATTAGTTATAGTTATTTATTATTCGTAGTGTTCTTGCTTAAATGTAGAATTTTTATTAATTTATTGGCGTATTTTTTTCAACGATTTTTCAAACCATTCGAAGCTTCATGAAATCTGAAACTCAGTATAATTATTCATGACAGAACTAACGGTGAATAAATAGGTCTTTCTTCTTTGGATTTTGCTGGTAACTACATGTGCACACACACGCACACACACTTATGCAAACTGATTTGTTTTCAGAATTCGAATTTTCGTGGTTTCAACACATTTCTAACCCACGACTCGAGTGGAAAAAAGGAATCGAACATTTTTACGATGATAATGCTTCCTTTATGAGGAAGAGAGATTTTTAATTTTTATTTATGCATTGCACAATTACTTATTGTTAAATCCATAACAGATTGTAATTTGTCATTGTGAGAGAAAAAAAAAATTATGCATTCTCAAAACCATTTTTGAGAATTTTCGTCCTTGCAACACAGCAATAACTATATTGCCGTGTTTTTCAACACATTGCACCTGTCGAGATGATAAGGCGACTGCTAGTTTCTCGAGTAATATACGACGGGTCTATCTACCATTGCTGCATCAAGGCAACAATACCCCCATGGCTCTGTAATCACTAATTCCCTCTGCAAACGCATAAGCTCTAATCCTACGTAATTGATAGCGTATTTATTGGAGTTTTTATAGTACACCCAATGATAACAAAATTCATTCAAGAGAGTTTTTTTGTTTGTTTAATGTTTTTTTTGTTATCTGTGTACGCAACCAGACAGAAGCATTTCGAATCTCTTTGTGTCAAGATGCATATTTAAATAAAATTTCTATTCGCATTTTTTCGAGTTGTTCAAAATTCTGTAAATACCGTTATATCTTGAAAGAATACGAATAAACAGAAAAATGTTTCAGACAAAAAAGTTGCAGTTTTGCATGAATTTTATGAAAAAAAATTTGTTTGATTTTTTCGGGTTGAAAAAATGACAATTTTCATAAAAAATATACGAAAATCATTTTCTTCGGTCAGTATGTCACTTTCGATTAATCTCAAAAAATTTCAGAAAATACTCTATTTTGATAAATATCGAAATCACAATGATCCTTAATTTCTCTCACTATCTGTAAGGCGAAAACCGGTGGAGGTTATTCAGACGGCTGATAGATTCGAGTAACGGAAGGAAGAACTGATTGCACGACGTTCTCAAGCTACGTTCGTGATCTGCATCCATTAGAATTGTGCCCATTGACCCATTAACCAATCTATATTCGTGCAACCTTGGACAAACGGGAGAGTACAGTTCGGTATCTGCAAGGAACGAGAAAACCAGTTATCGACATATTCTTGTTTTTTTAGTTTCGACAAGATGTTGTTACGAAACTTTGTCCCGGAGACGTGAAAGAAAAAATTTCATTGACGGCAAAGAAATGGGTGGTTTGATTTTTTTAAAATTGATTTCAATGAGATAGTGCACTTAAATTTTAAAGAGAACATTTCATTGCCTGTAGAAAAACATTTTCTTAATGGGCATAAAATAAAGAAACAATTTCATTGTTTTAAAGAAAATTTTTCATTGATTTAACGAAAACATATACTTGATGGCAACAAGTGCTAGGAATTTCGTTGTCCAATGTTAACCGCCTATAAGGCTGTCTCTCTTGCACCTAACCTCACTTTTTTGTTTTTCGGTTCTCCCGAACGAAAGGCTTCGAGTTTCAAGGAGCCAGTAATTTAACCAATTCCTGCCGTACTTCTACACGTTCTCTCAAAATGTTATCTTTATTTGCCGAGTAGTTTAGGAAAAAATAGGTTTTAATATTTTGAGCTGAGGTGGGGGAAGTGGAGGAAAAGAACAGAGACGATTTCTTGATTTAAAGAAATGTTTCTTTGAATTCATATCACTTCTTTTCATTGAGTTTGAGTCATTCAATGAGAAGAAATCGAGATAACTGCGGCAACTATAAAGTGATAACTTTATTTTTTTAGTTGCTGCAACTATTTATATAGTTAGATCAACAGTTTTCACTGTTACTATAACTATTTTCAATTAGCTGCAACAGTCATTCTAGGTAACCTCACCTTTCGCCTTCTTTCAACTAATTTATCTTCCTTCGTACAACAATTCTTAATAATTATATGGTATGTAGTTGCTAGTACCAATGTATTACTTACGCGAACTCTATTTTATTGTTCACGATAACAATAATTGTATAGTTGACTCATAAATGGTCCTCGTAACTTAAAAAGCTTGTTAACTTAATTTACACGAATGAGGTTACTTACAAATAGTTCACGTTACTATAAACCAAATATTATTTCCGGTTACGAAAACTAAACATCAGTGGTACATGTGACTGGAAAAAAATTGCTGAGGTTATATTTTACTGCGAATTTGTAGTTGTCACAACCATTTTTTCTCTGAGTGTAGCCAATCCAATAAACGGAATAATATAGGTATTGGCTGTATCGGTGAACCCAGAAATGATAATACAATGGAAATGATAATACCAGGTTCGATGTTATTTCTCCCTGTATTCCAGAGGGAAAGCCACTGCGTGTATTTTCCACCATTGACATGTCGTCACGTGTCGACCTATCGCAATAGAACCGCTGCGACGGTTCTGGACAATGTGGTTGGACGGTCACGTCTACCGGCAATCCTTTCATGCCTCGATTCACGTAGAACTCTTTGGCTACTGTTGAAATGAAATGTATATGCTTTTGCACTATGTGTAATATCGTGCAACTTCACCAATGCTATACGAGCATAAATTTTCGTATAAATTCATATCGAGCGAAGGTGCACGAACGTGACAGGTAGTGATAACAGCAAAAGGGAATATTTTGTAGCTACACACTTCCCTTATGGTTATTGGCCGAAGTATCGTGCGTGGTTTACAATGGATGCTGGATAAAATATATTGACCGATGTTGAATTCGATGTCGATCGAAAAAGATGTTGAATTCGATGTCGATCGAAAAAAAATGTTGGATTCGATATCGATCGAAAAAGATGTTGAATTCGATGTCGATCGAAAAAGATGTTGGATTCGATGTCGATCGAAAAAGATGTTGAATTCGATGTCGATCGAAAAAGATGTTGAATTCGATGTCGATCGAAAAAGATGTTGAATTCGATGTCGATCGAAAAAGATGTTGAATTCGATTTTGAATTTTCAATGAGAGCTAAGTACATTCACGGTTAAGTGAATTTTCGGTAGAAGATTTAAATTCGTATGGCGAGTTGTTGTGCTGAAGTTACGAAAAACATTTCTAAACAAATTCTTACAAACGAAGAGATAGACACGCGCAAAAGGTTCAAATACAAATTCCTACGTTCGGAATCGAAAACAGTGCTTAAAAAAGTGCTTCTGCCATATATTTACGAATTAAAAAAATAATAATAATTGAAAATTTGTTCACATCGTTGAATTTTTAAGCATTTGGCCGAATTAATTTTTTTTTCGATGTAAAAAATATTTTCAACTTTTCTTTTTATTCGTAAATATGCCATAAGAACCCAATTAAAATGTATGCATAAAAAAATTAATTTTGCGTAAACGATGTAGACGAAAATTCCCAAAAAATTCATGTGACTTTGTTACGAATCATTAAAAACGCGTTAATTATTTTAGATTTTTCAACTGACTAAAGCTACTGAACCGGTCTGTAAAGACTATACTTACTATAAACGGCAAGGAAAAGAGGCTTATATTTGAGGGATGACGCACGATTGATGGGAAAGAAGAAAAAAAAAAAGAAAAGATTGTTGCTTTAAGAAAGATGCGAAAGTGAGTTGGAGCAGAGGGTCAAGCAGCTAGGAAATGTTACAAGGAGGAGGATGAAAATACATAAAACGAGCTCGAGATGATTTCGCTGAATGGCAGGGACACGAGCCGTTCGTGTAAGTAGGCGCTAGGCTACCTCGAACGTACAACCGCGTTGTATCCCCCAAACAAAAGCCGAGGAATAGTCGCGCGACGCAGCGCAGAGTCAGTCGACTTGCCGCCGTCCGTCCTCACGTCAGTCTGTGCACCGCGCGACAACTTGACGCGGCAGACGAAAACGCGCTCTTCGAAACGTTATTTCTTCCCGGCATTTACAAGTTAAAAACACTAAACCCACGTTGCAGCGAAAGAATATTAGGAAAATAAACCTTTCAACGTTTTATTTATTCTAAATTTTCATAACAACATTGCGTAAAAAAAAGATAGTGTCAATAAATAAAATAAAGTTGTACATTGAAAAACTATTGGATGGTCTTTCGTGACTTTATGAAGCGGATCATGAATATTTTATCGTAACTTATATTTGTAATTGTTGTCTGACGATTTACGGCGAGATTTATAATAAGACTGAGTGACTAAAGGCTTTTCAAGGTCTCCACAGAAAAAAGTGCTTCGAAATTTGACTTACTGAAACTTTTCAACTGTGAACGTCGCTGCTTCAGAGGCTTTTAAAGTTTTTCAACGTAAATCGATGCGGAGGAAAACGGATTTCCGCTGGCATGAGGTAAGTTTTCAAGCATACGGCTACTATTCGCACAAAGTTCAACAATTGATTTTGAGGAGTTACGTCTAATTAGAAGAGGAAAAAAGAGGAAGAGGAAAAAAACGTTTTTCGCGTTTTTCTTCAAACACTCGAGAGTTTTGTTTTCAAACTTTATTTCGTTATTGCAATAATTGTAGGAATTGTTTCGATGACAGATTGTTTTAATTTTTTTAAGTGCAGTGAGCAAGACTTCGCGGTTCTCGGTTTTATTCAACAAAGTTGAATTAAAAAAATTCAAAAAGTTTCTATCAATGTATGAGTTTAGTTCGCGAACGAGGAATTTTTCGTTTGAACAGGAAAATTAATAACCAAAGCCGACAGAGTTATACATTAACAAATAGTTACTTTTCGTTTGAATAGCCGTCATTTTGTCGAAAAATCAGCTTTATATTAACAGGAACTTCAATTAAATTTGACCCACTTGTTTTCATTCGAGGAAAAATATTCTCAATTAATTTCTGACAATTAATTCATGAATTCTTTCATTTCGAAAACGAAAAATGTATTGATAAAAAAAAAATTGAAAAAACGTTTCACATTGAAAAAAAAAAATAATTAATTTCACCGAATACTCAAAAATTCAACGATGTAACATTTTTTTTCAATTATTTTATATTTTTTTTAAATTCGTAAATACGCCATAAGAGCCCATGTTAAAATGCATGCATTAAAAAATTAATTTTGTGTAAAGGGTGTAGACGAAAATTCCCAAAAAATTCATGTGAATTTGTTATGAATTATCTAAAGCGCGGTAATTATTTCAGATTTTTCTGTGCATTTTTTATTTTACTGACGAACCTCCTTAAATATTATGTGTGCAGTAAATTCTCTATATGCACATTGAAAAATTTTTACTGTTAAATCTCATCACAAGAAATTTAAAGATAATATCGATTACTACACCCAAATAAGAGAAATAAAAAAAAATGTTTATCTCTCTGTTGTCTACAAGACAATAAAGTTGGACGTCCTGTTTCATCTGATCTTTCGTTTGAATCTCGTGTTTCGAGATCTCATCATAAAATTTTTTTTATTATAATAATAATATAGAGAGAGGAAATACAGAAGAAGCATGTAGCTATACATATATCGAGATCAGCAACGAGCAAACGCAGTCTTCTCATGAATATAGAATTTTATAATAACGGTGAATCTAAAAATTGAAGCAACGAGCACCGGAATCGATTCATGGTTTCTCGTCAAAGGACATGAGCCCAGAAATTGCGTGGGCAGCGGATGCACTGAAACCGTTATATGGATCATATAGATTGAATATTCAGGATGATTCTGTTAACTAGGCAATTTAAAATTCAACAAAAACATAGCATGTCCCATTTCCAAAAACGGTCAACAAGGTAAAGCTTTGAAAATGTTTACGTTTAGTATACTTTTCGCTGCTACTTTTTTAGTTGCATTTACCATCCATCAAATAACAGTGGCAATTACCAATTATTTATAACCAAAGATGGCAACATTGAATAGATATTTTAAATACCTATTTATATAGATAGAATATTTCAACTATCTTTCGGTCTAAAATAACTATGAATAATTTTTTAAATCGAGCAGTCATAAAATAAACTGTCTCAATTTTAATTATCTAAAGTGTCCCAGACTTATTCGATAGTAAAGAATTATATCTGCGCGTTTCATAAACTGCTTATCCGTTATTCCAGTTAAAAGTACTAAAAAAGTGCTGGAAATATCTTTTTTTTTTTTCGAATATCGCAAATCTCTGATTTGTTACTTACCATGAAAACCTTCACGTTAACAATTAATCAATCATATATGAAAAGTAGTTGTGGTTCTTTTTACCCTATTATTTGTTGTTAGAAATATTTGATCGTTCTGTTGATATTAAATCGAAAATAATACTTACCTCACCAGCTTACACCGTCTCTACACACACACATGTGTCATGTATATATAAATAAATACAGGATATTGCTTTAGCTTATTTACTCTCTGGGCTTTTACGGTTTCGTGCTATAACTTTCACTGCAGGCTCGGTACAAAGCTGAGTGAAGAATCGAATCCCAGCCACTTTATTCTTCATCACCCTTGCGCCGAAAGGTACATAGGTGTTGAACTTGTATACCTAAATGTACAGTAGGGTTTTGTAGGGCTCGGACGTTACGCGCCCTTGCAATCTCGTAACCCCAGCTCAGGAAACACTCCACCTTTCGCCTCTGAGAACTTGACGAGCCTTTGGGGGACATTATGAAATCTGGCCCTTGGGAAACCTACAAAAATCCGAGCTTGAGGGCCTTAAAATAATCCGGACCAGCCAATCATTGGAAAACTAAGAAAAATGACGGTAGCAACCTGGTGCGATCCTTTTACAATACGGAAAAATACAGAATAATACAGAAAGATATAAATTCTAAACTTTGAAACCTCAGCAAACTTTCTTCCTTCTCATCTTACATGGGAAATAGTGTAGAGTTTATTTTACTATACACTGAGAGAAAAGATTTCATTGACGGCAAAGAAATGTGTGGTTTGATTATTTTTTTATTGATTTCAACGAAATATCTATTTGATTTCAATGAGATAGTGCACTTAAATTTTGGAGAGAACATTTCATTGCCTGTAAAGAAATGTTTACTTAATGGGGATGAAATAAAGAAACAATTTCATTGTTTCAAAGAAAAGTTTCTATTGGTTTTATGAAGACATATACTTGATGGCAGCAAGTGCTGGAAATTTCGTCGTCCAATGTTAACCTCTCTTGCACCTAACCTCACTTTTTTGTTTTTCGGTTCTCCCGAACGAAAGGCTTTGAGTTTCAAGGAGCCAGTAATTTAGCCAATTCCTGCCGTATTTCTACACGTTCTCTCAAAATGTAATCTTTATTTGCCGAGTAGTTTAGGAAAAAATAGGTTTTAACATTTTGAGCTGTGATGACAGAAGTGGGGAAAAAGAACAGAGACGATTTCTTGGCTTAAAGAAATGTTTCTTTGAATTAATATCACTTATTTTAAGTGATGAAAGAATATTATCATCGCTTCAACCATAAAACATTGCAACTCTTCCGATACTCGTTTTACCATGTGAAAACGTTAAATAAACGATACGCTTTTCTCCCAGTGTGATCATAGCAGTACTTGTTATATCAAAAAAGTACTTGAAGTATTGCAAAAGTACCGCGTGAATATTGCCCAGCTCTGATATTACGCTTATAGACGTGCGAATGATGGGCCATTTATCTATTGACACTAGTTTGCCATCAGTTGCCGACAACGCTGATCCAATTTCAAAAGGGAAATTGGATGGAAGACCGAGATGTTTGGAGGCCGAAGACCGTCAAGCATTAGCCGGGGTCCAACGCCATATGCAATTTGTACACAGATGCACGGAGTAGTTTTGTAGTTAATGCTACTTGAGGATTTATGCGAGGTGCGCTTATGAGCCATCCGCAAATCCAGATTTCCCCGGAAGTTCATTTTCGGTAAGGCCAAACGTTAGACTAACTAATTCCGTTGCTGCGATGGGTACAGTGAAATATCGCAGCGACGAGTGAAAAGGTAGGAAAAGCTGCCGGCTTTTCCGGCATCAGCTTATCCAGCATCCGGTACATTGCTTGATTAACCTCTGGAATCGTGAATTACGAGTGGCGCGTCGGATTCCCGACGCATTATTTCACCCAACTTTATCGCGAGGGCAAAAAACTAATTCAACTCCCCTCTAATTGACAATTAACATTCATTTTTCGCACTGATACACACAATTGGCAATTTCACTAAACAATTTATCTGCACTGAGAGAAAATTATGGTATTAGTAACCGTAAAGTGACAACTATTTATTTGTAGCTGGTACACACATTGCGTTGGTACCACTTAAGGTTGTCCTACTGTACATACAGTCTGACGTCGTATAAGTTCGAGGGAGAATTAAACAAAATTTACGAACAGTTCTCGATGAGATATAAATCTGAAAAAAATCGGGGGTATAGAAAATGCTGAAAAGATTATTTTGGCATAATAATAATTAAAAAATGTTATTGACAAATTACTTAAATAAATAATAGTGCAGCAAATTACCCGGCAATCTAACTGTTTTTGTTATGTTAAACATTTGTTTATTTTTCTAAATACGTATGTATTTTTTCAGATATTTTTCTGATTTTCAATTTTACACTTGGGAAAAACGACCATTTTCAAACATCAGATAAAATTCTGAAAAAATTCACACGTATTCAGAAAAACAAACAAATCATTTTTATAACAAAAAAAGTTAGGTTGTCGGGCTCTAAAATGATGTTAAAATTCTGCTGATCATATTGATCATATTCTCACCTACATTTATCGAGGGCACTACGCGTTAGCCACGAACGGGAGATAAAAATGAGTCGAGACGTATTTGCACGTGTTGTGAAATAGAGAAACCGAGCCGAACATAATTTGCTTGTATCGGTGATGCACGGAAATGCAAGTTTATGAGGATTTTCGAAAGCTATAGAGGCAAACCACAGAGTCGTGCTCGCACAGAATAAATCAACGTCACATGGTGGCTCACCGCTAAATGTAACAAACGTGTTCTCATGAGAACCGTTTACCCGAATAATGTATCAACTATTATTTGTTGCTGCCAGTTTCGTCGAGGGACAAGCAAACACGCTCGTTCACAACTTGCCCATACTTTTTATTTGTCAGGGGAGGAAATCTTGTAGCTGATCACTGCGAAAGAAAGTGAGAAAACTCGAGTTAAATGAAAACTTGAGTTTTGGGAATACCACCTATCACCACTTTCATCTGGCGGGTTATTCCCCCCCCAAAAAAAAAAGAAGAAAATATAAGATTTTTTATGAAATGTGACACCGAATGTTTTCAAAGTTAATTAAGTCTCTGCGGACCAAGACGACAGCTGCGGTGCTGCGATAGGTTGAAGATGTCAAGGGTCTACTTGCGATTCGTGATATTGAACCATTTTCAGTATATCTAGATTGCACAGTGAAAGCAGAATTAAAATATCTTTATTTTAATGTCGAAAGTCGCGAATTTATTCAAGTACAATTGTGTGCTTTCGTTTTTAAAATATTTCATTGATTCACGGCAATCTGCGCCAATGAAACGAAATACTCGAGTTTAAATATTGTCTTTTCATTCAATGACTCAAAGTCAATGAAAAGAAGTGATATTGATTCAAAGAAACATTTCCTTTCATCAAGAAATCGTCTCTGTTCTTTTCTCTCACTTCCTACAGCTCAAAATGTTAAAACCCATTTTTTCCTAAACTACTCGGCAAATAAAGATTACATTTTGAGAGAACGTGTGGAAGTATGGCAGGAATTGGCTAAACTACTGGCTCGTTGAAACTCGAAGCCTTTCGTTTGGGAGAAGCAAAAAACAAAAAAGTTAGGTTAGGCGGTTAACGGTGGACGACGATATCATTTTCATTAGAAAAAAAGTTAGATTGACTAATTGTTCACTGAACAATTGTTTTTTTCTCCAATTTGTTGATAACATTTTGGGATTATTATTATGCGAAATCAATCTTTTCAGCACGTTTTATATGCATTATTGTTTTTCCGATTTTTATCCCATCGGGAAGTGATCGAAATTGTCTCTGAAACTCACTTTTGGCGGGACTGTACTTATCATACTTCCTTAATTTCGGAGGAAAATCTCTTTCATACACCCTCGACCATTTCCTCAAGACACTCTATGCCGGCAACTTTAGGGGGTTTGACGAAAAGGGCGTTTTGCCCTAATCGATTTAATCTCTATCTCAAACAGCGCGTTCCCTCTGGACAAAGACCGTCCCCTGAAGATATATGGCTTTTTTTTTCTACGAAAGAACATCTGGTCTGGGTTTGAATAAAACTGCTATTTCGCGCCAGCCATCAACGATTTCGCTCTTAAGTGCCGTCATTGAGTAAACGAGCGTGCCGAAATTTCATAGAATATATATTGTGAAGAGGAAGGGCACATAGATCCGCAGTAAAAACTCAAGTGAAATTATGTCACATCGTGCCAATTTTACACAAAAAGTACAAAAATATTGTGACAAAATGTTCTATTCGTAAGTTACCAAACTTTTCCCAAAATTTTTACAACAACAAAAATCTGTAAATCCTACAAACTACTTCCGTCATCTGCCATTTTACAAAAAAAAATGAGAAAGTAAAAAAAAATCATAAATTTCGAAAAAGTAGAAAAAAACTTGCTGCCATTCTTAAAATTTGGGATGGAATCAGAGAAACAAAAACGAGATTGTCAAAGTTAAGCGTACTTACGAAAAACTCTAGCAGACTTATTTTTCATTCTGCACGTGTTGACGAAAAAAAAAAGAAAAGCCCTGAATTTGTTGATTAATCGGAGCATTGAATGGATAATAATGCCACAAAAGGAAATGTGGATGACATTACTACACGCGAGTAAAATCGCGTCCATTCTTATGAATAATAACTCACCTATGGTGCCCGCACACATGTCATTTAAATAAATGTTCATAATTGTTGCGTGAGCAGAGGTGCAATCGAGTTTTGCAATGTGCTGATCGAATATTGAAAACCGGGAGTTTGGAACGAGTCAAAAGAATTGATACTCTAATCGGAAGCTTTTACGCGACGTAATGCATCGTCGCAACAGCATTAACGAAAGAAATATATTCCGTCGAATGTCCACTGTGTCATAAACATCGTGTACCATCCTCATAAATTTTTTCTTATTATGCATAAAGCACAAACAGCTGGAAACAACATCATGTCAAGGTTCCCCATGGAAAAAAGTATGCTAACAAGTATATTTTTTATATTTAAAGAAAAAAATATAAATAACGTACGTGATATTTTTCTTATATACTTTTTATATACTTGGCAATATCAAATATTTCGTCCAAACGTACATTTGGCTAATATACGTAAAGTACATTTTTAATACAATCGTTATTACATCTGGCAAATATACGAAAAATATATTTATTTGGATATCCATACATGTATCTGGCTAATATACGTAAAGTATATTTTTTTGTATATTAGTAGTATATGAAAAATGCACCAACTCATAAAATATAAAAACACGAAATTTAGACCACCTAGATTTTTTATGTCGACAAAGAATCTTAACAATTTGGTCAAATGTTCTTCTAACTGATTCAAGTGTTGAACATCTTCTCACATAAATATATATGTAATTTCTATAGAAAAAATATGCATTCACATATATTTACGAATACATAAAATATGGATTGAGAATTATATGGAGAATATAAAAACGATATATTTTATTTTCCAAAAATATGAATGAACTAGTATACTATCGTATATACTTTGTAAGTATACTAAAAGTTATATACGTTATGACTTTAAGTGATCGCAAACATCGACTCTATGCAAGGAAAACAATCCCATTAACATTGCTAAACTGCGGAACTCAAAAAAATTTATTGTATGTCATTACCGTGTAACTGTTACACGGTGAGGAATGTCATTAAATATGTTTGCCAGATTTCCAAGTTACAATGTCAGAAAGTAATAGAAAAAGGTTGAGTAAATAATAATTGCTTGCTATTTGGAAGGGAATTTTGAAAAAATCCACTTAAGTCCCATTACGTCTTTAACTTGTATCTAACGGTCCTTTATTCTCGTCTACGTATCAAATTTAACCTAATGATCGGCCTTTTCAAACGATCAAATAACTTGCTTTGCGACGTCTGAGATTGAAAGTCACTGAAAGGGATGAGAAATTCGATGCTCTATTAGCCTTTCCAGACGAGTTAACGACTATAAATTGTTCAAATTGACGGATAGCACTACCCGAGTTCAAATTTAGACCCTTGTCAAAATCTAAATGTAGTGTACATATAAGGTACACGAAGGTTCCTCCATTCCTTTGATTCTGCTCAAAACCTTCGAAAATGGCAGATGTTACCAAATTGGAGTAAACGAAGGCTTGCATAGACCTCCAAAAGTGGCATATTTGTACCCATTTTCATTTAACGAAGGGTGTTCGAAGGGCTTAAATTTCAACTAGGGTAGTCACGAAAACCTTTTTCCTTTTTTCAAGAAAGATTCACTCAGTTCTAAATAATCCAAGGGCAATATTGCTATTTTATAAAACTATCATTAAAATTCGACACGTATCCTGAAATACCGTTCCACCTGAAAGCCCTACGGAGAAAACAGTAAATACCTTCGAATTCCGACTTATCCCATCGTGATGATAATGGAGTGGGAAATAGTTTTGCTCAAAAATCTCACGTAGCTCTTGAAAAATTGGTAGAACGGTCACGTCTCGTTTTCCTTCTCTTTTTTACCGACACTTGAATTTCTTTTCGCGTCTACCCTTCTCACCTTCTCTTATAATGTGTGAATGTTAGCTCGATGTGCCAAGTTGATGGCACTTATTAGTATTATTTATTGAAAAAAGTGTCACAAGGTTAGCACTTATTAGTATTATTTATTGAAAAAAGTGTCACAAGGTTGCTGAAGATCCCCTATTCGAAACTCGGTGTGTACTGATTAGCTCCCCGGAGTCACATCGAGTTTCCACGATTTCAGAGTCCCTTGAGATACCGTCCTAAATCCGCTGTCAGTTCTGTGATCAATAGGAATATTTACACAGAATGAAATAATTGGGCAAAACGACCAAATGCTTGGTTATACGTTCACCAGCCAATTAATTGGTTAGACCAAACGAGTTGTTGGTTAGTACGACCAAAATCATTGTAATACGAATAATTTCGTTGTCAAGCCAACAACTCGTTTGGTCTAACCAATTAATTGGCTGGTACATACTATTAGTATCAAGCCTTTTTTTTTCGTGTATGTCTATCTAAGTCCTACTTATTCTGTTGGCTTGGAACAAACCATGAAATAATAGATCAAAAATCCTATTATGAGACAAAAATCAAATCCCACTTTTTCTGAAGAACGTTACACGAATAGTTATCATCATATATTTGAACAATTTCGTTATTATTGGATGAAAAACCATTTCTAATACCTTCTGATTTTTGTCTTCTCTTTTATCAGGCACCAACGCTGAAAGAATCATGGAGATCGACGGGACAATTAACGGCAACGTTGAATCCAAAACGACAATTGCGTATTCCTATAAAAGTATCTGCAGAAACCATGTGCGTTCAGCGTGTCTAGAAGATTGAACGAGAAAGCATTTGGAAGGATGACGAAGTGCATATTGAGCGAGCTGGAGGCCCTTGAAGAAAACCTTGAGGATGCGAGGATTTGTCAGGAGAAACGATATCATGAGATCCAGTTATCATCATCGTGTCGACGCTAAGCCATAAGTTGAAGACACAATGAACTTGACAAACACAATGTTGCTACCACCTTGCAGCAATGGTACGGTAGATTGGAGCACTGATGATCTAGGTACAAGACTATCAGTCGCTGCTGCTGTGGCTAATGACGTAATGACGAATCTGAGCTGCCTCGAACACGCGCCAAAACTAACGAATGGCGCCTACCTCAAGGCCATAGTTCTTGGTGTAATGGCCGTTCTAAGCCTCGTGGCAAATGCAGCGACAATCTGGTCAATAACGAAAAACCGTCGAAAGCGTCATGGTTGTTCAGCCATCTATATACTCATATTACATCTGTCAGTGGCTGATCTGCTCGTTACTGTCTTTTGCATCGGTGGTGAAGCCATTTGGAGCTATACCGTCGCTTGGCTATGGGACAATATCGCCTGCAAGCTCTTCAAGTTCCTTCAGATGTTCAGCCTCTATCTCAGCACCTTTGTACTTGTACTCATCGGAGTCGACAGATTTGTCGCGGTTCGTTATCCGATGAAGAGTCTCAATACTGCTCAACGATGTAACCGTCTTGTCACCTATACTTGGATATTATCCTTCATACTCAGTATACCTCAGGTGAGATTAATGCATGAGCTTGATATATTTCAAAGATTGGATAATATGCCAGCTGCATAATTTCCGAATTATTGAATAGGGTGGAAGTACCGGTTGTGGCCACTGAACCGATTGTGGCTACAACGACTTTCAAATACTTTTTCGTGGCTATTATCATTTTGCACGCCGATAAAAAGAACAGGGAGGAAACGGTTTTGCTATGCCAGAAAATCGTTTGTTGAAATAGGGACAACATTGCGTTATCTGCTAACCTTGCAAACAATTTTGTGGTACTAGCAAAAAAAATTTTTTTTTTTCAAGAGTCTCAATACTGCTCAACGATGTAACCGTCTTGTCACCTATACTTGGATATTATCCTTCATACTCAGTATACCTCAGGTGAGATTAATACAGGAGCTTGATATATTTAAAAGATTGGATAATATGCCAGCTGCATAATTTCCGAATTATTGAATAGGGCAGAAGTACCGGTTGTGGCCACTGAACCGATTGTGGCTACAACGACGTTCAAATACTTTTTCGTGGCTATTATCATTTTGTACGCCGATAAAAAGAAGAGGGAGGAAACGGTTTTGCTATGCCAGAAAATCGTTTGTTGAAATAGGGACAACATTGCGTTATCTGCTAACCTTGCAAACAATTTTGTGGTACTAGCAAAAAAATTTGTTTTTCTAGCAAAGAAATTTGTTTTTCTATCTCATTGAAATCAATGAAAAAAAAAAAATCAAACCACCCATTTCTTTGCCGTCAATGAAATCTTTTCTCTCAGTGATAAGAAGTCGTCGTCCTTCAATTGGAAATACAAATACGTAGGAGAACGCAGCACCGAATAAAGGCACAGCGGTGTCCGGATGATCACCTGCGTGGGTTCAATCACGGTTGAAAAAAGATGTCAGAAGGCATTCCAACACATTTCTATATATGTATTCTTTTTATTTATATGGAGTATTCACTGTCAATTCGGCCACTACTTCTTCGACCATCACAGATTCGTCCCATAATTGGTCATATCAAAATGGGTTTCAACTAACACATCTTCGTTTCTTTGAAATGCCGATGCGATTAATCGTTCCCGAGATATCGTAGGTTAAATGAAAAATGAAAAATATGGCATATTTTGCCAGGAATTTAAAAAAAAAATTAAAATTTGGCGTATTTATTATAACTACTCAACCTGATTTTTTGCCATTTTCAAAATTTTTTTTTTGGATGACTGAAGTCATGTGGAACTCCTCATGTGTATTAAAATTAAGAGGAGTCTTAGATCCTATAGTTGCGGCTGTTTCATAATAAGTAAAGCAGATTCATTTTATCTCACAATTAAAAACATTCTCCGTCTGCAGTCGTCACTTTCTAGGAAAGTGACATCCAATTACTTATATCGCACTCGCGAGGACAATACTGTAATTTTCGCTGCTGTGCTTCCGCGAAGCAAGCTTGACGACTTCCGGGAATCAGCTTCAAGTAATATTAAGATAATAGTGCACAGGTTATTGTATCCTTTCTGCGAAAGAGACTATTCATCTTCGCTCCGTCGGAAAAGATGAAGCCAATTAGAGAATATTAATTTTGAATAATGATAATAATAATGTCAGATTATTACCAATTAATTAAGAATCAGTGCAGTATTATTACACGAACGTATCAGAAAAATGCCATTGATTTATTTTCAAGTGAAACGGGTTGAAAGTTTTCATGAAGGAGAAAAATTCCTCGTATATCAAAGTAATGAGCTATTATATTTTTATACTAATCATTATCCGTTATCTACTTTTTATAGCATTTTTAAATGAACAATGGTAAAAAGAGACATTATTTTTATGTACAATAAAGTATTGTTATCTTTTCTCATCAATATTCCATTAATATAAAATAATATTGTGTATGAAAATTTTTTTTTCATAAAAATAACATGAGTTGTTGATGTTTATTTTACACAATTTTCGTTTCTGTTTTCCTTGTTGTTTTTGTTAGTCAAATTTTCCCTTATATTGTACTTTTTCTTGCAGACTGTTTATATGAATATTTTATGTGTAGAATACTGATTTTTGTTATTTTATTTTTTTGTATTTTGTGAAATTTATTTTTCTTATTCTATGTACATATTATTTTTTTTTAAGCTGTACATAGAATAAGAAAGATAATTTTTTGCAGAGGCCCTAATCAGGGCGAAACGTAAAAACAAAACAATTCACAAAGAGCCGTCATTCGCCGACGCACTTTCCACAAATCTCTAAAGAGAAACGGTTGAAGCAACTTATAATATTCGTTACCTATTAATTTATTAAAAAATAAAAATTATTCTTCATTGATTTTTTTTTTCACATACTTCTCTATTTTTGCTTCTTTTAAAAATCTATCAATCCTCAGTTCAATGCAAAAATTTATAGATACGATCGTTTACGGTCATTCTAAAGATTGAAGATATTTCAACGAGACCTGCAGGTTAATATTATGAAATAAAAATGACCCTGCGTTGAGTCGAGCGTTAAACGATGGTACTGTAAAAAACTACTCATGTTCTCCTTGAATAATCGGCTCTTTAATTTTATCGCCATTCATATAAGAGACAAAAAATGATAGTATCGTGACAGTACCAAACAGCGGATGCTGTGACTATACGACATCGAAGATTCTTAATGACCAATTATTACAAGTCCGGGAATTAATCCATAAGTAGCGGCGAACAAAAACGACTGAGGAGGTTAAACAAGAAGCAAAGGTCGGATAATAAGAAAATGTAGTAATAAATAAAAATCGGTGGAATTTATTATTTATTATTCATCGTAATATCGATATTTGAAAAATTGAAATTTATAAGAAATTCGAATAGAACACGAATGATAATTACAAAGCAAATAGGATAATTGTTGTTAAAAGGATAACTTTGTGTTCTTATTCGTTTCAACCCGTTATATTGTTCAAGTCTAATCCAGATATAAATATACATAAGTAGAATATAATTTGTTTTTATAAGAGCATGTTAAGTGAAGAAAACTGTGTTATTCAAAAACAATATACCAAAACGAATGTTAAGCTAATTGCGTGAGTTCGTCGTACAATTATATACAAGATTTTATGAGCTTTGTGAGTCATGACCCTATTTTGCATACTGGAGTGGAAACTTTCTATTGACTTGTATCTTCACGCCCAAGAAAATAATTCAACTTTTTACGTGACGAATATAAACAACAAGACTCAGTTAACAAAAGAAAATAATAGTCACACAGAAAAATCTGAAATAATTACCGCGATTCAAATAATTCATAAAAAACTCACATGAATTTTTTGGGAATTTTCGTCTACATCGTTTACACAAAATTAATTTTTTTATGCATGCATTACAACATGGGCTCTTATGGCATATTTACGAATAAAAAAAAAATTGAAAAAATTGAAAAAAATTTTTACATCGAAAAAAAAGAATGAATTTCACCAAATACTTGAAAATTCAACGATGTAAAAATTTTTTTCAATTATATATTTTTTTAAATTCGTAAATATGCCATAAGAGCCCATGTTAAAATGCATGAATAAAAAAATTAATTTTGCGTAAACGATGTAGAAGAAAATTCCCAAAAAATTCATGTGAGTTTGTTATGTATTATTAAAAACGCGGTAATTATTTTAGATTTTACCGTGCATTTTTAATTTTACTGACGAACCTTCTTAATATCTCACTTACATTTTTGACGAAAATTTTTCAAGCGAATTTAGGAAACTTTGTTTCGGAGTGGCAAGGAAATCGGAGTTACAGTTTCGAATAGTAAGTAAACGAGAGTCTTAAATTTCGAAATTTGGAATCACACATGAATTTTTGACGATATTCACGAGGAAAAATGTCGTCAAAAATTCAAGTGAGATATCAAATTTCGGAATTTTAGACTTTCGTGTATTTAATCCATACATCCTTAAGCACTCTCATGTCCTTATTTGGAAAAGTCACCCAAAGCCGCTATCACATTTTATCCTGCGTTGATCTATCCAAAATTCTTCTCGAAATGTACCATCCTGGTCCATATACAGCATTAAAAGAATGGCAATGCGTCTGTCACTCGAGAGATACGATCTACCAGACGAATTCACATACAGCCAAAAAATCTCCTCTCTACGAATTAGAATTCTTGATTGTCAGCACTGTCCACCATTCGCAGCATTCAAGGTCCGAGGTGCGATGAATCCAAGATAAAAGAAACAACAAAAAAATATCTCTGATGCGAATGCATTTATCAAAGAAAGGAATAACACCAGAAGGTGTACAAAACAAGAGATAACCAAATTTCAAGGTGAACAAAAACTTGTTACGGATTCTACTTGATTTTAGTCCCTTTTTTCAGCTCGCTCAAGTATTTTTTTTTCCAAGTCTTTTTTCTAACCTCGTTTATAGCTCTTTTATTTTCTATCTCAACGAGTCCTCAAATATTTACGTTGTCGAATGACGCATATAATTAATTCGACGCATTAAGAGGATCATTTCATCTGAAAAAAGTCACAAGAAGAAAAATTCTGATAAATAACCCTTCTTTTAAAAACTCTTTTATCTAAACTTAGTTTATAGTTAGATTATCGTCAGTCGAACTTTATTTTTTTTTTAATTACCAGATTTTTCACGCAGTGTATTGTATTGTCAATAAAGTACGATGACTACTACTGGTATAAAATGAAAATGGGTGTGAGTTCCACGTGTCGTAATAATGATTCAACGGTTATTCGCACGTAATAGTAACAAACGCACGCTCTCGGAAGGTCCCAGAATTCTCGCTTGATTAAGTTACCTCCACACGAATAATATTCACATTTATATTGGTTTACGTGCGCGGGTGGTGTAAAAAATTTATTGAAAAAATAGGAAAAACGTTCGACCGAGAAAAGATTATTCTGACGCAAATGCTAGAACGATATTGAAGATTGAAACGATGGGAAAAAATCACGTCGAGTTTCCAGTCCAGAGCACATAAAAACAATTCGACCGGAAAATCGAATTATAATGTTAGTGGATTTCGTACCGTTTTGAAAACTTGCGCCGTCGCAATAAACTCAAACGGACTCAGCAATTCGTATTTTTAGTGTGCCTATTATTAAGGTGCGAATAATTAATATTTTAGGTAAACTATAAATATTTATATTTGTAAAAAAAAAAAATCGTTCGCCCAATTTTTGTTTTCCAATATAACACAAAAAAGGACAGTTTAAAAATAAATATCCTTTGCGTAAGAATTGTCTTTTGAGTGAGATAAAACTATGCGGCATTCAAAAGCTAAAATAATCCCCAACATTTCGAAAAATATATAGTCATCGAAAAAGATAGACTCGTTATGTCCCTTGACATGAATTATTTCAAGTTCCTGATCCATTAAAAAATTGGTCTAACCAATAAATCGGCTGGCGCGTATTTAACCAAGCGGTTAGTTGTTCCAACCAAGCCTTTTTTTTCCGTGTTGCAGTCCTAACTAGTTTTTTTCCATGGGTTAATAGAGAAAACAGCTAAATCAATGTCTCGCAAGTGAAAATGTTATTTGGTGAGTACTTGTTATGAAATTATGGTAATTCCTTTGAAGGCCATGTGGACGAAAAGTTTATAACTAGATGCGTATACATTGGGCCTCTCTTTTTACAACTTCCATCGACTTTATAACATATTTGGCCTTGACGCAGATTCCACTTTTCTTCGCATTCTTCGTGTTCACAAATTGCCCTTTGAAAAGTCAGCCCTGCCCTCAGAATCCCTCTTCACCCAGAAGATCCACCTTTTATCATCATTTTTGTACCTCCTGTTCTTTCTTATTTTTCATGTCAGACAAGAAAATAAATGTTGAAAGTTCGCTGACCAGATTGCTCCCTTGCGATGCTAACTCATGCGAAAAGTGTGCAATTCCGTTGGCAAAGGCGATTTGACAAATTTTCTACGCACTTCGATCATGACTAGGAAAGTTTGCGAATCAATTTTAGCCGACGCCTTCTTAGCTTAGGCAACTTTGAGAAAAAAATCTAATCTCAGTTGTAGTAATGAATATTTCTTATTGGCTACATGCATACAATATATTTGAGTGTAGAAATGAGTATGAGACATGTTTAAAGTCTATATATTCCTATTATCCAACGTATTGCAATTCTAAAATATTTCTGGTGCTGCAAGCGACTAAGGCAACGTGATCAATATTTTGATGATGTTGTAATGGTTGTGGCCGAAGATGATTTAATGATGTTGCAGTGTTGCAGCTTCAAGCGTGATGATTTAATGATGTTGTAGTGTTGCGCTGAAAGCCGCAACATTACAACATCATTAAATCAATATTTTGAGCTCTATATTTGAGACGTTTAATTATTATCAAGCCGATCAATATTCATTTCAAAGTTATGTACTTAAGATATTTCTTCCTTTTCTTCCTCTCGCAAGATACAACGACTATAGCTATAGAAAAAAAATTTCAACTTTTTACGCATAAACTGGTAAAATTTATTCAGTGTACAAAAGTTACGTGTTGTTAACAGGGCCGAGTTAACTAATAAAAAGTTGAGAGAAAAAAAATTCTGTAGATCTTTAAAAACACCTTACAAAACACATATCGACTATTATAATTCTGCAATTTTGTCAAGACATATAGTGGCCCAAAAAGTTTTACTTTTTATCTTGCACCATTTACGTGCACAATGTGTGTTAAAAATACTTACAGAATTATAATGCTTAGTACTTAACGAGATTTGGATGTAAATTTGAAAAAAAAGTGCCATTGAAATATTCTGAATTGTATGACGTTGCCATTATGTCGGTAAAAAAGGGACATTTCTTGAGAAAACGTTGGCAAGGTTGATCGCAGGAATTTTTCGAACCTTCCGTTATGCGGTATATAAATGATCTGATGCCTGCGTTGGTATGAGATAACATTTTCAAGATGAGAGATCAACGAGGGGCTTAAAGACGCGTACTGCTGTTATCTTTCCGCCGATTTGACCCTAAGGGCGCAATTCATAAAGTTCAGTTCACTGATGCTTGTGGAAACCCCGGGAAATATCGTTGCTGCGTCGTTGTCTCAGTGAGGATAACGGATATCCTGCAGAATACGTATTTATGAAGTCTACGTTGTGCTGTAAACGTTATCCGCGGAAAACACCCTAAAAAAATCCACAGAACACGCGTCCCAGAAAAAAAACATCACATTTTTCGCCATTCACAGTTTTTATTTATACGAGGCGTTGCCGCAATTCAAGAAAGCCCTTTGAAGGAAATTTGTGAGTGAGATGGGTGCGTAAGGTGATAGATTAAATTTGTAGGTTGTACGATATGCTAGGTTATGTGCGGTATGTGTTGTGAGGGATGCGTATTTTTTTTATTCTGTATATAATGTGTGGGTGTGCGTTAATAGTAAATTAGTTGTGGGTTTTTGGCCATTTATTACAGGCATACCTTTGTAAGGCATTATTATTATGCACAGTGCTGTCAGGAGGTTAACCCCAGAGTAAAAAAAAATAGTACATTATGATACTAGTGCGATGAAAGTTTTTCGCGACGAGTGTGAGCTTGCAGCACGAGCTGAAGACGAGTGTTGTAATCACACGAGATTAGGAAAAGTTTCTCGCACGAGTATCGTATACAATTTTATGCCACTAGTGCGAAAAGTGCTTGTTTCATGCACACTGTGGTATAATAGTACATTATGATACTAGTGCGATGAAACTTTTTCGCGACGAGTGCGAGTTTGCAGCACGAGCTGAAGACGAGTGTGATTACAAAATCACACGAGATTAGGAAAAGTTTCTCGCACGAGTATCGTATACAATTTAATGCCATTAGAATTTGATTGAAATCTCATTTCAATAAAAAAAAAATTCTATTCTATTCTATTCTATTCGATTCTATTCGATTCTATTCAATTATATTCAATTCTATTCTATTCTATTCTTTTTTATTCTATTCTATTCTATTCTATTCTATTCTATTCTATTCTACTCTATTCTATTCTAAGGCATAGGTACATAAGGACACAATTTTTGCATTTTCGTCAGTTCTCAATCTCCTATTTTCCATAATTTGAAAAAGTATTGTTCAATTTTATACTTTTGATTACGGATCATGGATGAAAAAAGTGGAAAATACGTATTTATATGATCCACGAAGTTGGTATTCCGGCATACGATTGAGTTTGAACTTGTCTTGCTGCCAATTTAACCATCAGCTCGTCGGGGTCGGAATTATAATTTCAAATCAGAACGAAGCTTTGGCAAGAGCATCTAAATATGGATTTCGTGCTTAGTAAGAAGGCGCTTCAATGAAACGACATCGACAACATTGCTGCCTCTGAGATATAACGCGATACTTTCCGACCGCAGATTACAAAGTTAACTCAACTTCGGTCATAGATTACTCGGGAGATTGCAAGATTTATAAGGGATTACAGATAAACGCGTGGCTGACCCTTCAACTGCTTAAAATAGTCCTTGCTCATTGTGTCGAGTTCGTATAAGTTTTCGAAAAATCAGAGGAAATTGCAAACACTTGTCGACGATATAAAAATCTGAAATAAATCATGCACATTAAAGGCCCTGAAGAGATCAATTTCACATAATAATATCAACATTTTCATAACATATTAATAAAAAACTTTATTAATATGTTGACATTTTTTAACAAATCTTTTGACAACTTAATTTCTTTGATAACGTCTTAAATGAATTAAGGTGATAAGGAATTATTATTATTATGTGAAATTAATCTTTTCAACACCTTTAATGTGTATGATTTTTTTCGGATTTTTATATTATCGACAAGTGTTTGCAAATTCGTCCTATTTAAAAAAAATGTATGCAAACTTGACACAATCCGCAAGAACTACCTTAAGATCTAACATTACGAAGGTTTTGCTATCACTCATCGATTGTATCGTTAAAACATTCGTCAGTAACTTTTCTTTATAAATTTACATGTGATCATTATTCCCCAATTATTCACAATTATTCCCCGACCCTTATACATTTTTCTCGCCATTAGTCAGATTTTTCTACCACTTGAGAGCAATTTCTGGGAGTATTTAATCCCCGATACAAAATTTGATACGTAACTTCCAATGGCGCTATACGAAATTGTTAAATACTTGGACCTGTGCCAATATTAAATTGCTGACGTATTAAAATTTATTCCTAAAACGAGAAACACCGCCCAACGATCTGCAAAAAAAATAGTAGAACGTAATGACAATAGTTCCATGTGTAAATTCTCATAAATTGCGACAAATAAATTAATAATTGTGTGATGCAAGTATCAAATTACTTGTCACTTCTATTATGAAGAGAAATGGAAAAAAAGTTAATTCATAATCGTAAAGCATTGAAAAATAAATAAATAAATAAAACACCGTTCTATTCTTCATAATAATAAGTTGTCATAACTATATGTGAAAGTTAAACTCGGGACAGAAAGTCTCAGTTTTTGCGAGGCTTGCGATATATCGGGGTCAACGTGAAAAATATTACGGTCTTTTATTAAAGTTAACGGAAACTGTCCAAAGTTACCATAAAAAACGTGCATAGCCTGCTGTGTCATTTGCCGTGGCAATTTTTGACCAAACCCATTTTCCTCAATGCCTCCCATATATTTTATCTCCAGTCCTTTTTCATTCATGGGCAAGGACTATATTGTCTTGTTGGTCAACCACTCACCTCGTACAATTTTCCTACGATAACCGTGTACACTTGCTTTCGAGCTCGCGTTGTTCGCGCATTTACGTGAAATATAATGATTTTGGACCTGTCATTAAAAAATTGTAATTTCTACTTAAACTAAAGAGTCAATTTTTATCCCATAAAACAAAAAACATCAGTAAACACTTTGAAAACAAAATCGCTTTTTCGACACCATAACTCTGAAAAAAAATGCAGTAGCAAGTCCTGGTTTTGTCGTTGTGTGTTTTTCAAAATAATGAATCGAGCTTCAAAAAGCCTGATTACAAACAAGATTTCGTAAAATAGTAAAGTTTTACAGACTTTTGAATTCAGAGCAATGAAAGTTGACGCCAATCGCCAAAAATGGGTAATTTTCAAGTTCTTTTTTCCATCGACGAACATTTTCTTAAAACCAACCCTGACCCTTTTGCCCTTCCGTTCTTCCTATTGCGCGGTTTTCAATCTTCCTTTAGATTTCATGCTCCGCCAGCGTTCCATCATGATTGACATAAAACAGCGTGGCTACCAGTTTTTCCTTCGCTGTCATGATCTGTTTTTCGGCTTCAGCTTCGCCACGATGAGTTTTGTATTCCCTGCGGCCTCAATGTGCATACGTGGCTCGAAGTCGACCTTCGCCTCAAGTTATCTGTCGAGGAATTTCCACCCAGCGTTTTTCACATTCCGCCGCTCTGTTGACAGCCCTCTAATTACTACATTATTATATTTTTCATCCCTTTGGCGCATATCTTCAGATTTTTCTGCAGTAGTAGCTCATTTTCCGTTTCTAAAAACGTCATTTTCAAACAGAACTCGTTCTTCAGTGCTCGAATGCCGTTCACCGCTTCATGAATGCTTGAGTTATCCTTTGACTTCATTAATTTACATTGGAAGGTCCTCCATTCGTTGCGGAACCTTCAATATACCGGCCGAGAGTCGCGTGGACCTACTCGAGTGTCTGTGTCAGTTTAGGGCGGTTTTTCTCATTGGCGTCGTTCTTACTTTGTGCTGCAAGATGAATTTTTTTTTTTGAGAGGCCATTCGTAATTTTATCATTGGCACTGAAATTCGCTTGTCGCGACATCGTACTTTGCTTCGCTTTTTCCCACCATTTTGCTCACTGATGCGTAGCTTGCGCTTCAACCCGTGATAAACCTTAGGTTTTTTTTTTTCACGTAAGTAATACACTGCTCCGTTGCTTGCGCTTCAACCCTTGATTAACCTTACGTTTTTTTTTCACGTAAGTAATACACTGCTCCGTTGCTTGCGCTTCAACCTGTGATTAAACTTATGTTTTTTTTTCACATAAGTAATACACTGCTCCTTTGCCTTGCTTTTCTAATTGTCCACTATTTATTTATCTCCAGCTACAGAACCGGTTTCCGACACCTTTCATTATCTCGGGCTTATCAACCACAGCCAGTTAATTAACACGATATGTTGAACCACTAAACATAAATTTGCAATAAATTTTTACTAAAAAATGAATATATTTCACAGCAATAAAAAAGAAAATATAGATTATTCAAACAATTTCAGCCAGTAAGCTCATAGCCCAAAAATCTTATGTTAAAGAAAATTTTATAGAAAGGAAAATGAAGAAATAAATAAGTATATCTTGAGTATTCTTAAAACGACTTGCTCAAAATTCCATGACTAACTTGGGACGAAATGGTCAACTTGAAACGATTCGCTCAAAATTCTATGGACAACTTGAAACGACTTACTCAAAATTCCATGGCCATACTTAAAAATTTTGTAAATTTTGTAAATTTTTGAAGTTTTGAACATTTTTTAAATTTTGAAAGTTTTACACATTTTGAAAATTTTAGAAATCTTAGAAATTTTAGAAATCTTAGAAATTTTAGAAATCTTAGAAATTTTAGAAATTTTAGAAATCTTAGAAATTTTAGAAATCTTAGAAATTTTAGAAATCTTAGAAATTTTAGAAATCTTAGAAATTTTAGAAATCTTAGAAATCTTAGAAATTTTAAAAATCTTAAAAATTTTAGAAATCTTAGAAATTTTAGAAATCTTAGAAATTGTAAAAATTTTAGAAATCTTAGAAATTGTAAAAATTTTAGAAATCTTAGTAATTGTAAAAAAAATTCAGATTTGAAACATACAGACACACAAACGTTTTCGGCCACTTCCTTTTATAATAAGTATAGATATGGTTCTTAGTACTTCTATGCAAGACCCGACAATTATTCGAACGTCCCGACGTTTACCTCGTGGTAGACACAAAGTGTCCACGCCGAATTCAGCATTCCAATGACATAGCTCAATCGCCAAAGACCCTAACAAAAGTTAAGCGGCATTGGAACGTCTACGAGGATTCCTCCAAATTCCGGTTGGCATCAGAAACTCCTAAAGTGCATTTCATAGAAACTATCCGGAACTTAGTCACCGCTTCCAAGTAAAACTTACACCCACGTACAACCAAGCAAAGGCCACTATTGTATCTCAGTAAGGATATTGTCGGAGATGCTTATTGTAGATTCCCTTTTGAATGCAGAGACAATTCAGTGAGCATTTGTCCTGGCAAAGTTCTCTCACATCAAATCCCTGACTGCTGCTTGAATTTCAATATTCCCAAGGATTAACTTGTTAAATTTTCGTTTATCGCCGCATACATTCCCAATATCTTTTACTCCACTCGAATTTCAGTACTTCGCAAAAGAAAAAAAAAAAAAAGAAATCGAAGTGACAGAAAATGTCAAGAATATTGATTTTTCATAATAGTTGTAATGTTGAATAATCGGTAAAAATGAATTTTCCAAAACGTTATAAGAATTTCAATGAATTATTATTTTTCTAATAAAATGCCTTGTGCACGAATATTAAAAAATCCTTTATCATTTTATTGAATATAATGCAGAGCGTTACGATATCGATATACAATAGCAGTTCAGTGAGATAAAAAGTTCTTTTCACTCCAACATCGAGTGCTGCATATGCATAATATTAAGAAATGTCCAGTTCTCCGAAATCAGCCGTTATGTTGTTGTTGGTGGATAAGTACACTGTCGAGAAACTTTGGGCACGAATAATTTTATACACTGATTCAATAATTAATTGTGGCTTACCTTTTCTTCAGACTCGAAAAGTTATATATGGAAAAACTCTCTTGCAAACTTCTACTCCAACATTCTCAGTCTCTACAGCAACAACACAAAATAATGGATGCTGATGGCGGGCGGTGTAAAAGTTTTTCAACGCTACGAAACTTAACCTCATTATTTGGGCAAAAATGCGCTCCGTCGACTTTTCAATTTTCATTAGGTATATCAAATAAGTGTACAAAAGCACACATATAACAGTAGAGTCTCAGAATAAATCGTAAATATACTGGAAAATATATATTTATTTTTAAAAAATTTGTTACCAGTAGATACAAAATAAATAAATGCATGTAATTTGCTTGGGACATGATTAATTCTCTAAGAGCATTTCGTAAATAATATTCATTTACCACTAGTCACAAAAATAACGTAATTTCGAAAGCTCCAAAGAAAGTACAAAAATAACGTAATTTCAAAAGCTCCAAAGAAAGTATAAAAATAACGTAATTTCAAAAGCTCCAAAGAAAGTACAAAAATAACGTAATTTCAAAAGCTCCAAAGAAAGTACAAAAATAACGTAATTTCAAAAGCTCCAAAGAAAGTATAAAAATAAAAGTCTTTTGAAAAGGCAGTAAAATATTTGTTTTCGTTATTGTCGTTATCCCGTTGGTAGAATATTTCTGTTTCGTGAGCAGGAGCGAGATCTGCTTTTGCTGCGAGCTCTGCTGCTGCTGCGTCTGACATGAGGTTCACGTTGTTCATTGTCAAAAGTTTCGACATTTAATTGAACGGTTCTGCATTTTTGTTTGCTCTCATCTTCGAGAGCCCTTTCCTCACATTTGCTCTTTCTCAATCGTCTTGATTTCCTTTTAGGTCTGCAGCCGCACTTGCTTCGACTTTTGCGACTTCGTTTGCTATGTAATTTCTTTGCGACATGATTAATTCCTTAAGAGCATTTCGTAAATGAATTAAGAGCATTTCATTTACCACTAGTCACAAAAATAAGGTAATCTCAAAAGCTCCAAAGAAAGTACAAAAATAAAAATCTTTTGAAAAGGCAGTAAAATATTTGTTTTTGTTGTTATTGTTATCCCGTTGGTAAAATATTTCTGTTTCGTGAGCAGGAGCGAGATCTGCTTTTGCTGCGAGCTCTGCTGCTGCTGCGTCTGACATGAGGTTCACGTTGTTCGTTGTCAAAAGTTTCGACATTTAATTGAACGGTTCTGCATTTTTGTTTGCTCTCATCTTCGAGAGCCCTTTCCTCACATTTGCTCTTTCTCAATCGTCTTGATTTCCTTTTAGGTCTGCATCCGCTTCTGCCGCCGCGTTTGCTTCGACTCTTGCGACTTCGTTTGCTTCGACCTCTCCTCGATTTACTCTTACAGCCACATCCCTTTTTACCTCGCGCTGACTTTCTGCCCTTGCGTTTTTTGCTTCTGCTCCTGGCGCTACGTGATCTGCCGGACTTGCAGCCTTTCATACGCTTGGCTTTTCGACTGGAGCGCCTTTTTCCTTTCGCTGCTTTCTTGCATGAACTTCCCTTTCGAGCCTCGCGCTTTTTCCGCCGGCAACACAAGTCCAGAAGCCCGAGTTCCTGAGCAGCAACCTCCATACACTCGACTTCCGTATCCGTCGGAACGCTGTAATAGCCCTCGCTTTTTTTTATTATCCCGTGGGCCACTCCACGCTTCAGTGCTGCTACCATCTGTCACATGAATACAATTTTCATTTATTACCACACTTATTTTACATTCATTCATCAATCACAAATTATTCCACCGCCATTTCGTATAATAAAAATATTAATTTGAAAAGAAAAAAATAACAATGCCCCCAGAAAAATCGGTCTGAAGAGTTTGTTTAAATCAATTATGAGATGAATTTGAAATGAATAAAATTTCATTCAGATTGGATAGAATTTATTTCAATCGGATGAAATTTCATTTAGATCAAATAGAGTCTGTTCCGATTGAAAAAAATCCTATTAGGTCGTCCATTGAATAAGTAATCTATCGAATGCTCGACCTAATAGAATTTTATACAACCGAAATAGAGTTTAGTTGATCTAAATAAAATTACATCCGATCTTAATAGACTCTCTTTCATTGAAATAAAATGTTATCTATTCCAAATACACTGTTGATAAAAAGAAAAGACTATTATTGTGCCATTTAAGCGCGGATAGTAATGGTTAATTAATTTTATATCATACCTGACGTTTCGCTACATCCTGAGGAATATCGTGAACAGAGGATATATAATTAAGGATATCGCGTGAGCTCGAACCTTTGGACTGTCGCATATTCTTAATGGCAGAAATGACGAGAGCCAAAGTCTGCGCTGAGAGTTTGCCCATCTTGATTTTTTAATATTTTTTTAAATCAATTTGATACGTTACAATATTTATTCCATTATTTTTTTATTAATAAAATAAGCTAAGAAAATGTACTCTCGTTGGTAAGACACCACAAATAAATTTACTGAATTGTCGTCCAACTTCGAAACATTTTGTCGATCCGTCAGGAATAAAAACGGCTGGACGAATGAACGTCTGTTATTGATAACCGAGTTTCAAATGTTCGATATCGAGCGTTAATGTCAGCGAGGCTTTGAAAGACAACAAAATAGTGCTTTTCTCATCCCTCGAAGCGTCGCTAGGGAAATGCGGTGTTACATAAAACTGCTCGCGGAGGAAAAACTGTTTTATTGAGTATGAAAATAATGTCTTACCACGAAAATTTGCAACCTGGACAAATATTTTCACGTGTAACTTGACCACCGAATTGGATAAACATTGCGGAAGTATATTTTGGGTGAAGACGGATATCGGTACTTTTTTTCGTCAAGTCTCCTATTCAATTTCGTTCAAAGCCTCTCGACAATAGAGAATAATAGATCAATAATTTGGACCCATACTGTGACCCTAATAGTCAATATTATCAACAGAAGGTCTTCCATCGTTATATTTTTGTCCAACTTATCAGTAAAATTATTCTATTAATTACGATGAAATATAACTAAGTCAGGATTTTTATGATATCGAATTACGAAAGATGCTAAAAGACTGCCAAAATTTCTGCTACGTTTTGCTTCATTTCGCTTAGTCAGACAGAAATAAATATTACAGTAGAAATTATTATTTATTTAATCCCTTTGAACCATATAAACAATGAAAAGATTAAATAGCTTGATGCTGTTACTTTTTTAACGAAAAGAAAATAGTCTTAAGTGTATTTTCATTAAATTGCGGAGAAAGTATCAGAGGAAAAACGATATTCGACGAAGAAAATCACTTGCGTGGATTTTTGTTTATTAAGTTTTGTTAAATTAACTTTTTTCACGAGCATGAAAACGTGAGTATTAACGATTTTATTACGTTTTCAACGAAATGAAAAGAAAGCCACGAAGTAGATTTTCTTCGGCAGCCATTTCCCATCTGACCTTTATGATGAATATCAAATAATGCAGAACCTTTTTCTCATGCACCATTGTTTTCCGTCCCACGATTTCATTTATTTTATTCTAATTGTTGGAGTTGATGAGTTTTTGCCTCAAGTCAGCTAAGTGATGTTGGCAATTATAGTTATTACTGGTAGGAATTTCTCGGCTGCTGAACTTTGTACCTGTATAAACGGCGTGACTTACTGATGCTGGAATTAATTTTATCCCTTTTCAGCTCGTGATATTCCACGTAGCTCGAGGGCCCTTCGTCGAGGAGTTTTCGCAATGCGTAACGCATGGTTTCTACACAGAGGCTTGGCAGGAACAGCTGTACACGACTCTCAGTCTAGTCTTTATGTTCATACTGCCTCTGGTTATTCTAATTGCCACTTACGTATCCACAGTAGTGACAATTTCACGTGAGTATCATCGCAAATCAATGTTATTCCTTTTTCCTGAAAATTATTGAAACACCAAAACTAATGTGATTAGAAATTCCAAACCGAATTGTTAAGTGGTTCGTCAGTAAAATTGAAAATGCACAGAAAAGTCTGAAATAATTACCACGTTTTAAATAATTCATAACAAACTCACATGAATTTTTTCGGAATTTTTGTCCACATCGTTTACACAAAACTAATTTTTTAATCATCCATTTTAACATGGGATCTTATGGCATATTTACAACAAAAAAAAACAATAATTGAAATTTTTTTTTACATCGTTGAACTTTTAAGTATTTGGTGAAATTATTTCTTTTTTTCGATGTAAATTTTTTTCAATTTTTTCCATTTTTATTTATTTGTAAATATGCCATAAGAGCCCATGTTAAAATGTATGCATAAAAAAATGAATTTTGTGTAAACGATGTAGACGAAAATTCCCAAAAAATTCATGTAGGTGTGTTATGTATTATTAAAAACGCGGTAATTATTTTAGATTTTTCTGTGCATTTTCAATTTTACTGACGAACCTCTTTAATTGTTTAACTTCTCATTAAGCAGTTTCTTTTCTCGTGGAAACAAATTATAACAGCTGAAGAGTGCACAGCAGCTGAAGCTTAAACATTTGATTGAAGTAAGGTTCAAAGTTCCATGAACTCTTCACAGCTGGTTCAATTATTGTATAAATCACTAAAAACAAAGCTGCAAAACTGTTCTATAACTGGATATAATTTCGTGTGGTTACAGGTAGCGAGAAGTCATTCAAATCTGAGCACGTGAATAGCAACAGTAATCAATTATTCGGTGACGTGAATCGGAGAAGATTAATGCATCGAGCGAAAACCAAATCGTTGAGACTAAGTATCGTTATCGTTGCGGCATTCGTGATATGGTGGACGCCCTATTACACGATGATGATCATATTCATGTTTCTCAATCCTGACGAACATGTAGGTGCTTTTAATACCCTTATTAATTAAAATATTTCCAAGTATATGATACATTTTCCTACAATGCTTCAAGCAATTAAACGATGGAAGGATATCCTTAAGGACATAATATGTACTTTGATATTTACATTGCCATTCTTTTTCAAAATTATGATAAATCGCTTGGCTTTGGCACATCGAATCCGAGAATGAATAAAAATAAACAAAATGTCGTTTTGGTAACAAATGCTCTTTCTGATTAATTATCAAGACTTAACTAAAGTACCGAAAAAAATAAGGAACTTTTTGAGGCTCTATACAAAATGGCAGGACCTTTTTTTGGCAAGTTCTACGTAATTCGACTTTCTTTTATATCCTGAATTATTACTCAATGAAGCAAATTAGTTAATTTGTCGCAACTTTGATTTGTTTTCTTAACGAATGAATATGGTTAAACTGTCTGATGATTTTTTACGGCAACAAATCAGTCACAACATAAATTTGTATTTTTTTGTATACACATATTTTGGAATGGACTTGATATAGGCGAATTTCTAATATATGAAGAAATAACAACCCTTGAATTTTCGGTTGGGAAAAAGATTTTACCTAATTTAGCCAATCAAAAAACGAAAGTTCTTTACTTTTTCTGTGACATTTGCAGATCTTGCCCGGAAAATTAGCAACAATGGTCGAGCAATTTGACTAATTATTGTCTATCTATGGTAATGGATTGAATAACCGGTTGACTTTCGGCAAAGCAGAACGCAGTAGGCTGTAAATAAAGCTAATCGGTAGCTACCCGGTTAAATAAACTTTTAAGACGAAGAGGTGTAATAGCTGGCGTGCCCATAACTCACAGAGTTATTACACTTTCATTTAAAAGCAAAAGCTTCAAGCCGATCGACCGCTTCTTCGTGTATTTTATGGTAATCGATGCACAGCCGTTGCTACCTACGCTGTTAGAAAAGATTAGTTTTTAATGTTATTTTTTATGCATGAACTCATCATCGAAATTTATTAAACAATTGTGGTATAAAATTCACGTCCTTTCCCAGTTAAATTAAAGAAAATTATTAAAATCCAACTACTTTTACTGTAAAATTGAAGTAAATTATTGAATATGATGTACGATACATGAATTTTACATTACACTTGTATACAAAATTGTATATACTAGTTTATCAATAAAAATTTCCAATAAAAGTACACTAAATTTAAAAAAATTGATATCACCTAGTTTTTTTTGGGTGCATTTCTTGATTTCGTGTCAAAATCAAAATATATGGTTGTGTTTTGATAACCAGTGTTTTATAAATGTTATTTTCATACATTAAAAATCACCAGACACCTGCTTCGATGTTTGGTCGACGCATGCTGGCTTAAAAACAGGCAATTAATTTTAGCTTCGTTGCGTTCATGCAAAGATACAGAATCCATGACGTAACAAACGGGTCTCGTAGTTTTTATTGTAATTTGTAATTGCATGCCAAGTAAAATAGGGAATAAAAATTCTGTTTAGTATTGCAATGACAGTGACATAACTTCATGAATTTTTCTTTCAGTCGGTCATCTAGAAAAGTGCCCTTTTCTTGTTCAAAACTGCCGTTCAACACTCGAAAGAATTTTTTTTTGTGCCACATCGCGGTTGAAAAATCTCTGATTTTAGCCTCTGACTCGTATGCAAGTGCAATCCCATTTCATTACTACTTATAGGGCAGAAAACTGCTTATTTCTACTTGATGGACGTGATGAAAGTTAAAAATTGGTAACATTTGCGTCATTATTGAAGTCATGGATACTGGATATTTTTTGAGCGGCGACGGCGAAAAAACGTTTTCGAAAAGCAGGATTTTCAACTTGTGTGATTGCTCCACAAACTTTTCTTGTGAAAAATCGCGTATTTTCTCTCTTGTATCATTATATACTTTTTTTTTATTCTAGTGAAGAACAAATTTTTTTCGGTAGAAATATTACATTTCTCGTCCAAACAAAAATTACCAATACTTCTTTTCATTGGAATCTCTCATCTAATACACATTGTGACTTTACAGTTAAGTGAAGAACTGCAGCGTGGAATATTCTTCTTCGGAATGAGCAATAGTCTGGTTAACCCACTGATTTACGGGGCTTTCCATTTGTGGCCGCAGCGAAAACGAAGACACCAAGGGAGAAATAGGTCATTACGCATTTACACTTTTGATTATTGTTCCCTTTATGGAATTTTCCGACTATTGAAAAAAAATTATTTATTCCCAATAAAATACTTGTACATTGGACAGCCTGAAGAAAATTTTTTTTTAGAGATTGTGCAACGGCCTTTTGTATTTCCCATTTGATTAACACGTAGAAAATCAAGGTTTTTGTCTAAATGGATATCATTATTAATGGCGCTATTTGATTTTAAAAAGTATAGAATATCTGTTCCCACAAAATTCAATATCTTGGATACTATACGATTAAAAATGTCTTACGATACTCGGAATTAAAAGTTTATCGATCGATCTATCAAATGCTACCATATGACAGTGTCCATCGATCCAACGGAAACTTTCTCGACGTTTTAATCACATAGAAAATATAAAAGCCTGTTGCGCCGCGTCTTACGAAATTAATGCAGAGCTTTCCTTTCTCGAGGAACATTATTAAAATTCAGACTGTAGTGTTTTTTCTGTGACAAGTAAAAAAGATTTTTTTTTCTTAGCAATCTATTATTCATATTTCTGCCTGATAGATTTCAGATAATTTTTTACTGATGAATAATTGCATTTCGTATTTTGAAAGGCTTGGCTCTAAGAGGAATTAAAAATGACAAGAGTAATACAAAAAATATATTTAAAAAAATTGTTACTATATAAATTCCAGAGACGGTTCGACGATGCATCATCGTAGTACGATGACGAATACCAGTTTTATGCTTGCAACTCGCAACAGCAGCACTCGAATAGTTCGACCTCAAACCAAGAGTTCGAGTTCCAACATTTCGAGAGTTTCTCGCCCAACGGAGGAGGCAATTTTGGTCCAGCTCATAGACGAGCCCAAAAACAACAACGAAAAGTCTTGCAGCCGACAAGCACAAATTATTCTCCGATATAACACTGGAGAGAATAGTGATCTCGAAGACAAAATCATGCTCGAGGATCACCATTGACTCGCTGAAAACGTTTCTTTGGATCACAATCGAATAAAAAAACTATCGTGACTCGTGAGATGCAAAGTGAGCGAACCAGAAAAAAATGTCTGCGGTATCTTCCTATTATAAGAGAACGATGTGGCTCATTACTTATGTATGCATCGATGTGTCGTATGTTATATAGTTAATAATTGTCCTAATTGTCTTAATGTACGCAAGATGAATACGCGTGTAGAAAATAAGGCGTGCGTTAGCTTAGAAAGTTGCCATAATGTAACGAACAAACTTTTTTGTTTTTTTATTTCTATCATCTGTGGATACTCAGCTGTTAAATACAGAATAATTCGTATAGAGATGTCTTATGCTTTTTCAACGACCTCATATGTAAATATTCATTTCTTTAAATAATAGATATATATGATCGACGTTAAACATTTTTCATTGAATATATGTGATACGAAATTTTTTATATCATTTATTATTATTATTATTATTAATATTATGTTTAGAGTCTAATTTCATGTTTGACAAAAATGTACTATACAGAGAGAAAAAATATATATCTACATATATATAATGTAAAAAAGCACCGATCGGTGCTGGAACAACGTATGATAACCTGAAACAACCTAAATCAACGTGTAAGAACCTAGAAAAATCTGAAGAATCTAGGTTAAGATAACGAAAAGCCTGAAAATTCTGAAAAAAGCTATGAAGAAAGAACCTAGAGACAATTTTCATAAAGGACCTAAGGAACCTAGAAGACCTAAACTGACCTAAAAAAACCTAAAGCAGGAAATTCAAACATAAAATCCCAAAGGACCCTAAAGAAAGAACCCTAAAAAAAGAACCTAAAGAAAATCTGCTATTAGTGCTAAATAGTGCTATCAAGCACCGCTGATGAAATGCAATTTTTTTTTTCTATTTTCATCTTGTGGAGTTTTAATTCGGTCGATACGTCAGTTAGCGTCGGTTAATATGTCAATTAGCGTTGGTCGGTACAGCAGTTTTGGAGAGGTTTGATATTTGAGGACTTTACCGTAAATGAGGAAATCTGACTATCCGACTAAGGGTTACTCAAAGGGTAATCATCGGTTTTGTGTTTTCTGCAGCTGAAAAAAAATGAATTCTATTTCCATTCCAATTCGAATAACTTGACAATCGTCTGAATTGGTCGCACCTGATCTAATATGTAACAAGAAAAACGAATTTCATCGTTACCGATCGCTCAAATGGTATTTCCAAAGAAGATGGATATATTCTTTGGTATTTCTCGTCTCGCATCGAAGCTGGCGCTCCAAGCAGCTGATCGTGAGCTGATGCGATGGTTTCTTTATTAAAAAATGCGTACGTCTGTAAATAATACTAAGTAATGTACGAGTTTGAATCTCCGAATGCTAAAAGAATGAAAAATTTATCTCAAATGACTTTGGAAGATATATATATATATATATCAATTGATGAGAATAAAAGTTGAGCTATTTTAAGTTTTTCGAACGCATCTTACAGGTTATGATGCCGGCTGGACCACACACTGTGTATACCGGACATTAGACAATTTTTAATTGATTAGAGAATAAATACAATGGATTATGAGCAACTGCAGCAGTATCAAAAATCGCTATTAGATCGGGCGCTTTCTGAGGTAAAATATTACTTATTTCCATTCACGTATTTACTAAGTAAATGTCTATAAAAACAATCCAAGTTTTGCAACAAACCAAAAATAGAACAAATATATTTTTACCTGCTTATTGAGCTAAAATAAATAATTTCACTCATCTAAATGTACCTCTTTAAAGCATTTTGAATAATATTGTATAGAAAATCGTAGAATTTTAGATGTACCGATATAGATCTTTTTTCTTTTTGAGTTTATGTTCTATATCAGTTCCATCGGGTTCAAAGACACATAATATTTTGTTAAGTTGAAAAAACTGGGTAAAAACTTTCCTTCACGCTATGAATAAAATGAATGGAAAATTGTTTTAGGTTTATTGTTGAAAAAAATGGAACTGGGATCCAAAGAAACATTGTATTTTGTAACATAATTTTTTTAAATAAACAATATTAAATACATATTGCGTTTCAGGGCATCAGACGGAATGATGAGCAAGCAAAAATATGGTCGGAATATAAGGAGAGACATGAGAAAGTTATTGAAGGTTTGGAGACATTTCAACCAGAGTTAGCGGTTGATTGTATGGTTCCAATTGGTAAACGAGCTTTGATGAGAGGAAAACTTACCCATACTAATGAAATTCTCGTCTCTTTGGGCGAAGGATACTTTGCAAAATACAGTGCTGCACAAGCGATTGCTTTGTGCAACCGAAGAATAACTCGTAATTATAAGATTCTGGTAGCATTATATTTACAGTCATTTTATTCTCTGAGATTAATCATAATTTACTTCTGTTTCTCCAGGTGCAAAAAATATTTTGGACGCGTTAGAAAAGGAACGTAGTCTTTTTGAAATGCGGCAGAAAATACCTGACTGCTTTGATGCTTTTGGTGGTGAAGAAAGAAAAGATTTCATTGAACATTGGGATAATGAAAAATTGGAAGATTGGAGATGTAAGCTCAAATTTAATGAAACATACAGTAATTGCTTGTAGAATAATGCTCATTGCACTGCAACATTTAAGTAAAAAGCAAAAAATCAAATCATAGAAAGAATTAGCTTTTGTTTCTGCTTTTCATTAATATTATTCAGTCTTCCCTTTTGTTCTAATATTTCAGTGGAACATCGGCAGCGGGAAAAGGAATATCGTAAAAAGTTGTCTGATTTAAAAAACACAGAGAAGCAGGATATCCAAACAGAGGAAGATTTGTTTCAAAAACTTGACGCGCTAGAACTTCAAGAGGAACTAGAGGATGAATTACTCCGGTTCGACATCATATTGCATTTGAAACAAAATAAAACTGAAATCGTACATATTATATTGCACCAGAATGTCGATTTAAAAAAATTAACGATAACCACTTTTACAGACTAGAAGCAGCGCGACCGGATTACTATGAACAAGATTTGGAGGAAGGAGAAATATACGAGGAATCCGAATCGGAATCGTCCTCCGATCCTTCTGATACGACGGAAGACGAAGCCGAGGAAGACGACGACGAAAAGCCATTGATAATCGATGAAAGTAACTCGCCAATTAACTCTACGAACCCAAGTAACGACTCGCCTGGTAAAGATACACATAATCTCAACGAAACCATTTCTATCGCTCCCTCAATCCAAGAAAATCCTTCAGAATCCTCTCAAATAAAATGTACGGAAAATACTCCACCAGTCGTTAAAGTAACAGAATCAGAGGCCCGTGAAAAAAAAGTTGTATTCGGGAAGCCCCAAGTCAAGTATTTCAATGATTGTGACAAGATCGAAAATATTTCGCAACCGTCAACCGAAGCGAAGGCTGGCTCAATTTTGCAGGAAATATCAAATAAAATTGTCGATACGGTCGATGAACAATCCGACGAAGACGACGTGATAAGAATATACGTAAAACATTCCGATTACGAGCCAGAGGTGCTCGAAACCGAAGAAGATGCCATTCAGAGTCCCAGAGACATATACAAGATGCTATCGAAACCTAAATCTATCCTTAAAAAGTCTTCGGATCACGCGACACAGAGCAATAGTTACATGCCACCGGCTGACGACAGCTCAGATGAGGAAATTGGGGATAACCCAGTTTCCGGTGCCTCGGCTTATAACTCAGTTGTCAAGGATATTCGAGAACACGTTACTGACGTTCACTCACCTAATGCAATCGAGCCGGTTGAACAGAAGAGACCCATCAGCAAATTTAAGAGAGAACGCGCCACAGCAAAAAAATAATGATATCTACAGAAAAACTCTCGGTAGCAATTCGCCACGCTCAATACTTTGTCGCTTGATCAATAAATATTTGTATTTCTTCTAGCAAGGCTATTTAGAAATGTTTTAATCCTCGTTCGCACACTTAGCCGACGATTAAGGTAGTTTTAGCATCAGACTAGTCATGCGTAGCTCTATTCTGATGTCACTATCGAAAGGAATTGCATTAATATACATTCATATTGAAAATATTCGTATATTATCCGGTAATGAATTTGGGGTCCCATTGTAGTACGTTTTTCCTTTTTATACATTTTCTGTTTATTTTCGGTCCCGAATTTGACTCACTACGTGAGTCACTACGTGAGTTGTAAAGTTGGCGACGTCGCATCGTGGGCATCGAAAATACAATGGTTTGACGGATTCTAACCGACATAACCGGTAAAGAGTTTTTTCCGATGCATGTTTTTTAATAATGGCGATGTTAAATAATATTCATGCCACTCATGGGAAACGAAAAGGGAAGTTCGTGTCGGCAAAGATTAAAAAACGCTCGGCAGAATTTGCTAGATTCGATCGCTAAGCGAGAAAGTTTGAAAAAGGCGCTTAGAGCGGCTGAACCCTCGGCGCATGACGGCCGACGCATCGTAGAATTTGAAACACGCGCGAAAGATTTTTCGCGCGTGTTTCAAATACAATCGGCAAGATACATCGTGCAAGATTCCACTTCCGTTACAATATACGGAGAGCGAAATAATGAAAGGTTTGGCGAGTATTCTGCATGTTAAATGCTACAAGTATTCTCACGTTTATGATGTGCATACACAAAAAACGCAACGTTCTTCGTCTTTCCTTTCGACACGTCTGACAGAACCGTCGGAAACTTTAGACACGTACGTAATGATGTGCACGAAGATATCGCTCTTTGTAAAAAAAATTGAAACTGTCTGGGCCATCAGAGTTTATAGGACTTTGAATAGGTTTTACTTATTGTTTTAGATAACAACTGCGAAGTTGAGCCCTACACATTGCTCCCTTTCATTATTCGTTTATAAGGAAGTCATATTCATCAGCCTAATTCCTCGTAGAAGTTGATGGAAAATAAGAAAGTAATGTTGCGAAACCTGAATTAGTAACTTTTTTAGGTTTTTTGTTAGTTCGATTAGGCACGATTAGGTTCTATTCGGTTCTCGTTCTTTTTTTTAATCCAAGTTTATTACGTTTCTTTTCGAGTGTTTTAGCTTTCCTAACTTTGAGAGGATTTTAATCGAAAAATTCCGTCTTGTTGTATCATATCCTAGAATCGCAGTTTTCGAAGAAAGATGAAAAAATCACTGCCGTTTTCCGAATAACTGTGTGTGAAGTATATTTCATAAAAGAATAGAGTTGCACGTCCACCGAGAAAGTATCAGTTGCGGTAGAAGAAAAATTCTCCGAGATTGACTGAGCCAATAAAGTATCGGTGCAGTGAAGACGGCTTCCAATCGATATCAACAATCAAATCGTAGAGGAAGCGATTGTGCAACGCTCGGGTTCGGGCTGCATGTATCCGGGAAGAATTGATATGTTGAAGAATTGATAAGGATGAAATTGAACGATAGCTTATCTTGTTCTCGACTCAAGACATATTTCTTGACCCTCTACTAGCACAATACTAAAACCAAGATGCGATATATCTCAAGTAACGCGATTCGAGTGATCTCTGTATCAATTTGGCAACAGGAACCTCGTATTTGCTGATACTGCTTCCAACTCTCGAGTTGGATTTGTGGGAAAGCTTTCCATTGCCGAACTATTCACTAGAATTCGTCCAAGTGAATTCATGTTTACGAATGTGTGAAAGCCGTCTACGCGATTGGCTAAGTCGTTGATATATATGATACAATGTCTGCATCTGTTCAACAATAGCGATGAGAAGTGAATTGATTTGGGAACGTTAGCAGCACGCAACGTGCCACGTGTTGTAATCCAGAGGCTTTGACAGTGCTCATTACTATCCGGCTCAAGCTTTGAGCTATAACAGGGATATTGGATTGGCGGGAATCCTAATCACGTGTTCCTTTCTGTATATCGAAGTCGTTAGAGAGCAGACTGAGATATTGGAGAGACGGGAATAATGATGTCATTAAAGAGATCATTCCGTTAATGTATTTGGAACTCTAATGGAATCTCACACGCTGACTGCATACCAATCCGTGCATATTACGTCTATTGGATGGACGATACATTGCGTGTCAATTAAATATATGTTCGGTCAAGGTGCAGTCCTTCCCTCATGGAATAAAAAATATACACAAAAATATATCTGACACATATCATATCATTTTTATTAGAAAATAAGTTAGCTTGACTATTTATTTGTTGAACAGTTGTTTTTTTCACCAATTTGTTAATAATATTTTGAGATTATTATTACGCGAAATTAATCTTTTCAGCACGTTTTATATGCATTTTTTTTCCGGTTTTTATCCCATCGGGAAGTAATCGAAATTGTCTCTGAAAGTCACTTCTGGCGGGATTGTAGGTATCGTACATCCTTAATATTAGAAGTGGAATCGTAATGAATAAAAGAGAGAGGAAGAGAGAGAGAGAGTGGGTCTATTGGTTAGCATCCACTGATAGAAAAACGAAATTGGCCTTATAAAGATTTTGGTTAAGAATGCTGCGAAGAAAACGTTGGTAGGCGCAACCAAATTACATAACAAATAACTTGATTGTTTCAAGCAATTTTATGTTGGTAATATTTTTAACCAAGTTTCGTTTAACCAAGCCTTTTTTTCGGTGTCCGAAGCCAGTAGAGAGGAGCCGAATACAATTCCGCGATGTCGAGAATATTTTCTAGAATTTATCGGGTAAAATAACCAGCACATGGACGACGAAATTACGAATTTTGAGGAGCAATACTACAACCCGTCGGAAAACTGTTATGTGAAGCGTCCGGAAAGCTGTTATGGTGGCTGTATGAGGTTCAATAAGGATATTCGTGAGGGAAGTCGCACAGGAATGGGCTTGAATGATCATCACGGAACTCCACTAAAAAGAACAGGATCTTCTAATTAATCTTTCTATCCTTTTGTCTCACGTTTTTCTTCCATCTCACGCTTCTCGATTTGCTAATATCATCACGAACTTCGGATTTATAACGTTGGATGCCCTATTGAAGGAATCCTTGTTGATATCCTAGTTTCTCTACCGAAACCTTTATTAGAAAATAAATATCTCCTCGTCGTAACGGATTACTTCATACGGTGATCAGATTCTTCTGGATTTCTGAGACAAAAGTGTTGTAGAAACTTTAGTCTGAACATATCGCTCGCTTCGAAGTATTTCACAAAATTCATTGGGATCAAGGTCAACGTTTTGAATCTAAATATTAAATGGATGAATTTCCAATTTCTGATAAGAGATTCAAGATCAGCAACTCTCAAAACATATACATATTCCAAGTTACGCATAAATACAATGAAAACTGTTGGAAATAATGCGTTTTCATTTGAAAAAGTGACTTTTATTGTTGTTTGTTAATATCAACAAATTCACAAGAAAATTTAGATAAAAAATTGTATTTTTCGATTCTCCAACATAATATTTGTGTAGGTATATAAGGGTTAGTGATTTTTTTCCTTATAGTAGTAACTTCATAGCGTAATTTGTCTGAATTTCAGACTTTTCGACCGACGAATAGTTCCGCAATAAAATATTGACTGCGGAGACTGAAAAGTCCCATGTATTTCAAATGAAAACTTCAATGCCCTCGGGGGAGGTTTAAGCGTGGGAGAGAAAATCTGAAAAAAATTCAGGATGATTTTTTATCCCACAGTGTGCGTGAAGTGCCCACTTGTCTGATAACAAAAGTTTATTCATCTAGTTACAAGTTTATTCGTCTAGCAAAAAGTTCCTTATGTGCAATAGCAATTATTTCCAATTACGATAATTACGAAAAAACCAGATGATACAACTCACACTTGCTCTTTAGAAGAAATTTTTTTCCGCTGCGTAGTATTATCAGACATCACAGAATACCATTATTTTTCTTTTGAGAGCTTAGAAAATATTTAATAGAACATCAGTATTAATGAATTCATGATAACAATTTACGTGACTCAACAGGCAATTTGTCTTTGAGATATAATTCGAGATTAGTGCAAGTACTTGTTAATGAATTTCTTTTTAGTAGTAGACGTCAAAGTTTCAAGTTGATTGAGGTTTACTATGTTGACGAGGAAAATTGAAGTTTTTAATTAGCTTCTATAAGATTTAACTATGGTCCTCTTGGACGATATCTTAGAGGATCTTAACTTTTAATAAAATTCTGAACTTTGAAGGAAAACCTTCATTTCGCCGAGGATCAACATAGATGTGTTTGCGCGCGGGACTCGATATACTTAGTAATTACGATATATAGGCCATAAGCGGAAAAATACGGTAGTTCGACGACGATTCGCAGCGCCAATGTATCAAAAGCATCATATCAAGTTTATTAGACTTATTACTTCATAGCTTATTTTAATACTTCTATGAATAATTTTTTCAATATACTTCTCAACATTATATTGGACAGCAAGGGACTAGGGCTAATCGGGTAAAAAGGATGTACATCAAACGCGTTTTAAGATCAATGTCACATGAAATCGTTTGAAACTTACAGGATACATTTATATTGACTAGAGCGAGTGACCGATAGCTTCAAGAGTTATGTAACAAAACCTGATTCTTAGAATAAAAAATAAAGTTTTTTTTTCATCTTAATAAAAGAAGGAGTCTTTTATTAAGATGACTTCAATAGTGACGCAGAGACACTTGAAACTTTTTTCATTAAACATATTGGATTTCAAATTGCAATCTGAACCAAGATGGAACTTATTCACGTGATCCCGTTTAAAAAAATTCTATACGCCATTCACTAATGGTACGTACGTAGGGTCTGAAAGATACGATTGTTGAAATGGTATTACTTTTGTCACACATGTGGTAGTTAAGCAATCGTTGAGTCATCTCTACCATTGGTCAAGAAGCTCTTCCATTGGTGATCACAGCAAGATATTTAAGTTCGGATCGAACTTTTTCGTTGCCAGGATTGTGTGAATAAGGCCCCTCAGAACAACTTCTCCCACGGAAATAAAATATAATGGAAATTATATTTTTTCGATGTATTGAAAAATACATTAAAAATATACTTTTTTAAATATATATTTGCATTTCCCCCTGTCTGCAGGCATTACGCCTATTATTCTTGAAAAATATTATTCTTGAATATAAAAGATGTGTATCTGAAGTATATATTGTATATACTTCGTATGAAGTTCATGTATACAACCAAGTTAGGCGTTGCAAATCACTTGCCTATTTTTCACTTTTTTTTAAAGCTTCCTCTATGATGAAACTAAACTTGGGCAACTTTCTCGTAGCTCTGATAAACAGAAAAAGAAGAAGCGGAGTAAAAGACTCAATTTTGGAATCATTGTAATTCACTTTTCAAAAAATTGCCCGACCGCAAGATCAAGCAAAGCTAGAAGTATAAAGATTCAGTCTACACTTCCAGAGTTTCAGATGTCCAGCTTGACTGTTGAAGCTTAAGAACAGGATTGGCCGGTCAATTTATTTTTTCCTCAGTTTGCTATCCTTCGCTCTGTACGCGTGAAATTAACTTTGAAACGTCGGGGGAATTAAAGGTTGCTCGCTAATTGAGTTAGTTTGTAACAACTTTGAGATATCCGCTGAATACAACGCGAAGTAGCAGTACCAGTCAAGGGCTGCAAGAAGAGGGGATGAACAGGAGTAAAGCTATGCCTAATCGGCCACTGTGCTTTCGTTGCACGTAAAAACGAGCAGCAGCTGTTCAGCCCAATGAAATATACCGGGTGAGACATGCGCTCTTCGGGGGCTTTCCTTGAGCAGGGCTAGCGGTGTGCGCGAGGCTCCGACTACGATAGAGCCGACACTCTAGTACGTATAGTGTTGGCGAACGAGATTCATCCCTTCAGTCTGGCGCCGCGTGCGATCACGGTACGACCACCGAGGACGTGCGAATCCGTCCCCAATGATTATAGGGACGGCTAATTAATAACGTGATAAACACCAAAACTCTCCTTTTTAATATTTCAACCAATCATCTTTTCCCACCAATCTGAAATCGTTCATACCGCAAATAAATTATTTCTATCATTTATTTCCTTCTCTTTCTATATTATTCTGACTGTTTCTACAACTTGTGATAGAAGAATATGATGAAGACATATCATAATGCACGAATATTTTGATACCATATGATACAGGCTTGGGAGAAAAATGCAGAGACACTATGAAGATACAATGATATTGATACAATAATATTTGATAAAATTGATTTCAACAAATGAAAGAAATATAATTGTAAAAAAATGTTCGATATGAGAAGAAACGATAGAGAGACACCTCCGCTTTTTGGAACTTAGCCAGAATCGCTTGGATCGTAAGAGAATTCGAGTGAATCGGAGAGAATCTCAGACACGTGGTGAAACGCTATAAAATCAAGTGGAAATTGAATAATGGGTATTGCGTTCCATTAACGATAAGATATAAAATATAAAGCACCGAATTGGTGGTTCACAGTGTTGTACTTACTTGATCAAAAGGATTAGTAATTGTGACAAATGGATCGAACAATATCTTTGTTCATTCGAAGCACCTCGTCGAAATTTAGTCCATCATGTGAAGAACAAGAATTTTTTTGAATACATAACGTTGCGAGTGAGTGCAATTCAATCAACAACAAAATCAACAAACCACCTCTAATTACAATGGATATTTAAGAGCTTAATTCGGACAATCGCGAGTGCACAAGCACGATGGGTGTTTCAATGATTTATTACACGTTATTAACGTTATCGTGTTCTTGCCTCGTGTCGCAGTCTGGTGCCGATGATCGTCCAGAGAAGCCGAAAGAGCTTTTGCGACATCAGCAAAATCATCGTCCACCGTTCATCGACCGTCGTCTAACACTTGAGTCAAGAATCCAGCGGTTCGCCACTGCGGATGAATCGGTCGTCAATCATGGCGATTCATCAGCGGACTCACGGTACATCGAAAATCTGGCAAAGCCCGATTCTGCGGTTGTCGAGCCAGATTACGATTCGGAAACAGTGAAGGACGACAATACAAAAACGTATGAGACACCGGAAACGAGTATCGAGAAGCCAGCGACGCAGATAAGACACGGAAGGTCGCGAGGTCATTTCGGCAGGCCGGTATCGAAAGACGATGAGCACAATGACTCTGTCTATACTTCCGTTGGGTCGTTGGCCGCCAGAACGGCTAGAAACAAGGCCCGATTGAACTTGGACGAAGGTGCATTGGCTACCGATGTCCAATATGTCGAGAACAATGACACCACGTATCTGGATTTCGATTTTGAGGACACGACGATCAGCGAAAATCTTACCCGGGCTAGCAACACAAACGACAGTGTCGCGATCCCGATTGTAAGAACGAGTTTACGAAGCAACAGTGATGAACGGTTCCATAAGCTGTCGAGAGATCAAACACGGTTGGATTCGTCATCAGGAAGGCTCATGACAAGCAGTGATGTGGATGATTCGGGAAACAGTCCGAGTAGCAGTAGGCGAACCGATTCCTTCAACAAACTGAGGAAAGTAGTGGTGAGCACGCGGGGACGAGTAAAAGCTCGGTTACGTGATGAAAAGGTCGTTCAAGGAGTTTTAGACAGTGAAGTTGAGAATTTAACGTCGTATCGAAATAGCGGTATCGATGCACCTCGAAATAACGAGCGAGGAACAGCGGTTGGTTACGGTATCTTGGTTCACGGCGTTCACGATCAGCCAAGTTTTGACGATGTGCCGAACAAAACTTTCCGCCAAGATTTCACGGATCACGAGGTTGATATTAGCGAAAACTATGACGCCCGGGATCGTGGTCTAGATGAGCGTTATTATCGTGGTAGAAATTCGTCGGTCGGAAGAATTGGGGATTACGAGGAGGATTATTGGGATATCGGTGACAGTGTATCCGAAATGGGTACCGATAGGCCTGCTAAACAACAGAGCGTTCAGGTCGACATAGTCACGCGGTTTTTACGGATTATCGAGAATCAACATTTGCTCGGTGAAAATTGTACCGCCGGCACGGATTTGAACCTCGGTGAAGGTGTTGTTGATCAGTACGCGCAGGAAAGGTTTAGACTTGAGGCTAATTTAGCGGTGAATCGAGCTAACATGCTCACGAGACTCTGGAAATACGCACCGGAAGTAATGCTCTCGTCCGAATATTTGTTACATGCCAGTATATTGTCCATGGTGGAATTTGATGAGGATATTTTCGCTGCTGGCAATTGTTATGACAAACTTCAGTATCACGAACGATGGCTTTATTGTCCTTTCGCTCATAGGCTTCAGGATCAGGACGGTGTCCTTGTCAAGGATCTAGCGATTGAGTACAAGTATCTGAGTAACAGCAGCGAGTGGTTTTACATCGCCAGGAAAAATGCGGAAAGGGTTATCGCCAGCAACAACCAGTTTAGTCATGGTGAGTCTAGATTTTGTATTTATTTTTCAAGATTTAGGTTGTCGAAATTGAAGGCAGGGGGAAATTAATCATTGTCTGTTGTTACGCTATGTAACATCTTGGATAACTTTTAACTTACCACATTTACGACCTATGAGCAATATCGCCATAGTCACGGACATTTTTACGATGAGTTTAGAAGATTTAAATTCTCGGTGATAATTTTGTTAATGATAAATTGTATCGGGTTTTTTTAACTTGGTATACTTGCAATGTATAATAAACATTGCCATTGCTCCAAGTATTTTTAAAAGGAATACCATACGTGACGTAGGAACATTGACATGTTGGCGTACAAAGTTGAGGACTTGCTGCAATGTGCGATATAATTAAATCTCGTCTATTTGCGTTACATGAGGTTACGCGAAGCGGCGAAGTGCTCACACTGTTTTCTTTATGTGAGTACACGACAATTCTCGACATAATTAGTTCGCAGAATCAGGAGTACTGTAGTGTGTGTTAATTGCATCGCTCTTTTTCCTATTCAACACCCTCAACACTCTGGCTCAGCGAGCCCCTTGCGCTAGTGGTTGTTGAAGTTTGCATTATGTACCAACCCAGTTACTTTTTGCTACATACTTTGTTTAAATCTAATTTCCGTGGACTCGTTTTGAAGTTCAATATAGCTGCAACGAAAGCCCATATTCGTTGTTTTTACAAAATCGAAAAACTAGAAAAATGTATAATGATGTATGGAATAAGGCATAATTATCGAATACATACACCGAGAGAAAATATTTTATTGATTCACGGCAATCTGCGCCAATGAAAAGAAATACTCGAGTTTCAATACTATCTTTTCATTGAATGACTCAAACTCAATGAAAAGAAGTGATATTAATTCAAAGAAATATTTCTTTAAATTAAGAAATCGTCTCTGTTCTTTTCCCCCACTTTTCCCGCCACAGCTCAAAATGTAAAAACCTATTTTTTCCTAAACGGTTAACATTGGACGATGGAATTCCCAGCACTTGATGCCATTAAGTATATGTTTTCATTAAATCAATGAAAATTTTTCGTTAAAACAATGAAATTGTTTCTTTATTCTATGCACATTAAGGAGGTTCGTCAGTAAAATTGAAAATGCACAGAAAAATCTGAAATAATTACCGCGTTTTAAATAATTAATTTTGTGTAAACGATGTAGACGACAATTCACAAAAAATTCACGTGAGTTCTTTACGAATAATTAAAAACGCGGTCATTAATTTCCATTTTTTGTGCATTTTCAATCTTACTGACGAACGTCCTTAAGTAAATGTTTCTTTACAGGCAATGAAATGTTCTCTTTAAAATTTAAGTGCACTATCATTGAAATCAAATACATATCTCGTTGAAATCAATGAAAAAAGAATCAAACCACCCATTTCTTTGCCGTCAATGAAATCTTTTCTCTCAGTGATATGTGCTATTGTGATAGAGAATATATTCGCGAAAAGTGATATTGTACGCGGCATTACGACTGAGAATGACCCGAAGGCCTCGACAGCACGAGGATTCGAAGAATCGGACTGTATAGTTTGGTGCAGTGTTCTGTTTGCGGTCATCTAGAGGCAAATAAGGAAAGACAGTGTCAGTAGTGGTTGAATAAAAGAGGTTGGGTATAGGAAAAACGAGCCCAAGAAGTGGGAGTAGGTGGAAGTAGTAGAGGCAGTGGAAGTAGCGTTAAGTGACGAGTTGAGTCGAGGGTGGAACGGTGCAATCGATGTCCCGGAATATCGAAAGTTGCAGTCACCGGGGTTGTTATCTGGGTAAGAGGAAGGAAGCGTGAAGTGAAGGATGTAAAAAGAAGTGTATAAAGCGAGAAAGGCAGTAAAGTAAAGGATGCAATACGAGTGAAATGCGAAGACAGCGGGGAGTAAAGGACGAAAAACGAGGTGAATCGGAATTAGCTCGTGGTGGTGTGTCGGCGTATCTATCTTTGATAAAGAGGAATAAACCCAGAGTCGGTCTCGTCAGCTAATGCTCGCGTCTACCTCAAATGGCCCCAGGTCGAAAGGTGAAGAGGTTACAGTTCCATATTTGTTTTGCGGTTTGCATGAAGCTCCGGACTCTGTTGATGTCATTTCAGCTAATTTCAAGGAAATTATAACGATGACAGGATAATGGAGGGCAATATTCCGCTTGATTATTGCATGCGGTTTTTTTTAAAATTCTATCATTAGATCATGAAATCGGAAGATCCATCGGCATCAGCATTTACCTGTTTTCACATACCAGTACAGAAATACCGATCATAGATTTTTAACAGAATTATCAATAAAAGATTCGTTTGTTGCGCACATTGTGCACACAGGAAAAAGTTTTATAAATAAGTCGAATAATATATGGTAATATTATAGGTCGCTTACAACATAATTGAGAGTTTTGACAATTGACATAAACATAAAATTTCATAGCTACCATCCAATCGCAGTATGAACAAAGCGATGACAGTGACTACGAGATTTTCAGGACTTTTGGGATATCTTACCAATCTTCTGGAAGAAGACATTTTGGAATTTAGAAGATTGATAACTGGCTGTATTATAAAAGTGTGTAATTACAGTTCAAATGGGAAAAAAATGAATTGTCGTCGATCTAACCTACAATTGATAATTCGTTTAGTTTCGTCTTATAAAAGCAGCTCGTAAACAAGTTAGATATTTATAAATAAATATCACTACTTTCTCACGTGACTGTAACAATACCATTCGTTATGCAGCCATTAGACGGGCTAGAAATGCCCTCATGTTAGTTTATGTAGATGAAGTTGTGAAAAAATACATTTATGTAAATATCCAATGAAAATCTCGGAGCAGACGCGTTCAGAAGTCGGGAACAATTATGTTTCCAAAATACTCATTGCTATTCTGGTAGCATTTTTCAAAGTCCAACATGCACCCCCAAAATTTCAAAGCAGGAAGATAGGCTGACTCAATTATCAAGGGGACTGAAATGTGAAAGCGTGTAGCGCCCCCACATGGCAGATTGAAATACATTTCATGTACATTGCATAAACATTTCCGGATATGCAAAGTCCAATGAATCTATGCACGTACTTGATACCACATCATGTATAAATGAAATGTTTCTGCGAAACCGCAAAGTGACCCTCATTCATGTTCGATCAACATATACCGAATGTTCCTGCCAATAGCGCAATCTACGCCAATTGGACCTAAGCTTGACCCTCGACCTCTTGGGTCTGATCAATGATCAATTATATTGTTCCAACTCTGATAGGAAAGCAGATTTTTCAATTCAAATCCAATGTTGTCAACATTAATGTTGACCGATACTCGTGCGAAAACTTCCAACTCATGCGATTATCGCCTCTGATTGGAGCTCCAAGTTCACACTCGTGAGGAAAAGTAGGAATATTTGCCATCATGCCGTAAAGAATTATTTTCAAATTTTTAAATTATGACCAACACTGCTTTTTCTTTCAAAGCCTGATAGGTAACAAAAATGTAAAACACAAAAACCTCTAAAGAATTTTCTTTCTTTTTAGAGTTAGAACAACGTCATGCGAAATTTCTGACCAGATTCGAGAGGTCGAGGGTCAAAACCAGGTCGAAATGATGTAGATTGCCCCATATACACGAGGTATGCGCATATACACGGTATGCGCATATCATATGAACGTCTAAATGAGATGGAGGTACTAATTAGTGTACATCACAAATTCGTAACCAGACCCAAAATAACATTCATTTATAAATCATGTTAAAATAGTATATTACGATACGAGTGCCATGAAACTTTCCCTGACGAGGGTCATTTTCCAGCACGAGTCAAAGGCGAGTGTTGCAATCAAACGAGTTGAGAAAATGTTTCTCGCACGTGAAGCGTGTGAAAAGTAGGCAATTATTGCACGGAGTTGCCTAAAGGTTATCTTTGCTCTGCAAGTTCATTCAAAAGAATCGTGCTTCAGTTTGTGGGTTGCAGACAAAATTACCAGCAGAAATATGGCAAACGATACGTTATTCAGTACTGCAAAGGCCTTCTGATTTTATTTAGTAACTCGAGTGCGATTTCTAAAATCATTAGTTATGAAGAATTTCCGCGGAGTAAAAATTTTTTTTTTGCTGCAGATTCAATTAACAAAAATTCTTAACGTTGTTTTTTTACCGACTTTCTATGAGACCTGTATTTAAAATCTTCACACCGAATTTTAAACTCAGGAAGTTACATGGATTCTACTTAACGTTATGAAAACTTAAGGACTTGAGATTTTAGACGTAAACTTACGAATTTTGTGTAAAACCTCGTTTCTCGTACCAAGAAAGTTTTACCGCACTAGTATCGTAAAGTACTATTATGTTGTAGTTGTCCGTTAATACTAGGGCGAAAAAGCGACGGTTACAGTGAAAAGCTCCGCAGGAACTTCATGACTACATAACAGCATGAGCCAAAGTCGGATTCTGCTTGCAGTATAAATTCTGTGAGGCAGAGAGACAAGCCGTTGTGTGGACACAGTCGTCCTAAACCAACTGTATCGCATTCGTTGAGGGCATCGAGAAACAGTGGAAAGCCTATGTCAACTCTGTTGATCATTTCGTAGGATTCTTGATCTTTGTAATTGATGCATCAAGTATGAACATCGATTCCTAGAATTGAACGTTTCGATGCGCCATGTAGTGCATGGTTTGACGTTAATCAATGGACGTTTCGATTGCTAACTAACTAAGCTTAACTCTAAGGCTGACCAAGACCACATGAGGCAGCCCATATAAATATAGCAGAAAAGTCTGAAAATCAGGTTCAGTGATTGTAATAGATTTGTAATAGCAGCAAATTTGAATTATTTTGAATTTTTTTCGTGACGAAATATGTCATGTTTTACATTTTTTATTTAACATGTTTTTTATTTAATATTTATCTCGGGAACATCGTATCAACATCTGGAAAAAACGAAAATGTGCGTTTTTCCATGGCCTACGAGAAGAAAAATTAAATCCAGAATTAATTGTGTAATTTAAGGCATTACTTTACGATAGAATCAAAAAAAATATTCCTCTTGCGAAAAGGACTTCAGATACGGGCATTGAAAAAATTGTTGCAAATTGTTGAAAAAAAAATTCCGAGGCCTTTATGGGCCAGTAATAACAATAACATCATATCAAAAAATGAAGAGTCAAATAAAACGTCAGCGTGTATGAAAAGAACAACCAATTACAATTAAGACGGGAAATATGTAGGTTAGAAAATGGTTCATGGAAATGACGACTTGGTGCGATTAAAATGACCGCAATTTTCTTAGTTTATGAGGATAAAGTTCATCTGTGTTTGCTTCGGAAATCAATTACAGAATATGTTATGAGTTTTTTGAACTTTCATGTGAGTAAAATTGCCGGTGAATATTTTTGTGATATTGCCATTATGGTTCAAATTACGAAATGGAATATTGATATTAGACGGCGTGGGTCAGTGTTTAATTTTTTTATCGTTCATAAAGTAGACTATATGAAGGAATCGTGGGATGCTTATCGGGTATTTTGCATGACGGTGTATATGTAAATAATATTACCTCAAAGTGATAAGATAATAAAAAAAATACTCGCTTCGGTTAATTAGAACTCTACGCGTCTGCTCAGGATCGTTAATTTTAATGACTTTGCTATTTTTATCCATTCTTGTCTCAACATCACCAGGCTTAGCTTAAAAGGTCACAAATTAGGTAATTCACCTCGTATGTTTCGCATCTGTTTTAGATTTATGAATGTTTACAGGAGCCTGTACACTCAGAGAAAATTATCGTAATTTAATAATAAAAAAAGTTAGTCCGATGATAATCTAACTATAACGTATAGTTGCCAGGAGGAACGACTATATTTTATGGTTATAGCAAATATAAAAAAAAAGTTGGATCAACCGTTAATATAATTCCCAGGAGAAACGGCTATATTTCATGGTTATAGCAAATATAATTATAGTAGCAATAATCAAAATGATAATAATTTCAAAAACTATTCAAATAGTTTCAATCAAATATGCCGTTTTTTTTGCATATATGATTTTAACGTTTGTTTTCAATAAACTTGCAAGTATCGTTTGTTCAACCATGTTATTATCACTTCAACTATAAAACATTGCAAGCCTTCTTATCTGCTTATTACACAGCATTTTAGAAATATTGAAGAAATTGTTTTCACGCTATAACTCACGCAATTCAAAAGACACTGAGCTGAAATTTTGTATATAAATGGACTACCCGTGAAACATTATGTGTACCAAATTTCGCGGGAATCTGTCGAACCGTTCTGATTTTATTACAATTTTAATTTTTTCAAAAATGTCTAATTCAACAAATATACAGTTGTTGAAATGTCAGAAAATTTCGGTTTTGGTGAACAAAAAGAAAAAAAACCTTTCACGACAAAAAAAAATTTCGAAATTTTCCACTGATTTACCTTAAATTTTCTTCACACTTACACAACCATTCAAAAAGATATTTGGTACAAATTTGACACCAATCGGTCGAGTGGTACACATTTTATGTCATTTTGAATTATTCAAAAAATCTCGTTCAAACGCTTGCTCATGCAAATAACTAAGTATCGGGTTCCCATTTAGTTTACATATGGGATACCATTAACTAATTTTTGAGTAAAAATTTTACCCAAATCGGTCGAGCGGTAAAAATCCTCCGTCACTTTGAATTACATCAAAAATGTCTTCCGGGTATAAACAAGCCTGCAAAGTATTTTCCTTGCGGTTCGAAGCAGTAAAACCTTCAAGAAAAATTCTTCAGGGATATAGAAGAACATACAAAGACTCGAGAAGAAATTTTCCGGAAGGTGACCATTCATTGGTAGCCCGAGTTAAATATCGATGGATTCCGAGTGAAACATGTGCGTGCTGGAATTGTTTACGAGGGTGTATAATTCAAGTTCCTATACGGAAGTGAAAGCGAAATAAAAAGTGACAAACGGAAAGAGACGAGGGGCATGGAAACTATTGTGAGCGCCGAAAGGGCATGGTGCATATATCATGCACGCGATTCCGTCGAATCCTCATCGATCGTGACTATATCCAGTGCGGCTCGACCAGCATTCAATGAGCACATATAGCAGTGAGTATCGGACTTTCGAGAGCCTCGGGAGCGCGTGAGACTGAGAGCCTCACTCATACTTTCTTGCCAATTTATTACAGGCAATATTGGTCCCCCGAGAACCATAGCCATAAATATGCGAAGGGGATGATTGCGAAAATATTAACCGTGTCAAGGATCCATCGCATGGGTCAAACCCTTGCGTTCGCAGTCAAACTCAAAATGACTGCCGCATTGGCATTAGGAGCATCATACTTTAAAAAGACTGCGCAATCGAATTTTTTAATATATTATGTAATTTTTTTTTAAAAATTGGTGCTACAAAACACTGAAAAAAATCTCCTTGAAAATCAAAGTATCGGTACTGGAATTAATGCATAATCTGGTGTATTCAATTTAATATACAAGAGGAATTTATTTACGCTACAGAAATTTATTAAAATTTATTTAAAACATTAACCGTGTCAAGGATCCATCGCATGGGTCAAACCCTTGCGTTCGCATTCAAACTCAAAATGACTGCCGCATTGGCATTAGGAGCATCATACTTTAAAAAGACTGCGCAATCGAATTTTTTAATATATTATGTAATTTTTTTTTTTTAAATTGGTGCTACAAAACACTGAAAAAAATCTACTTGGGAATCAAAGTATCGGTACTGGAATTAATGCATAATCTGGTGTATTCAATTTAATATACAAATGGAATTTATTTACGCTACAGAAATTTTAATAATTTGCTTGAATTTAATTGCAAAAGTAGCTCCACTTTATATGAAAATTATGCATAACATTGAATTGATAAATTTATGCATTAAAAAATTCCTGTATTTTCCGACAATGTATGCCAACGATACTTCACTTATCCGTTTATATTGTGCCGAAAGTTCGGGCGAAAGAAATTAAAATCAATTTTATTTTAAGAGGATCGTTTCATATTGAAATAAAATATATCTGAGCATATATATGCGTGGACATAGCTTTCAGGTGTGAAATAAATGTAGCATATCTATATGGATTATAAAGGTTGAAATATTTATATCCGTTTAAAAAGACATATATTCTGTGAGTCTAGGATATATCGTTATAATATATATTCGGCAGATATAAAAATGCTGTGAGACCTTTCGCCGCGATTCTATTTATATAGTGTATATAAATCACAAGTACTTGTATATGTATATTTTTAGTATATTTTGTTTTACACTGAAATTGAAAAATGCAGTTAAGATTTTAAGTCTTTGTAAAAGATTTCTCGCCAACAAAACTTTCGACGACTTTTATTTGTGTTCAACGTTGGTTAACCGATCGATGCCATTCTCTTTGACGTTACCTTTGTCCTAAGTCATAACAAACGGCTTGACCAAATTTGGCACACCGATTTCGATAGTCGATAAGGTGATTATAAGATATATTTTGGTACGATAAATTATTAACTCACCGCGATGAAAGGATTCAACTATAAAATTATTCACATAATGAAATAATATAAAGCGATTTTTATTTTAGAAATATAGAAATCGTTAAAGTGACAATACAAGCAACATTATCCTAGTGGATGCTGCGTAGCTGTTGGCACCTCACCAACGCCACTATTGCTCCAGGTTGAAAGCGAAGTCGAGGGAGTGAGAAATCCTTGAATCGCGACCAAGCGGATATTAATCCATCGGAAATGCGATCGCCGGCTGGAAAATCTGATGGAAATTGCGACCGGTCGTTGTGTGCGCGCACATCTCTGCGATTTCCACAATCTCAATATACAAGCAGTAAGCGCAGAAAGTGTACGTATGTATAGTAGGATGCCTATCTATATAACCATAGATATTCGGATGATGTTGTTATATCGTTGTTCTATGTGCGGAGCTGCGATTTAATGAGGTTTACGGTCAATTCGTAGGTGTATGCCAAAGTACATTTGATTATGTCCATATTGTTACGTATATCGAGATGGACACACGAGTATACACAGGATATAAACAACGGTTGGCACAGCTAGCATACCGACGGTTGGCAAATGAACAGCTGATCGACTTGAGTTTGGGTTAGGACGCCAAAAAGCAACTAATAATAGTTTTCCAATGGTGAATAAGCCTTTTATTGACTCCCTACATGGAAAAAAGGGTTGGAGTGGATCATCCTAGGTTATATATACGCCAATTGAGACATTTGCTAGACTGAGTAAGACATTGGTTAGGCCAACCAAGATATTGGGTACACTAACCAAGTTATCTGTTAGAACAAGGAAGTTATTCGTTAAACCAACCAAGATATTAGTTAGAGTAACCAAGTTATCTATTAGAACAACAAAGTTATTGGTTAAACCAACCAAGATATTAGTTATTCTAACCAAGTTATCTATTAGTCCAACCAAGTTACCTATTAGTCCAACCAAGTTATACATTAGTCCAACCAAGTATTAATTAGATCCACCAAATATCGGTTGAACCAACCAAGTTTTGGTTAGATAATGATTGGCCAACGGAGCCGTTTTTCTGTGTAAGCCAGTTAAACGGAGCCGTTTTTCTGTGTAAACCGCTTATTGGACACAATGCTTAAGTGAAAATACATAATACATATTCACAGTGAAAAAAAAAAAAAATACACAATTGCCCGCATGAATTTAAGTGCTGTCCGTTGTGTATACTATTGACGTTTTATAACGCAGTAAATGCATTGGTACTAAACCTATCGTATGTGAATTTGGGCAAAGCCTCGATGATTCTGTATTTGAAAGGACGCGGGAGCCGATCCAATCGAATTTGTTTGCCCGAAACAATCACTTTCCTACGTTACAAACTCCACGGTTCGCTCGACAAAAAAATGGGCATTATACGGTCGATGACGATCTGTTGGTTGACGCAGTCTTTTACGTCGCGAATGTTCTCGAAAGCAGCACAAATTCACCTAATTGAATTTGACACGATATTTTCGGATAAATGTGCTCTAATTTAGGCAATATGTTAGTGTAATAAACTGGTAACCGATACCGTTTTCCCAAAAAATTTATAACTCGATGTCAATTATTAACTAGTAATGAGAATTCTTCAAGTTTAAAGTCAATGTTATATTGTGCTAACTGAATGTTCATTGTGCACCAGAGTGGCCCAAATTTTTTTTTTCTTTCGATTTCACACACAATAAAACCGTCGTTTGTATCATTCTATTGACAATTTTTTTTAGATGTCGCGCAATTGCTTTTAGTATTTCCCATTTGATTAATACGTAAAAAGTCGTTGTCTCGAGTATTTTCGTGCAAAATAGACGGGTGTAAAAATAGTGGCATCAAAAAGCTTCTTCAATTCATCTTAATTCATTGTATCATAGAACATTCACTCCCACACACTCTCAAAGACATTCAACTTTAACTGCAATAAATGCGTATAATTAGCATTTTTTTGCGAATAACCCACAGTGGATCTTACGACCATAATTATCACTCTCAAACTTGAAGAAAATACCGTCACCTCCGAAACTACATAAGAATCATTCTCGTAAGATCAAACTCAATGGAGTTATGATTCATCAAAGTCCAACTTCAAAGTATAACTCGTCGCGAAATGATTATTTTTCGCCATGGAATACGTTTTTGGTTACTTTAATTAAAAAAATTATTTGCATCTATGACGTCTATGATGTTTTACCGTACACAGCGTAGATAGACATATAAATAACCCATTCGTCAAGAATTCCAAGCGTCGACTCGTGTCGCTCGATAGACATTCTCGTTGAATACATATTTCCGTAAAAATCGATTCGATGCTAAATCAACACCTTGTATAATAATCCCAATGTGACATGCTAACGCCATTCGGCCTTATATACATATATACTTGCTCATTTTTATTTTGTATTTGAATGAAAGCTGATCAAAGAAGATGGAAAGCGCAGCAAACCGAATGATTGAGTGTGAGAAACTCGGTCAAAGGTATATTTCGTGGGCGAGACGAGAATCGGGCTACAGTCGGATCAGCTGGATTATCCGCCAAGATTAGATGAGACAGCTCTCGATTGTACTGACTGTCAATGCTGCCGTATTCAATTCAATATATATATATATATATATACATATATAATAACGAATAAATCGTCCTCAGAATCCGAGCCAGCAGTAAAATCGACTTCTCTTTGTAGCATTAGTCGCTAATTCGTGAGATGAGAAGAATGATTCCCTTCGAGCTCGAGGTTCTTTGCACCAGCTGCAAGAAAATCAATGGACTCAAGTGCTTGCGGAATTTGCTTTGTCAGTATGCACAATATATAGTGTATACTCGTTGCTGCTCTTAGATACATCGTTATGTACTTTAGCAATAGTCGACAAAGTAGTACTTTCATATATAGACAAGGATGTCCAAGTGAGACAGACTTTTAGGCGTTTGACATTGGGCGACGAAATTTCTGATGGTTTATCACATAAGAAAACACGCTGGTAATTGAATTGATTATTAAAACCGTCAATTGAACCACAATAATTTGTTGAAGTGCTTTACAAAATTTACTACCGATTTGAATGGCACCTGGTGAGACGACTGACTTCATGGCAGTGATTTCAGATAGAGAGAGAAAGAGAAAGTTCTAGGGAGGAGAAACAGAGGCTGTATTGCGACTCGCTACTCGTGGGAAAATCTTTCGGGAAGAAATGTTCGACTTTGCGAGCCAACGTACAGCGTCATACTCCAGATTCGAGCTTCCATAGCGATGGAGCAGACCGCAAGAAATCAACAAATCTGTTTTAAATCACGTGTTTGCGCTTCAGCTGATTTACAGTTGTTTACACTTTCACGTATTCTACAAACAATAAAGTACGTGCAAACAGGACATTCGTCTATCTTCAAGTTTCGCGAGTATGTTTTTGAACATCGAGTATGTACACCGAAGATCAATATAGAGAGGCGTTAAATGTACGTAGGTCTACATAGACCAGCGTTAGTTTCATTGTTGTCATAAAGTCTACATTCAGATTTATTTTATTTTATTTATTTACTTATTTATTTATTTATTTATTTATTTATTTATTTATTTATTCATTTATTTATTTATTTATTTATTTATTTATTTATTTATTTATTTATTTATTTATTTATTTATTTATTTATTTATTTATTTATTTATTTATTTATTTATTTATTTATTTATTTATTTATCTATTTTGTCACTTCTTTTGTAGATTTGCAAGGACGTTATAACATTTTTTACTTTCTCATCATATACGGAATATGTAAAGGGAGAAAGTATTGCAATCCAATCAAAATCTACTCTCGGATTTCGATGGAAATACATGTTTTGCGTGGCCCAAATTAAAAAAAAAAATTTTCATTTCTGTTTATCTGTCTGTCTGTCCGTCTGGGCTGTTTGGAAACTCAATAACTTTTTTAAAATCAATTTTGTGTAAACGATGTAGACAAAAATTCCCAAAAAATTCATGTGAGTTGGTTATGAATTATTAAAAACGCTGTAATTATTTTAGATTTTTCTGTGCATTTACAATTTTACGACGAACCGCCTTAAAATTTAACTGCACTATCTCATTAAAATCAAATCGATATCTCGTTGAAATCAATGGAAAAAAAAAATCAAACCGACCATTTCTTTGTCGTCAATGAAATCTTTTCTCTCAGTGTATGTTTGCCAGATTTTTCGGTGCTTCCTCAAACCATCGTGGAAATACGATCCAGTGAGGGTTTAGAAAAAGTAGCTGTAGACCGCACTCTTGGGAGTACTTGAGGATTGAAATAAAGAGAAAAGGGAAAGGCGTGGCGGTCTAAAGAACATTTACATAAGAAGCCGAAATAAACGAGAAAAAAATAACGTTTCATCCTACACGCGGATAATTTCATGCTGAGAGGAAAAGAATAGGAAATGATTACAAGACTAGCCCTTCTCTCATTTACTTTTACATTACTATTAACGGCACCGGCTTCTGTGTAATGTTGCTTATTCAAATTTGTTTTCTCTTGAAGATTGAATCGGATGGCGGTGTAAAATTTCGGAGCTGTTAAATAAATCTACGTTCACATGCTTGCGGTGCAAATTTGAAGATACGTCCCAATTAAATAGAGTTAATAAACTCATTTTGCGAATCTCTATCTTTCCTGCCTTATGAAACATAGTTTCTTGCAGTTACGAATCCACGATTTCTGTAAATTTACATTCACCAAAATATCATGAATATACTTTCCTCTATGGTAAACGTTGTTGATCTGATATCTACCAGCAAAAAGTAACATTTGTGAAACAAACCACGATTTTCATTTCGGATTACAGATTCAGCATATGGTGATAACGATTCGGCTAGGTCGATAAATGCTGAAAAATTTTTTCGGTATATTAAGAAATATTTTTTTCTGAACGAATAAATGAATTTTTTAAGCTTACCGATTTTTTTTCAGATTTTTCTTTATTTTGATTCTGATTTTTTTGATTTTCCAAAATCTGCGTGAAATAACGAACTTTGGATATGTGTTCGGCATAAAATCATTACCAAACTCAAAATTTCTTTGCAAAACGCATATCCAAAATTTGTTATATTTTGCGCATTTTTCAAAATAAAAAATCAAAATAAAGAAAAAATCTAAAAAAAATTGTATACATTCAAATAAATTAACATGTCATTTTCATTAGAAAAAAAGTTAGGTTGACTGATTGTTTGTTGAACAATTGTTTTTTTCACTAATTTGTTGATAACATTTTGGGATTATCATGATGCAAAATCAATCTTTTCAGCATGTTTTATATGCATTATTTTTTTCCGATTTAAATCCCATCGGGAAGTGATCGAAATTGTGTCTGAAACTCACTTTTGTCGGGACTGTACGTATCATACATTCTGGACAGCAACTAGTTTTCAGTGCAACATTTCAAGTGCAACGTTTCCTATATATCTCGGTTATTGCTGCTTCTTCTCGGACCTATAATGAATTTCAGGGTCTGGCTAGCTACAAAACGAGGAAAAATAGTATCGTGAGACACTACCGACTTGGAGTTCAATTGGTTTTGGTCTTCGGTACAACTATTGAATGTCGTCTATAGCTCCTCTATTTTTATCCTTTTTATACGGTTGTCTCTGTGTGTACTGCTCTGCAACATCGATAATTAAACATTAAGCAAGACGAAATCGTTTATCCGTTCTTCTCATCAGGCGCCTTCTATTTCTCGGTTTCCGTTTCCGGTTTCCTATCGATTTAGACAGTCTGGGTTCAGTGTCGTTTCAGTGCTGCTTAACGAACTGTTTCGTTCATTCATGGTCCGTCCATTTAGCGAATAGAATTTTGAAAAAACATTACAATATCACACTGAGAAAAAAAAATGGTTAGAACCAAAAAAACGTGCGCTTGCGGGCGGTGAAATAAATATTTGTTTGATCGAAAGAAATATTCAATTCGGTGATACTATTAATAGATGTTTCGATCAACATTGCCAAATATTTTGTCCAATCGACAAAATATGTTTTTCGCTGTCGGCAAACGCACGTTTTGTAGATTTCAACGATTTTTTTTCTCAGTGCTTCAAGCTAAGCAATAAGATCAATTGGAATCATGTTAAAAATTTTTTAACTTGATCATCACCTAAAAAAAATCTTAGTCGGTTATAACAAACAATAGCCCTGTTTTTCAGTCTAGCATGTGTATCGACTACGAGAAAAAACTCAACAAGAACGTAGAGAGGCGACAGAAGAGAATATACACTTTCGCCTTTTTTTAGAACGACATGACAATGGGAACCAAATGACAGGGACAAGCACGCGTGACCCGAACTGCGACGTAACTTGCTTTCGAACTTTATATTCCAGTAGCATCAAAAGTCGGAGTGACCATATTTGTAGTCAAAGGAACCCTTAGCTCAAGCTGTTTGATTGCTTGAATCAAGCTCATATTATCTTCTGCAAATTTCTTCAGGTCGTGCGATATTTATCTTGGCTTGAACTTCTTGGCTTGATTGGAAGAAATATTGCTTTCAATCAACCAAAGATTTTTTTCGCTACTCTTTCAAACAAAATATTTCATTGATTTTAACGAATATTTCTTCCAATAAACCTAATCATGAATTTCTAAATTTAAAAGATAAAGTTATTATTCACCGCAGTTGAGGAAATAAAATAATTAATTGTCGCAACCAAATTCGCAAAGCTCAGGTACCGAAAATTAGAAATGTAATTGCTAAAAGCAAACTTTTTTTTCCGAGTGACCGTAGCAGCATTTGTATCTGTACCGTATATTTTTTACGATAAAAAGTCATATTCTAGTGCGTAGAAATCCCGGTTTACTTGTATAATTTATTTTTTACCTTCTACTGTAATACAAGCTATGGAATATAAATTTGGAGTGTCGCCAAATTTTTGAATTTTATCTACGGGTCCACCGGAAATTTGCCGGCGCTGCTCATTTTCTTGTCAGATCCGTTGAAGCCGTTAGGTTGGAAATGACTTTTTTCTTGTTACTCGGGAACGCTGACAGTAATAATCTTGCTCGTAGTATTTTGTAAAAGACCTTGTAAAATGATAGTGCGCCCAAAAAGACGGAAGATTAAAGATTTTCATAGAAATGCGATGGGTGAAAATTGGTGTACGAAAATGCCGAGGTACTGCGATTTATGTCCGCATTGTTCGTCGAAACGGTTCATTCGCCGGTGACTAACGTTTTTGCTTTCGGATTTCACAATGATTGGAACAGCTATTGAAATGTATTAGTCCCATGAAATTCTCATTTGGCTCAATAGGATTATGCATGGCTTATGCTTTGTACTTTTACCCACTAATTGGACATCGGCCCGAGTAAAAATTAGCAACGTTACATCAGCTGTGAATCCGGCGTTGTTGAAATCCTATCAGGGCTTTTTCATGACTGCATCAGGACTGAATTCTTGCCGGACGTAAAGCAAAACGTTTTTGTCGGACGTCGAAAACGTTGGTGAACATGGTTCAGTGATTGGAGCTTCCATAGGTCAGTATATGAGCCATCCAGATGAATGGTAGCGGACGAATCGGGTCATTAAAATGAGCGGGAATATTTGCAATATATGAGCTGCAAATTATGTGAAATAAGGAAATAATACTCATTTTATTTTATCAAAACTAAGTTTCCCAGTCACAGGGTGAATGCGCCAGTAATTGACCAGTCATCACTGAATGACCAACAGCTTTGTGAGAGCTTACGAGAAATCTTGACCACTTAACTGAAAATTCAATTTAGAATTCGACTATTTTTCAATTTGTTCCTGAGGTAAAGCAAAAAGTTTTCGCTCGAAAACGTTGGTGAACATGGTTCAGTGATTTGAGCTTCCATAGGTCAGTATATGAGCCATCCAGCTGAAAAGTAGCAGACGAAACGGGTCATCAAAGCGAGCGGGAATATTTGCAATATATAAGCTGCAAATGATGTGAAATAATGAAATAATACTCATTCCATACGATTGAAACTAAGTTTCCCAGTCATTGGGTGAATGCGCCAGTAATTGACCAGTTATCACTGAATGACCAACAGCTTTGTGAGAGCTTACGAGAAATCTTGACCACTTAACTGAAAATTCAATTTAGAATTCGACTATTTTTCAATTTGTGCCTGAGGTAAAGCAAAAAGTTTTCGCTCGAAAATGTTGGTCAACATGGTTCAGGGATTGGAGCTTCCTGTTGACTTGAATGTTTTTCAATTTTTTGTTGCGATTATCTCGTCGCAGACCGTGATTTCGACTAAAAGTGTAGGATAAATCCGTTTGGTGTGGTTTTTTTGAATTCTTGGTACATAGTATTTTATTGTTATATGCTTTGCAATAAAAACACGATGTTTAAAAATTTTCCTCAAATAATTTGGTATTCAGGTCGTCCGTAGAAACTTTCAATGACAGTCTGGAATTATTACATTCTACAGAAACTCATAATAAACAGATATACTTTACCCTATTACCTATTCGATTATCATGCCAGTTTTTAAAAACGTTTTTTGTCTGTCCACCGTCATATTGTGCTTAGGTAATCAGGAATTGGGCCACTTACCTTCTGAAAATATGATAAAAGATAAAAGGAGTTAATCGGATAAAGCAGAAACCGCGTTGCCGCTAATCATCTTAATGATTATATTTATTCTGTGCTCATAATCTTGTGTACCTGTCGTGCACTGCAGACATGGTCGGGTTTAGACGAGAAGCAGCAGCCACTGCAACGCTCTTATTGAGATAGGTATATATAATCGCATTTGCGATAGCAGCCAAGTAGAAAGTCGATTTAAAGTCGTGCTCACATTTGCTCCACTCCTTTACTACTTCTTTTCCATGTGTTTTCCTGGCGTTTTGTTGTTGCTGACTTAAGTGGACATTTTTATACGTCCATTAGGTGCATTAGAGTTATACGTATCCGGTTATCCAGACGCAAGACTGTGATAATAAGAGCACGTGGCTAATGAAATTGTGAAGCGATGCAAAGAAAACGGAAAAAGTATAAAGTGCGAAAGTGTCGTGGATTTCTTAACAAAAGCGTAATTAATTATTGATTAATAATTGGTCAATCGTGGCGAGGTCTGCTTCGGCAGATTGTCAGAAGATGGAATAGCGAGGCAAAATTAATAATATTACATATGGGAGAAAATGGACCTTCAGCAGAATTCAATTTGAATACGTAACGCATTGAGGAAGACATTTTTTTATGAAAATACACATACTCTGCATGTCCTGTAATAACAAAACGACTTTATACGCGGTCGCAAATTGATTCCTCGTAAAAGATTCTTTATACCTTTCCGGGTAAAAAAAATATGATTCTATGGAATCATATATAATATATATGTATTCATATATGATTACATATAATTTGTATATAACTGTATATAATTACATATATTTATTTTTCGGGTTTTATATAATTATATGTAATTCTAGTCGAATTATATATGATTATATACAATTATGTAGAATTGAATATATATATTTATACATAACTTTATATAATTACATGTAGTTACATATAATAATATGGGGCCATTTTTCATATATAATTATCTATAATATTATATATAATTGTATCTAATTATATTTCTTTTTTTTTTACCTGGGTTGAGACGGTAAATTATTGAACTCTGTATTCTGAGAAACATGGACAATAATGTAATCTACTATGCAGTGTTTCTTACATTTTTTTGCACTAAAGAGCATTGATCATATTCTTACCTTTAGCATAAATTCTGGTCGGTTGCAAGAAGGTTTTTCCTTCCGGTTACTTTGTGAGGATCATGCGAATTTTCCTCACAACGTTATTTCATAATAATAAGCTGATTTTTTAACGAAAATCACAGTTTCAAATCTTAACTATTTTATGAGTTATTCCCACAACTCGACCGAGATACTACAAGTAGAGAGAATACAAGAATATTTGTGGGTAATATCAGCTTCGAGTGGAAGAAAAGTGTCATAAATTTTGTGACAACGTACTCGTAACTCTTGCGTACTTGTGAAAGCATCGTACTTTGAAAACTTATTCACGAATGCATGGAGGACAATACATCTTAGTGTCTAGCAGCTGAAAAATTCTATGCATATAGTAGCGCGTTTCAAGATAGGCATAAGTACGTGAAGTCTACGATGTGAAGTATGAGTAAGATTTTCAAGCGATAAATGGAAGCGAATTCAGCGTCTGGTTCTGACGAGACAGTGTGCAATATGACTTATTCCATTTCAACGGCGCCGTACTTTATTGTTGCACGTCACCACATCTTGAGAAATGATTTATATATTTCTACTCTCAAATCAAAATGTTCTTCATTTAAGTTTTAGTTGATTACCCGAAGCAGCAGATTAAAATATTTATCATTTGAATAAAGTAAAATAAAGTAGTTTATTCTAGGGTTGAAAGTATGAATTAGATTTTTGCTATGATCTTTACTAATTATGAATGATTATGATACTTTAATTAGAGATTTAAATGCATGACGCACAGAGGAAGTACGCATTTCCATAAAAATCTATACTTATTTAAAATAAAATACTAATAGGCTTTAGGACAAATAAGCCATTTTTTTAATTTAATGAGATGTAATCTATCCCTTCCACGGGTGCATATAATTACTAAAAACCACAATAAGAATGCAGAGAAAATTTGAAAGTAACGCAGAATTATATTTTTTGTTGGTATAAATAAATATAGGCATAAAACCATCTATTACACTCAAGATTTTTTTTTGCAAGAACGCATATCCAAAATTTCTTATATTCTGTGCATTTTTCAAAATAAAGAAAATCAAAATCGAAACAAAGAAAAAAATCTGAAAAAATTCGTATGCATTCAAATAAATGAATATATCATTTTTATTAGAAAAAAAGTTAGGTTGACTGATTGTTTGTCGAGCAATTGTTTTTTCACCAATTTCTTGATAACATTTTGGGATTATCATCATGCGAAATCAATCTTTTCAGCACGTTTAATGCATTATTTTTTTCCGATTTTCATCCCATCGGAAAGTGATCGAAGTTGTCTGTGAAACTCACTTTTGGCGGGACTGTACCTATCATACATCCTTAAACGCAGGCTAAAATAAACGCCAAAATATTATGTCAGCACTCACTATGCATTAATGAATACATTTCAAAGAAATTTCATTGAATATCAAATATCAACTTACCGACGGTGTCAACCGGTGTTAACCCTTTTGTATCGCGGCAAACAGCTTGTACTTTGTCGGCAAAGCCTCACTTATTCTCCAGTGTCTAGTATAACAGCTGGCGTTTTGTCTTCTCAAGTTCCCCAATTTCCGCGGGCAGTTCAGAAACACCAAGGAGTTGTTCGACGCCTTTACCCTTGATGATTACTGGTAACGGATCGACGAGAATTTTCCAGGATAAAGCTGAAAGCAGTTTCCCATCCAAACGCACGGTGACTGCTTCAGCTTTCAGTAAATTTAATTCCTCTCGAATTAATTCAGAATCTTCCGACCGCAGATCATGAGCACCTGCGGCCAAAACATTTTGTAGACGACGAATTCAAGACGAATACTTAAAAAATTTGTGCCAGTCTTTCAACAATCGTATGCACATGAAATACCGCCAGTGTCACATTCCCTATCGAATCAGCGCTACTCAACATTTTTGGCGTTGATTCAAGCAATGCCACGTTTTTCTTAAATTAGCGTGGAGATGTTGGGCAAACAGTTTTTTTTTCTCAAGTACAAAAAATTCAAATTGCACTTTTAAACACAAATCAAAACCTCTTCTTTAGTTACCCTAGTTCAAATGTCTGCTGATCTACCACGAGAACGTGATGTAACCGTTCCTCCATTCCTTTTACGCCACGAAACTATTACATTCAGGTTTCGAAATGGGCTTAAATTTAAATCCAGGGATCGATGATAGAGGTGCACTCAGAGCAAAGCGTCATAAGCTATTCTTATTAATTCTTAATTCTAATGCAATTAGTCCGTTTGTCAGGTTTTATCGATTTTATTTATTTTACGCAATAGATCTGTGCGGATATAAACCAAACTGAGTGAAATACCCAATTTTTATAGGTTAATTCAAAGTTTATTAAAATATAATAATTTCAGTCCACATTAATCTCCGTTCGCTCAAACTAGGTAATATCTGCCTTAATCCAAGATTTTGAGGAATGCCACAGAAATGGGAAACCTCCGTTTACCCCGCAGGATTGACGACTACTATATTTAGGTTTTACAGAGGTTCCAAATATCGACTCGGGGATGAATGACGGAGGTGAACTGGAATATCTGTTTGCAAGCAGACATTCCAGTTCACCTCCAATTCGAATTCACGGCAAAGCGTCAAAGGCTGTTCTAAATTCTAATGCAATACGTTCATTCGTAGGAATTTAGTATATTCGCTCCTTGATTTTATAGATCTATGTAGGTATCACTGCATATCACTCTCGTTTGATCCATACTTTCGTTTAAACTATTTGAAAAGCTTAGTACATCGTTTGATTCCGTCCATATCGTCTATAGCAGTCGACTGCACTACTAGTACCGTGTTATTTTTATAGGTTCGCTGTCTCTACTTAACCTAACCCTTTGAGGTAGTACCTTTACGGAAAGACTTCATAAAGCAATTTTTTCAAACTTGGAGTGCATCATTGAACTATAAGCCTGACTTTATTTAACTTTATTACATTTGAACGGAATATATGAACCTTGAATGAATTATTATAAATCATTATTCTGCCGAAAAAAAAACTATCCTGTCTAGAAAAGGGTTTCCGGCTTCTTGCCCCTTTGACAAAATCTCCGCGGATGTAATCCCCCGAACAAAAACCTCTTGGACCGAATTCCTCCCGGACAAAAACTTCCGGTGGACCGATCTCCTCCCTGACCGAATTCCCCCGTACGGACTTTCTCTTAGATTCAATTCCCTCAGAACGAATTTATTTTGGATTAAGTTTCCCCTGGTCAAAATTACCTTGGACGAAATCCTCCTAAAAACCAAAAAATATTGGGGAAAAACACAACGGCGGGGTCGGGGGTGCAGCTCGGGATGTATGTGTGCGTGTGCGTGTGCCTGAGCGTGAGCGTGTGCGTGTGCGTGTGCGTGTGCGTGTGCGTGTGCGTGTGCGTGTGCGTGCGCGTGAGCGTGTGCGTGTGCGTGTGCGTGTGCGTTTGCGTGTGCGTGTGCGTGTGCGTGTGCGTGTGCGTGTGCGTGTGCGTGTGTGTCCCCATTGGCCCAACTCTCCTTTCGACAGCCGCGTGATCGCGAATGGCGTACTGTCAATTTGTCTGGTTTGAAAACAGATGAATTTGGCATCGTACGCACTGGAAATTCTGCAGACTACATGCGTATCTAGAAGTCTCCAGTTTGTGTCCTTGTGATTTAGACGCACTCGTGCTATCTTCGTTGGTGGTTTGAAGATCACTTTGAAGTTGTGCTTCCTGAGGACTCCGCTAATTTTTCCGCTCTTCGGGAGATCAGTTTTTTTTAACACAATGAGGTAGCTTTGTAAAATGCGAATAAAGTTAGGGAGAAAAGGGCAAGTTTCTGCATTGCATCGATTGTATTTCCCTCTGGTAGGATATTTGATAATACACCCTTCAAAGATACTCTTGCAACACATTAACTTGAATCCTGATTCCTCGCGGTTCGAAATTAGCACCCTTCTTGTATACATTTGTATGTGGTGTATTCTGTTCCTGATTTGCCCGAGGGTCTTTGTAGGGAAGCGTCAAGGTCCACACGACAAAACTAGAAACTAACGGAATGGATCTCAAGAGTGCGGTCGTTTGCTCACCCTCAAAAGGCGGCTCAATCTACTTATGGCCTGAGGCGTTAGTACCAGAGACTGAGGAAGACGCTTCACGATATTATATTTAGTCAGTCTCCTGGACCAAAAAAAGGCTAGCCCTTCGTCTAGCTGAGAATCGATTCACCCGCTGTCTCGCTCTTCGAAGTCCCATCAAGCTTTCTCATTTCACTTGCTACTGCTTTTCGTTATATCCGTTATGCTTTCGTCGAAACTGGTACATGTCCTACATGTTTCCAATAACCCGTGGAGAAAATTATTAGACATGCCCTAAAATGAATTGAGGGCCTTTTCAGGCTTTAATGTGGACATCCTGAAAGGGTTTTCCATATCACTCCCAAGTAGGGCCCTCATAAGGTTTTTCTAGGTTTCCATGGCGAAGTTTGACAAGGGCTCGATAGAGTCATCACTTAAGGGCCCAGTCAGGCTTAATCATGGCACCAAGTAAAAAAATCAATGATAATTTTACCATATAAGGGTCTCATAAGGCTATTTTAGATTTCCATGTCCAAGTTTTTTAAGGGCTTGATAGGGTAATCACTTAAGGGCCCAGTGAGGCTTCATCATGATACCACGTAAACTAATTAATCATAATTTTGCTAAATAAGGATTTCACAAGGCCATGAAGTTTAATAAGGCCTTGATAAGTTAATTAATTAAAGGCTATATAATAAAATTAAATTTCCTACTCAGCAATGTATAACTGTTACATAACACTGTTGTTAGATAACAGCAATGAAACTGATTTTTGAGTTTACTGGGAAATTTCTATCATGCGATTAATCGTCATTGGAACTACTTTCGTACTTTAACTTTTACTCGTGCCCCAAAAAAGAGTTGCATTAAGCGAGTTCATAGAATACTCGAGAGTGAACCAATTTTAGAAACATGGTCACGAAGACCGCAGTAAATTGGACTTCAATTTTGAAAAATCAACGAGGTGAGTAAATTTGCTTTCCTAACAGAAAAGGTCTGTTTTCGTGGAACGAGTAAATTCCCCTTTTTTTTTGTTTTTCATATCAGGTTACACAAAATGGTTTGAAACATCAAGGAAAGTGGTTTGGAAAAATGTCTCGTTGGATTACTGGGTTGTGTGTGGATGTATGTATAGCGCGCTTGGAAAATTCAAATCTATAGCTCTTTCCATTTCAACCGGGCCACTCCAATTTTTTGATTGCTTAAAAATAATTTAAACATATATATACATAGTTTCAAGTGTCCGAAACATCTATACAGTTGTTTAGATTTGTTAGACCTATGCTTTCCATTACTTATCATTTTCTAATTTTTTTTCGTGTCCTTGTATACGTGAAACTAGATATTGCCCGAAAAAGTTGTCCAGTCAGAAAATGTAGATATTGTGCTTTCCAGTAAAAATCGTTTCGTAGCCTTGCCAAATAACTTTCATGTATTTCTGAACAAAACGAAGTTAGGAATACTTTTTTCTTTACTCGTGCATGCAAAATTGTCGTTTGCCAACCGTTTGCAGACCAGCAAGATGGCCGATTCTCGCACTAGTGCGCAAAAGATTTTGCGCACTTGCCCCATTATTTTTCACATGTGCTTCCTGAATTTTACACACTGCTCGCGAATGCAGCTTATTTTGTATGTCTGTAAACGCTTGGCAAAGTCAAATTTGCATTGCACCCGTAAAAGAAAAAATGGTTTGACCCACGAGACCAACACACAGCGTAAAACCTCGATTTCGCGCTCTTTCTGTCAATACTCTGCAATTTTTCCAACCCAAAACAAATATCCGTTTTTTGATGAAAAAATAATTCTTTTTTTTTTCGGTGAAAATTTATAGTCACGAGAACGTATCAATTACTTTAAACATTTCGTTCGAAAGCTACTAAAAAACGACATTTTATATTGTTTCCAGAATTCTGAAAAAACTAATGTAGAGTGATTTTAAATTGTGCTTTAATATAGGAGAGAACGGGGGAATTAGGGTCACCGGGCAATACGAGTCACCTTAATTTTTCATAAGCTAGTGATTACATCGAAAATTTTCTTGCTCCGTCACCTAACGTATATGATGATAAACTAATTTAATGATCCGTGCTCATTAAACCGAGATAAATTCAGAAATCTAATGCTTTTCTAATGATACACTTTTATTTTTATAAGAAAAGCCGTCATTTGAATAAGGTTTTGCGAAAAATATAGTCGTTGAATTTACATCCAACGGATATTCATGTCTTTGTCAATTTTTTAGCTTTTATTTTTCCATATTAAAATGTTGACTCCATAAATGAATGTATTGAAATTAAATATAACAAATCTTTGTGGTTGTTGGGATAACAACGGTCATGAACTTAGGTCAATGGTAGTCGCATTTATAATAGTTAATTGATTAATAAACATTTAGAATGGAATAATCCTTAATGACTGCGAGTCCCCCATTCTCCTCTACCTAATTATAGGGCATATCGAAAAGGGTCGAAGAAAAAGTGGCTGATCCAACAGAGAATGCCTCGTATATATATGTTCGCCACCACTGCGACAGGTATCACGAAATTCGACCGTGATTTGAAATGTGAATCCCAGCTCTTTATCCTTTCATTCTGCTTTTTTCCATTTGACCAGTTTCCCAAACGTACGATAAAATAAATAATATCACTAAACCCAAACCATAGGAAAATCTCGATTCTTCATACGGCTAATATCCGGGAGTAATATAGAGCAGTGAAGTGTGTAAAATAAGGGTGAAACTTGTTTGCTTCGGAGGCTCTGTCTGATTTCATCGGTTCAATGGTCGTATAGTTCCTATACTTAATGCAGTTACGTGCTGTAGCAATATCAAAGTAGTGTAGATATCCAAGTCAAGAGATACTGAACGCATATTATGTCGGTGTAGTGGATCGTAGGGTTTAGGTCCGAGTGCAGTATCTATGGGTGACATCGAACCTCGTAAAATAACTTAGAATCTTATCGAAGAACTTGGACAATCGCTAGACACATCGTCCCTACTTTCATACCTAATTTCGCTTTGCTACGTAACGGTTCCCTTGTCGTTTACGGTTGACGCAACAAAAAAATCACCCTTCGAACATAGGACGAAGCGAAAGAAGCATCAGTTCAGTAGTTCAACCCGACGGGAAAAAAACATTTGTTTTTGGGTCTCCAGTCGTTTCCGGAAGTCCCTTACATTTTCTCTCACCCTCTCGACGAGCAGATCGAGATTACCCAACTTTCGACTCGATATTGGAGTGTCGATCGAAACCTAACAAAAAGGATACCAGTTTTTTTCTTTTTTTAAGAGCACCACGATATATTTCTTTCATTCCTTAAGTTGCACCTTTAAGATGGAGTCGAGCAGTATTTCATGCTGACAAGTATTCTGATGCAGCATCCGATAATTTATTTGAATGGTCTTGCAAATCAGAAGAACGTAGAAGTTCAAAATAATGTAAGATGCAATAAGAATTATATTTTGCAAAAATTGATTTTAATATTGACATTTAAAAAAAAATGCTGAAACTATAAATTAGATATAGCTAAAAAATCTTGTGATGATTCAAAGGATTTTTGGTAAAGAAATTTAAGGATTTATGATAGGTACAGTCCCGCCAAAAGTGAGTTTCACAGACAATTTCGATCATTTCCGGATGGGATAATAATTGGAAAAAAATAATGCATATAAAACGTGCTGAAAATATTGATTTCGCATAATAATAATCCTAGAATTTTATTAACAAATTGGCGAAAAAAAAATTGTTCAATAAACAATCAGTCAACCTAACTGTTTTTTCTAATGAAAATGATATGTTAATATATTTGAATGCATACGAATTTTTTCAGATTTTTTTCTATATTTCATTTTGATTTTTATTTATTTTGTAAAATGCGCAAACACATATCCAAAATCGTTATTTCGTGCACATACTCTCGGGGATTTTTTTAAATACTCTTGTAATAATTTTATTTCTACTCACTTAATACTTTTTCGCGGAATTCGTAGGAAGTTTCTAAAGATTATGTTTAACCTGTTGGAGCTCAAACGAATGCTAAACTTACAGAGCCGAAAGCGTTTTCTGCATAATCATAATTTCATTTAAAACAATATATATCCACCATTGATCTCGAGAACGACAATGAAATTGCATGGAAGTCTCGAAGCAAAAGCAGCGTAACGCTATATTTTGGTTTTAAATCGCAGATCCTTAACAAGATAAAATAATAATTCCCGTAACTTGTGGGTGACGGCAGTTTATAAAAGTTATGCACATAGTAATTGCTCGAAACTTTCTTGAATTTCATGTTTACGGTATTCTCGTTTGGAAAAGTTAAGGAAATCAATTATGAAGCCTCCGATGGTCTGAAGAGGACGCGTATATATCTTTGAGATCATAAACTTTTAACGAATTATGCATTCAGTTATTTGAAAACTTTGAAGCAATGTTACGTCTTGATATCGGTAAAAAATAAATAAGAATAACTGGTCATCTTTCAATCTTGTGAATAAATATTATCTTTCTACACTCGCTTTGTGTAACCTTAAGATGAATCGTTTCGTATGGACAATAATCTGATAATATAATAATACCTATTCGCCTTGATGTAAGAACCAATATATAAATTGTAGTTAAGCCTTAAATTTATAAATATTGCTATTATCGTACATTTAACAGCGACAGTTTAATTTTTAATATTTTCATAAAGAGGAGTGCATGAATTAAATATGAATACGGTCTTTGTGATAACCGAAAGGACAATTTTTCGGTCTGATAAACGGTATAATAGAATTTTAAATTAATTTCGGGTCGCGTTACAATGACTTGGAAATTATTGGTTGTTTGAAAGTCCCTTTTGGCATATACTGGTTTTCGTATTGGACAACGTGCGGAACTACACTGGCTTACCCAGCCATTATGTTTGTTTTCCTTTGTATTCAGCTTTAGGAGAATTCGTTCTCGACGTCGAGACCATATACAAAGATATCTAAGTCGAGAGATACTGGACGCATATTATGTCGGCGAACGGAGGCAAAGAAAAGAAAAATGTATAAGAAAACAGAATATAAAATAAAATAAGGTACAAAACATGTTTCCAAGTTCATATCGAAACAGGGGGTTTCGAGGTACGCTTAATACATTTTTGCTGATAATAAATTTCAGTAGTCTTTGAAATAATAACATTACAGAATAGTAACAAACTAATTCGTTATTGGAAAATTTGTTGTGGTGAGATAACTATAGAAAGCAACTTATACACTGAGAGAAATTTCTGTGTGTGATAACATAATACGGTGACAACACCGTGAAACGCCTGATTATTCAATATATTTGTATTATACTATAATGATAGTATTATTATATTGTATTATACTATAATACAATAAATTATGTTCAAAGCAGCTTACACTATTTGTGGCCAGCACCGTCATTTATGCAATAGGTTGACCACAAATGGATCAAGTTTATGGCCACATACGGTACTAAGATAGCCACAAATGGTACTTCTACCCTACAATAAAATTGTGATTTTTTCTGTGTGATATTTGGTTTTGTAATATTTTGTTTTGTGATCATTTGTCTGTAATATTTTGATTTGTGATCATTTGTCTGTAATATTATGTTTTGTGATCATTTGTCTGTAATATTTTGTTTTGTGATCATTTGTCTGTAATATTTTCTCTTGTGATCATTTGTCTGTAATATTTTCCCTTGTGGTCATTTGTCCATAATATTTTGTTTTGTGATCATTTGTCTGTAATATTTTGCCCGTATCATTTTGTCATGTTTTATTATGTCATGAAACCCTGTACACACGTCGTTTACGTATTCTAGTTCTGTCGCGTACGAATCTGTCATATATCGTACTGAAGCAAGACAACGGATACGGTGTAGTTGACGTGGGTTGACAAATGATAACTATAGCAGAACTTCCGGCGGTTCGACTTTCCGACGTGGTCGAAAAGCTTTTCTCAAAGTTTCTCTTTTTCTTTCTATTTCAATCTCTCTCTATTTTTCTCCCAATCAAATCGTGCCTCGTTCACGTTACAACCAGATGTTCGAGATTCAACGGCTGAGTAGAGTTTTCTGGTCAGGCGCAAGCCAAAAGTGGGTCATAAATTTCCGCGATTCCTTATCTTCCGCCTATATCTATTATATACCTTCTCACCCTTTGCGCGCGTAAAGCTTGCGCGGGTAAAAAATAGCAGGCTTCCTGACCCGAATGCATTCTGAACTTAAGATTCTCACTGCAAATGTATTTTTCCCGTCCATTCACCACCCTTCGCTCACTCGAGTACGCTTTAGAACCTTCGAGGCTTGCCAAACGCGCTTAACATCCGGCTTCTTTATATGAGTAAATCTCATATTTTGCGCGCACATTTCAAGCTTGCATGATGTTGGAGGTTTTCAATGTTGCTGAGTACTTTTTCAATTGTGTACAAAATCCGAGAGTGACCGGACGCGGACAGTTGTTAAATGGAGTAGGATTTCCTAAAGGGACATGCATTGAAAAGGGATAAACAGGAATATTTTTATTCTATTATTACTGAATCTTACAATAAAATTTATCATGTTACGTCACGTACGGAATGCTAACCTTAAAAATATCTTTATGTATATATCTGCGTCATTACACAAATTATCGGACCAACGGCGCATCTTCAAATTGTCGGTGTTTGAAAGGTGTCCACTTTTTGTCCTAACTTCAACAGCTTGGCTGAAAAATGCAAAAGACGGAAAATTTGCAAAATAATATATTACAAGGTTCTGCAACAAATCACATATTTAACATGGAAGTTCGACTCAACAAGATTTTTTGTTCAAAATTAACTGATTCATAAGATGTAGTCATTAATTTTATTTAAAAAAAAAAATTTCTCCTTAATTTGCCAGGATAAAGAATGTAAACAAATCACTTTTCTATTTTATTTAAACGGAAAAGCTTTAAACACGATGATCGATTTTTTAGAATTGGAATTATGAACTCAGATTTTGACAGGATCTTTATTAGGACATTTTCGACGATATTTTGGGCGGAGAGCAAAAAAAAATAATATCGATAATTTTTTTTCTACGATACGATACGTAATACGAATACGTATTTATATAAAAAAGCTGTCAGAATGATATGCCAAAGTGAAATTGAAAAAAGAACGTGATATTCAGGTTAAATGGAATGATTTGTGATCCGATCCCGTCTGTCTTCGCCGGCGAATGACAATAAAATCAATATCACATTTTGATACACATCAGCGCAAGTGACTCAATTTATGACACGAGAAAGATTCAGAAGATGCTTCGAGTCAATTTCAGATTATGCTATCGGACACAACCGAATAAATCTAAATCTGTACTTGCATCTGAGAGGATACGAGTCCATATCTGGGAGGATATGTTCATCATTTATCGTTGATCCCTAAATTTCCGTTGTGAGGATTTCAGAGGTATCATATGTAGTATAGATACAAATTCGGGCGGGTCGTAAGCTGGACTCTGGTCTCACATTCGTTCGCTTACTCCCTGATGGGTGACCGATAAAATTTCAGGAAATATTGCAGGCTTTTTCAGCCTTCCGCGTACTCGAGAAATATTACTTACCTACCATGAAGAAGGTTCCCAGTCGGTGTCGATATGCATACTAAGAAACCCTTGCTTGACAGTTTGGTCCATGATATATTCGTTACAAATACATACATGCCTAGAGAATGTAGCTTGTAGCTGATACGAAATGGAATTTTTGCAGCGCATTTTTAAATTTTCAAATAACATTGAAAATACGATTCCTTTGCCACAACTCAATATTTTTCTACCCAACAGAATAGGTTATCCTATCGTTGGATCGGATATATCCTTGGATCTTTTCGTTGACATATTTATGATTCATTTTCGATATATCAACTAAGTCTTAACTATGGCACAATGCAGACTAATGTCGACTAAAACCCTTGTGCAAAGTATTCTTATTATTTGGTCATGTTGAATAATTTCATAGTCATGAAAACCAAAACCTCAGTCAAGTATTAACTCCTAGTAAAACATCGATTTACTTAAACCCAGTCAAATGTTCGTTCTGCAACAACATCAAAGAAATGATTTTTGTTACATCAATTCCGATGTAGGTCATTTTGAAGCAATATTGTGTTGCTGACGATTGAAATATGCTGTAGACACAAGCGGATCAATTCCATTAAAACGTCATCTTTCAAGCGGATATTACAAACATTTAATATAATTTCGTCAACAACAAAGAGGATGATATCTGTCACATCCCACGTACGTTACGTTCAGATCGATGAATTAACGCTGCGACAATGGCTAACATCATAATATCATAAGCTCAGTGAGCCGATAAACATTATCACGAGGCGTATTGGAACAGTCAACGATAGTCTGATCCAGTTCACCGTGTGTTAGCCTCGAAGAGTAAGCATACTGAGGGAAAAGCACGGGACCAATATATGAACCGTATTCACCAACCGTACCACACCCGCGGTAACATGTTATAGCTAATTTAGAGCTATTTCGAAGTTGCTTGTTGGTATACCGCCTTGAGTTGAAGAGAGTTGAGGAGGGCTGAAGTGCACGTATAGCTCCACTGTCCTATCTACCCGCCGTCTAACTAACTTACGAAGGGGGTCCTACGGCGTAGTGACTGAAATGAGGGGTCTCCAAGAGGTTGTGCCGTGGAAACCTGGCCGAGCGGTGAGGATGAAGAGGGAGAGAGAGAGAGAGAAAGAGAGATGAACAGCATGGAAGGGGTTTCTGAGAGACACCCGTGATATCCAAACGTGTTGGCCAGGTTTCTGGATAGCGAATAGCGTACAGCACTTGTATAGATATTTATATCTACTATCGGATGCCCCCTACTTTATACGTACCCTGCAGTTAGTTCTGATCAAGCAATGGGGCCTCTCCTTGACAAACGATTTTGATAAAGGTCGTGGAACCGATCCTCCAGTTTCCCAATCGAGTCAACGACCCTTGAGCGAATCTATACTAACTCCTGGCCTACCACATTTTACTTTACTCCATGGCGTATCGAACGAACAGGGAATTGCAAATATTGAAGTGGTCGTTTGTATGGTAGTTGTCCACCGGTCGAACTCGCATAAACAACGTTGTCCCAGTTGAAATTTAAGCCCTTCGAACACCCTTCGTTAAATGAGGGTCTAAAAACCTCATCTCACTCTGTACAACCTAATTGGAGGTTCAAACATAATAGTTTCACTCAGTAGCCTTGGTCTCCTCCAATTGGGTAATATCTGCCATTTTCAGAGGTTTTAAGCAGGGTCAAAGAAATGGAGGAACCTTCGTGTAACCTGCTTGTACACTACATTTAGGTTTTGACAAGGGTCTATATTTTAACTCGGATCTCCCTGACAAACGATTTTGATAAAGGTCGTGGAACTGATCCTCCAGTTTCCCAATCGAGTCAACGACCCTTGAGCGAATCTATACTACCAGCCTTCACTTCACTCCATGTCGTATCGAACGAACACGGAATTGCAAATTTTGAACGGGTCATCTGTACGGTAGTTGTCCACCGTTTGAACTCGCACAAACAACGTTGTGTATATAATCATCGTGTGACCTGGAGGCAGTATCACCATCTGATTCAAGGGAGTAGACCGGACACTGGTCAGTTAATTCGTAAACTAGATTGTCCGCTGTGATCGACCCCAGGTACTTCTGTAATTGGTGAATCAAGAACACAAGTTCTTCTCGCAGCGTTATTCAACGAACTACGGAACCCCGAAGTTTCCAGTGCTCCTTCGAGTACACTTCAATGTTTTCTACAACTATCTTCGGAGAAGTTTCTCGTAATTCGCCCCTTCTGGACTTGGCGTATATATGTATACGTATATATTTGCAATTCGCGTTGGCAGCGAGAATTGTCTACGTGAATTCAGACCTTCAAGATCGTAATCGTCTTTGTATAACAACGACTCGGGGGTATTGGGTGCTACGTCAGCCCTTTGGAACTTCGTTATGCACCGTAACAATGCACATATTCCTGGAAATTCCTTTAACAATCCGCAGGATCAACCTACAATGAGTTGATATTGTTAGTCACCTTTAATCTTACGACGTGTTGATAGAATATACGGTTGATCGGAAGAAATGGACGTATTGAAACTTTGAAAGCCGATCAGTCCTGGAACCCACCTTAACTTCTACTGCAAAATATTTTGCATTAACCGACATATTCCTGAAAATTTCTTTAACAATCCGCAGGGTCAACCTACAATGAGTTGATATTGTTAGTCACCTTTAATCTTACGACGTGTTGATAGAATATACAGTTGATCGAAAGAAATGGACGTATTGAAACTTTCAAAGCCGAACAGTCCTGGAACCCACCTTAACTTCTACTGCAAAATATTTTGAATCAACCGACTATTTCGAATAAAGGGCACCTGCCACGAATATAAAGTGACACAACCGGAATTAAAGTCGTAAAGCAAAAAAGGAGAATATTGTTTTAGCTAGGCTAGCGACCGCCTCGTTGACAGGTAGCGCGCCAGTTCGGATGAGGTGAGGGTCGAGGGTGGGTTGTGTTGGGGTTGGGGGGGGGGGGGGGATGCCCACGTGGCGAATAAACGAAATTATTCGAGTAAACAGAACAAGAAAAAACTGGAAATACAATGACTCGAGGGAAAGAACTATGTATTCGACGATAACAATTTTTTTAAGCCCACGTCAGTTGCAACGGAATTTGATAACGGATACAAAAAAAAAACAAACAAACCTCAAAGGTAATTACGAAATACCAGGATACGAAAAAAACAAACAAACCTCAAAGGTAATTACGACATACCAGGATACGAACAAAGGGAATAGGAACAAGAAAAATTTCGCAAAGATGATATTACATAGGGAAGGAAAACAGCGATATACACTCGAGATACGACATTGCCTCGAAGCAATCAATGCAGAAGTGTCCTTGCGATGACAACAGGGTGACAGACCCAAATCTTCAACGAGTAAATAGAGGATTTCGGTTTCACAAGCCTAATTATTGAAAAAAATCCGGCAATAAACAAAATCTTGTATTTTTAGCATCTCTTGGTTATACTGTCGAACACACCTGCTACACTGAGAGAAATTTTCGTAGTACAGTTAATTATAAAGTGACAACTATTGATTTTCAGTCGTTCTGTAGTTACGGTGACTCTAAAAATAGTTCTGGTAACTAATTAAGTGGTAATAACTATGTTTGTGCCAACTACAAATGAATAGTTGTCACTTTATGGTTGCTAATACCATAATTTTCTCTCAGTGTACGCACGATCGAACGGGATTCACGATCGACGAGGTTTGAAACCACTCACGCAATCCGCTGAGTTTGTCGTCGTTCGATCCTGGCAAACTTCAACTAATCGTATTGATTCTTCGATGCACTTGCTTCCCCAGGCGCTGCACGATATAGCCGACATATGCTGAAGCCTGTATGTGCACCAGTTATCCACGCGTTTTACATGGGACACGTTCTTGGGACGAAAACTAACTTGCGAGATGCGATTTACCTTCACCTCAATTAACCCACGAGGCTTCCGGCACGATTACCTTAAGACGTTTTACACCACAGATTTTCCAAGAACGTGGATGTGAAACTTTACAAAGGAGAGAGGAAAACTCTACTTTACGACAGTCTAGGACCTCGTACACCAATAAACCAACATACCACAGTGTGCGTAAAGTGCCTACTTCACGCACACTTCACGCACACTTCGCTTCGCTTGCGTGCGTGAAACAGGCACTTCTCGCACTAGTTTATCAAGTTATTTGCTTTACGAGCTACGGTACAAAAATAGAAGAAAAACAGGGATTAGTACAATGAATGATAATTATAGGGCCGAGGGAAGCGGAAAGAATGTATAAAAAAAACAGTATACATTTTTTTAAATCCTTCATTTCTTTTTTCCAATATATTCAATTATTTATCAAGAAACGCGATAGCGTCTCGACGCCATAAAAATATTTCTGAGAAAATTTCGGTAGTTTTCATTACTTTTTTAATGTAAGTGATGTAACCAATGTCTTCTGTCAGTGTGAAGAGTTAAGCGAATGCAATCTCAGTGTTTATACATAAACGGTGGGTTTGATTCTAACTCGATGTAAATGCAATTTCCTTACCGGACTTTGAGGGCTCATTATGCCATTCTGGAACACATCCGGTACGTCAAAGCTTTTTGGCACGTCGTGATGCATTCTTGCGTGACTCTTCACCTGTAACATGAAGAACAACGAAAATAGCAAGGTACAATTGAAATGTTAAGGTTCTAGTTTATCAAGTAATTTGCTTTACGAGCTACGGTACAAAAATAGAAGAAAAACAGGGACTAGTACAATGAATGATAATTATAGGGCCGAGGGAAGCGGAAAGAATATATACACTGCTGGCCTACTTTTCTACGACCGCCAGATAAATGATCCACACGTATATGTATGTGTATTATACAATATTCTTTCGGTCCTTCGCTTTTAAGCTTTTTCCTCTTATCATAGCTTCATCTGTATGCTCCCTGCACTGGGCGTACACATTTTTTTATGAGTTTCCTTGCTGTTCCCTTCCTTTTGCAGCACCCTTACTCCGTAATGTAATGTTTGCTCCGCCTTGCAATAATTTTCCTTCTTCTGTTCCTTCCTTTTCATACTTTTGCGTGGGTTAAGTCATGCCTATTCCTATACTTGCGAATATGCAAGAATTAATTAACGTAGTATAATTATTAAACTTACTTTTTAACATGTTTACTTAAACACGGAAAAAAAGGATAAGCTCGGAGAATTACTTTTTCGAAAAAGGCGAGTTTCATTAACTAATTCTTGTTTTCCCTAACTCATTTTATTTCTCCGTGAATACTGGCTTTTCCCCTTAGGCTACAGATTTATAAAAAATATCACTTGGATTGCCGAATTTTGGTCAAATTCCGTGAGAAATTTTTGGGTTACGGTATTTATTGCGAGATAGACTTTTTGCTATGTACAGTTGAACGAAGCTGCTTACTTGTTATTGAATACTTCTGGTGTACATGTGTGAAAAGTTAAAAATTATTGACTCTCTAATACCAATAGAAAAAAGATGCAAAGTTGAACTTTGCAGATTGCTTTCTTATTATTATTGGTTATTTTTTCACAAAGCTAACTGTATGAAAAAGTATGTCAATCGATTTGTAAAGACTTTGTAAAAAAAAAAAATTGTCCTAATTTCAATAGATTAGCTAAAAAATGTATAAAAAAAACACGGAAAATTTACAACATTGGGAATTTCAAAGCTCTGTAATAAATCAAATATTGAAGATAGAAATTCGACTCAAAAGATATTTTGTTCGAAATTTAATGATTCATAATATTTAGTGATTGGCTTTATGAAAAAAAAAAAAATTCTTAGGTTGCAGGGAGAAAGACTGGAAAAAAAATCACTTTCCTGTGTTATTTAAATGGAAAAACTTCAAACGCGATGATGGACCTTTAAAAATAAAAATGGTGAGCTCCGCTTTTGACAGGATCTTTACCAAGATGTATTTTACGATATTTTGGGCGGACAGCTAAGAAAAAAAATATATCGCCTTTTTCGGCACACCATAATACTCACATTTAAATTTCTATTTCAAACTAAGCAAAACGAAAATATAAACGGCTTATTATTCCCTTCTATTTCTCTCGTTAATTGAATAGAATTCAATAGAATATCTGTAGAATCTATCGAAATATTGACATATATGATGTATATATGATGTGTTTGTTGAGTCGATTTTATTCCGTTCACATTTAAGTTGTTCCAACGACTGTTTTCATCGATATTCGTAGCACATATTTCTCAGATTTTCACGTATATATTTTCGGAAATTACCGCGACTGAGCGGTTCGAACGGTCATGTTTACACTGCTAAGGTAACAGAAATATTCCAATCACCATATTTCCTCCGTGTTGCATATTCATCGTTGCAAAAAGCCCAAGCACTCAATTGCGTTATCCTCTCATCATGAGCATATCTTCCTTTTCCCTCCCTCACATTTGCGCTCTAGTGTGTTTACCATTATTTTAGCATTATTAACATGCTCTTCACTATCGCACTCCACACATTCAAGAGCAACAGCAATTGACGTCAACAAGCAGAATTAAAGAGCATTTTGTGCCACTCGACAAACGTCAGCGATCTATCTTGTTAAGCCGAAAATATATACATTCGATATCTTGTTTGTAATGTGGCACATTTCACATCAATAGGGAATATCGTTACAAATATTGCTTCCTTTTTGTTGCCATATGCAAGCGAGACATCGTACAAGCAAATATCGATACCAATACAAATAGGACACAAATTCTATGTACAGTGCATAATTTTGGCTACAACACAAATGTGAAATCTCTCGAGAATCAGACAGAGAAAACTTCTTAATATTCTAGTCGCAACACTTGACTCGAGCCACCATTTTTTCTCTCCCAATTTTCGTGCTTTTTTTTTTATCACGTTCTTCTTTTTATCGTGTTATACTGAGAGCGGTATAAAAGTATCCCAGAAATTTGCTCTGCAAGCATAAAAATTTCAGAAGCTCGACTAAGTGGTTAGCTTAAAAGATGTTACGTCTCTTCAATGCCAGAAAAATAAGTGGCAAGGAATCCCCATAACTCGGAACTCTCGATAGTCTTCGCAGCGGTAGAATTGTCGTAAAAAAAGGGGAAGAAACTTCATAGCCTTCTTACGCGGTTCCTTGGTTTTTCAGCTTCAGTTCAACTAGGGTGAACACGCCAGTGGATGGACGCGGACCAGTGAATGCACACTATCCATAAGAGCACGTGCATAAAAAGCGTCCATTTATCGGGTTTTTCCGTCTGCTTAACTGTCCATTCACTGGTCGGTGAATTGAATTGAAATGAATTTTGTTTTCAAATAAAATGTGAAAATGCTAAGCGCTAGTGTAGAAGTTTTTCGCACGCAAGCGAAGCGAAGTGTGCGTAAAGTAGGCACTTCACTCATTTTTCTGTACCATGTGAAGTATATTACAGACGCAGTGCAAGCCTCAATCGTTTCATAATTTTTTTATCATACAAAAATGGCTCTCTGCTGATTATTCAAAAAATTGTATTGCGTAGTTAATGCTCATGTATCGTTGACCATTGGATAACTATGACCTAAAAAAAATGGCTCTCTGCTGATTTTTCAAAAAATTGTATTGCGTAGTTAATGCTCATGTATCGTTGACCATTGGATAACTATGACCTAAAAAAAATGGCTCTCTGCTGATTTTTCAAAAAATTGTATTGCATAGTTAATGCTCATGTATCGTTGACCATTGGATAACTATGACCTAAAAAAAATGGCTCTCTGCTGATTTTTCAAAAAATTTTATTGCATAGTTAATGCTCATGTATCGTTGACCATTGGATAACTATGACCAAGCTCATCTGGGTTAGCGTAATAAAAACATAAAATCCGATTTTGGTAGACCCTAAATAATTTTTAGGAATATTTCTGAATATGAAAATCGTAATTTTTGTGTGACACATTTATTAGCGAATTTGTAGCAGCTTTCAATCCCTGATTTAATCTCGCAAGGTGATTTGCGGTCAAGGCGAAAAATTATATGGGATGAGTGAATGGTAGTATTATCATGGGAAATATTGTCTGACGAATCCAGATTCTGTATTTTATTCTTCTACCAAACGGAATCTTCTCGAATTTAAATTTCACAGGTTTAGCTGACGCTTCTTCGAGCGGCAATAAAGCGATAACTTTTCCTCGCAATACCTGCTCGAATACGACCGAGTAAATTAGCGGGGTAAGAAACGTGTACTCCACTCGAATTTCACAAGTGTTTGCGGGAGGCGCGAGCCTTGCATGGAGTTCTATAGAAGTGACGCCAACCTGTATCTCTTAAACAACTATATTACATTTGCTTCCGTAACCTTAACTGCTTTCTCTAAGTATCTTGCTTCATTATTCTCCGGTTTGTTAAGTAAATATATTGCAGAGGAGGTTTGAACGTTAGTTCGGATAACAAACGTTAATCTCGCCGCGTGATTATCCAGAAAGCGATCGATTAAACACGTAGTCTAAATAATTAATCCGAGTAATTAACGCAGTATAAATTTTCACATGTGATATATGAAGTGTAAATTGATTGTATCGATGTAACGTATTCGCGACATTGTAGAAATATCTAATTTTCAAACATCGTCTTAAATTGTCATCGGGAAATTTTTTAATATTATGATGTAGCAAAAATGTTCATTGGCAATTTTTAAAAAGCATCGTTATTAATTTTCCGGCATGGAAAAAAGATTCAACGTGAAAGACATTACTTAACGGAAAACGGACTGTACAATTCAAGGGTTTAATGTAATTTCTAATCACCTTGTCCATAAGTGGCACACTTGGAAAGTGAGCAGACATTATATAAGAATATTTCACCGACTTGAATCTTACGATCGATGCCGTGCTGCTTTCTTTAGTCTTTTCTATGTTTTCATTATTATCACATTATGAAGATCCTATGATAACGTTTACAAACGATGTTAACCAACAAAGTGGCTTTCTCCACTTTACTAGATAAATATGCAGACTGTCACGCGATATTTCCAGTTGTTAATTTTAGGTAAATGGCGGAGATAATAACCTGTTCGTGCTCAGAAGCTTGAAGCGCTTGAATAGTCGAGACACATGAGGGTTCATCAATTTGTCTGTCCCACCAGAGCTTACACTGTTGACGAGACCGGGGTTGGTTGAATCACTTTTTACTTTGGTTAATTTTTTTCTGCCTAGTGATTTGTAATATCAATGTCGTATCATTCGTGTCGACAGTTTTTAAAGTTCAGATTAATCCTCTTTCAAGTTTTTACAGTCCAGATCGATCCCCTTTCAAGTTTTCACAGTTCAGGTTGATCCTCTTTCAAATTTTCAGAGTTCAGGTCGAGCCTCTGTAGTTTGAAAAGTTCCGGTTCATTTCAAAATAGTTTCCGTGGTCCAGATCGAACTTTCCACCATTTTGCTTCCTCATAGAGGAAGCTTTGTTTTCGTGAAATTTTTTTTTTTCGATTTTTTCATGTCAGGATACTCGAAATGGTCTAAAACATCGAGAAAAATGCTTTTTACGAAATGTCTGTATGTGTGTGTTTGTGCAGATTTCCTTGTACGCACGATGACTGTCGTAATTCTTGACGGATTTCCTTATAATTTGGCACTCACTTACTTTAACGTATGATAAAGTTTGGGATTGAATTTGACGCGAATCGGTTGAAAACTTTTTTTCTTACAGAATTTTTAAAAGTTTGAAAAAATCGTTTTCACGCTATAACTTACGCAATTAAAGAGGTAGCGAGCTAAAATTTTGTATATAATTGGATTACTTGTGGAACATTATGTGTACCAAATTTCGCGAGAATCTGTCGAACCGTTCTGATTTAATAACAATTTTAATTTGTTCAAAAATGTGTGCAAATACTATAACTCATGCAAATTCTGAGATATCCGGCTGCAATTGCCGATATGATTTCATGATTATTGATTTCCATTAAAAATTTAAGTAAGTTAATGAACTGTTGAAATGTCAGAACATTTCGATTTTGGTGAACAAAAAGAAAAAAAAAGCTTTCACGAAAAAAAAAACTCGTAATTGTCCACAGATTTATCTTAAATTTTCTTCCCACTTAGACGACCATTAAAAAAAAATATTTAGTACAAATTTTACACAAATCGGTCGAGCGGTAAAAATTTTACGTCACTTTGAATTATTATAAAAATGTCTTCCGAGTATAAAGAAGCCTGCAATGTAGAACCCTGCAAATTGCTTGCTCATTATTTTTCGCTTTCTACAAAGCTTCCTCTATGAGAAAGCCAAAATTGATAAACATACTTCCTCATAAAAGTAGCTTTGTAGAAAGCGAAAAATAATGAGGAAGCAATTTGCAAGGTTTTTTCATTTATTTTTATTCGCATTTCCTCCGGTCTGCAGACATTACGCCAATTACAGGGTCGGCCTGGGTCAGTCCTGACGGCCAGGTCCGGCTCAGTAACCAGGCCTTCATGCGGCCGCATCCGAAAATATAATTAAAGGTCTAAGCATAATAACTCCATTCCACAGTAGTCTTCGCTCACTCCACTTCAGTAATACCTGCCATTTTCGGAGGTTTTCATGATGGTCAGGTTCATGAAGAAACCTTCACCGAGAGTAAATATTTCATTGATTCACGGCAATCTGCGCCAATGAAAAGAAATACTCGAGTTTCAATACTATCTTTCCCTTGAATGACTCAAACTCAATGAAAAGAAGTGATATTAATTCAAAGAAACATTTCTTTAAACTTCTTTTCCCCCACTTTCTCCACGACAGCTCAAAATGTCAAAACCTATTTTTTCCTAAACCACTCGACAAATAAAGATTAAATTTTAAGAGAACGTGTAGACGTACGGCAGGTATTGGCTAAACTACTGGCTCCTTGAAACTCTCAGCCTTACGATCGGGAGAACAGAAAAACCAAAAAGTGAGGTTAGGTGCAAGAGAGGTTAACATTGGACGACGAAATTTCCAGCACTTGCTGCCATCAAGTATATGTTTGCATTGAATCAATGAAAACCTTTCTTTAAAACAATGAAATTCTTTCTTTATTTCATGCCCATTAAGTAAATGTTTCTTTACAGGCAATGAAATGTTCTCTTTAAAATTTACGTGCACTATCTCATTGAAATCAAATAGATATTTCGTTGAAATCAATGAAAAAATAATCAAACCACCCATTTCTTTGCCGTCAATGAAATCTTTTCTTTCAGTATAGTGTACGTTGCGTTACTACATTTGGGTTTTGACGCAGGTCTAAATTTTTAATCGACTCATCCCTTTGAGTGACTAAAATGTCCGTGAATCATCGGAACTTTAACGCATTTATTTTTCTCCGTGACCCAGTTAGCCCCGGTGTCTCTTGAAAATGACATTATTCACAAAGATTATATTGGATGAAAAAAAAAAAAACACCAATGAACGAGTGCTATCGCTGCTTTTCACGACCCGTAGTAAAAATTGTTTAACTATTTATTCAACAGTTCACTCTCAGTGCTGAAAAAGCTTTTCCTCGGTTTTTCATCGTCAACATTTCTATTGCGTAGATACGACCAACGGATAACGATGCCAAAGTGCCGTTTATTAGTATGCAGCCCGTGCGGAATTCTTCCCCAGGGAAAATGTGTAGACGACTTGTAAAATTGTAGAAGGAGACTTGAAATTTTACCTTCATCTGCGATGCTTCTTCTTTACTCACGATTTATCCGTCTTTCTTTTATAATATTCTTGCGTATAAATTCAGTAGTTCATGCAAACTGTTCTCTCACGTTTTGTTGCTTCGTTGACTTTATCGTCGAAACAAATGTACACCGTTAAATTCTTTCACGTTTTAATTAAAGCTTCGCTCCTGTATATTAATTTGTTCGTTGCCTCCTAAGATTATTCAGAGTTATTCATTGGGCCCTTCCAACCTCTTCCCTACTACATGGAGGCTACAAGTAGATTCACAGTATGTATTCTAATGACAGAACACACAATGGACCCAGTAACAACCATTTACAGCCCCAAATTAGCGACATATAGTCGATTTAATCCATTGGGTGCTTTTAATTCCACTGTGGAAATATCGATGTGGTTCGAATCGCATTTTGTAAGAGGATTAATCTTAATCAGGGACTCGAAAATGTTTGCAATTATAGGGCAAGCGAAGCTAGTTTCAACATTTATTTTAGTATTGACTTTTTGTAATCAAATTCACTTGTATACAGGATAACATTCACTAGAGCATAATTTTTTGATACTAAAATACACAGACTTGCAAATGGTGAGATAGTGATCATTTTGCGATAATTCCTAAATAGTTTTTTGTGTAACAAATAGGTTTTTTGCTCGAGCGAAGCAAGGAATGCAATCACACTGAATTTTTTGTAATGTATACGAATCGTAGTTTTGCGAAATGGACAGTGGAAAGATATTGTTTTTATTTTATTTCTGAAAACATGACAGAGCTTTGAGATTTTTGTATTCTCGATTATCAAAGAATATATCAATTTTTAATTTTGCTTAATGCAATTTTTATTCAAATATATTTTTAAAGTGACATATCGAATGCCATAATTTAAAAATCTGATAAAATTCTGAAAAATACTTATAGCCAAAGTGGGGAAGATTTTACTTCTTACAGTTTTTACGCTTTTTTTATTTGAAAATATTATTGAAAAATATAAAAAATAATGAATCTTCTACAGGCGATTGATCAAGTGTTTATTTTTGTAAATACGGATTTGCAGATTTTTTTGCAGATTTTTTTTGCGTAGTTGAGGGTCTAACTAAGGCTAGATAAAATTATGAGCTAAATTGGAGGGTTTGAAGTCAAATCCTGGTCGAAACGGGGTGGATTGCCCCATATATAAAAATAAAAGAGTAGTTTGGCGACCAATGGCAAGGATTGACAATATTCGATACAAAATGTATTCAGGATACTTTTCCATTGAAATAGCTGTTAATAATTCTTAGCAAAAAAATATAATACTCATAAAAGTTCCTTACAATTACTCATAGTTATTCAGATCGAAATGTATTTAGAATAAATATTTATTGCGACATTAATTATCTTTGCATATTAATTACTAGAACCAAATCTTAATCGTAGGCAAAACTTTTTTCGATTGGTTGCAAAAAATAGTACGACCAGTCCAAATAATTCGCTGCACCGAATAACCGGTGAGTTTAGTTTGTGATGTCAGCCAGTAATTGTTATTATTGATACTTTACTAACGAGGTTGTAGTTTTTTCAACCAACTGAGCAATTGATGCGTTTCAAACTACTTTGGTTAGTTGCCAAGGCGGATTAATCGGTTTTTACAACTTTTTTTATTCAGTGTGAAGGGCTTGGAAAAAGTTCTACACGATTCAGTAATTGATTTAAAAAGCTGTAAAGCTATTTAATTAAAATAGTGGTATGAGGTCAGGACATTGCTTATTCGATGTTTACCTTCCGCAACGTTGCCTTTGAAAGGAAGCCACGATTCATTTTATACGCCTTTCAACAATGCCACGTGAGCTATATTACATTTCAGTGCACTCAATGATTTCCAATCAATGCGTTAAAAGTACCTATGCGTTTACATTCTAAAAAACCAACGACTCGTACTTTCAACTATTATTCGGAGATTAAATCGTTAAATAAATTTCTAGTAATTTTTACAAGTGAATATTTTTATCTTTTCATCACGATGTACTTTAAAACAAAGTTTTCCAGTCCAACATTTGAATTTTCCAGTCCAACATAACGAACTTATACGGCCTGTCGCCGTATAACTTCGACGGAGAATTAAACAAAATTACCGAACAGTTCTCGATGAGATATAAATATGAAAAAAAATCGAGCGTATAGAAAATGCTGAAACGGTTATTTTGGCACGATAATAATTGAAAAATGTTATTGACAAATAACTCAAATAAATAATAGTGCAACAAATTACCCGGCAACCTAACTTTTTTTTGTTATGTAAAACATTTGTTTATTTTTCTAAATACGTATGTATTTTTTTCAGATTTTTTTCGGATTTTCAATTTGACACTTGGAAAAAACTGCCATTTTCAAACATTAGATAAAATTCTAAAAAAAATCCACACGTATTCGGAAAAATAAACAAATCATTTTCATAGCAAAAAAAGTTAGGTTGCCGGGCAATTTGTTGCACAATTGTTTATTTCAGTAATTTGTTAATAACATTTTTCAATTATTATTATGGCAAATTAATCTCTTCAGCATCTTTCATATAGTTGATTTTTTTCAGATTTTTATTTCTTCGAGATCAGTTCGTAATTCTGTCTCGATTCCGCTCGAACTTATGCGATGTCAGACAATACATGAGGACTACCTTAATCTGATGAGGAAGTTGCGTGTTGCGAATACGACAGTTGCAAACTTTTTTACTCTTGTTGTCACATCTATATTGGATTCATACTTCATAATAATTCTGGTTTATGCGATACAATAAAAAAGATATGAAGGCAACTATGACGACGGGCAGACGAAGAAAAACTGTAGTGTCATTAACGACCGTCGGTATGATAACAATGGCGGCTTCATGAATCGATAATGCGTTCATAAAGCGCTCGAACGGTGCATAATGCCTTAAAAAAGTATCAATCGTTAAACTCTTCTTGCTGTTGTTATGATGTTCAATTTTGAAAAGTAGTCTAGTCATATTCGTTCACGACGAAGGAAACTGAATGTCCCTATTAAGATACGGCAGAATTTTTCGGAATGGCATTGTTCACACAATCGTCACATTTTTTAATGCAAAGAGTTTGAGGAAGTCGCACGAAAAAGTCATAAGAAAAAAAGTCTTCTAATAATACTCTTCTTTAAAAGAAAAAAAAATTTCTTTATACCTCGGTCGAAAGTACGTACATTCGGCATCAATTTTGATGCAGAAAGTCCAAGATTCGTGCTTTGGTAAAACTACACGCACGCCATCTGTATCAGCGGAAGCAAAAAAATTTGACATCATTAAGAAATCAGGTAGAAATGTTTCCGCGAAGTATTTGGTGAGCCCAACTAAGTTAGCAGTCAACCAATAATTTCGTTGGGTTACCACAAGTTATTAGTTTATCGACTAATTATTTTGACAAAATTTGCGTGTTTCCGTGATAAAATTTTCGACCAAATTTTTGGTCGATCCAACAAAGCATTTATCCGATTGTAGTAAAGTTGAGTCTTAATAGAAATCGCATAATTGAATGGTAGTTTAAACTTATTATTTTTTTTCGTCAGATAAGCTTATTCTTTATTCCTGTGTGTTCGTCAAGAGCTTTTTATAGATACCGGGTTTTTTCTTCTGGTTATAACCGTATAGCACCGAGTTAGCCAACGAAAACGATCCGGACTTTCCATGTAAAGGTGGAATATGAAACCGATAAATTCGCAATGATTGATCGAACGCTAAAGTTTCCATTATCTCTGACTCCATGCACCTCGATTCGTTTCCTATTTCGGTCTAGCCATATCGCCTCGGCTATGCGGTTACTATTATTATCTGACGTTCGCGAACCGTGTGAGCTCCTCACTTGAAAATAAAGGAAATCTGATAATATATTCAAGATATATAATTTTTTTCCGCAATTTATGGAAATCATATATTTAATCTATATCCATACTTACTTTAATACGACGAAAAATATACAGGTTATATAATATTAATTATAAATCCGAGTATGAATCTCAAGTACACTTTATTTTCATACGAGTCCCGCGGCAATTACTTTAACCTTTTTTTGCTCTACTATTTAAAAAATCGAGCGATTTATTTCTTGAAGCGTGATAGATGCGCGCTCGACCCATTAATTGTCAGTGGGAAAGACAGCTAGACGTCATGCTTTTACTTGCATATTTTTCGTTTTGTGACAAAAAAAAGCGCTTTCGGGCTAAATCGAGTCAGCGAATTTGGACATGACAAGTTTCGGGTGCATTCGCAACCTCTGCAGTCACTAGAGTCTCGAATAGGTGAACTGTCGTGGAAGCTAATTGAAATATTGAAGGATATGATGGCTGTGATGAGAGAAAGAAGGAACGATCCATGATGCATCTATTTGATTTTACGGAAATATATTTGCTATGGACCAAAAAGTTACAGATCGAGAATGAGTTGTGATGCTTTCTATGGAACTGCCATCAGGTGTATGTACAATATTTAATAAGATTTTCTTGCTTCCTCAGGACACTGTTTTCGTGAAAATAGTATATTACGCTACAAGGGCAGAAAATTCGACATTATTGCAATGCGGGTCATTATGCCCGAGAAGAAGTCAAGGGCTTAATGACTGCACATAATGATGCGAAAAATAAGTCACATTTATAATAAGTTCGCGATAAAAACTTCACGCCAGTAACAAATGTGATGTGGAGTGTCACGTGTTGTGAATACGTCAGCAGCCAGTATTTTCATCACTCTCCTCTGCCCAATAAGGTCGAAGCTCGTTCACAATGCAATAGATACGATTACATAATTATTTTAAAAAATTGTAGCGTTACGCGACGGACATTGACTAAGTCAGTCATCCTGGTATGGGCGGGATGTTAATTTAAACCATTCCTGATCACTAGGATCACTTATTTGCAAAAAAGAAGAAAAATAATTGGAGTATAAACGGCAATATCTGAAAAATAACAGTGACTAGTACTAAGATTTTCTCGCTTCCTCAGAACCCTGTTTTCGTGAAAATAGTATATTACGCTACAAGGGCAGAAAATTCGACATTCTTGCAATGCGGGTCATAATGCCCGAGGAGAAGCCGATAAAAACTTCACGCCAGTAACAAATGTGATGTGGAGTGTCACGTGTTGCGAATACGCCAGCAGCCAGTATTTTCATCCCTCCCCTCTGTCCAATAAGGTCCGAAGCCCATTAAAAACGCAATGGAAACTATGACATAATTATTTTAAAAAATTTTAGCGTTACATGACTGACATTGACTAACTATGGGCCGGATGTTAATTTAAAGTATTCCTGATCACTAGGATCACTTATTTGAAAAATAGTAGAAAAAAAAATTAATTGGAGTATAAACTTCAATATATGAAAAATAACAGTGACTAGTAGTTGATATATTTAATTTTGCTCTATCTCCTCTGCCTGGAGGTTCTCACAGTCACATCATTATGTGAAGACGTGACATTTGGTTCCGATTCCACTTTGGATCTCACGTCTGCCCTTTTTGTTGATTTCACTCCCTGACTCCATGGAATCTCCCTGTTGTATACATGTATTCTGGGTACAAGAGCTGCTGTACAAAATAGAGCCGTCAATGGTGGCCGATGAATGCGCCACCTAACGCAGCACTACGTGACCCGACTTATTTCTATTATTGGGTGTGAAATTGATATTTATCGTTTCCCATTACGCAGGATCGAATCATCGCTGCATTGATCGTTCTACGTTGATTAAATTTAGCAAGTCACCGAACGTGATCATAAAGAAACAAGGAACGAGAATGCGAGAAACGAAAATAAGAAAGGCAGATACAAAAATATCTGCTGTTGACATCCCGATAGAAAATGTGACGCAAACAACTCCCGAGGGATGAATATGAAAAAAGCGAGCTTTTGACTTTTGGTACATGACTTTTGTGTATTTCTTCTTTTTTTTTTACATTTACTGGATTTGATCGACACACCCAGAGAAATGGATCTGAAGAGTTTATTTGAATCGATTATAGGGTGTATTTTAAACGAATAAAATTTTATTCAGATCAGATAGAATTTATTTCAATGAGACTAAATTTTTCACAGATAAAATAGGGTCTATTTTGATTAAATAAAATCCTATTAGGCTGGCCATTAAATAAATAATTTATTTTTGTGTACTATAAACATTCTACTGTTCCACGTGCAAAAAAGTTTCGATACTTACGAAAAATGGTATTCAAATCTCACATCATTATTTTCACTAGCAGCTTAATATCATATATTTTTCCTAGATTTTTCGCTTTGCAAATCTCTCTTATATCGACCTTGGAATATAATTCAATGTACAATGACGTCTTGCAGTGGCATAAATAGGCAATTTAAGATTATCCATGAACGAATATATTCCATTATCTGAGTATTTGTATAGGGATAAATCTTAACAGTCGTCACAAGTGTATCGAAGATCGATTATCGAACTCAGAAGAGCTTAAGGTATTTTGGAGATTTTAAAGCATTCCGTCCTACGATAAGAATGCATTTTTCTGTGATCCCTAAAATTGTGTGTCGCTTTCGCGAAGAATATATGAGATGGAAAAGACTACAGTGAGTAAGAAACAAAAATGACAGTGAGTAAGCCCTCTACGACGTACTCTTCAATATCGTTTAAGAGGGTTTTGCTTGAAATTGACTCAACTAGAAGCCTTACTTCACCGGTTCCTCCCTTTTCCCTCCCAACAGTGCGCCCTATATCATCTTAGTCACCAATACCTTTATAGAACCCATCCTCGTTATTCTCATAATGCTTGAGAATTTCCTTTCGTCTGAAGCATCGACTGGAAAGATTCTGGCCTCGAGCAAGAATATGATATATACAAGAAGTATTACGAAATCTCTTGAAGGTAAAATATTTGAACCTCGAGCCCTGCGTTATTCCTGAATCCATATGTGCCGTAAGGATGCTGTAACTTTTACACTTATTGACTCGCCTGAATAAGTGGCCATTTTTAGCATGTATCGTGAGTTGTATACAATTTTGCTGTAACTTTTACACTTATTGACTCGCCTGAATAAGTGGCCATTTTTAGCATGTATCGTGAGTTGTATACAATTTTGCTGTAACTTTTACACTTATTGACTCGCCTGAATAAGTGGCCATTTTTAGCATGTATCGTGAGTCGTATACAATTTTGATGGGTTACGCCATCTTGAGATATTCAAATAATCGTTTTTTGGCGAGATTAATTGTTTATATATATATATTAGGGTGTGCAAAAAAAGCGATATTTTTTATCCTTGCTGTCCGCTCAAAATATCGTAGAATACGTTTTAGTAATGATCCTGTGAAAAGCGGAGCTCATAATTTTTATTATTAGAGATCTATCATTGCGTTTGAAGTTTTGCCATTTAAGTAACACAGGAAAGTGATTTTTATTCATTCTTTCGCCCTGCAACCTGAAAAGAATTTTTTTTTCTTAAAATCAATGACTACATGTTATGAATCATTGAATTTCGAACAAAAAATCTCATTGAGTCGAATTTCTATCTTCTGTATTTGATTTGTTACAGAGCCTTGAAAATTCTAATGTTGTAAATTTTCCGTGTTTTTTTTTTCACATTTTTTAGTCAATCTATCGAAGTTAAGGATAGGTTAAGGATAACCCTTCAAAGTAAGCTTCAGGATAACCCTTCAATGATAGGTTAAGGTTAATCCTTCAAGGATAGGTTAACGATAACCCTTCAAGACTTTGACCAAGTGAAATTCTTCAACTAAATTACAACATTTCAGATATTCATGCATATAAACTTTGATTGCCTTTCCAATATAACTATCTTAACTCACAAAGCCAATAGCGTTTTTTTTTCTCACGCGATCCAAAGTTCGCAAAAAACTCACCAACGCATTCACACAAAGGCAAAATGCTTATCGCAGTCCTCATCACCGATCCGAGATCCGCGGTTTACTCATGAATATATCCAGTAATATATTTCATTTTCCTCATCAACTAGTCCGCAATAGCAACGCGTTCATAACCATAACCAATATAACGAGAAAAGCAACAAGCCACAATTACGTTTATTCTATGGATTCCTGTTGGCTGCACTAAGCAAAAGCCCATATGTCGTACGGTACGTGCACAGAGAACGACCGTCGTCTGTCCTCGTAATAAAAAAAACGTAGTGCATACGACCCTTTTCTGTATAATAATATGAAAATATTGGGTAGCTCTCGCGACATTTGTTTTACGACCTTACAAGACTACATCGTTCGTTCAAAGCCGGAGACTGCTACAGAATAGTATGCCACACGTACCGTGTTCTACCTGCGCCAGAAAAGTATGATCGTAGTGCTTTCGCTATAAAGTCGGGTTTTCGTTTCCGCGTGTACGTTCCTCCAACATTCACAGTTTAGTATAGAGCTCAGCTTCGATATAGCAAACTGTCGGACGGAGTAAATCGCAGATGTAATGACGCGAGAGACGAAGCCTTTGTATGAGGTCTTGACTCTACAGTATAACGTTGATACATGCACCTAAACGAGTACATACGTTATGTCATGAAAAAGCGTATCCTGTCACGACCCCAGGGCATATCTTTTTAAAAATGTCCTCAGCGTTTCAAAAATAAAGGAAATCTGATAATCTATTCAAGATATATATATATTTTTTTTTTCGTAATATATGGAAATCATATATATGTAATGTATATCTTTACTTACATTAATACGACGAAAAATATACAGGTTATATCATTTTTTAAGCATTTTTGCGGCTCTATGTTAACCAATATCAATTATAAATCCGAGTATGAATCTCAAGTACACTTTATTTTCATACGAGTCCCGCCGCAATTACCTTAACCTTTTTTGCTCTACTATTTAAAAAATCGAGCGATTTATTTCTTCAAGCGTGATAGTTGCGCGCTCGACCCATTAATTGTCATTCACAGTTTAGTATAGAGCTCAGCTTCGATATAGCAAACTGTCGGACGGAGTAAATCGCAGATGTAATGACGCGAGAGACGAAGCCTTTGTATGAGGTCTTGACTCTACAGTATAACGTTGATACATGCACCTAAACGAGTACATACGTTATGTCATGAAAAAGCGTATCCTGTCACGACCCCAGGGCATATCTTTTTAAAAATGTCCTGAGCGTTTTGAAAATAAAGGAAATCTGATAATCTATTCAAGATATATATATATTTTTTTTTTCGTAATATATGGAAATCATATATATGTAATGTATATCTTTACTTACATTAATACGACGAAAAATATACAGGTTATATCATTTTTTAAGCATTTTTGCGGCTCTATGTTAACCGATATCAATTATAAATCCGAGTATGAATCTCAAGTACACTTTATTTTCATACGAGTCCCGCCGCAATTACCTTAACCTTTTTTTGCTCTACTATTTAAAAAATCGAGCGATTTATTTCTTCAAGCGTGATAGATGCGCGCTCGACCTATTAATTGTCATTCACAGTTTAGTATAGAGCTCAGCTTCGATATAGCAAACTGTCGGACGGAGTAAATCGCAGATGTAATGACGCGAGAGATGAAGCCTTTGTATGAGGTCTTGACTCTACAGTATAACGTTGATACATGCACCTAAACGAGTACATACGTTATGTCATGAAAAAGCGTATCCTGTCACGACCCCAGGGCATATCTTTTTAAAAATGTCCTCAGCGTTTTAAAAATAAAGGAAATCTGATAATCTATTCAAGATATATATATATATTTTTTTTTCGTAATATATGGAAATCATATATATGTAATGTATATCTTTACTTACATTAATACGACGAAAAATATACAGGTTATATCATTTTTTAAGCATTTTTGCGGCTCTATGTTAACCAATATCAATTATAAATCCGAGTATGAATCTCAAGTACACTTTATTTTCATACGAGTCCCGCCGCAATTACCTTAACCTTTTTTTGCTCTACTATTTAAAAAATCGAGCGATTTATTTCTCCAAGCGTGATAGATGCGCGCTCGACCCATTAATTGTCATTCACAGTTTAGTATAGAGCTCAGCTTCGATATAGCAAACTGTCGGACGGAGTAAATCGCAGATGTAATGACGCGAGAGACGAAGCCTTTGTATGAGGTCTTGACTCTACAGTATAACGTTGATACATGCACCTAAACGAGTACATACGTTATGTCATGAAAAAGCGTATCCTGTCACGACCCCAGGGCATATCTTTTTAAAAATGTCCTCAGCGTTTTTACAGATAGTGGAAATGGCTTTTCTGGGTTAGTATACATTAGTCGTATTTTTTCTTCAGATAAGAGGATAGAATATTTCCGTAGAAATGAGATTTTGTGCATTCATCGCGTTGAGAAATAATCATACAAATGGATAATGTCAAAAATATTCGAGGTACAAATTGTTGAACCGTTAAAGAAGATTTACAGAAAGGGGTACAGATAATTACAAGAGAATAATGTAAATTTATGTGCAATTCTGAAAAATTCGTCACGAAAGGCGATTTAATTTCTGTCTGCTAAAATCGTTATTGGAGTCGTGCTTTTAATGTAAGTTAACCTGAATATTAACACGCATATTGAATTTTCATTTTTTTTTTCGGATATCATATTCAATTTCCTGTACGAGCGCTGTGAAAATACAGTATATTGTAGACGGCGTTTTCGAAATTGGTTTTATTCTCGAGGATTTAAAAATGTTACTGTTGGTAAAAAAATCTGAAAAAAAATCCGAGGCCTTTATGGGCCTGTAATAACATCATATAAAAAAATTAACAAAATCGATGAGGGCGAGGCTCATGGCCTGCTGATTTGTCGTGGAATGCCCCATATACACAGTATAGTTTACACATATCCTACCTATACTCAAAAAGTATATATTCTTAAAAAATTAATCAGGTATTTTTTCGAAATGAAATGTATGCCGTTTATTTTTTATGTATACTTCATATTATATTGTTAATATATTATCTATATCCTACATATATTTTCAAACATACCGGAAAATATATTATATCTGATATAGAATTTTTCCATGGGGGAATTGTGATAAATACGTAGGTATCGCCGGAAAATCTAACGATTGAGTGCAAACTTTCAATTCCGCAAGGTGTCATAGCGTCGGAATACGATAGGAAGGCAGAAAAGGCCGAAGTAGAAAAAAGTCGTGAATGGAGGGTACGTCGAGAAAGACATGTTATCCGCATTTGGTCGTTCCCTGGAGCATACAATGCGAGAAATCCGCATTGAGTGTCCCCTCTACCTATACCCTTAGCCCCCTCCCAATTTTCTTCTTTATCTCTTCTTCTTCAGCTATGCCTTTGGCTCTCTATACGACGTTTGCATCTGATCTCTCCCCAGGCGCTCTGTGCGATGTATAAAGCGAGCTCCATGAGCTGCGGTACAACTTGAATCTCACATGAAGCTGTACTTTTTTTTTTTTCGAATGTGTCGAGAACACCGTCTGTGAAAAGTGATAAAAGCGAAGGACTAGACGGAAAAGAACTCTCTTTTTCCCATATCTTCTGAAATCCCCGGTTACATCTATTATCGCACATGGGCTTTTTTTGTCCATGTGCGAAAAGTATGGACTTGCTGACAATGTGCAGTGTTATGTTGAGGATAAACATCCTGTACTGTTGAGTCATTGACCAACTGTACGTGCATTAAAAAAAAAAAAATAGGTTTATCTGGCAATAATGATTACTAAAATGTGTAGCCGTTGATAAAACAATAGACCTGCAAGAGAACGATTATAAATTGTAAGAATAGTATTTGTCCATTTTTTATCGCCGATTGAGTAGCTGATTTGATTCGTTTTTTCCTTGACGAGAATTCTCGAAAAAAAAATCGACAAATTTTTTTAGGAAGGACTTGAGAACGTGTTTACATAAGCAATGCGCTAATCAGAGTCTTAAAAGTTGTGAGGACTCGATTGATAACCGTTTGTGATACAGGAAACGTCGATTTATAATTTTATTTACCTGATTAATGAGACGCAAATTGTAAATGTTGAAATGACAGTCATAGAGATAGAATCTGCACCCAGAAAAAAGATTGAGTAATATTAACTAAAATTGTCTATTCAAAATTTGTTTATTTTAATCAACGAAAATTTGCTTTCCCTGGAACAAATATGTATTTTATTAAATTTTGCAGTTTATTTATTTCGAACATATTTATTTATTTAAAGCAGTTTTTACTGTGCAGTGGACACTAAATAGATATTATATTCGTTCGTGCTTTCTTCATCCGGAAATAATATCTAGTTAAAACGACTGGATATATGTGTTTGATCTTTTTTATTCAAAATCAATTAGAACTTTCTTTTATATTTATTACGAAGTAATAAAAAGATATATTGCAATCGAATACAAATTTCCTAGGTTTGAATATATTTATTACAAAGCAATAAAGATATATTGCAATCAAATACATATTTCTTAGATTTGAATATATTCATTAGTCGCCAGATGTATGACTTACAATTAAAAAAATTTATTCGAGTCGAATACAAGTCTATTAGGTCAGCACTCAAATAAGAAAATTTATTTCCGATGCGTAGCTTCTGGTCCAGTTAACTAGATATTTTTTCTGGGCGTCAGCGAAAGAAACTGGACTTTGAAAAAATCGCCAGGTGTTGCGCTGATGGAGAATTTCACTATAGAATTCGTGTAGTATAGTAGCTTATATGCGGGAGCTACAAGTGTAGATGAATAACTTTCAACAGGAATACGCTGGTGGTAACTCATGAATGTATCTCTTCGGAAGGTACTCATCGTCCTCATACCACGGTACGAATGTATACCATGTACATATATAGGTACTCTGCTCTCGCGCTTATATTGGTCGTAAAACTAGGATCGGTATTTTTATATATGGTACTATACGTCGTGCTTGAAACTCTCGCCCTCGGCTAAGGTTATGTGGAGGGTTATGCTCACGACTCGTTCTCCATCCGTCTCACTCCCCTCGTTATTCTTGTTACAATTTCAACGCGACGAAGCACGAAAGCGCGAACTCGCGTAGTTGGAATTTTGCAGATGCGGTCAACAAAATTATTCGCATCTGCAAATTTTCCTGATAATTTATGGCGTATTCAGGAGTTTTGGGTAGTGATGTATGAACTGTTTATCTTCTTTACCACGAGTGCAACAATGAAATAATGCAACTCAGGATTCACTGCTGTAGACGAAATATGTATTGATGTATATTTTAGTTTTGAATGCAGAGTCGGTTGCCACCTAATTTCCATTTTTCCAGTATAATGGCACTAAGAATATGGTGTTATTCATTATAACTCATATTTGTAGTGTTTACGATATCTAGGAAAAAATTCCAAATGTCGCTAAATCTTCGAACCAATCTGACATTTTGGTTGGGATCATTATGATTTTTTGCAATTTTTCAATGATTTATTGATTTTTTACCCTCGATTTTTCTTTATGTTTTACATTCTCTCTCGATTTTTCTCTATTTTCGATATTACTTGTAAAATTTGTGATCCAGTCTAAAATTTTTTTCGGAAGCTTCATAATTTTTTTCTTTCTTTTTAAATTTTTTTATGTTTTGTCATTTTGTAAATATAAAAATAGATCTATTTTTCTATCTTGATTTCCAATTACCTCGTGATGGACTGTTATGTAATGATGTGCTGCGAAAGGGCTACATTTCGGAACAACTTATCGCTGAGAGGTTTTTTTGTAGCTGACATCATGACGTATAATAGTCCATTGTAAGCACAGTTCTTTTTGTTGTTGTCTACTGGCAAACCATTTATTAGACATCCTATTTCGAAAAAGCATTAAGAGATTTTCGATCGTGATAAATAATTGGAGAAGATGGGAAGTGTGTAAACACTGAAGCACGGACATTAAATAGCAGCAGACAAAAATCAGACAAGCCCTGTAGCCTCAATTTGCGCCACCTTTTTTTATCTGTCTCGTTTTCCCTTATTCTTTCTTATTCTTGGAAGAATCGCGTGGGAATACCGATAGACGGGTCGCGTAAATTTTCATCTCACCATGTACGAGGCTATGAAACGTGTACATCCGACACGTTGGTCTTATGCGTCACGTCCATTCGGCTGCTTGTATTCAGCGAGACCTTCAATATTAGGGTCTTAGGTTTGCCGTCGATCTGGTCCATGGCATCGATTTCCAACAGCCAGCAAAGCTTGCCCAAGTAACGTTATATTACAAGAGATTCAGTAGACGGGTTGTTCTTCCTTTCTCCTCCGTATTTCGTCACCGCTGTTGCGCTCATCGTGTTACAACCCTTGTTCTTTATTCCCTCAATCGTTCTCTACGACATGCGACACGGTCTTTATTATTTGAGCAGGATTTTTAGTATTAAACTTTATTCTTATCAACCGGAGATTTTTTTACTTTTTTACCAGATACGTGAGATGAAAATAGAGCAAAGGTTGCAATCTGAATAAAAATGTACGTTCAGATTATCGTGCGATAATATATGAGGCATTCCATACCGATTCGACCTGGATCGGACCCTTTTAACCTCTCGGATTTCGTCGATATTTTTTTATATCATTGGACCAACTCCAAAAAGTACTGGAAATTTTTTCAGATTTTTTTTTATTTCAATTTTTTTTGAGACATTTTATAACATTTCCAGTTTCGTTTTACAATTTTTTAAGTTTTTTATAGAAAAAAATAATAGAAGCCAAAACCAGTCCACTTTGGTATTAGGTTCAAAAATGTTGTTATTTTATGCAGATTTTTTGACAACTTTTTTTCATTTTGTCTAAACCATTTTTTCATTTTTTCGCGACTATTTAAACCATTTTGCGTGTACTGAAATTAGAAAAATCGTCAGTTCTTTTAACATAAAAGCAAAGCTTTTTCTCTGAGAGAGTGATAAATTCATTTTTATCCGTCTCGACTTTTTTTCTGCTATTATTTGATTGTCCTTTTCTTTTTCCTTTTGTCGCACCTTGCTCGCTCGTCCAGATTCGTTGCTAAGAGTTATGGCGATCGACACCTCGACAGTGGAGATAGAAGGAATGTCCAAGGATGCGGGAAAAATTGTCGGGGAATGGGGAAAAACATAAGAATGGGATGTTTTCGCGAAATGTATTTTTCTCGGCTCGCCGCCGCCACGACCACGACTATTATGAGCGACGACGACGCCGCCCGCGTGAAAACGTGCTGGACCAAAGTTCGTGATCCGGACTAAGCGATGTGTACGCTGTGCCATGGCACACAGTGTAGTACAAACATAGTAGCTATAGCATATAGATATATGCTACCTGCAAAAGCAGCGATTTTATCGACCTGTTTTATGGCGACTACCGGCATGGCTTTCTTTGCGCCACGTTCTGTGGTTGGTACATAAAAAACGACGACGCAACTTGATGGTTTTAATGTACATATATATACATATAAATCTGGCAGTGTGGAAGTTATTAAGGATGTATGATACGTACAGTCCCGCCAAAAGTGATTTTCAGAAATAATTTCGATCACTTCCCGATGGGATAAAAATCGGAATAAAATAAAGCATATAAAAAGATTGATCGTGCTGAAAAGATTGATTTGGCATAATGATAATCCCAAAATTGTATTAACAAATTGGTAAAAAAAAAAATGTTCAACAACAATCAGTCAACCTAACCTTTTTTCCAATGAAAATTATATGTTTATTTATTTGAATGCATACGAATTTTTTCAGATTTTTTTCTTCATTTTGATTACGATTTTTTTTTATTGAAAAATGCGCGGAATATAAGAAATTTTGGATATGCGTTTTGCAAAGAAATTTTGAATGTAGATGGTTTTATGCCGAACACAATATAGTATCGTTAATATTGATGTACAAGTGTTAGAAAATTTCAACTGTGACGTTTTACAAAACAGAAGTGTTGTAAATAAAAATACAGGAACGGTGAATTGAATATACAATTTTTGTAGAATTCAACGTCGCAGTTGAAATTTGATGAAGGCTTTTGCAAAAAATAAAAAATTCCATGCACATCTGTTGAAAAAATACAAAAAATTTTTTTAACGTTGTTGTTGTCGAATGAATGTATTAATTTCCACTTTATTTTTCTGATTGGTATTCTGCTGCTCGTACTTTGGAATTCGTATCTGGCCTCGTCTCGTTCGCAGATATGCTCGGTGCGTATATTGGAGCATAGCTGTAAAGTTAATTGGAACTTCCTGCAACGCTGGTCCGAACGGAAACTCCAAAAAGATTTGCGTGTGCACTGCACAGAACTATTCCATTTTTTTTTTTCGTTCATACTCTTTGCCTGCCGTTAAAATTAAACCGAGATAATGGAAGAGAACCGGTGTGGCAAGTAGAGCGGCTAACGCTTTCCTGGAGTTTCATAACAGGAGTAGCAGATAAAAAGTTCTTTAGATATGTTGACTATGTTGATTTAGCTCGTCGACGCAAACATAAAAGATGTTATCACCTACGCATCGATATTCGCAGACTCCACGTATACATAGTGAGTCCGCCAAGGAAAATCATCAACTCTATCACATTATAACACCAACATCCACGTTCACTTACCTTCCTTTTTCACTTTTTTTCAAGATTTTCTTCAGCTTCAGTCTTGAACTGCAATTTTCCTTGTTGCAATCTCTTCTTCCTTATTTCCCAGAGCGCCAATTCCTTCATGTATCCCGCAAAGAAATTGAGAGCAACTAGATACCGCAACGCGATTCCCAAGAGGGTCTAAGATTTTCAAGGGCCAAAATAATCCTTTGAAACTACAGAATGAAAAATGCCAAACTACGGATTTTATCTGACTTGTCATTACCGAAGCTCAGCGATGGAATTAGTACGAGATTTGTGGCAACAAATTTTTACTCAACCAATAAATAGTTAGTTGGCCGAACGAAGTCGTTTTTTCCGTGTTGGTTGATTTTTTTCGCAAGTAGCATAATTTTTTTCTGTTCCACTGAATTTTTATTGACAATAATGCTTCATTTCTGTTGGTAGAGCACCGTAAAACTTCATGGTCACACTGTTTCTATAAGTCAATCTCTAAGTCACGTGGATGCTGAAGCTCCTCCTCGGGAATAATGTACGTGTTGTCAACACTATTGAACCCTGCGGTTGATAGTCTTGAAATCGTACATTTTTCAATGGATATGCTACATTTTTCATTGTGTACCTGATCCATATTATGTCGAGTGAAATTTTAAACCTTAACGTCGTCGTTTTATTGCGTTTTCTGGTTGAGTGGTACGTTGAATAGCCATTCAGCCAACCACATACAGCCATCAGTTGATCAAACTGAATTTTCATCCGTAGTTGTAGGATTAAAAAAAAGAGGGAGTGCATGATTGGACCAAAGTGCGTTGTTAAATGTGCGTTGTTTGGACGGCGATTGGTCCAGTAATCAACTCTTTGCTGCTCTGCCCCGTAAAAGTTCAATTTAAATTTCTGTACCGTAAACGAAAAGGTTTCCATCCCCAAACATCCACCGAATCTTTTTGTTAATTATCAAAAACATTTTTCGCCATTCCTATTCGTTTCTATCAGACCTTTTTTACAGTGTACTCACGTTACGAAACAATGTCACGCTTTTACGTCATGAATATCCTTGTCACATTCGCACAACTACAAAGTGTAACTTTTGTCCTTCACGAATTTGTCATTTTGGCCGAAATATCGAATTCCCTTTACAATATAGATAAGCTTAAACTTTGAAAAAAAAAAAAAAAAACTTGTAGGACATTTAGAAATTGGAAAGTAGCTATACAATTTCTATTATTCATGTGTCGATTATTCCACCGAATTTGACGTTCATTTGTATGAGGGAAAATACTAAAACCAAACTAGCATTGAGCTATGACAGTTCATTTATCGTGAAACACTTTAGGATTTGTAATGAAAATAATATATTTTTCTTTTTTTCAGGTTACCATACTTACACCCACAACGAAAGTACGCACACGAATCGGGTCGAGGATGAAATATTGACGGTCAAGTACGAGGATGGACGATGGTCGAAACCCTATTACGACTGTGGAGGCGGAAATATCTGGATGCTCACCTACACAGTTCCATTTTTCGGCTACACAAACGACACTTACTTCTTCAAGTAAGTATAAACGTCCCACTCATACATAATAACTCAACACTTTACTAATAATCTTTATCTTGTGTATAAAAAAAATAATAACCATAGTTTCCAAAACAAAGTTTTCGTGTCGCAGTATATTCTACACGTTTTCTAGATTGAAATATAGTTATGTCCTTGCTGAAGGACAGATATCGCTTAAGGGAGAAGTTTCTTTTCTTCCTAGCTCCTCCCTTTTCTTGCTCCTTTGTCCAGCATTCCCTTCGTAAGGTCCTTTGTCAGTATAGTGATCGTAAAAGATCTTGTCAAACTTCCGAAATTGATACAGGTATTGTGACTTAAGTGATTGCTAGTCGTATTGGTGAAAACGCTACTGGGAATGTAGCAAAATATCCAGACTTAGTTACGAGCGCAACTTCTAACTCGGAAGAAAGATCTTTAAAAGTTGTGGAGCAGCTTAACGTCAAGTGCGTAACACGCGCAATGTTTTTTTTATGTATTGCTTCCGCTTCTTCCAAATATTAAAGGTGAGAACGTGGAGGTAGTTTTTTTTTTTTTTGAGCCTCGAATAAATCAGTAACAAAGATATTGGTTCGTGAACTGGAAGTGTAGTTTAGTGACTAGTGTGCTTGCCTCTAAACCAGGGCTATTCGTAGGTCGAGGGTTCAAATCCCACGGCTGTCGTTTCGCAGAGAGTAAAAATATCTGGCCACGATGTAGGTGCCGTATATATTGGGCATTCCATACCAACTCGAACGAGGTTTGACCCTCGACTTATCGAATTTTATTCCCCATTTTTTTTGTCTTAAAGAGGGAAACACAATTTTTTTATTTATTTCTTTTGAGTAATGGGTATACTTATGGTTATTTATAACGAACGTTTTGAGAGCGGAAATCCGAAATCCTGAGAAAATTCTCATAAATTCGTTATGAGGATTTCAAAATTTTCAAGCTTAGACCAAAAGTGTTCTACGACTCGTCTTTATAGTTTTATGCGTTTGAATAAAAATAGAATTTCGATGGATAAAAATCACTTTATTGTAGGCTGTTGCTTTAAAGTTTCTGTATATGTCAGTTTGGCAAGTTTTCTTACATTCTCTCACAGCGACTTAAAAAAATGTCAATTGTAAAATTTCGATTAAAATTTAACTTAAAAAAATGGCTTTGGTAGAATTCAGACAAAACCTCAGAAAACCTTTAAGTAAACCTGCAGTGGAACAATTTTTATGTATCTAATTTTTTGAATTAAATTATTAAGAAAATCGGAGGCTTGAAATATTAATATTTAATTTACGAGAAACTTGGCAAATGTTTCAATTCCAGTCTTTAATATGTTCGCTGTAAATAATCGTAAGTATATGAATTGTCTTAAAAAAATATAACAACAGTTGTGGCTGCTAGTCGAAGATGAAAGAATAACAAAAAATATCGGGGACGAAATCTTAGAGGTCGAGGGTCAGACTTATGTTCAGTTCGCATGGAATTCTCCATATGTATGTGTACCTGTACGTTAGTGTTTATTTATAGTCGCTGCAAAGGACGATTCGCTGCAGCAGCGTGAAGCGAAACCAAGATTCACTTTATCGCCAGCGGTTTTCTGCAGTTTCCCTCTATCTTTTTTTGCCTTTTCTTTGGCTCTGTCCGCAGGCGAATACGATATGGAAGGGGAAGTCCGTTACAGCGGCACGAGTAGACTGGTTCGGGTGATACAAGAAGATACTTATAAAAAAATTTTAAAAAAGGAAAAATAACCCGGGCTGACCTCGAAATAATCACATTATTATTATTGTTATTATTATTATTATCATGATCATGGTAAAACTCGCAATAATTACGTGACAACTATCAATTGTCAATGTTTTCGAATATTTCTATATATTCATAACTGTTGTCAGTTTTTTCGATTATAGTGATAATATTTTGTAGTTACTGTGAGTAAAATATTCAACGTAAATATAAGATATTAGTACATAACGATACTAGTGCGATTTGCAGCAGGAACCGAAGGCGAGTGTTGTAATCACACGAGACCAGAAAAGTTTCTCGCACGAGTATCGTATACAATTTTATGCCACTAGTGCGAGAAGTGCCTATTCCACGCACGCGAGCGAAGCGACGAAATCGAGAACCAACGCCGAAATATAGTTTCTACTCGAAATTGTAGTAAGAAGTCCCAGAATATATATGAAAAGAATTCTGGTAATTTTCCTGAGATATTGCGACCAGAATGTGTCTACCATACCGATATATGGTAATTTTGCTCGGATCCTACGTGGGATTATAGTATATGTAAAGAAAGGATTATCATTTTCTTAAATTTCACTCAGCTGAAAATGTGTTACTGAATTCTACAGCATTTAAACTCGCTCTAACAAAGTGAGAAAGAACAGGGAATCCGATAATCCTTATTTCAATCCCGGGAATTCGAATTGAAGTAGCCCTTCCGTCTGGTGAATATATTAAGAATAAGTTGCGTATACCGCATAGGCTGAGTCCGTTTTAACAACGTATCCAAGATTGCAGAATTATTTCTCGACAACGGAGAGCAGCTTGGTGGCTTAAGCTGCGAATATATATGTATATACTTTGGCGTCACATTGTGCGACGGTGACGATGAGGACGTCTAGAAAGGTTGCAGAGGTTCTATCGGATTTGCAATTACCAGTTTTTTTTCCGTATTGGGAACACCAGTTGTGAATGACGTAATATAACCAAGCAAGGATCTCAGATGTATTGGTTTGCGAATATCTTCTTTTTTTCCCTCAATTAAAATAGAATTATCAAGCCAACTTCTTATGGTATTTCAATAATATCGATTGCAGTAATTGATAAAAGAAATTGTGCGGAAGTAGACGCCATTTTTTCAAACGAAACGAATTATTTATTGCAGCTGTGAACCGCTTGTAAGTTACGTCAATGGCATACCCACAGTAGGTACCAAAATCTCCGCTGAGAGGGCGCAGCGGTCGACCAGCTGATGTATGCATCTAGCGTATAGGGAAAATATGTCCTCAGTCCTGTCCGATACAGTTAAGCGAGGTTTTACGGTTCTTACCCAGTTAATACCATAACGATAAGGTTTTATGATGATCCAATTTACTACATTTTACAAGCTCCCAGTTAAAATATCGGCTGGACGAATTGTCCCTGGAATAAACTTCGAGGACAAAAATCTGCCGGAAATGGTGAATGATGACAATGGTATGCTCTTCGAAATGCGTTAAGATATTTCTCGTCAAGTTGTGATCCGCATGAACCGTATGGTATTGGGCCAACCTTGTTTTCTTAGCGTTCAAAGTTCAAACTGGTATATTGTATGTCTGGTTGAGTCATTTTCTCATTTGAACAAGCACAAATATTGTCGTGGTGTCTGCGGTAAAAAAAACCCTTGATCTGGGAGGTGGATATTCCTTCAACGAAAAGAACTCCATGAAGAGCAGAATGACAAAAGCTCAGCGGTAGTGAAAGAAACGAAAAATCTGAAGTTCTTTTCTAATCGGTGTCGTATCTGCAGCTTTTCTTTCGGTCAGTGGTTGAGACTCGGTGAAACTTCCACTGACTTGGCTCTCTTGGATCAGCAGTGGTCTACACTTCGCACGCTCGAACCTTTACTCGCCTATTTCCTCAGAAACTTTCCTGCGGATGTTGTCAAGAGTTCTGGAACGGAAACCGAAATGTACCGCAACTGCTATAAGCGCACCACGTGGTAAATCGTAATTGCAGCTTCTCCGGCGTTTAAGTGCGTTTTCCGTAACATCTGATAAATTTACTGTATTCTACCGTTCTATTGGATTATAAGAACTGAAGTCGATATAACAGATCCACTTCTTGATTCGGTGAACTTTCAAAAAGGTTGTACCCATTTCATGTTATTCAGAATATTTAACAGGGATCGATAGAATTAACCCGAGTTAGAATTTAGACCCTTGTCAAAACCTAAATATAGTGTAACACGCAGGGTACACGAAGGTTCATCCATTCCTTTGACACTGCTCAAAACCTCCGAAAATGGCAGATTACCCAATTGGAGTGAACCAAGGTTACTGCGGAGTCAAACTATTATGTTTGAACCTCCAATTAGGTTGTATAGGGTGAGATGAGGTTTTTAGACCCCTGCACCTCCAAAAGTGGCGTATTTTACCCATTTTCATTTAACGAAGAGTGTTCGAAGGGCTTGAATTTCAACTCGGTCAGTGTGTACATGTGTGCTACGGGTTTATCTTTTCCCCGTGACAATGGGTCCTAGCAAAAGAGGATCCGGCAGATACGATCTCCTTTCTTACACTAGCTGCAGTCTTGTATAAACTCGGAATTCTATATAAGGTCCACGATGCCTCCCTTCCATTGGGTTTATGTATATGAAACTGAAGCTACGAACACTACTGTGCCCTCAGCTGCTTTTACTTCCACTTCTTTTCTGCTGCGGCTGCTGCTACTGATGGTTGTAATACCGGTGGACCATTTGCGATTTTGTCCTCCGTGCTCGTTGGATACACCGTTGTCGCAATTGGATTCATCGTCTAGCTGCTCCACGTTTTTCCTCTGGACTATCAGAATAGATGGTCTGCTGAAGTCAGTACGTATGCGAATTTCTTGGAAATTTTTTTCTTTTACTTCAGTTCTATCCGTTTTTTTGTTGTTCGAAGGGAGAGTGCAATAGGAAAGAAAGAAACGATGCTGAATTATCAATCGACCTTTTTCGTCATTATCATCTCGATCAATAAGGAATTGGGGCACCTTTACGATAATTGTATCACGTACAATCTAGGGTATAAATGAACGTATCTTTATCCAACTTGAAATGACGTTAAATGGAATTATTCGTACCTGATAGTGTCTAATAATAACCCACTTCCTCAATGAGCTTTTGATAATATTAACTGAATTGAAACTTTGAGTACGTTTTAGTAGTTATAGAGTTATATGTAGTGTAATCAAGTCGCACGTCATATTATTAACGTACACAACTTTATTGACCAGTTTGAACCTAAATCAATCGAGCAGAAATATAACGAGGCAGCCTGATATTTCACACGAACCGTAACATGTATTAGTACGGTATGCCTTTTCGCACGTACCTGAGGTTAAGCTGATTTGGACGGGACGAATATCGATTCAGTGTGACTGATATTAGCCTGATCGAAGCTAGATTTGATTTCCACAGATCCTGCAGGATTGGCTCGTTATGTAACAGCCCGATTACTGCCAGATTGTGCATCAGTGAAATATGTCGGATTAAGTCTGATTGACCGTATCCAGATTCATCTTCCTCTCAACACGCTTTCACTTTGCTCTCACTTTGCTCTCACCTTGGCTTTGAAAACTCTATGAAATTAGAGAATATCGTAAAGATGATCTTTTTTCTATTTTGTAACATTGTTTAGCTTGAAAGCCATGTTGCCTTTTCTGACCAAGGTCAGAATAAGGTGAGAGTCGGTTAATAACACTCGTTTCCTGTTGCAGACAGGTGATATTTCACACGAACCGTAACATGTATTAGTACGGTATGCCTTTTCGCACGTACTTGAGGTTAAACTGATCTGCACGGGACGAATATCGATTCAGGGTGACTGATATTAGCCTGATCAAAGCTAGATTCGATTTCGACACATCCTGCCGAATTAGCTCGTTATGTAACAGCCCGATTACTGCCAGATTGTGCATCGGTAAAAAAAGATATATCGCTCTTACTGCTCATACTTTGCTTTCACCTTGGCTTTTAAAACTCCATGAAAATCGAGAATATCATAAACATGGTCTTTTCTCTATTTTGTAACATTGTCCAGCTGAAAAGCCATGTTGCCTTTTCTGACCAAGGTGAAAATAAGGTGAGGATCGGTTAATGGCACTCGTGGCAGCTACGCGCTCCTAACTTTCGGCGTTTCCTCTTGCAGACAGGAAACGTCGTCTGTTATGTATGAATAACAGTATATAACTGTTATGTATGAATAACAATGATATGAATCAGTCCGTTATGTTCCGTTTATCTGAACGTAACATATGGGTAATAAGCGATCACACAATTTCAGAATGTTTTTCGAAATCGCATCAAAGTTATCGATCAATGCCAATGATGTTAATGATATAGGCGTTCTCCACATTCTGAGCTGTTCTCAACAAGAACGTAGGCAAATGATCAAGAAGAAATTCCACCGCATTTCACGCTGCTACCGACGAGAAACGAATTTTCCGCTATCTACAACTCCCACGTTCACGTCATGCACGAGGAGTAACTTCATCGAGCGCACTGAAGCCCTCCAGTATATTGCAGATTGTCAGTTCTATTTCCTGGGACAATCGAGGTCCGATATATAATATGTGTCACAGCGTAGCAAGTGTTCACTTGATGGAAACTGTCTGGTTGATACGTTTGTATCTTCTATTCACCTTCCAAATCTCTTCTATGTTTATTAACAATGATTTCCTTCTAGCTTTGTATTTCCGCCTGCCCTGTTCTGTACTTGGTGAAAACCAAAACAAGATCAGTATGAACATGATTTTCCAAGTGGGAATTGAATCGATTACTAATGGATGGATATAATCTCACGGTACAAAGTTTGGATGTGGTATATTCGATTTTGTGGAGTATACAATGAAGAAATACGTGTAATTCAAAATAGTTTCCTTTAGGAGGTTCGTCAGAAAAATTGAAAATGCACATATTGCAAAAGGGCTTTTTCGGTCATATAATAACTGTCATCTATACAAGATCACTGAGATAAGCTACCGATAATTTGTGGGCAGTTCCACTGAGAAGACAAAAAAATGTATAATGTTATCGCGGAGAAAATCACTCAAGTGATCACCAGAGTCTGAAAAGCCATGGCCTTTCAGTTGTTTCTTTCGATATTCGGTGCACGACTTTGCTTCATGCACGATTTTATCGAACTGCCCGGATATAACTCTGGACAGCACTTGTACTTGCTGTTACCTTTTTTTTTCCGGAAATGTGACGATAGCTTTGTTGCAGCTGCCTCTTCTTCTCCACAGATATTCATTACATCACCTTTCTACTCCTTTATTTTCTGAGTTTGATGTAGCTTTCATCTGGCAAAGAGTTTTACTTCTATACAGCTTCAATACTTAAGGTTTTTTTTTCGTCTTTGTGTTATATCGGTTTTCTACCGGGTCCTTTCTTTTCAAGAGTTCCGTTCGTCAGACCTTGTTTTTATATACCTCGGAAAAAGGTACTGACGTGGATGGGTCACAATATTCATTCACCATTAGAAGAACCATTGCTTCTGTCAATTTCATGATTTGAAAAAATTCTTAGTTGGAATAAAAATAATAATAAGCAGAGAATAAGAAATAACGTCTTGACGGCTAAGAAGTAAATTCAATTCCATATGGCCGGCCTTTTTTTATGCTCAATTTCCTCATAATACTTTCTACGATACCATCTACATTTTTTTATCCTTAACTATACAATTTACACTAATCGAGCCCGCCTAACGGAGCTCTCAAATTATTTAGGGAAAAGCTTCTTACTTGAACATTAGAGGCAGCAAGCTACCTTTGCAGAGGTCCATTAACCCTGGATTACGTGCAGCGTAGGTAGTAGATAATAAACTCAGTGTATAAAACTTGGTAGCATCTTATTTGCGGGATAACCGACATATTGTAAACAATACATGAGGCAATCCACATCGATTCAACTTGGGATTGATCCGCAATCGTTCTTGTCTGATCTGTGATTTTTATTGTTGTTGTTCCAACTCTCAAAAGAAAGCAGATTTTTTTATTTGATTTTTTTTAACATTATCTTGACTTGCCACTTTTTTGAAGAAAAAAATACAGTGTCAACTGCGATATGGTAAATTGAGAGAATTCTTGAGATACTATGCAACGAAAAAAAAAAGTTCTAATAATTAATTGATAAAATATTTGAAGCCGTAGTGAATCGCACAGAACACATGATTCTCAAGAATTTGCCTATTTAAAAGTTAGTTCAACCTTAAAGTCAATGTTGAAGATGGACTATATGATGCTATTTTCTCCGCAAGCTCGATAATAGAATTTTTTCATTTGACGCTGCGCAATTAACCCTCAAACGTCTAACAACTAAATGGTATAACGGCACGAAGCAACTTTTTTTCCATAACAGTTGAAAAAAAAGCGGATGCCCCAACAGAAAAATATAAGGTTGAAGACAGCTGTAAAGAGAAAATGTTCAAATTTCAATTTTTAACGAATCTACCTCTATGAGGGAGCCATTTGTAATTTATTTTGGCTTTTGGCTGGTGTTTTAGGACGATACATACGGAGACCAGATGAACAGAAACGAGGAATGTCTTTGTCAGTGTTTTTGTCAGTAGCCGATAGTTTTTCGATACGATAATTTCTCTTTTTACATACTTCCCATTGACAAGAAAGTAAAAATACCCGAGTTAAACTGACGGGTCGAAAAAAGCCAAGTGAGTTTTGCTGGTTTTTCCGAACAGTCCCCTTGAGAAATGACTCTTCAACGACTTTTAGCTTATCATCCAGAGACAACGTCAAACTTACAAAGAATTATCTATACAGTAAGCAGAGTCCTCATTGCACCTTCCTCAACCCACTTTCGCTTGTCCGGCAAACTTTTCTTCGCTGTAGTATTTTCCCTCACTTGCCAAGTGAATTCTTTCGTGACATTTCCTGGAAACATTTGCCAAGGAAATTGGAATCGGAGAGAAGTGTTTAACAGCCGAGTATACGCTACTGCGACTGCTTGCGGTGAGTTCCACTCTTTGTATTTTATTTGCGTCCATCCTCTGGCATTCAACTGGCACATATTTGCAGTAAACACTTTGGCGATTCCGCCAGGACCAATATGTTTACACCTAGCGACATTGGTGAGTATCAACGAGTTTGTTTTCAGCGCAATTGATACGACGGTATTTCTCAAAGAGACTTTTAAAGACTTGTAAACGTAAGAGCTGAGACAACGAAGAGAGGCGAAAGGATAAGCTTCAGTGAATGAGTAAATCCGAGGGTAAATCGTTTAGCTTTTTTTAGTTTTTCTTACTTTAACCATTTATCTCTCCACTGGACGTATTTCACTCTGGCTTTCACTTTGCTTGTGACTCTAACTCTTCTGTACTTTAAATAGCTTAACCGCTTTTGGTTATCCGAGCGACAAGTACGTGTTACAGAATAAAAAGGCCCGCATTGTTTTCACATGCAGCGAACCTGGATGTTGCGTTGGATGAAATTCTGCATCTCCATTGGGTTGCAGGTACTATGAAAATTATATTCATAATAGAGTAAACGGCTTAACTGCGCAGTATATTAAATCTGTCGTGGCAGGGCGTGCGTGGAAAAGTGAATGACACTATTATACGATGCTAATGTTGAAAAAAACATGAAGCCAGTACGTTATACTGCATAACTGATACGCTTTATGAACGCTCGGGTCAACGTTTGTAGGCGTGGAGTTGGTTGGTCAGCAGAAAAGCAGAACAAAAAGTAGATAACTGAAATTAAATTTCGTTTAGCATTTTTCATTGGCGCAACGCATTTCTCTTTGAGTAAAATTTTTTATACCACATGTACCGCATACAAACAAAGTGGATTGCTGGGAATGCCACGTGATTTGCCGGCAACCGTATACAGAGTTACCGATATATACCGGCTAGATTATGATATACACTAGGGGCTATTGTGGCTCGCGTACTTCGCGCGCTGTCAACACTTTTGTTGAATAATAAAAAACTTCTTTCTTTCTGTTAGATTCTCACAGATCTCTGTCATGTTGAACTTTCATCAGACCCGGTTAAATTGGACTTTCATCAGACCCTGTTAACTTGGACTTTCATAAGAACGAATTATCATCCAGCAGTCAGTCGATGGTTGGGCCAAGCTAGGATGTCAATGTTGACAACATTGGCATGCGCTCTTGGCCCGACCATCGATTGACGGCTGGATAATAATTCCAGGGCTAAAAGAAAGAAGGGCTCCCAGGTGTTGTCATCGGGCCAATGTTGGACGCTAATATGAGGTCAATATAAAATGCCAGTATCGTGCCCGAATTATCATCCAGCAGTCAGTCGATGGTTGGGCCAAGCTGGGATGTCAATGTTGACAACATTGGCATGCGCTCTTGGCCCGACCATCGACCATCGACTAGGATGTCAATGTTGACAACATTGACATCCTAGCTTGGCCCAACCATCGACTGACTGCTGGATAATAATTCCAGGGCTGAAAGAAAGAAGGGCTGCCAGGTGTTGTCATAGGGCCAATGTTGGACGCTAATATGAGGTCAATATAAAATGCCAGTATCGTGCCCGAATTGTCATCCAGAAGTCAGTCGATGGTTGGGCCAAGCTAGGATGTCAATGTTGACAACATTGACATGCGCTCTTGGCCCGACCGTTAGCCGGGTCCGATCATCCTATATGGTAGCCATGGTTTCCCACGTTCCACATGTCTCAGCATATCGGAATATGTCGATGGTTCAAAGTCAGTAGAGCATATTGACCATGTATAAGTATAGACTATGTGGCTTTCTATCATTAGACTATCGATATATTCATGAGTGTATCCAGGCGCGGTAGCCCAACAGTCGGAATACCTCTGACGCTCGGGTGTACGTCGAAAGCAAGTCGGCCGTCGACGATCGGAGCTCGACCAGCATCGATCGAACCTTCAATTGATAACTCTGCCAACATTGAGCTCTGGTGCTGACCTAACAGTGGTGGCGAAAGTTTTCGCGACGTTGTTTTCCAACCTTCTGCCAACTGTGGCGCATCGAGCTTACCGTTTCATGGCAATATCAGCATAGTGCAAATAACTTACGTTCCATCAACGTAATTAACTAAAGTAAGAATAAAATTAATGGACTCATACAGTTCACGTAATTTTGGGTTGCCAATGGAAAAATATTAGGTAAAGCAAAAACGTAGAATCTAATCCAATCAATGCATTTCTAAAAACTTTGTTACCTCGTCATGAAGCCATTTAGGATGGAAACGGTTTTAAAGAAATGACATGGACGCATAATTTTTATATTTAATTCGACATTAAATTTTTCAAGATGAAGATAATCGGGTAGATAAGATTGTGGACTACCAATCCAAAGGTTGCAGGATCGATCAATGTCTGAATAATTTGTTCTAAGAATTTTAGGATCAAAAGACAAGTCACCCATGGAAATAATGTACAATATATTATACAAATAATATAATAATATAAATATATAAATATATAAATATAATAACGTAAAATATAGTCTTATTCGTTGCAATGACTTCAATCACCTTTTACCGCCGTTTCGACCCTTACTTCTATCAATCCCTACCCGCACCTTACTAAGCTACCCTAACGTCTAACGCGTCTGTAGCCGACTTACCTACACTGTACCGAATTCGCCATGGCCACGCTTAAACTGCGGAAAACCTGAACCCGTACAGAAGGTCACATTTTCTGTTCACTTCCCGGCGTAAGCACGAACCCAGAAAGAAAAACGTCAAGTACCGGTTGGGACTGCGTGCCGTCAGAAATGACGGCATGCCATTTTAAAGCCGAACTGTTCATTCGTTGTTGACCTAGTGAATTTAAAAATTGTAACTACGTCATTGCGCCTGTAATATGATGAAATTGACATTTTTAGCGTGATGTACTCAAGACTGATACTCATCTACTTTCATCAGCCACTTTTACGAGAACCCGATAAATGTTAATATATCCCAAGGCGAATAAGTCCCTTATACAGATTATAAAAGTACATGGACGTAAGAGTTTTTCAAACCCTTCATATATATTACGCTGATGTGAATTCAAAAGAAAGTTTGATTCTCGTACCAAAGCACAACGCCTTCGCTCTTTTTCATTTTTGTTCTTCACTTTTGCCTCTCATTCGACCACCAGTGCTCAACTGAACGACTCAACCATCTCCTACTCCGGAAAATGCCAGGGGCAAAAAGACGGAGAAGTAGCGAGTGCTCGCCCTATTGCCTTCAACCCCCTTTTCCGCATACCATCCGGATAATACTTTTGAGCACCCTCCTTCTCATTCCCGCGTCTTTTCATCTCCCTTCTGCCATCCTTCATTTCCTCTTGCCTATCGGACTGTTCCATGGCTCGTTCAATTTCGACTCTCGATCAAATTTAAGACGTAAATTTATAGAACGATAACATGACTCCGTTGACTTTTTCCATTGTAGTGTCAGATGCTTCGAAACCCAGTAAACTCTTAGTTAAAGTGCCCATTGAAATGTTAGTTAATCATGCGTTGCAAAACAAGTGGATCAACAGTAACCACAAGTCGCGATTATTTTAGCAATTTACTTTACAATTGGTGTACTTTTAGCATCTTACGCTTTGCACCATAACCTTGTTCGCGTCTGTGAAAAAAGTCCTATTACCGATCATCAGTCGATGACAATTAATCGATAATCAATACATGTATTTAAGGTTATAACGTTCCTCTTTATGAGCCATGTAGTTTTTCAATTTTATTTTCTGAAATTAAATTCAAATAAGAAGATCCAAGATTCGGGCATTGGTAAAACTACACGCACGCCCTCTGTATCAGCGGAAGCAAAAGAATTTTTTTTTTCATATTTACCGTAACCATGAAAATAGTTGCATGTACTAAAAATTAAAAATAGGCACGTTCTAGTTGACTATACTATTATGACTTTTCTAAGTGCATTCAATAAATAAAATACTCAAATTTCCATTCATGTGATTTGCCACTATACCCAAGTAACTTACCGATAAAAACTTCACCCTGATAACAAATATGATGATGTAAAGTCATGTGCTGTGAATACACTAATAGCAACTTTTCATTTCGTGAAAAATGACTTAAGCGATTTGTATCGTACAAACATCTCCATACAAAGACCCTCGCAGAGTGCAAATATGACCCCGAGTAAGTACAATATAAATTTTCAATACTCAGAATAAATATCATTGAAGAAAAATTCAAATGTCAACATTCAAACCGCATGAGAACTGAATGGCATACCACAACGTTTTCCTTGAAGACTGTCTTATTATTTTACCTGAAATTGAATTTAAATGCCCATGGCAAATAAAAAGGCGGACCATTTCGAGACAACCCTAATGTGCAAAGAAGCGATGCTTTTCAAAAGTCGGATGATCTTCGAAGGGAGCCCGCAAATACGTAGAAATGCCAAGAGTCTATTTTGCTTGTGACGGGGGAGGAACTGTTATGTCGTTATATCCCCCCGGTAATCTTGCGAGTTCTTGAAGACGGTGAGCTTTCAGGCTGTTGTACACTCAACCTCATCTGCCGTGCTTCGTTCGTGTCTGCTTTCTTATTATATCTCACCTTGGGGCACAATATAATTCGGTATAATATATTTCAACGTTAAAATGAATGGCAAAGAGGGCAAATCTCTTGCGCGCCCTTGGCGCTCTACTCGCCATCCCTCGATCCCGAAGTCGGTTCTCATAAGGTTTGCTTGGTCGTTCATGTCCCAGCTGGTTCTCACCAAGATACTTACCGTATGGATGCTTTGCGGTATTCTTCAACGACTGACTCAGCTCTATAATTTGTTCCGTACAGTTAATTAAGAAAATTCAAGAGTTATGAAGGTAAAAGTGAGTCAATCGACCGTACAGTTAATTACGAAAAGTCAAGAATTATTAAGGCCAAAGTGAGTCAATCGACTACGTAAAGTATAAGTCTATGTAAGTTGCCTTGTGGGCAATTTTCCGCATGTAAATCGGTTCAGGGTGTAACTCCATTGTGCGACAGATAATAATATACGTGCCTGACGTAAATGTTCCATGTCTTATAGATTTCTCCCTGATAAAATGAACAAATTAAAGGTCTATTCAACATGTGTATGATATAAAAATTCGGTTAGGAATGTCACCGCAATGGTACTTATAATATTCATAATTTCCAACATTTGATGTTGCTTTGATTCACGTGAGAATCTTGCTGTCAACGAAATGCACGGAGGTTTTCTATTAAATGTGTTAGAAAGAGCGGTGGACAATGAAAATGTGCAGTAAAAGCCAAGTATGAATGGGACAGGGTCATTGGTGAAATGGGTGGGTTGAAAGAGGTTGGTTTGTATAGGAAAAGAGGAGCTTACACATAGTACTCAGAAAGCTCGGTATATCTTTCATGACTGAAGCCATTGATGGTACACCACGACTGCTGCTTCCGTAAGATATTATAAGCTCGTGCACCAGCAATGGCATAAATAGCACATGTTGCAGCTCTTTTGCCTTTCTCGATGGCTTTCCTTTGCATCAGCAAGTTGGTCTCAACCATTGGTCGGAAGTGCTCGCGTGAAAAATACACGTTTTACCGCCACTTGTGTCGATGAAGTTATTTTCTAACATTTGATATTACGTATGTTTCAATCGCATGAAAAGAAATGAATGACAAACCTTAACGCACATCGTCACTGATGATGATATGCGTATAATTAATCGAAAACAATTCGTCGAATAACAATTCATTCTTTTTGCAATGTGCCGTGAACATAACCTTCTCTTTAGTAACATTTGAGATCAGAATGAAAAATCGTGATGGTTTTAATGGGATCTTAAGTTGGTAAAAAAACAATTATTTCAGTTGGTTTTTGAAGCAGTACAAGCGTACAAGGTGTCAACGGACGTCCGCCACACGGACCCGCGGGAGAACCACTAAAATTAACCACTAAAAATTATTTTGCCAGTGATTACAAACAGAAAATGTGTATATATGGTTATATATGTCTGTATATTCGTGTTTGCCGTACATGTTTTTCATGCCAAGTTGGTACACGAGCCACGTTGGTTATTCATATATTCTATTTACTGTTCGTCTGTTCAGGCTATGGGAAAAACGGTTACTAGCACTTGAAGGATATTCTCCGAACATAAATAGTACGACACCTGTTTGGTGGTAGAGGCGCGAGAGGATAAAGGGAAGAGTACAGACGCCCCGGGGACCTTCACGCTTATCGCTAGCCCACAAGTACTGGAGCATAAATATTCATTACATCGCCTATATTATACTATACCTCACATTTGTGTTTCAAGAATTATGCACGTTAGCTTATTGCAATTTTTTCTCCTGAACCTAGTAGAAGCTCCTAAAAAAGTAGTTGAAGAGTTAGGGCTAATCCACATGGAGAATAATACTTATAGAATGGCTGAGTCAATACTTCGTATTGACGAAACAAGACGAGTGCATATTATTTATATGTTAATTTTGGTCGAATTATTTCTTGCGAATATCTCCAGTGGGAAATGTCCAGCGTACAGCAAAGAGAAGTGACAGTTGCAATTCCCCGGCAATGTTGAGCTCACAAGGGGGAGCCACTGGAGCTTCACGACAATTTGCGTCGGGCTAATGCTGTCCTGTATCTGGATTGCAAGTTCCCAAGTAGGACTTGCCGACGCTGGGAATACGATGGAGCATTGGCCCAATACACTAAGGGAAAAGATTGCATTGACGGCAAGAAAATGGGGGGTTTGATTCTTTTTTCATTGATTTCAACGAAATATCTATTTGATTTCAATGAGATAGTGCACTTGAATTTTAAAGAGAACATTTCATTGCCTGCAAAGAACCATTTACTTAATGGGCATAAAATAAAGAAACGATTTCATTGTTTTAAAGAAAAGTTTTCATTGATTTAATGAAAACTTGATAGCAGCAAGTGCTGGTAATTTCGTCGTCCAATGTTAACCGCCTGTAGAGCTGTCTCTCTTGCACCTAACCTCACTTTTTTGTTTTTCGGTTCTCCCGAACGAAAGGCTTTGAATTTCAAGGAGCCAGTAGTTTAGCCAATTCCTGCCGTACTTCTACACGTTCTCGCAGAATGTAATATTTATTTGCCGAGTAGTTTAGAAAAAAATAGGTTTTAACATTTTGAGCTGTGGTGGTGGAAGTGGGCGAAAAGGACAGAGACGATTTCTTGGTTTGAAGAAATGTTTCTTTGAATTAATATTTCGAGATCCTAAATTCGAGACTTTATTCTCGCTCAGAATCGTTCTGTGCTCGATTATCTGAGCAGAATCGCCCACAACCTGCAATTGTCATGAATTACTCGTGCCAGACATTAATGAATTGGTTATTAGCTGCGAGGCATTTATTTATTTTTCTTCTTTTAGTTTCAATGTATATTGTTTAATTTCTATATTATTGTGTATTTTCTGCGAATATTATTTTACCTGGTAGAACTGTAATATTTATTGAATGCAACTGAATTCTGATTGTGTTATTGTATGTGAATGTAATTGTCATTGGAACAGCTTTAATATTTTTGCGAGCATGAGCATATATTCTGCGAATGTTTTAGTGCTTTCTTGTACACTTTGTCGGTGATATTTTTTGCCGAGGATATTTTTATATCGGCTATAATTACCGGAGCGAAAAATCCCATTTCTGCGTTGAATAAATAATGAAAATGGGTGCTTACACGATAGTCTGCTTCCTTGCTTGCTTACAAGCCAAGAAAATATGATATTATGGACTGAGCATTGCGCGTGTACATTCTTCTGTTCATTGTAGACAATAGCTATGAAAGGCTTGGAAAGATTTTCCCTCCATTCAGATATACGCCAAGCAAAGAAGCGTACGAAAGAAATCCACTAAGATTTTCTCGTTAAATCGTAACTTTCAGTGGAATTACTTACGGCCTCAGTAAACGAGTTAAAAAAAATAACTTCTTCCCGAAGAGACTGGCTGAACCAGCTGAATAACTTCAGTTTGTGTAGGTAGCGCCAAAGCTATTATAAGGTTAAGCTGTTATAAGATCTGCTCCACCCACTGACACTCAATGCTTACGACTTTTTTTCTTGCAAGATCTGTTTGATGACCCAGTCGTAAAACAGGTTGAATTTTAACGTTCCTATAGCTTTAATCGCAATCAATTACAGCTATGCTTGCCGATCGATATCATCATGGTTTAGTTTTGCGACTCGATACGAGAATTTCGACAGTCTTGCTCGTTTTTGCTTGCGCATGTCTATTTTTCTCAAATCTCATCTCGATCGTTTCATGTGAAGACAATTCGTTGTCTTGAGTGACATAGACTTGAAGTAAAAAGCGAGAACGAGCGAGAATCTCGAAACTTAGTGGTTAATTTGTACCGCATGAAGTGGGCACAGACCAAACAGGGCGACTGTATTTTATGTCAAATAAAATACGGCCATGGCAATTGAGAATCGCTCTTAATTAATTTTTTTCTGCTATAATATATGTATTTTCTAAGAAAAATACACTTCCATCCATTATTGAGTAGACTATTTTATTCACGAAGCTCTGCACAAAGTTAATATCGTCGGCTTCAAAAATCAATAAAAATCTCTTAACGTAGGATACCAGATGATGATTGATCCAACCTTGAGAATTTCTGTTAAATCGTGACATAGTGCTCAGGTTGGAATCGTTCATGTCGTATTCGGGAAATATAAATAGTACGGAAACCGAGCGAGAATCTTCTGTCCCGTCATTTCCATGCAACAAGATCGAGACAAGACTTGATCTCATTGTGAAATTCAAGAACGAGAATGAATTTCGCTATTTTTTCGATATCGAAAAAATAGCCTTTTCTCGTTGAATTGACGGTCGAATTCGTGAAGTGAGTTTCGAAATCTTTCTTGTCCCGTCTCTTATCGCACATCCGCATCACTATCATGGTTTCCCAAATCAAATGACCCCAATTGTTAGTGATGAAATTCACATATACGTTCGTGAATCTTTGACCAATGTAAAAAAGTCATGTAACAGGTTTGAGTAAAACTTTCAAACACTTGAGAAGGATGAAATCATAAAAGAGAACAAAAGCTCGGTGTCAGAGGTAATCATGGACTGAGATGCTGTAGCGCTGGCTACAAACTGTCGGGAATTCTCGTCAGTGACAAGGTGTTCCCATTCCGTCTACAAAAGCTCAGAAGCTCTGTATGAATTTTAAAGAAACCCCAGAACAGCATAGAAGCTGTTTACTTATGTAAGTCGCTCTTGCCAAAAAAATATACATTTTTTAGCGTCCAGCCGCCTAGACAACGAATGGCAGTGACCGATTAACTTCTGCTGCTTTTTCCTGTCTTTCTCATTCATCTTCGTTTTTCTCTGACGTGCCATAAACTATTTTCGCAATCCTCCCATTTCCGTTGTATATAAGCTTATCTGAGAAACCTTTAATTTCTACAGCATGAAGGAATCAAAATCTTTTTTGAGATAGTGATATTTCTTCATAAACAAGTCGTTATATACAAGGTGCTCGCATCTTACAATCATATTATAATTTCTAACTGAAAAAAAAATCGTTTGGCGCAATTTCGTTGACAAGACTGTCTGTCACTGTTTATTATGAGGTTTCAACTTATTTAAACTCGACTTTTTAAGAAATACCAATTGTAAGGGTTTCCCTTAGCCCTTCTGATGGGTAGTTATTTTAATCCAGTGTTATTTCAATCATACGGAGAAAATATACAATGGAAATTCAATGTCAAACGCGAATGATTAGAAGTGGGTAACGAACGGGCTCATATTAAATATTGTAACATTTTATTTCATCATTTCCATGCAGTCGAAATTTTTTTATTGACTTATGATGAATAATACGCTACAATACAATAGGACTTACAATATATAATAAAATGGTGTCTATTAAATAAAACGGGCTGTGAATTTTTATTTATTCATCATCAATATAAATACTCGATGTTTTCCTCTTTATACCAAAAAAAATCAGCATGCATATGGTGCGTTTCGGTATTAAAACATTGATCTCCGATAACCATCTACGAGAAATTTATGGAATATAAATCATACCCAATGAATTCTGCGTTACATGTATTTTATTGAAAACAAAAACAGGTACGGAAATTTGAAACGTGCTAATGAACGCAAACGAGCGCGTGTAGAATATCAACAAGACCGCGCGTGTTGAATGCGGCGCGAATCATTGGTACCAATGAGGAACAACATTACAGGCAGATCTCGTCGTGCTTGACTCCATTTGTGAGCTTTGTGGACGAGAAAACCACAGACAGAACAGGAGAGCGAATAAGAGAATGGCGTATCGTGTTCCGTTTGCTATACTCACGCAGATGGCACATCGGCCATTTTAGTATCGGTTTCCCATGGTCACCACGCCAACCGACACACCATCTACCACTTCGTGGCAGTGCGAAATCGTGGATGGAATGTTAAAAATATGAATAATGAGATGCAAATGCAATCCGTGCTGCGCTCGCGGGTTTCTGTTTGTCGGAGTTGCAACTGTAGGTATCAACTACTTAGGGTAATATTTCTCGTATATCTTCCCATGCAGCACGATCGCACCTGACCGTCGGTCGCCACGCCTGGAAAATAATATTGCCAACATTAGAATTCAAGCATTTCATACGCCTATTTTACGCAATTCATAGTCCTCAACAATCAAGTAGTTGCTATATAGTAATGCGGATATGCGACACGAGATAAGACAAGAGAGATCTCGAAACTCTCTTCAAGGTCTGAAGGTCTGAAATTCCGAAATTTCTCACCTACATTTACACCATACGCAGCTATTTTGATACCATGATCATGGTATGGCGTAAATCGCCGGAAAACCGGAAAACTCGATTGCTATGTTGAGTCAGAGGATTATTGCCATATTCTTTTTTCCGTGTGGATATTCGGAGTTAGGATCAGTACAGATTAATTGCTGAAAAACAGCTTTTTTCACCGTTTGAAGAAATCGATCCTGGATATTCTGGAAAATTGGTGCAAACGCTGCATCGTAGCTTCTTCCAGCCATTCACATTTCTGGAAAATCATAATTTTATTGTCTAAAAATAAAAAATAAAACTATCGCCTATTACTGTACTGACGACTCTGGAAGGATATGGACAAATTCGGACGTAAATCGCCTATCCAAGTAATAAACTGACTCAAAAATAATTTTTTTTCTTTTCTAAATGTACCCTGTTTACAAAATAACATTAATCCTTGGCCGAGGATTGGCCTATAGATGCGGAATCAATTATTGCAGATCAATACTCGCTCAGTCATTAGTCTATAATCATATAATAGAAGTTTGGCATATGCGCCTCCAATTAGTGTACAAGCGAGCTATTAGCAGATCGATATCCGGTCCGATCATCAGCCGCTTCCGGTCGATTGAAAAAACCTGCATTAGCTGGCGCTAATTTTTTTTTTCAGCGATTAATACGTGCTATTCCATTTAATAAATCCACATATCTAATCCCAATTTTCGTACGAAGCTAGGATTTCGTTCGTGTGAAAAAACGAAATACTTTAGGCAATTTCTGAGAACAAAATCATGTTATCAATGCATTGAGTAGACGTACGAACGTCGCAAAAAAAAATTTCATCAAAAATTTAATTTTTGTAGTAAAATATAGTCATAATTAACACAATTAATTCTGAATTAATTATTTTCTTGTGGTTCATAAAAAAACGCACATTTTCGTTTTTTTTAAATGGCGATACGATTTATTGTTCTTGAGATATTATAGGTCAAATGAAATATGAAAAATATGGCATATTTCACCAGAAAAAATTGCAAACAAATTGAAAATTGGTGGATCTATTATAACCACTGAACCTGATTTTTGGACATTTAAAAAAAAAATTTTTTGCGTGCCTGTAGTTATTTGGAATGCTTTATATACAGATAACTGTAGTCCAGCTTTTGCATTGTCTGCAAAACACGATTCGCTTGGGCAACACGAAGCGATTTCGAGACCAACTGCATCGACAGAGGTCTTCCGCAGTTTTTCTCTGTCCTCTGGGTTCTGCCCACAAGCGAATGCGACAAGCGAGTGAAAATAGGCTGGAGTCGCAAGCGGAACCGGTCCAAGTAATGTGAGGCCTCTAATAAAAGAGTATCGAAGAAAATAAAATACACCAGGCCGAACCTTTACAGGAAAAATCCACGAAAACTGGACAAAATCCGAATAAAACAAATACCGTTGAAATAATTGGAGTGGGTAACGAATAAATAAAAGCAGTGCGTAAAAGCGTCGATGTAACTGTTAGTTTTTAATGGAAATCAAATTTAATGTTTATTTGCTGTTGTAATTTTACAATACCGGCGTTGCCAATTATTCATGTCGATCCATTACAAATTTTGCAGTTCCAAGCCAATCCACTAGAAATTTTTTTAGTTTGCTCCAGTAAAATCCAATTTCTTCGTTATAACTTTCATCGAGGTCGTATTTGACTTCTATGTTGGATTACGAACTGATGGTTACATCTAGTTCACTGCTCTTTTCTCTTCGTTGCACGTTGCCACGATTTTATTAATTGGATCCTCTTTGAAAAAGTTCGTGGTTCGAAATATATGGAAAACCTCGAAAATTTCGCGGTCACTGTTTCATTCACGCTGTGATTGGCTGGCGGCCGTGCATTGAAATTTATTGCTTACGTCAGATGTCAAAACTCAAAAAAAAATGCGCCAGGGACAAACGTCACTTGCGCTGCAGCAGCTTAAATCTATTAAAATAAACAATGCACCGAAGAGTTATAAAATAATTTTAAAATAAATAAAAAATCAGTATATTCAGTCGTATCCACATACAGCAAAATAATATTTTATAAGTAACGTAGCCAAACATAATTTTAAGCTTCATTCAAGAAAACAGGACTTCTATGAAAATCTTGTATTGATTGAAAATAAATAAAGATCTGCTGTGGAATATTAATAAAATTATAAGCTAATAACTCGATTACCGAGAACGCCATTCACCGATTGGTCGAAATCCAGGCCTGAATAATAATCATATTTATTATAAGTCGCCCGAAGTTTAACCGTATTAATAAAAAACCCGATTATCGTTAATAATCAAATCATTTCTTTCTACTGGGATTAAATTTTCTCAGACTTTTAAAAGCAGAGTATAAAGAAAAAAACCCCTAGACGTTTTACGGCTAAAGCTTAGCTTCTGGTAGATCGGCAAGGCTGCAAACGAGTGGCAAGTATGATAAAAACGCAAGTTGAAGCACCAAAAAAATTGTCGTCCCGTGAGATTGTAGAGCTTCTCGCAGATCTCGTAAATCCCAGGATTAAACGTTCACGCACATCTAACTTGGAAGATTTTGGAGTGTGAGAAATCCAACTGACAAGTGGAAGCTCACGATCCAGTTCTGTGCTTGCGACTCGTTCGGCCCGATTAATCATACGGACAACCGCGCGGTCTGAAATGCCTCAAATTAAATACCACGATTATGGGCTCGTATTGGTTTCAAGCCCCCAATTAATGTCACCCGAAAACACGTCCGTGATCCTCTTTCCTCTCTGAGCTTACATTCATAAAGTTGACTTTATCGCACGCCTACTGTAAAAATTAATCCGTGGCTGCGTCTCTGATTCATAAGAGTGCCGAAATATATCTGTATTATTGGAACGATGAACCATTTGAACATAAAATATTCAAAGTTCCTTAAAAGAAATGATCATGTGATAAGTTCTCACTTTATCGTTATACACATAACATTTCACGGGTTCCCAATCACTTTAAAATAGTCATAAAACATTTATTTTCAAAACGATACCCTTCATTCAAAAAATTAAGGCTAGGCCAACATGGACGCTGCAATGCTCGTGATATTTGTCTCTTCATGAGAGTTTTAACATCACCATAAATAAACGCTTGTAACGTTATTTCGGTAATTTCACGACGAAACCTTTACGCTAATAACAAAGGGAAATGAAGTCATGTTGTTGCGAAAACTCCATTAGCAACTTTTTACCTACTGACAAGTTAAATTTAGCAAAGATCATAAATATCCAAACGAAATTACGACCTTTGAATAGACTGTGAGTTCGTCTACAAATGGAATGTGAAATGTAGTTAAATTTTTTTATGTCTGTTTATGTAAATTGACATCGCATTACGAGATCGATAATTTCTCTTAATTGTATGTAACAGGCTGATCCGAATTTCGTCTCGATGAGAGCCCAAGTTATGAAAGTTTGCGTTTCTTTCTGCTGTATGAATTTAATATACTGTGCTTGTGGAAAATCGGCAGGAAGAGTGAGATAAAGATGTAAAGGTTTCTATGATCGATTGTGAAGGTGTTTCCTTTCACAAGTTTCAGCGAATCATGCATATGTGTACCCATATTTGATACCTGTTGGAAGGGTTTTTCACTTTATCGCTTTAGGTGATATTTACTGCCGTGTCAGATATCATGCAATGACTCACCATGGCTCAGAGTATGGAAAATAGAGATATTTGTATCTCATTCGCTTAACGGGTCGATGATGGTCACTTGATACAGGTCGTTTCCACCCAATAAAACATCGTTGCACGGCGAGCCTGCCCGAAGCTTGATAGAATTTGCCGCCCTGGCAACGGTAGTATCGTCGGCACCAGCAGCAACCCGATTTTTCTGCTTGGTATGCATGCACTACGTACGTGTCACCTATGGTGGTAAACCCATAGCAGTGAGACAGCATGAAAATCGGAATAATCGAATTACAATGCGCTGCGGGGACTCATGTCTGTTGGCATCGAACACCATGATATGCAGTCCATGCTGAAAAAAAAAAAAATCGTGAAAATTGTACCAGTCTGCTTCCCTTGAGTTATGTATGCAAACGTACTTCATAGATTCAAACGTCAAATTGGAATGAAGGAATTTAGAATACCTCAAGGAAAATTAGCAGTACTACACAACGGAAAATCTGAACCATCAAAAATGTACGAAGCAAATTGAATAAGTGTAATACACTCGGAGAAATCGTAAGATTACAGACAACGTTTCTGGCATGGAGAGTGATTTTTAAACCTAACGTCCACCGTTTTGCGGCGGTAATTTTATAGGTTAGGTTTTTTGAAAACAATGAATCAGAGGTTTTCCTCTGTTTCATTACTGAATTCAATGTCACTAAGAAATTCTTGAAATATTCCTTAATACATGTGAACCCTACAGTTACATGTGTGTGTCTCACGTATACATCTGAAGCTTCATCGCGTCCATGTTTTTATTTTTCGTCGAAAATTTTCGACGACACCGGGAATCGAACCCGCGACATATATTTTGTTTTTGTATTTAAAAAAAAATCGATGCTAACAATGTATTTATCAGTCAAGTGGACCTTTCATTGTTTTTTATTTATCGTTATTCACGATAAACTGTATTGTGGACTTTTCAAGCTTACGTATGATCAATTTAACCGAGGAATTTGGTTGTGAAATCCATTTTGGCAACACTAAACCAAACATACGATCACAATAATTATATATTTTATCGATAGCATTATTCAATCGGTTGAATCAAACATATATATTGGGTTGTAGTAATGAAATCCGGTTTCGATATCAATGGCAATTTCTACTTAATCTAACAAAGTTTTATTTAACTTGGATTGTTACAGAGGCACCAGTGGTATCGACATAGATCTTAGGAGAGTGGACATCGATCAATGTCCACTGCCCGCGGGATCAACGCAGCTCAATATTTTTGCAGCCAGTGACAAGTGCAAGAATAGGACTACAGAGGTGAGTGAAGATTGTGAATGCATTTGCGAATTTTTTTTTACCGATATCAATTGTTTTCGGGCATACTAGTAATTTTACAATCTTTGGAGAAATTAAGATCCATTGATATTTGAGAAAGTTATCCAACAATTCGAATAATAGAACCAACCATTCAAATGAAAACTTTTTGATTGGTTAATTTGCAAGTACCAATCGTGAATAGTTGAGAGTGCTATTCTATATGATTGGGGCAACTAATTTTTTAAAACGGTGATACAGCAAATTGAACACGCAATTGTCACAATCAAAATATTTTTTTCGCGCATCAGAGACTTAAGATAATCCGGGTGAGGGGGCCTATGGTGTACTTAGACCCTTCTGACATGGAATGCCCTATAAATCCTATACGGCGGCGGCGTTGAGATCTTTTTATATTATATATATATATATATATCCACTTATATATATATATATATATATATCTTTCCCTCATTCTATATATAACGGCATCGGCGTAATTGCTCCAATATCGGGATCAATCTCGGTCCGAAATTGGCTCCAATGTCGGTCACATATAGGTGTGCGAGGCTTGCCGCGTCGTTCGGCTTCTGTTGCCAACGCGTTGCACTTCCTCTTCCATCTTACCCTCCTGCATCCCTCATCGAACTGTCTATCCCGATATGGAGAACTCTTCCACATAGACATGTAGGCGGTAGATATATATATATATATATATGTATCCGCTGCTTGGTGTATATATATACACATCAGACAGCAGGCACTGGACAGCCAATGAATAATTCCCCGAATATCCGAATCGATCCTGGGATATTTCAATGCAAAACTGTACAGTGTAGAACTATTCTAGCAGAGACGAGATTCAGACGGAAAGGGTTGAGGAAGTAAAGAACGAGGTAAAATTCATCGATGCTGCTTTGGTCATGGTTACATATTTAACAGTTGAAAAATCGAAGCTCCCTGCAATACTATACATTTCCCCGGTGGGTTTCGTCGACACTGGAAATATGATCGATTACTCGGACAATGTCGGGTACCGACGGTTCAATTGTAACGTAGGGTTGGACCTGCACTGAGAAATAGTATAATTATGTCGGCGTATTATCATATTCATACCTTTTAATTCATCTAATTATCTGTGAACATTTGTATTGAGGACTGGATCAGACATCAGAAAAAACAAAACCTCGTTGCTATGTATTTCTGGGAAAAACAATTCGATTAGTTTCTTGTTAATCTGCATATCATACAAGTCAAGCATATCATACAAGACCCCGCTAGTCCGAATTATTCCAACTCCTTCGATTCTTGACACGGTAACGGTGGTGAAATCTTTCTCCAATATGGAGGGAAATATCTCGGTTTTAGAAGTTTTTCTTCTACCGTTCGGTCTGAAGAACACGACAATTTTCATTGTTTATTAAAGACTTAGTAAGACTTGAAATCGTTATTTACTGTAATCTTGAAAAAAAAAAGACCATGAAGACGGTACCATTCGATGATAATGAATTTTATACCACAGTATAACGCAAGCGAAGCGAAGTGTGCGTGAAGTGCCTACTTCACGCACACTTCGCTTCGCTTGCGTGCGTGAAACTGGCACTTCTCGCACTAGTGGCATAAAATTGTATACGATACTTGTGCGAGAAACTTTTTCTGATCTCCTGTGCTTATAACATTCGCCTTCAGCTCATGCTGCAAACTCACACTCGTCGCGAAAAAATTTCATCGCACTAGTATCGTAATGTAATATAACGAAACCCGGAAGAAGTATTTCGCAGAGAGTAAAAAAAAAAGGGTTTCAGTATTGACTATTCAAGAGCGTCTCATTGTTTCGTTAAGTGCACGAAACAATTTGTGAATTGCTAACATTGTTGTTCTCTGTTCATTGTTTACAGTGTGTCGCAATACCAGGTCTCGGATTCCGACGAGGAAGTTATCGCTGCGTCTGCAAACGGGGCTATTACTATCCCGACACCAAGTCCATTGAGAGATATTACAATGGAACAGTGATCGAAGAGGAATACGAGAAATTGATGCTAGTGAGTTAAACACTTTCAATGTTTGAATTCATCAAACGATTTTGTCTAAGATATGTATATGGCATCAATATCGATTCGATGACAGATTTTCAATATTCGCATGACATTTCAAGTGGAGATCTCTTCATCATTCCTTTTCTACTGCTAACTTTCATTTTGATAACTATACCTCAGCACACACGTAAAGAAAAGATTAGTTACCATAACCAAAAAATGAATTGACACAATCAATCGATTATTCTATTTCCCTTACAACTCAAATGACAGGGCCAATGGTTCAAATGATAATAATGACGATTCGAATGATAGTCCCAATAATTTGAGTGCCAATTGCAACGATTGGATTGGTTAACCTCACTAATCGTGAATAGTTGAGGTTACTATTCGATATGGTTGAGGCAACTAATTTTGGCGAGACTGTTTACAGTAAATTCGAAATGTAGTTGTCACAACCAAACATTTCTTTCCGTGTATTTTATTAAAAATCCACGGCTCATAGCTCGTGGCATTATAAAAGCTGCAAACAAATCTCATATGTTTAAGCATCGTACTGTCGGAATGTTGTTACTCGTGTAATCCGCTCTTCGGATTCTAAGGAATAATTTTAGTAAGCCGTTCGCGCTCAGCTGATTATTTAATTAATTAAAAACGCTACGACTGAAGATTTGGCACATCTGGGATATTCGTGCAGCTACCATTAGACTTATGATATGCATGCGTTACCGTGCAACATACTTTTACCCTTTCCGATGCGTCACGTTAGCTCCCGTATATTAATTTAATAATGAAATGTGTTGTAATTGTTTCCAGAAATTTTAGGACAAAAATATAACTTCTCGCTGCTATAGCATAGACGAGTGTAAAAGGAAGAGGAGGAGGCTTAGAAATTTCATTTCCCGAAGCTTTCTTCATGTGTTAGACATATATATGTATGTGGTTTCTTATGGCTGGTATGTCGACCGAAAATTTGCGTGACTGCAGCTCTAGCAGAGGAACGAGAAAGGAAACCTGGCGAGTGAACGATAAAGTTTCCCAGAGAAGGAATACGACTTTGATGAATATCGTCGAAAAGGAGCTCATGAGGAAGAGAATGCAGTTTTACTCAACTTTCCAACAACAATTCTCTTAGCTCCGCGCAACTTTTAACTTCTCAGAAGCCATAATCCAAAATTTCGATTAACTTAATGACGCCGACATAGGAACTCTCATCCGACTCCTATGATCGTATTATGCTCTAGTCTCTTTACCTGATTCTGTTCATATAACGAGTACTTAGGAATTTATTGGTATAATAAGTTGATGAGGTCGTGAAGGATTTTAAGAATATGTTTTAATGTTATTTTAGAATAGATTTTTTATTTAGACTTAGAATATGTTAGAATAGATTTATTTTGCGACAATGTTCCGTCGTAGATATAAATCGTAAATTAATCTTAAGCGATTCTCAATCGCTATGGCCATATTTTATTTGACATAAAATACAGTCGCCCTGTTTGGTTTGTACTTTTTGCAGTACAGATTAAGGAGATTCGGTGACGATTGTCGAAGTCAAATCAAATCGAAGTGCTAAATTTTCGTGATTGATTTTTTACAGTTTAATGCATTAAAAAAAATAGTGGAGGGTGATTTGTATTGAAGCACGTAGACTTAATCCAGTGAAAGATCAATAGTGACGAATTTGCATTAAGATTAAGTGATTACCATTTATTTGTAATGGGATACATTTTCGTTCCGTTTTTTTTTTTCAAGTATAATCAGTAATTCTTTATCGATTTGAATAAGTGACCGCTTATTTCCTTCCTTAAAAAATACTCTACTACTTGACCGCCAAGATATTTCATAGTGTTGTTTAGATCACATTGTCCATCTTGGATTCCGTCCTGAACTGCTCAGACTCCATCCTGGATTCTATCCTGGATTCCGTCCTGAACTGCTCAGACTCCATCCTAGATTCGATCCTGGATTCCGTCCTGAACTGCTCAGACTCCATCCTGGATTCTATCCTGGATTCCGTCCTGAACTGCTCAGACTCCATCCTGGATTCTATCCTGGATTCCGTCCTGAACTGCTCAGACTCCATCCTGGATTCTATCCTGGATTCCGTCCTGAACTGCTCAGACTCCATCCTGGATTCTATCCTGGATTCCGTCCTGAACTGCTCAGACTCCATCCTGGATTCTATCCTGGATTCCGTCCTGAACTGCTCAGACTCCATCCTGGATTCTATCCTGGATTCTATCCTGGATTCCGTCCTGAACTGCTCAGACTCCATTCTGGATTCTATCCTGGATTCCATTCTGGACGTCGCATCTTTTTCATGCGGGAATGATTCAATAATACGGTCAAACGAGACTCAGGCTCAACCGAAGACTGTAATTCCAAAGGAATGTGTTCCTTCGTGCTCTTTTCTCAACAGTTTATTCTCTTATGCATCGACACGACGCACATGTAGACCCAACACTTGGTACGTTAGGTACAACCACGTTAAGTTACCAAGACCGCTATCGCCACCATCTCGGGTTCCCCATATTACCCTCGTAAGCTTTAACGACTCGATAATATAGCGAGAAAGATATTACGAAAGACATATACCCGTTGTATATACGGTAGTGGCAGTGAAAATGAAATTGAGCTAGACAGACTTAATAGAGTCGAGGAAAGACGTCCTTTACGATAGTTCGGTTGTGATCAACTTCAATTTAAATTTACATTAATTACGCGACGAAGCTTCAAAAATTATTAATATCTCCCGAATTGCAGAAACAATCACTATGCGTTACGTTTATGATTCACGTCCTAATTACACTGCGATAAAGTTATGGTATTGGTAACTATAAAGTGACAACAATTAAATTTTGGTGTGTTTAACGAATTTATTTTAGAAAACTATTTTCATAGTCACCGTAACAATGAATGCAAAGATTAAGAACTAATAGTTGTCAATCCATAGTTAACTGTACTATTACGACATCTTTGAGGCATTCTGGTTAACTGTCACATCATTTTTTAGTTAATCTTGCCTAGCAAACGTGTAAGCAAATTTTACCTTGAACTAGCAAGTTAAAGTATTTCGAGTGCTGCGCGTCTTAAGGTATCGTTTAATTTATAGTTGAGCTAAGGAGATTGTGACAATGAACTGAGCTGGGATCGCGCGAATAAAGGGACTTACAATAATCCAAGCTTGAAGCAGGGCTCATAGGTAGACACGGAATGAGCCGCTCCAGACGAAATAGGGTGAAAACCTTGATTTTACGGATTTCCCTTATAGTACTTTTCCAAGCACTGACTTTGGTAATTTGCCCCATAAGTCGTAGGGAACATATAGTAGAGTCTTATAATAATAATACGTCTCGGGGAGGATAAAAAAAGTGATTTGCGATTACCGATTTTGCAAATTTTCATTATAAATTACTGCCTTAGGCGCAGTCACTTTACTTTAACATTTGATATGACAATAAATCCTAAGCATTGAGAAGAATCCTCAATTTTTTTCAGATTTATATCTTATCGAGAAGTGTCCGTAAATTTTGTTTAATTCTCCCTCGAACTTATACGGCATTAGGACACGAGGACAACCTTAAGCGGTCACCCAACCAAGCGATAGCCTTAGACAATGCTCCTCAACTTCGCTGAGATGCACAACCATCAGCTTCAATTAGCTTTGATTATATATTACGAAAAACCAGAATTTACGTTACAATTCCTCCGTATAGTTCAAGCCCTCTCAATTTTATTTGAATCCTCATGAAATTAATTAAAAAACAATATTATCGTACTGACTGCCTCAAGAAAACGATGTCAATTTCTCTAAAAAATTCTGAAACTTTCTATACATAAGTTCTATTACTTCCTTTATGTACTTATTACTACACTGCGTATTTTCTTCTTCTCTGTTCTTGCTATCCTGTATTCTTGAAGCGGTTGTAGGTACTTTTGAGTGCCATAGCCAACATAAGCTGCACCTCCATCAACCACTAACGATATAAATAGTAAGAGCTTAAGGTGTAAGACAGTGCTTCTTTCGGCAAGAAGTTCCATCACAAATTTGTAGTTACAAGCCACCGCCTATTTTCTCTTTAAATACGCTCACTGCTTTTCCGACAGTAAAATCCAGTGAGAGCAACCGGGACTTATTTTATTTTTTTTCCTGAACTTTTACGTGGGAAAAACGTGAAAATTACCTTCACAACGAATGACTGAAGCGTATATCTACCCGCCTACTATTTACGCCGTAAACGTTACTACTAGCTAGTGCAATTTTTACCGTATCTGCCGTTCATCTTATTTAACGACGAAGAGGTAGTGACGAGAAACCGCAAGAAATTCAGTGCACTAAACACACACATCTACATCCACTACACATTTCCTTCGGTGGCTTGTTCCTTCTACTTTACTGGGTTTTACAGTTCGTCGCCGTGGTGATAGTCGTCGTCATCGTCGTTGTCCTTTTCCCAGTCGTTGTGAGCGTGGCGTAGATGGCAACGTTCACAGTGTACGTTAGAAGTCTTGTTAAGTTCAGCGGAAGGAAAGCCGGATACGTGAATAGAGGCCGCCGGGCAAGTTCCTTGCCTAAGTGCGCAACCAGGACTATGAAGTCAACGAGGACGATGGAAGTGAGAGAGAAGTGGCGATGTCACTCCAACCATTTTCTTCTCTGGGTTGACGTGGCTCAGTTAGCTTTGAATCTCACTCAAAGGCTGTTACACTCGAGAAAGAGCTTCCACTATCACCGACCCATGTCACGACGATGCCTTTCCTCTCACATGATCCCTTTTTCTATCTTCCTCGGAAGCTACTATGCGACTTCAGTTCACACCCGGACAACGCCGACCTTGAAGCGTATGATTTGAAGGGATTAAAATTGTTGATTCCCGGGAAATGGTGTAATAATCTCTGAATGGTTTCAATATTAATCATTTATTTGTCAGTATTATTTTATATTATCCGAGACGATCTAAATTATGTATAATTTAAAAGAGATCAATATTGTATAGTAGCGATTAATACAAGAACAGTAATGAAAATAAATAATATCGGTATTCTAAAAATTACTATTTCGGGCATTTCGATCCCGCGTAGAAAAATAGAATCTGACTGAGATTTTTAACAAAATCCTCGGCGAGATTCTCGCTGAGATTCTCGCTGAGATTCTCGCTGAGATTCTCGCTGAGATTCTCGCTGAGATTCTCGCTGAGATTCTCGCTGAGATTCTCGCTGAGATTCTCGCTGAGATTCTCGCTGAGATTCTCGCTGAGATTCTCGCCGAGAATTAAGGATGCGATCCGAAGCCATATCCTTTTAAAATCTCAGTGAGAATCTCGACGAGATTCGAGAGAATTGGTGGAGTATCGAACGTTCGAAAACATCTCGCGTTAAGTCTCGTTAGGATGTTTTTTATAAAATTCTGTTCTCTCGCGTGCGTGCGTGCGTGCGTGCTCACTAACGCTACACTAACGCTAACTTCCTACACTGGCTGCGTCTCCCTGACTCTCATGCGCAACGCTTCTCTCACCGCTCGGCGCTTTTGAATCGGTCACTAACCTCAAGCGCTCGCGTACGGTCGCAATTCGTAATAGTATCTAGAAAACAGGCTGTTTATAGCGAAGAATTTGGGGACGTTCCACAAAAGCTCATTTGTCATGACGCCATGTCACCGCTGCTAACCCACTCTGGGTTAGCAGCTTAAACGAGTTCGATTTATCGGAGGACCAGAACACCGATAATCCACCGATAACATAATGCCATTTTTCCGGCATGGCAACATCCACCTACTCATTTTGTCGCGATCGCTTACAGATTTAATCCGCGCTGAAAGTTCCATTATTTATGGATCGGAAGAATGGTGCGTCAATAAACAGTGAGTTATCGTTAAGGATACGATAGAAGAGGATGGTAAAGTGCGCTCTAATTCGTTCTTTGGAGATGATTAATCTCCTATATGAATTATAAATTATATCATCAATGGAAATACTGCGTAACACTCAATACTTATATCACCATCTAGAGCAGCACGACACTGTTGAAAATATTTTGAAAATTTATACATGTAATCTCTTCTTCAGATACGATACATGGAGGTTCATTTAATATACAGATATGTTGTAATAAGATTCCAATAATTACGTTATAAAAAAAACTTTCATGAAGTGTATATTAAATATTAATTTTTCATACATTTTTAGTGTATTAATAGATATTTGTATAATAAATTTCATTTACGAGTATCCCCAAAAAAAACTTCCAATAATTTATATCAATTAACATACAAGAATTTCTAACCATGGATGCTTTCTATTCCTGATTCATAATGTTGATGTTCTTTAACAAAAAAATCGTACGCTGCTTTCAAGATAGATACAAAACAAGATAGTTTTGGGTAATTGGTTTTACACATTATTCTGTAAGAATTCGCCACGTTTCGTTAAATCCTTATAGAATCATTTAGGTCCCAATTAAATCCTGGACAAATGCAGAAAATAAGGTACCGCTTTTTTGTCAATGAAGAATATCTTTAAACAGGCAAACGAGCTTATAAAACTTTTTACCAACAACGGTTTCCTATTTGATTAAACAGCAACTCAACCGATGGATGTAAAAACGGATCTCTGCTACGCACTTGTTGAATCCTGAATTCCACCATCTAGTTAACAATGTTCTAATTATTTTTTTCTCCATGCAGCAATACTGAGGGAGGGAAAACCCATTTTGCTGACGCTGAAGCAACTACATGAACTACATCCAATTCTAAAAGGATTGCGAATGTTGGTTGAATTCTAAGGCAACCATTTAGACGCTAATTACATTCTAGGATGCAGAAAAATGGTTTTCCGCCAAGTACTTGTTCAATCTTCACCACGCTGTTAACAATGTTCTGATTAGTCTTTTTGCGATGCAGTGATTCTAAGAAAGGGACAACACGTTTTGCTAAGGCAAAAGCAAGTACGTATATACGGATTGTCCTCGGACAGAATCCTCTGAGGAATCCGTAATTTCGCCAGCTTCTTGCGCTCGATGAACACGAGCGCCCACTCTGTAGTCCATAAGTGGATCGCGCCTTCGCCACTGTGGCTGTCATTTGCATAAGCCGATCCACCAGGAACGAGGGTCGAGTTAGTTGTCCACCTGGACCATTCACTGTTAGACGTACTTGGTGACTTCCCTACTACTGCTGGTCGTTTCAACGAGACGCTGAAGCCACGAAGCAATGTCTCTGGAGAATGCTTGTCTCCCCGATGGTCAAATTTTCACGACAACCCAACGATAACTAGGACGACAATTGAATACAGAATTACCTGCTGCACCACCAAGTTCCACATCACCCTTTGTAAAAATAAATAGTGGAATGCGTTGTAGGTGACGGATTTTCATACACAGTGATGAGTGGGGGTCAAATAGCGAATGACCAAAACAGTGAATGGTTACAATAGCGAGTTTCGGAAATACGAACGTCTGAATCTAGAATGGTCATCATCATGGAATACGCTACTTCAGTCATTCGCTTTTTTGACCATTCGCTATTTCGACCTCCATCTTATTAAAATGCAATCAAAATAGCGAAATATAAAGATGGCGAATGGCGGAAGAAGCGAATTCTATAAATATGGCCATTCTACATTTAGACGTTCCTTATTTTTAAATTAAAAACTCATTTTTCACCATACCTGCGCGGAAAGTTCGAATTCCCGTCCTAGGGGCTTTACGTAATTCGAACTTTCCGCTGGTGACGTAATATACTATTTAAACTCAGTTAACGTTTCGGGCTTAAACTTGAACCCTCTTTAGACTTATCTATCTGTGTGTATACTTAACGATCTGTCCTTCGTTTCGGAAATCTCCAACAATAATGGTGTCCACAGTGACTTAAGCTACGTGTGAACAGATTGGTTACTTCCAACTTCTCAGCTCCTATCACTGCTCCCAATATGATAACAATCATCCCATTTCATCGGGAAACGGGAAGAAGAAGTAATAAGGGAAACAAAAAGCCAGATGATTCATCAAATCGTGGCTTATATTCAACCAATCATTTATCATTACCCTGTCAAATCCAGGTTTGAAATCGTCTATTTCATGATTAATAAATGTTTGGCTCATTGATGAGTCTATCATTAATCTTAGAAAGCTGTAGACCGTCCATTTAAGCAATTTGCTTGAGGGGAATATAGTTCATCAAGACAAGGAGATAACTAGTACGCCAATTTTTTTAGCAATGCAAGTGGCAGCTTGAGAAATTGTTTGGTTCTCCCAGATTCTTATTTTTCCTGAAAATATATGAAGCTGTCGGTTCTTCAGTTTACCACATCAGCTAGTGCTGTACTACTCATGATTTCCCATGGGAAAATGAAGATAGAATACCGACGGTGAAAAATAAAAAGTCAGGTAGTAGAAAGTCAAACGAAAACGAGCAAATAATTCAACTTCTCCGTAATGCTTCTACTTCGTCTTCGCATCAAATCTACGGAGTATCGATTTAACAGGTATAAATTGTCGTTTCTCTTTATTTTGACATTGACACTGGATTTATAGGGTTTCAACTATTATTGGTTTCGAGTGTCAAGATAAACGCAGCGAATCCTCGCACTTGCGGTTCAACATCTTATTTGCTTTTACAGCGGTTCCTCGCACTTACGTTTCACCACTTTACTTGAATTCATATGTTCAATGAACAGCTCTCGCCTCTCATTAATACAATCTTGGACAAAATAACTACTCTAGTCATGTAGTGACAGATGAGTTATAATTATGATAAGGAATAAATGGTTATAATTATGATAAGAACTGAATGATTATAATTATGATAAGAACTGAATGATTATAATTATGATAAGAACTGAATGATTATAGGGGGGACTGGCTAGTGACCCGGGCCCGCCCTGTTAATAAACAAACATATGACTTACGGAAACGAAAGCTGCATTATCTTCCGCAATATATTCCTATGCACTCAGCAGAAATGCTATGGCAAATGCGATATAGAGGGGGAAGTCGGATGCGGCCGCATGGGGGCCTGGTTACTGATCCGGACCAGGCCCTCAGGGGGGACTGGCTAGTGACCCGGGCCCGCCCTGTAATAGGCGTAATGCCTGCAGACGGGAAGAAATGCAAATAAAAAAATAAAAATAAAATAAAAACTAAACAGTTATGAATATCACAATTTTCCCTCTGTGGAGATGATTGTCCATTGGAATGAGTGGTGCAGCTTCTATTATTGTTAATATATATGACTTACGGAAACGAAAGCTGCATTATCTTCCGCAATATTTTCCTATGCACTCAGCAGAAATGCTATGGCCAATGCGATATAGAGGGGGAAGTCGGATGCGGCCGCATGGGGGCCTGGTTACTGATCCGGACCGGGCCTCATCGGGGACTGGCTAGTGACCCGGGCCCGCCCTGTAATAGGCGTACTGCCTGCAGACGGGGAGAAATGCAAATAAAAATAAACCAAAAATAAAAAGTAAACAGTTATGAATATCACAAGTTTCCCTTTGTGGAGATGATTGTCCATTGGAATGAGTGGTGCGGCTTCTATTATTGTTAATATATATGACTTACGGAAACGAAAGCTGCAGGGTCAAGTTTTAATGCTCACGGGTGTTGGGAAATGGCAGTATAGAAGGAGAAAGAGCTAGGGCGCTGGGGGCATAATTATTGCGGTTGGAACCCGTTGTCTCATAGTCCCAAGTATGTTGGCTGCTGCTGCACATGCTCAACCACTCACCGTTGGTGCTGCGTGGCTGCACTGCAGAATTCCAGGAACTCAGCCCTACAACGGGGTACCATGCACCTCACCACACCACTTGAATCTACTCACATATTTCACGGTAGATATTACGTGTTGCTTCCTGCCGTCCTTCATCCGCAGTTTCGGCAAAGTTGTATTCCCGTGTTTTGTACACAAACTCTCCTGTTTATATTGGGTACATGGAGCGAATGCGATATTTTCTGCGACCGGTTGGGTATTACCCTGTGTGTATCGACTGAACGTTGGTCAGTTTGTTGATATGGACCAAATTATATTTACCGAGCACTTTAGAATCTCGTTTTTTATTACCAATAAAGCGCTCTCCAAATATAGTTTCATGATGTTATAGATATGAATGTAGTAAATATATCGTCAAATGATATTGATTTGTAGAATTTTAGAGATACAACTCGTCAAACTATTTAGAAACTTTTGGACATTTTAAGCAGATTCTAAAAACACCAGATCTATTTTTTTAGGACATTGTTGGCAATTGTACTAAATTTTCATATGGCCCTTAATTTTTTTTTTCATTCCAACTTTGAGGCAGTGGTTTCATAAAGACTTGTCGACAGATAACCAGTGATTGGTATACGACACCAATAACCAGATGAAGTACATTGTACATTTCAGTATATTTGTGTCTATTCAATATGATGGAAGATAACTTATCGTCAACGGGGTTATCGTGTTTCTGTATAGCAACGCAACATTTCAGTGTGGACAATGAGCTATTCGAGACGTTATGGTCGGTATCATGGTCCGTTCGGTTGCGCTCCCATCGTGTCAAATTATCCCCAGGGACCAGAACCCCGATGATGATTAATCCTCAATAGAGACTAGATAGGTTCTCCCGAAGGGTACTTACTATGCATATATAGATCCTCGTGACCCACGTATGATCATGAAACAAGAGTATGCGGAAACAGAGACAAAAGGCACAACAGCGCAACGGACACCTTCACTTGGAGAACCCGCTAACGTTAATTACTACACAGCTGCATGTCTTATGATATTAGTCTCCTAAAATCACAAGAATTATTGACCTCAGCGATGAGTAGTTTTCAAAGTCCACGTCTAAATCATGTTAAAAGATATTTAGTACTAATCCACACAGTTTTGACAGTAGATGAAGATATTATTAAACCACACTGAGAAAAATGAGTAGTTGTGATTACAAATAATTGGTTGAAGCTACCAATATGTTCGTAAGCGTTACTAAAAAAAATTGGAAAGTTAAAAAAAAATTTCCATCGAAAAAAAGAATTAATTCCACCAAATACTTAAAAATTCAACGAAGTAAAAAAAAAATTCAATTTTTTTTTTAATTCGTAAATATGCCATAAGAGCCCATTTGCAACATATAACATTTGTGTTATTCAGAGATTCACTATAATATGCTTGAACATTTGTGCAATAACTTTGTTCAAGGACCAAAATCCGATAGACCCATTGATTTTATCCTCAGTAAGCAGCTTTAGCAGACGGAGATTGAAGCTTTCAAATTCTCCCGTTCCGATCGATTCTCTTTCTGTACGTTCCTCCAAATCCACGTGATAAATCAACGTTATTATCTTAATCGTGTTATTCAACAGGGCGAAGACAGTCAATACAGCGAAGACGGCGTGTTCGAGTGTCTGCCGTGCGCAGAAGGTTGCGAATACTGCAAGGATGGCTCCCCCTGTGTCGTTTCCCTCAACTGGCTCATGAGAACTGCGATACTCATCCTCGAGTGCTGCATCATCGCTTGTCTCCCGGCGGTAATTCTATTCACCTGGAAGTTCGGAGATGTCAAAGTGAGTATTTTATCTTTAATTATTAATTATTTATCATTCCACTTGAATTATTAATACCATAACGGAATTGAAAGTAAGTTCGAGCGATAAGCACTTTTAAAATATAACATGAGCTTTGAAGATTTTTCTAAAATCAATGAAATCGACTTATTGGTTCAAGGAAAATTTTCCTTCATTCAATTTTTCTACATTTAATTGAATTTAAGAACATTTGCAGAAATGATATTATTTACTGAAGAGGACGAATCAGGAAACAAAAATTATTATAAGCGTTCAATAATGTTCTCTCTTCAGGATGAAGGACTTTCCAGGAAGACTCGACTAACTAGATGGGTCGATTGGTTATATCGAAAGCAACTGCTTGACCCAATTGGTTGATCCGTTTACGAAAAATCCTTCGAATCCATCCTGAAGAGAGAAATTCTTATCGTTTTATTTTTCTTGTCGCTGAAAGGCACAACTGTCCTTACAATAATTGAAGCCACGTGAAAAAATCATATATAAGTCAATAGATATAGTCTGTATAAAAAAATGTACATATAGAATAACTATAGACCATATTTCATCTATATAAAATTAATATACAGTCTAGAGATTTAATGGAACGATTTTTGTAGCATCGTTATATTAAAATTAACATAAATTATATTGAAATTTATATAATTTTTACAAAACCTTCATACGTATTGTACATATAGAGAATGTATGTGTCCATTTTCGCATACAGCTTCTATGTAGATCTTTACATATAATTTCTGCACAATCTTCATATAATTTTTTCACTTGGGAAGATTTTTTTATCGACTCGTCTTCCTCAAATTCACATTAACATTTTGGCGCGAATGCCGGCTGTGATGCACATGGTGTCGTGAATTGGGCCGCGATTTCTGCCATTATTCATAGAAATATTACTTGGGCTAGCACACCTGGGTTATAACAATCAACTTCATTCACAATGGGTTGGAAACGTTTTCATATCATTGGGAACATCACGGACAGATGTTCCAGAGTTGGTGGTCGCTCGTTATAGTGCGGATCTATGTGCAACTGTCTTCGGTGTACATAAGCGCGCGTGTGAGCTTCCGAGACAAATTACTGCATAATTTACAGGGCTATGGAACTTGTCGGGGTGCAGCAGTGCAATGGAAGCGTTGAGAAGCACAGTGGAAGCAAGGTGCTTTAGCACGCGCGTAGTACCGATAGTCATTGCCCTTTGCCCAGTGTGAATTGGTTTGAAGCTGCGATCCTAACCGCCCACGTATATTACGTTCACACGTATATTATTGTTATTTCCTAGCGGCGCTGTTGATGGCGTGCACGCGCAACTCTCGATGTTACGAGCACTGGTTCTATGGTTTACAATGTGCCACTGGCGCTATGGTTTACAATGTGCCACTGGCGCTTTCGTGTCGAAGACGAGACCAAGTCGCGCACCTCGACTATATACCGGAAAGGCAATTCTACTCGTACATTCAAGTGCCAGGCTTCAACGATTCACCAGACTTCTGCGTGCTTACTTCTGCTTTTATTCTAGCTTGTTCCATGAAATCGCATGAACGACCGCAGGAATTGTGCAGTTGCACGAGACGGAAGCAAACGGGGTTTACTTTTTTTTTTGACGCTTTCGTAATATTTTCCTCCATTTCGTTTTGAGATGGTTGATTTAGCGGGACTCTTGAGTCTTGAATCGGATTTTCTAAAGGCCTCGTTAGAGCGCGGTACTAGCAGTATGTGCAATGCAATATTCGGCATTTGCGAATGATGGAATTCACCGAGCAATTTGAAGAAAAAAATCTAATTACTTGATTTCGTGAGGTCGAGTTTAATGTTTGAACGTGTACAATCGTATACTGAGACGTAATTATGGTATTCGTAATTAGAAGGTGATAAATATTTATTTTTACCAAATTTTTTATATGTGAGGCATCCCACGTGACTTCGGACACCCAAAAAATTTTTTATTAAGCAAACGGGGTCTACTTTTTTTTCGACGCTTTCGTAATATTTTCCTCCATTTCGTTTTGAGATGGTTGATTTAGCGAGGACTCTTGACTCTTGAATCGGCTTTTCTAAAGGCCTCGTTAAACCGCGGTACTAGTAATATGTGCAATGAAATATTCGGTATTTGCGAATCCTGGAATTCACCGAGCAATTTGAAGAAAAAAATCTAATTACTTGATTTCGTGAGGTCGAATTTAATCTTTGAACGTGTACAATCGTATACTGAGACGTAATTATGGTATTCGTAATTAGAAGGTGATAAATATTTATTTTTAACTAATTTTTTTGATGTGAGGCATTCCATGTGACTTCGGACACCCAAAAAATAAATTAAAAAATCTGAAAAAATATCAAAAAATCAGTGGTTATAATAGATACGACAAATTTCAATTAAAAATTTTTTTTTTTTTTGCGAAACATGCCATATTTTTCATTTTTTATTTAACCTATAATATCTTGGGAACGATTGATCGTATCGACGTCTCAAAAAAAGAACGAAAGTGTGCGTTTTTTTATGAAGCAAACGGGGTCTACTTTTTTTTCGACGCTTTCGTAATATTTTCCTCCATTTCGTTTTGAGATGGTTGATTTAGCGGGGACTCTTGACTCTTGAATCGGCTTTTCTAAAGGGCTCGTTAGACCGCGGTACTAGCAGTATGTGCAATGAAATATTCGCCATTCGCGAATCCTGGAATTCACCGAGCAATTCTTAAAAAAAAAATCTAATTACTTGATTTCGTAAGGTCGAATTTAATCTTTGAACTTGTACAATCATACACTGAGACGCAATTATGGTATTCATAATTATAAGGTGACAACTATTTATTTTTACCAAATGTTCAGTTTCACAATATTTTTTTCACAATTTTTGAGAATTCGTAAATCCAAATTAATAACTATTCAAAAAAAGGCTTTCATATGATGTGACAACATATGACGCACTAGTATTACGTCCCAGTCTACTTTTCTAAGCAAAACTAAGCATAAATATTCATTAACAACATTAATGATGGGAACGTTCCTCGATTAAGGGTTTAAAGTTCCAAATATTCAATTATTATCCAAAGAGATTTATGTTATCAATATAACAAAATTTATACAACAAATTTAAATAAATTAACTATGATATAACAATACTCGTTGATTTTTGTATTAAATCGTTGAAACGCAAAGATAATTATTACTGTAATGCGATCACAATACTCGGTGCAAACAATTATTATAGAAATCTTCGTAGAGTAATTCCCAACGAACTCGAACAATAAGGTCGCAAAGTTATCCTTCGATGCGACTTACTCGAATAACCAATTATTCGCGGAATGACGACTCAACGCTTAAAAGGACTTCGCTAATTGCAGTATAATTGTTTTATATATTCATTGTAGTAGATTTCATAAAAAGATAATTGTTAAAAGTTTCGATTGCTCAACAGACGATCAGTTAACCTAACTCTTTCCCTAATGAACATTATATGTTAATTTATTTGAATGCATACGAATTTTTTCAGATTTTTTTCTTTATTTTGATTTTGATTTTTTTTATTTTAAAAAATGCGCAGAATATAACAAATTTTGGATATGCGTTTTGCAAAAAAATATTGAGTGTAGTAAATGGTTTTCTTGGGTTACCGCCAGATTCGTACACCGACCGCATAATCATTAGTTCATAATCATCATCATTAATCATACTCATATTATTTTTTACACAATGAGGATTATTTTATATATTGCCATTAATACACTGAAAAAACGAACTTGTAAGATCAAACGTATCTGCGTTTGCGGCTGACGAAAGAAATATAAGGTTGAGCGAAGGAAATAACAGTTGTGAATTACCGAAAAAAATGTAAAAATCTCAGATCAAGCTTTTCAATTATACCTCCAAATAAAATATAAAACACTGGGTTAATCACATCGTGCCTAAAAATTTTTTTACGCTGCTGCGCTTTTATAACCTCTTAAAATGTCACGGACGTTGCAGCGCACGTCCTATTCTGTCAAATTTGACACCAAACTGAACTTGTTTCTCGCGAACTTTCCCAGCAATCGATCACAACTCGAATAAGTGTCAACAATGCTTTTCGTTACCCATGAACTTTTTAGAAGAGAGACTAGGGAATATATCTCGATAAGTTGATATATTTCGAATTACTTCTTCTTTATGTCAACAAGGACGTGCTAGTTATTCCTAGCTAACTCGAGGTATTGCCGGTCCACTGGTGTATTTTGACACCAAACTGAACCAAAATTGACACCAAACTGAACTTGTTTCTCGCAAACTTTCCCAGCAATCGATCACAACTCGAATAAGTGTCAACAATGCTTTTCGTTACCCATGAACTTTTTAAATGAGAGACTCGGGAATATATCTCGATAAGTTGATATGTTTTGAATTACTTCTTCTTTATGTCAACAAGGACGTGCTAGTTATCCGTAGCTAACTCGAGGTATTGCCGGTCCACTGGTGTATTTTGGCAATATTCCAAGTCGAGGCAATAAATAACAGTTTAGCATATAAACGTCGCTGAGAATGTCGCGTCCATTGTGCGCAGTATATGTATAATCATGTTGAATACAAGCACATCTCTGAAGCATTGAGTAAAATGTGCCCAGGCTACCAAAATATCCATACACAATTTACAAATAATCACGTCCCTTGTCACAAGCGTTTTTGGTACATACGACATGGATAATAAATGTTGCAGATAAACATCGCTAATTGTAAAGTATTGAAAAGTCGACACGATTCAATTGCAGATGTGCAATTTCCCTCCTATGGGATTCACGATAATGGCTTATGAATTTATGTCCATTGAGCTAATTTCCTCCTTGTGCGATAAATAATTTCCCACTGTCATTGTATATTCTGTCTATGATTTGTAATCGATTTCTTAGACAGTATATAATGTATAATTGCAGCGAAAAGGTTTATTTTTGTCATTGGCAATGATGATCGATGAGGAAAAATCCATTATGACTCACGGAAAAAAAGGACTGAATAAATATATCCTGGAAAAGACGGAAGATGGATAAATAATTAGCAATTAATTTAGGCGAATGTAAAGGTATTGGAATGGCACTATTGTAAAACTCTGATGATTGTACGTTTTTCCGAGAGCATACATTAAAGTATCCGACAAATACTAATAATTAGATCGTGGTAATAATAATAATTAGAAATAATTTGTCCGCTTCTTGTTGCTACGTCATTATCAGCAGCGATGAATTTTCAATCATGTCAGAATAATCAGCCTAAATACCTGAAAATTTTGATAAAAATGTTTATTAAGAGAGGGATTTTCAGGGATGACAACAATTTTATCGTCTGGTCAAGAGTTCGAAGAAAACCTATGAAATTTTGAAGCTTCTTCTTCACAAAATAACATAGTCGAATCAGCGATACAAATAATTCATGTTCAGGGTTTACGCCTGATGAAAACGACAGAGTTTTAGGGTTTAAAAAAATGATATATGAATCTTATGGTTTCCATTTCTATCGTTTTTCACTTACGATTATCTTCTTTTTATTCTACCTTTTTCTCCACATTTTTTGCCATCGGACATTACTTTGACAGTTTTATTTCGGTGGAACCTTTTCCAACAATATTTATTGCACGTTCGTATTCATATCATCCTCGAAAGTTACTCTGACACAATGTTTGAAGAGAAGGTATGAATACCTTCTGACCATCGTGCACTTAATAGAAACAAAACCAACTAGAAAGCTTCAATTAAATAAGTCAAGGTTGACGCTCGTTAACCTTGCCGAAATTACTTCGTGTGGCTCCATCACAACCACGCGACTGTTCTGAAACTACCTACCCTTACGTGATGCTCGCACTTTATCCAATAATGTACACACTAACAAGATCAGTGTATCAATTTCCTTCAGAAAATTGAGGCGGGTCTTGTATTGACGTCTGGATTTGACCTTTCTCTTTTCACTTTTTGTCTTCATCATGACAAGCAATTTACTCGAGTTCATTCGAGTTTTGTCTGCTGCCTTTTACGGCATCATGATAAGCGACTTGTTGGCTTTGATTTTGACCTATCACAACATTTGATTTTTTTCGCTTTGTTACATAGTCACCAAATTAGTTTTATTTGAGAAAACAAACAGTCGAAAAATATTCAATAATGAAGTTATTCTTCAATGTGGATGAATGATACTATTAGAAGGGATTTACGATTTGCATTTGTACTCAATAAATCAAGAAATAAATCATAATGCATGGTGTATGTAATATCCAACTTTTAGATAATAGGCTTACAATCATACATTTGGAAGGATACCTTTCTAATTGATTGTTTTATTATAGACTCTGTACTTTTTGATATTTAAATATTCCTTTTGCATATTTATTCAACGAGAACCAGTGAAATGTCGCAGAAGTTAGAGTGCTCATTAAATTATCTCGAGCAATATCTGACAGAAATTATCCGGTGTCCTACACAATCAACTCAGACCCTCATTAACAAAACCACCCGACTCTAGTTTCAAATGAATATTCAAGAATCTATTCGGACTAGGATAGGTTCAATTTCAATGATATTTTATGCTGTTCCAAAACTTCTATGCCATATAGATCCCGCGTAGAAAAATAGAATCTGACCGAGATTCTTAACAAGATTCTCGCCGAGATTCTGACCGAGATTCTTTTAAGATATCAATGAGAATCTCGCCGAGATTCTAGAGAATCGATTTTAGTTTCTTGCCGAGATTCTTCAGGACAGATTCCTTACAATCTTGGCGAGATTCTCATAAAGATTCTTCTATTATTCCTAAAGAATCTTGGCGAGATTCTCATAAAGATTCTTCTATTATTCCTAAAGAATCTTGCTAAGAAACTAGCATAGATTCTCTAGAATCTCGGCGAGATTCTCATTGAGATTTTAAAAGAATATGGGTTGGGATCGCATCCTGGATTCTCGGCGAGAATCTCGTTAAGAATCTCGGTCAGATTCCAGTTTTCTACGCGGGAACTACCAAACGCATGGACGTAAGCATGTAAGTACATCTACATTTGACATAACAGAAGCCCAGCTGCACTTTCATGTGGAATAGGAAGAGCACCAGTCAAATAGCCACTCGACAAGCGGCAGTCAATAGCCGCAAATATAGAAGGGTTCAGGTAACCGTTGGCAAACATTGAATCACTGAGCCAGAAGCTAAGCCACCGAGGTTATTGCTTATGGAGAGGGTAGACGATTGAGATAAAGCGAAGTAAAGGAAGATAGAGCGAGCGAAATGCACAGTTCAACAGAGAGAGAGAGAGAAAATGATTCGTGGGTGAGGAAGCGGAAGCGGCCGAGGAAACCAGAACCGGGATGCCGTGATCTCGAGTTCAGAGACCAGCATAAACCCTCGATACACGAGCCTCTTGTACACCCACACGTTCGACACGCTAGTTACGATCCTACAACCTTCCCAATGCTGACCCTATCGATGCTATCTGCATCCCTTTTGCTGTGACTCGTTTAACTAGCACCGGATTTCAAGCTCCGTTCACATTAACCTTACAACCGAATAAACTTCTCTCCTACGAGTTAACCTATTAGCTTGTGCACCGATACGTGCCACTAGCCCACGAAACACTCGACGAATAAACGCCGGTCCTCTATTCCCATCGCACGTTACCTCAGTCTTACCCTTTCTCTGTTCCTTTCTCTCTCACTCCCTTTCTTTCACACGCAAATTATGGGCTAATGAATTTAACGACCGGCCTCAATTACCACTTGGAGCAGCGTTTATTTCCAGGAGCGTTTGTTAGGAGCGAGGACTCGGCGAACGATAGGCCGTTTAGGGTGGCCCTCGGTCGTTTCATCAAGCTTTTTCCCTTCCGAATCCCTTCGTTCATCGGTCGGATAATTCGTCTTCCACGGTTCATCGATATATCACGAGATGAAAAAAAAAACAATTAAAAATAGCGAAAGACTCGAGGAGGAAAAAAAATGCTAGTCATGACTGTGAGGCATTGCCCTCGATTGGTAACCAAGCTTTAAAAAGGATTAGTTTCGTTTCATTAAAAGGGACTTTACTTCTTGTAGACGACTATACGTGAGCGTATAGTAAGTACCTAAATAACCGCGACTTTACTCAGCTTTGCGCATGGTACAGACGACTTTCCTACTCCATTCTTATTTTCTCTTATCATCTTTTGTTACTCTTGAGTTTGCTAACATTTTTACCGTATCTCCGAGGCGGAATTGAATACTTCATTATTTTCGTTGAATTAAATTAATAATCCTCCAATGTCAAGAATCTTCAGAGCATCTGTACGGAAATTCATTTCGCTGAAGATTTGTTGGTGAAAATTCGGCAGATTACAGAAACTTGCACTTAGCTTTCGTAATGGTTTCTGCTACTGAATTTCTGAAGGGGGAAAATTCGGTAGCTTTCTATTTATCCACCAATGTGAAAAAAATCTACTTTAAGTTTAGTGTACTTTTACTTGAAGCTTACGTTCATAAACTATATGAAATTTTGTATACAAGTGTAATGTAAAATTAAGGTATGGTACAGAATTTTCATTTATTTATTTCAAGTACTTGAATTTGAATAATTTGCTTCAATTTTACTGGAAAAGTATATGAACTTCATACCACAATCATTTATCAAATTCTGATGATGAGTTTATGCATAAGAACTTCCAATCTTTTCCAACATTGTAAGTCATAGCTCTGAGTGTACAGTAAATGAATATTCATGAGGTCCAATTTAATCGTGGTCTGCGTAACCTTGTTGTGGTCACTACTACACAACTAGACATGCGGTAGTACGACCCGAACGAAATTCATCGCATATGCAGAGCCTAAGGGGTTTAAGCCGCATGGACACGTACTTTCCCTGAAGAAAGTATTTTTTTTAAATGCGTGGTTGTGTAAAAGCCCTAGAACCCTCAACCACCAACACGGGGCTTGTGGTCCATGATGCGGCGCTCATTCATCGTACGTTTTACCATAGATTGCATCTGCAAGTACAAGAGATTGCTTTTAGAAACCACATGCAGCTGAGCAGCCACATTTTTACAGAGAGCGTATTAACATGAAGAGCACAAAAAGCTATGTACTTTTCTTGCCTCATAAAATAAGTTTTGTTTTTGGTTGCTCATTAAGGAAGCTTTGTTTTAGTGAAATACATTTTTATCCAGCTTTTTCTGACGTTCTCATGTATACACTCTGAAAAGTCTGGAACAACGAGAAAATTTATCTTTTGTTATGATCAAAACTTTTTCTTAACAATTCGTAAGGTGATGTGAACTTTGGTATTGAATTTCGCCAAAATCAGAAATTCGGGTCTTATGGAATCTTCAAATGAATGATAATTTAACGTTATTACGTTCTATAACGTCATCAGTTAACCTAACTTTTTTTCTATCGAAAATGATATGTTGATTTATTTGAATCCATACGAATTTTTTCAGATTTTTTTTCTTTATTTTGATTTTACTTTTTTTTTTTACAAATGTACGCGAAATAACGAATTTTGGATATGTGTTCGGCATAAAATCATCTACTACATTCAAGATTGTTTTGCAAAACGCGTATCCAAAATTTGTTATATTTTGCGTATTTTTCAGAATAAAAAAAAACCAAAATCAAAATAAAGGAAAAAAATCGGAAAAAATTCGTATGCATTCAAATAAATTAAGATATCATTTTCATTAGAAAAAAAGTTAGGCCGACTGATTGTTTGTTGAACAATTGTTCTTTTCAGCAATTTGGTCATAACATTTTGGGATTATCATTATTCGAAATCAATCTTTTCAGCACGTTTTATATGCATTATTTTTTTCCGATTTGTCATCCCATCGGGAAATGATCGAAATGGTCTCTGAAACTCACTTTTGGCGGGACTGTACGTATCCTTAACCCTTAGTTAGATTGATGTTAGTTCGAGTAACCAAGTCAGTGGTTCGACCAACCATAAACAATATCATGGTATTTACCATTTCAGGTTTTAGCACATGAAATAAAATTTCATAAAGCCTCCAGTAATAAATCAGCAATCAATGTATCTTATCCTTATTGCGAAAAGCCTGTCCACTATCGGGCTTTTCGATTCAGCTCACAGTGAAGAAACTAGATTGTGATGGGACCGAAGTTGTGCGGAAAGAGGAACATAAGTAAGGACAGAAAATCGCAGCCATTACGTGACGCTCTTTTGTCGTGCTTGGAACAAAAGCTTGGAAACATTCCTGACTGGAGGAAACCCAATGTTCGTGGAATCCCTTTTGCTCGACAACCTTTTTCTGTGCTAGACGCTCATTTTTTTGTTCCTTCCCTATTTGGACTCGCAGCGTTGAAGTTGAAGAAGGCCAACACAGTGGCAAGCTTAAACTTTGATTACTTCTATGTACTTCTTAGGTTATTTCTATGATCTAGGTTTTACAACTCGCACGTACTGTTACTATCAGGGTAAATTTATTTGTCGAGGAGTCAAAAAAACAAGTTTCTGAACTGCTCCAGGATTTCAGAGATTCTGATAGTGTTAACCGTTCGTTTTCCAGTTTCAATTTTGTTATGATAACCTGCAGCAGTTATACTATTATTTGTGACATTTTTGAGGGGTTACATTAACTTAGAAGTTCGAAAAAACGTCAATATTTGTTTTTTCTTAAGAAAAGTATTACAGATCTGAAACAATTTTTTTATTGAAATGAAAACGATATTTTTTTATTCGGAAAAATAAAAAAATTAATTCCACTGAATACTTAAAAATTCAACGATGTAAAAAAATGTTTAATCATTTTTTTTCAACATGTAAATATGCCATAAGAGCCCATGTTAAAATGCATGCATAAAAAAATTAATTTTGTGTAAACGATGTAGACGAAAATTCCCAAAAAATTCATGTGAGTTTGTTATGAATTATTCAAAACGCGGTGATTATTTCAATTTTTTCTGTGCATTTTCAATTTTACTGACGAACCTTCTTAAATATGAACATTGCAGCTCACGATTTTCTTCATTTAATGTAATAGACTTTTACATTCGGTCTTTAACAAGGATCTATAATTTAAATCGGAAAGGCAGGAACTAGTAAACGATGCATGTTACCTTTTATGTCACAGCTGTAATAATAAATTGAAGAGAACAAATTTTTTGAATTCATCCTAACCGTTTCAAGCTTTGTGGAGCTTCTCTGGACTGTATTACGCTCAGTACTATACGTTTTATGTCCAATGTTCTCTACGCGTTCGTGCGAAATTCCTATTTGCGGGGGTGTACGAGAAATTTATTGCACACGAGCAACGAGCAAGAAGATCTAGGAATAAAAGCCGTGGGCTTGCTGTCGTTGAAGAATATTGCTTTCGCAGAAAGAACAACAATGGCAGCTGTTCATCGATAAAGCTTTATTTGAAGCATCTCCAACTTCTCGTTGTCTATTAAGCAAGAAAAAAAATCTCATCACCATAAAGAATACAATACATCGGTAAGAGTGCGCTTAATTATACATAAAAAATTTTTTATTTCATTTTGCATTAGATGGACGGGCTATTAATCAATAAATCGCTAAAAAAATCGCAAGCATAAACACTAAAATTATGTAAGAGGTATTCCAGCTAAGCTCAACCCACTTTTCGGCTGACATCTTATGGATTTCCTTGGAACTTGACTATTAAGCAGCATATTACACCATCCACCAATTTTTGGATTGTTAAAATTTTGTTCTACTGAACTAAACGGAAACAAATATCCACATACATAGTATTTCAATCTAAAAATGTCCGCGACTTTCGAAAAAAATGGATCCATTTTTAAAAAATAAATAAATAAATTAGTTTTTGACTGTAAACTTTTACAGCGACTTTTTTCAAAAGGATAGTATTCTTATTCATGGTGTTCCTTCGTATACCTCGTTGAGTTTTTACGATTTTTCATTCCCTCCCTTTCTCCTATCACCCTCTGAATGTTAGCTATAGTGTAACGCATTCGCTACGGGCACGGAGAAAATACGGAAGCCCTTACCGATACAAACGGCCGTATATTTTTCTGACTTTCCGGTGTATACACAAAAGTAACCTACTTTAATATTTACACTGACACCTCATAAAAACTGACCTTCCGTTCACTGATTGTTGAGCCAGCTGGTGCACGATTAAGGATGTATTATACGTACAGTCCCAACAAAAGTGAGTTTCAGAGACAATTTCGATCACGTGCCGATCGGAAAAAAATAATGCATATAAAACGTGCTGAAATGATTAATATATATATATATATATATATATATATATATATATATATATATATAAATTGAAAAGGACTCACACCCAGCTCAAAACCTGTTTAAAACAACAAACAAACATCATTAACAACAAAAAGGAATAAAATCTTCAAAATCGTCCGCCAATAGTCGATCATCTACCTCAACAATATCAGTCTTTTTCTGAAACAGCTGTAGCGACAACAAAAATACAGACAAAATGATATTCATTAACGAGTAGTTGAAGTATCGTATTTCAAATCATAAAGCTGTGAAATGTTTTGCAGAGGCCCCTGATAATTTATGTATTTTAGTAATCATACCGCAGTAAAATTGACGATAGAAGTTTAACTTAATTTAAATAAGAATTTAAATTAAGAATCGAGTGTCGTTGGTACGACTGGTGCAACTTTTTTTTAGTATACTTTTATGTGTATTTGCTTACGATAGACCCTCGAGGTTCACGACTGCCGTCAGCGTACTGCAGGTCCTGAATAGATTAGCATTCTCCACGTCGAGCGATTTTCATGCATTACCATTCGATTGGACGAAAAATAGAAGAAGAACGTGATCGACAAATAGAACTGGTGAAAGGTCTGAAAAGTACTGGGCTATGAATGTATAGGTATTGCAGCAATCATTCCAATCCAGCCAACAATGCATTTTGCCCGGATCAACGTATAGAGTGGAAGTTAACGCGAACTACTTGGTACGTTGGGTGACAGACACGGTATATACAACTTTGCGAACAGTCGTTCGAACAAGAAGCCAAGTGTGAATGTTGCAGCGCCATCTCGAGCGTTCATCACTCGAGTTGCACCGTATAAAGCTTTCAATTTGTCGGAATACGTATTATATGACCGTACATACTCAATCGATACATGCTCACGGCTTTGTGCACATGTCGGATTCATCGAAAAGGCATATTTGAATCTATGAACATTCTGACGGTTGAATATATTAAAGGCAGCAGTGGATCGACCGAAATAACCTCAAATTTCAAGTTCATATGGCCGATAATCAATCAGAAAGAGAAACCGATATGAAAATAGAATAAGAAAATCCTTCATCGACTATAGACAATTTTTGAGTAAAAATTTTACAAAAATCTGTCGAGCGGTAACAATTTTACGTCACTTTGAATTTTTATAAAAATGTCTTCCGGGTATAAACGAGCCTGCAAAGTAGAACTTTGCAAATTACTTCCTCATTATTTTTCGCTTTCTACAAAGTCTCTATGAGGAAGTCAAAAATGATGGACATACTTCCTCATATAGGTAACTTTGTAGAAAGCAAAAAACAATGGGGAAGCAATTTGCAATTTCTACTTTGCAGGCTTTTTGATTGTCTTAACGTCAATGGAGATTTTTGTATTATAGAGAAATGTACAATTTTACATCCGCCTACTATCAATAAAGTGTTATGATAACGGATGTGCTAACAGTAGTTTTTGTATCGTTGTACCGAACACATATATGAAAACTATATGCGTAACTTTATATAAATTTCACGTCGATAACGTTGACGATGAATGTGTACCTGGTCGATCACTGGACGCATGTTGTGCATGTAGGGGAACGAGCTGAACATGACATACAGGCATCGGGTCGCTTAAAAAACGATGCTTCTGCATACCCTGCACCACATTTTACTGCACACGTCGGTTGTATACATGTATACTATTCTACTATGCTCTCTTCGTGTACACATCATATGCAGAGCTAGGTATAATAAAAAAAATCATCGCGCACCTCTTTGTGCAACGCTCGAGAACGGGTGACACGACGGCGAGAACAATTTGGTATTCAGTGGCGATAACGGTTCGCTCGGCTATCCAATAAAAAAAGGAGAGTTATACGCACAAAGAGGAGCAGGTGTTCGTAGTGTCCAGAGGTTGCGGACAGCTTCCATAATACGGATGAAACTTTGAATGTGTGGTAGATAAACGTGGTCAGGTTTAAAATATAATAAAGATTCAAATTACAAATTGAGAAAACCAGTGTCGTTAAACCGTGCATTCAAAATGCTGACTCAAAAGCTCGTTCAGCTATTTGGATCTACGGTATGATTTCAAATCCAACGGAATTTCGTTTGAATCTTGGTATCGAGACGCTACCGTTTCACGCATTTTAGTTGTCTTCAATTTTTACTTGGCTTTGTGAGATTTGTTCACGTCCATTGGTATTAGTTCAAGGTCGGATACCAATATGAACAAATTAACAAGAATCACAAAAACGTAGCTATTAGGTTTTTGAATTTTTTTCAAAGAGGGCGTCATAGTTTCAACTGGTATAAAGTTTACGATGATTTCTAAGTTCGTCATGAGTGCAGTATGTTTTTTGGTGTTGAATTCGGCCGAAATCATGAAACTGGTTTGAATTTTACATAGTTTTGAAATTTTTGATAAATTTACGTTATTCTATTAATTTTTTTCTCAATAATCTCGGAATTATCTCAGAATCTCAATGAAGAAAAAATCTGAAAAAATTCGTATGCATTCAAATAAATTGACATATCATTTTTATTAGAAAAAAATTTAGATTGACTGAGTGTTTGTGTAACTTACAGCACGTGCTGTAAGTTACAATTCGCATAAGCGGATAAATAAGCTAATAGACTGTCTGTATAGATATATAGGCATGGAAGTGCACGGAGTGCACATGCTTGGCTAAAAGCACTTCGGTGTTTCGGGCATTTGACGATAGACGTGCCGATGCAAACGCTAAATCACTCTTGGCCCGGTGGTCTCAGTTCCTAAATCTTATTGTTTCGCGGGTATCGACGACAGAGAAGCCGAAAGGCTAAGAGAGAAAGGATAGTTACCACCATTCTCACACAATCTCCCATACTCTCTCCACTCTTTCTCTCCATCCATCTGTCAGTAAGAATTTACTGCACCACACTGTATGCCAGTTGCACACGCTTACATTCAGGACCGTTAGGTTGATCAATTATTCTTGAGAACCTACGAGCTGATGTATTTTCTGCCAATGACTGCAGTGAATTTAGATCTTCTCTTAAATTATAATCTGAACTTTCATCTTCTTTTCTTCAGTAGTGAATAAGCATGATTGAAAGACAGTTGACGCTGGAATATTCATTGTACATGATTTTCTCATCATTACATTACGGTATAAATTGTTTCGCTACGTTGTTTCTACGTCAGCAAGTTATTTTACGCTTTTCTTTCAACTTTATTCGACTATTCGGTCGGATAAAGGCAAATACAAAAATTAAATTAGCTGGCTTTAATCTAGGAGAGCCTAAACAAGGCTAGAGGTAAGCTCGCGTATTTTATTTCTAGTTGAACTAAATAAATCAGCGCGAACAATTCGGGTAAAGTACTTTTTTACGATCCTGTGGAAACTTGAAAGCATAATGCATAAGTAGAAATTCCATTTTCGAAGCTATCCAATCGTCAACATTTTTTTTTTAAATGTTATGTGACCAATAACCATTCGACCGTTATGAAACTGGGTCGAATTCTTAGAATTTACTATTGGATTACTTCCCAATAATTTCAGTAATTATTCCTAGCATTCAATCATCGTAAAGTTCAGCTCTTAATCTATTGAATATTTTAAATTTGTAACTCAATCTAATCCTTCGAGCTACCAGACGACTTCCTCATCTAATCAAATCCTCCATCTTTTTCGTCGATGTGGGATTGTAATGAATTATCGTTCATTAATTGTGCGAAGAACTTATTGCATTCCTGAAGATCTTAATATAACTCCGATATTAGGGTGGGCTTATTGATAGTTAACCAGAATGAGAGACAGAGAGAGAGAGAGAGAGAGAGACAAAAGCAGAAAGAGGCACGAATCTTTCCCTTTCCCTTTTCGCTTGTTCAAAGAAGTTCTTGCGCACTTTTCCTATGAAAAAAGTAAAAGAAACGTGATCGATGTATGGAAAAAAAATTGGCTTATGCTTATTGCACTGTGCAAACTCTTCTGCCCTCAGGGTTTTCCCTTTTTCTCTTCCCTCGTTTAATCTGCAGTTTTCAGATATTACGTTGCCCTTTTTTTCTATTTATTTCAGAGAGTAATTCAAACAGGGCCGCATTAAGTTCGATGGTATTATTATTCAACAATAATAAACTGTCACCTGAAATAGTAAGTTATGAAAAAATCTGGAGGAAAATGTTGCGTTGTACATTTAAAGTGGAAATGAGGTTCAGGAAAAATTAGAAAGAATTGCCCAAAGTTTCACCAAAGATTTAACTTACTCCAACGCGAGACTTTGTCGAAAATTAGGAAGGCTTGAAATTTATATCAACTACATTGTAGTCGACATTCAAGGTAAATTTAAACGGATGGTTATTGCTTGAAGTCTCTGTAGAACTGAGACTCAGCAAAATATGTGGTTAAACTCGAGAATCGTGCTTGTCAAATACCATATAACATATGGCGGTGCGTTTGCTTGCATCGACTTAGTTAGTGAAACACTTAGACTTCTGTTTTTCATGTCTGGTATTACTACAAACTTCCGGAAACTACCATTAGCGAATTATTCTGCTAATTCGCTGTATACTACACTGAACTATACCGAAATTGTCTTAAATACTCTGTTAAACATCAAAATTCACGAGCTCAGAGTCGAAGTGGGAATGATTATTGTTTTTGAGCTATTTTGATGACAAACATGGTTAAAACATAGGGAAAATATCAATCAAATATGGACGCCTTGTCAAACATTTCTGTATGTATAAATGCTTGATAAGTTCCAGAGTTGTTTGAGAACTTTGAATTATGGAATTCTAATATTAGAATGTGGCTCGTATGAAAAATTTAATAAAAAATTAGATCTTATATAATTTACTTAATAAACGTACATGATTCCCTCGATAAGCTTAATTTATTCAATAAACGTTTGCCCCATCGCACATAGTTGATTAATTTTGTTTCTCATTGAGATTCAATAATTTTGTAAATAATTAATGATTAACAACTGCAGAATAAAAAATCTTGCCTGCTTTGGCTATAAGCTGAAATGATATTTATATTCAACGAAATGTTTTTCGAGGTTTATTCACAATTATTAATTATAGCATTCCATATGGCGATTGATAAATATGTTCAACATGCATATTTAAAAAATCTGGTGCATTTGAGGGTCTAACGAATTCTCCAAAAAATGAGGAACGAAATCAGGAAGATCGAGGAACAGACCTCAGTCGAATCGGGATGGAATGCCCCAATATTCCTCCATATTTAAAAACTTAATCATTAACATAATGGTAAATACATGTGACAACCAATACATAAACACATGAGACGAAAACGATGTTCTACACCCAACATCATAGACGTATCCTCGAAACGGAAACGTTACTACACCTGCGTTTACTTTGCCTCGCGATGTTGTCCCTCTCGTGGTGATTTATGACGCTCAATCACAACTTGTCCCCGAATTCAAACACAACATACTTCTAGCTGACTCGCGGTTGAGGCGATTTCCGTGTTTTTGGATTATAAGCGTTGTGCATAACCGTTTGGATGAGGCTGAAGTTGCTTAAGTGCACAGGAAGTTGTGGAACATGCTAGCAAGGGTCGGAAATCCGCTTTTGTACTCGCACCACCGCGTCGATACATTGACGTCATTGGAGCGTGATTGAAGCATAAATAATCATTAAACTTCTTTCGTTAATCACCATTGAACGGAAATTGAATGTCCGTTAAGTCTTGATTCGAAAAGCAAATTTGTACCGAGCAAATCATCACGTAACACTTTATGAATAAACTGCTTGAAATTAAATATGCGTGTACTTAAAAGTTTATGCATAATCTGGTATACTTAATTTATGCAACTGCATTATTACATTCATTTTTGGTAGGTAATTCAAATGATATGCTGCACTTTCAACTGCACAGACAAAACAGTGTTATTGGGTCCGCCACCACAAACCACTGCCTGCTCGGAGTTCTACCTTACCGACCCGCAATATTCTGCTCGATTGATATCGACAGAGTTAATGTGTAGGAACGAAACTTGTTTGAAAAGTTTTTGTGGGATCGGTTGTGTGGGACTGAAACGTGTTGTAATGCCCATGTGGGGTATCGGATTGTGTAGTAAATATTGTGTTGGATTGAAATGTGCAGGAACGACATGTGGAGAAAATTGCGTGGGAAGATTAGAAATGTGAAGGAATACTGGCGCGTAGCATCGGCGTTGTGGAGAAATGTATGTGGTGGATCTGCGCTGTCGAGAAATGCATGTGGTGGATCTGCGCTGTGGTGAAAAAAAAAGTACCGGAAAGAAGTGCTGCCATTGAAATGTGTAGGAACGACATGTGGAGGAAAAAGCGCGTGAAGATTAGAAATGTGAGGTTAAACTGGCGTATAGTATCGGCACTGTGGAGAAACGCATGTGGTGGATCTGCGCTGTGGTGAAAAAAAAATGTACGGGATAAAAGGGCTGCCAACGTGGCGCTCTCTTTTTCAGCGCGGTTTATCATTTTCTTTTTTCAAATGAAATATTCGTACCCTTACATCTTTATCTTTCCAGTTGTCATATTCATATTTCTTAAAAATTTGCAAGGTTCTTCTCGGTAAACTTTTATTAGTGTGATTTCAGTTTTCCGTGCAAGCGACAGAATCGAGACAAAGAAGTGGTGGTGAAATTTCAATAGGTCCACCACGAACATTAGAGATTCTCGCCCCAACTGTTATAGACGACGCGTTCTCGGCTTACCTCGATCTTCGTGCTCGCCACGTATAACTCTCGCCCACTCGTTTTTTTCTTCTTTTCAAGTTGCCTTCGCACGGCATTCTGCGCAGACAGCAACGTAGAGTAAAAAGTAGCCGTAACACGTTGTACACCACAAACACGTGTACCACTTAACCGAATAAAAAAAAGGTCCAAGCAATGTAGTCCCTGGCTTTCGCTATAGTTAATGCTACTGCTGTTGTTCGGGCAGCAAATTCTTAGAATCCCGGACCTAATATTGCCAGTCGTAACGCTGGTCTCAAAATTGCCATTGCTAGTATGAATTAGACCCTGTCACTGTCTAGTTATAACTCAGTTTTGCCGGTCACGTTCTAGTGACTTAAACAGGCAAACTGGCAAATATCGGGCGTTATATGCAAGATCGTAAAATCTCTCTGCTCCAGAGCTTTACTATCTAAGTTTTTCTATCTCCGATAGAATCAACCTAAGCATGAATTTAAACTTTTTCATTTACGTAATTCGTTTATTCCGAACTCTAAAATGATATATTGACTTGTATCACGTAATTGGTATAAACTTATCATAAAACAAAACTATCAATTTTTTTACCATTATTTAAAATAAAACTCATGTGTCTACTATTGAATTATTATTTACTGTACATGCAAAGCTTATTTGTTCATTAGCTACCGCTTAAATAACTTTGTACAGAATCAACAATTGCTTATACGTCAATCATTCATTGAATTTATCCTTGACGAAATCAGCTTGACGATAATTGCTTATTAACAAGTTGACAATTGTTGACTGATTATTTGGACCCATCTTAAAATTGATAACTGTTATTGTACATTGTATATCAATGTACAATAAAAAAATCGAGCGTGTACAATGATGCCATGAATATTGAGAATTTTCCGATAGTTAAAGATCATATTTTCTTGTGAATTTTGAATCTGAACAAGTAGCTAAATGCTGGATTGTGAAATAATTCTCACATTCAACAAACTTATGACTATCAACGTCAAGATTCTATCAAGTTCTTGTTTTCGTTCGGATAACCAAATTATTGGTCAAATTTCCATCAGCCGATGAAATTGGTTTTCGGAACCATTAACTTGGTTGGTTTGACTAATTGATCATCTGGCGTGTACTTAACTAATAAATCGGCTGTCCCAACGAACCTATTTTTTCTGTTCGTATACAATTTGATTTTTATAAATGTCGTTGAGCTTTCGTAAGCAAAAGTTATTCAGCTTTTTGCCGAGGCGTTGAACTCAATTGTTGATGTCGACGGAATAGAAGAGAACGGAATAAGAAACAAAGAAAAGTTAGAAGGAGAAATTGCGGACGGAAATGGCATGAATGAAGAAAGACTCGGACCAAAAGTGATGAACTGAAAAGGAAACGTAGCTACACCAAGAATTCCGGTTTGAAGTGTGAAAATGGCAAAGGATACGAAAGTAGACCGGAATTCACCGGCGGAAGTTCCTGAGAGCGATTTAGTCCCTGTTCTACGTTTTTCATTTGCTATAAAGGTGCGACGAAGGTAAAAATACAGATGGAAGGATAACGCTGGACAAAATGGAGGAACGAAGAATGAATGAAACAAATGAGATGGACGCCAAGAGGAAAAAAGAAATAACGGTTCTTACTTGTCACAATAGTGCTCCATCAGCTATGCAAATCGATTCATTTCACTTTAGTACTTCTGCTTACAGCCTCTTCTTGCCGGATTTCAAAGTTATCAAACTTTTGGAGCAATTCTTCTTCGATTTTTCACAGAAACTTTGATCGACCTGAAAAAGTATTTAAGAAGAACACAAATCTTTCATCGATGGGAGTTGAATATATTTTTTTATTTCATTCACTTAGCATATTTTCTGGAAAGAAGGCGATTGGGGTCATAATGGATGGGAGGAAAAATGGACAATAAAATATAAAATGGACAATAAAGTACGACTGCATAATGCGAATATATCGTTAAATTTTATGAATTCAATGTATAACTAAAAAAACTATATACAGATTTAAAACTCACAACTTTTAGCACGTATCGGTTCAAGTTTCTTGGGCGGCATAGCGAAAAGGACTTTAAACGAGTGTTGTAAAAATATTCCGACCTCTTCCTGATGGTCACACGTTGTGCCTTGTATGCTCGACCCATTTTTTTCTCCTTCTACTTGCCCACTTATTCCGTGAGTTCTTAGGCAAACTTTTCCGCACGCGCATATGCACAAATTCGCTTAACGTGTTGGCTTACTCATGGTTTCCAAACTTTTTTTTCTCAACTGCGGTTACCTTTTTACTCTCGTATTCTCGTATTCCTCTGGCTTGGATTCTGTCCAAGTGTTTGCCGCTCAGATCTCTAACAAAGTTTCTACAAGACTGTAACGTTTTCAGTATAAAAACATGGTGTCATTAGTGCAGTACAATTTTACACCCCGATCCGTAAAAACGTGTATTATCTAATACAATATCCAACAAAGTTCTCATTTTAAGAGGTCGGAAATCACGTAAAAAATATTTTAAAAATTTATTATTTCTCTGCAAAAACATTCATTCACTTGTAATCTGTGTCTTTAAAAAGTTTGAATTGGATTTTCTTAAGAACCGTAAATAAAATATCCGCATATTATATTGAAATCATCAAATACATCAAATACATCAAATACTTGATCATTCAACACAACAAATTGTCTGGCTGACAAAACAAGTTCGTATCACTAAAAGTGCTTATCTGATATCACAATTTTGATTTAATTTCCTTCTTTTAGGATACTCAAAAGAATATTGCGAATATTTCCGTCCTTCAGGAAGCATCCCATTTAATTTGTACCTCGCGTATTCTTTAAGTCGAACTAGTGCTTAGCGACACAGGGGAAATTTATCACGTACGCCTAGAAATTACTCGCGCTCCAGTGAATGCCATAGAGGCCATCGTCGTAGATGTCGACGAGAGTGAAAGCAAGATCGGGGAAGTGGGTAAGAAGGACGAGAGGGTGGGCTGAAAATGGAAAGCATCAGAAAGACACAGTTCCTAAGCGCTCCCCTACTTAATTTTCGTCGACAGACCGAAATTGTGCCACCCCTTGACATTTCGACGAAATTATCGTCCGGAGTGGAATGAATAAGAGGCACAAGTTCGCGGTGGTAGTATGATACGGAAAAACGAGATGTTTTCCGTTTCTCTTCGAATCACCCTAAGGATATAGTATATAATATCCCCGCCCGTAGTTTGTGGATCAGCCGACTATTTCAACGGCTTTCAGGACCATGAAGACGCTTCGCTGCTTCGTTAGAAGGTAACCCGCGTGTCGAGGGTCGTTGCCAAATCGAAAAACTTACGAAAACTGTGAAGGGACACTGATCTCGATCTCCTTTGGCGTTTTTTTTTTCCTCAGAAACTCGTGAAGGCGAACAGAAGAATCGAGGATTGCATCGGTGCACTTGCATCCATGGCTTCATCTATATATGTTACTGCATGGAAATTTAGTACACGCTCTCGTACTGTATGCACAGAAGCGATGCTGAATCGCTGTTGGCAATGGAAAGCAACCTCACCCTCCAGATCGTTTCAATAGGTACCCCATTTCTATGCACGCGCACTCACTATCTGTATAATTTAGTATTGCAACCGATGCGCAGAATGATACATAGCGTACACAGTCCGAAATAGAGCAAAACTTTTCTGATCGAGTTGAAAAAAATTCATATTTTCACCAAAGGTTGAAGTTAGCTTTTTCTCCCATCAACCTGAAGTTTTCTAGTTTTGGGATTTGATAAGTAACGAAAGATCTAGCGACAATCGCAATTGTCTTTGTCTATCTGTATAATTTAGTATTGCAACCGATCCACAGAATAATTCATAGCGTGCACAGTCCGAAATAGAGCAAAACTTTCCTGATCGCGTTGAAAAAAATTCATATTTTTCACCAAAGGTTGAAGTTGGCTTTTTCTCGCTTCTTCCCATCAACCTGAAGTTTTCTGGTTTTGGGATTTGATAAGTAACGAAAGATCGAGCGTCAATCGCAATTGTCTTTGTCTATCTGTATAATTCAGTATTGCAACCGATGCACAGAATGATACATGGCGTGCACAGTCCCAACTAAAGCAAAACTTTTCTGATCGAGTTGAAAAAAATTCATATTTTCACCAAAGGTTAAAGTTGGCTTTTTCTCCCCTCTTCCCATCAACCTGAAGTTCTCTAGTTTTGGGATTTGATAAGTAACGAAAAATCTAGCGCCAATCGCAATTGTCTTTGTCTTTGCATGTCTGTATAATTTAGTATTGCAACCGATCCACAGAATGATACATAGCGTGCACAGTCCCAAATAGAGAAAAACTTTTCTGATCGAGTTGAAAAAATTCATATTTTTACCAAAGATCAAAGTTGGCTTTTTCTCCCTTCTTCCCATCAACCTGAAGTTCTCTAGTTTTGGGATTCGATAAGTAACGAAAGATCTAGCGTCAGTCGCAATTGTTTTACAAAAGTTGCAGTTATTAAATGGATATCCACTTAATAAAGTACTTTGCAACAGCGTAGATCCTCCTCCGCGAGCGATAAAGTTTTTGATATTGGATTTTCTGAAAATAGAAAACTTTCTTCAATCGCCATCATCGTATTTAGCGTCTCTACGGTTACAGAGCCGTGAATAAGAGAAAACTCGTATAGCTGCATGCTCTCCGGCGATGGTTTTGTAAGCTTTACTCCACTTTACTTCCAGTAGTGGTGAACTAATAGCAGAGAAAAGCTTTGAAAATATATTGCAAACCTATATATATGACTTCATGAAAAGAAAGGAAGATAAAACTTCGGAGAAATAGATCGAGGTTTCGCAATTTAAACCTCTGTTTCGTATTCGACAATGAAATTCGCCACTCGTAAAATTGACTTCGACCATTAGAAAGTAAAATGTAATGTATAGCGTTTTCCTATTCTGTCAATACTTTTATTTGTAGCAGATCATTTCTCAATAATATGTAGCAATGCATTCAAAGAAATTCTATTCGCATACAATTAAAATGTGTGTGATACAAAAACTGTGCTATTGTAAGAATAATGCACATAAAATACGATTTATCTTTCAGTTCAATTCATGGGAGAAAATGTTTCCAAACCATAAACTTGACTACCTTGGCCCAACCGTAGACCATTTACGTTAACTAACAATGTAACCTACTCAAATTTTAAGCAACTATTCACTATTATTAACTTCGACCCTTTCGAGCGTCACGGAGGATAATGAAAATTCTATATTTTCAGTGAACTGGATAATTAATGAAGTTCCACTACGACTTTACGGCGGAGTGCACTGTATTGGTGCACTTGACTGAGTGCACTTTCATCAAGATCAATTTTCGTTGAAAAAATCGGCAATCTCTACCCCAACCATGCCTTTGTTTTCAGTCAATAGAAAGTATTGAGGAAGGGAATTGTTGGGGTGGCTTGTTGGAAACTTTGTTACCTTATACTCGAAGGTACTCAACGTTCTCGTTTTCTCTCCTTTTCGCACTCGGGCGGAAAATTGTTAAGCCTCATCGATGAGTGGTGAAGACGTAATACGCACCTTTACACCAATATACTTGTTTTCTTCGGTTATTCCGCCAATTTGATCGTTACTTGTCGAATCGTGTTTGATAGAAAATACTACGGTATTTTTATCCATGGATAAATGCGTTCACTCTTTGCTGGAGAAAATTCGTCGATAATGTTTGTTGTTGATTGTATTCACCAGTGACATTGCCAGGAGCAAGAGGGCCAGAAACCGGAGGAAAGTAAACACTCGACGCGGGGTTATTCCAAGGACAAATGCGCTTCGAAAGATACGCGTTGCTTCTCGTCCGATTGAGTTTGTCATTGCTGGAGAAACAAACAACGGTAGCGGTCGAACCGCGATGGAAAAGGTGGCAAACGATAGAAGGATAATGGGTAGGGTAAGGTAAACCAACGAGCTTTGGAAAAGCTTTCCGTTCGAAGCATGATGAAGATCGAGCTTCACGTTTTTTATTGGCAAGCTGATCCCTTGGGCCATCTGATATAACATGATGCTGGTCGTTTTTGCTGCTGACCGCAGTATGACCACGATGTCAGGCTTCACTGGACTGCCGCATGGTTCAATGTGACTCCAAATCGAGATTGGAAATTGTCATCATTTTATTTCACAAATACGAATCGGATAAGTGAGTTGAGTAGTAATTTTCTAACAACGTGGTTGTGCCTGTACTTTTATAAAAAGGAGTGCTAATTTTTATTAACTATTGTTAAACAAATTGCGAATTTTCTTTTCAATAAATATGTTAGAGATTCTTCGTCAATTTAGCCACTTTTTTTCAAACCTGTTTGAATGGTTATATAATGCGACATATTTTGGTACCACTTAAAAGTACTGTCTCATTATTTTTCCAGATTTTTAAATCCAATATTACGGAAAATGGGGTATTTCGCTAAGGTCAATATATCTTGAAGAAATAAAGTAGAAATGAATTGTATCAACATAAAAGTTGTAGATTTATGTGTACTTTTCAATGGATGTTTTCGAATGATTTTGCGACCCAAGAATATTACTTTTTCGCTGAAAAAATATAGGGTTTATTTTTTGAATAAAATAAAGCTACTTTTTTGGTTGAATACTCATTTGATACTTTTTTTAATACTTGAATCTCTGACCGAAAGTATCAACTGAGTATTAAATTCTTTTTCAAAAATACGATTTAATACTTTTTTTAATACTTAATACCATTTGATACTGAGTATTAAAAAGTCCAATACGCGAAACTCTTAATACTTTTTTAATACTTTTTTTGCGCGGGCATATTCGGATAATTAAAGCGGATCTCACTTTACACTCTCTCCGGTGGTATTCTATGCTGAATGTGCTTCGGAATATATACATAATAAACCCGTACACCTTCAGTGGCAGACTTATGTCTGACTGAACGTCGACGATTACCACTCACTTCCATTATTCCATGCCCCGATCAATTAGTGCCAGTACAGACGACGCTGTATAATTGCTTATCACAACAACCAATATATGGTTCAATACATGATTCTCCTAAAGTACTTCGTTCACAAATCGGAAAATAAAGCAACCACAAATTATTAATATTTCACTTAAAAACTTCTAGACGACATTCGTATTCAGTTGCCCAATATCTATTACTCAACGAACGAGTCGTTTTTTTCCATTTTCATTGATTGATTTTCATTAGTCACTAATTAAATGCAAGATGTCAACGAAGTACTATTTTCCAATGTGTTGTAAAATGAAGTCAAGATATGCCCATATTTCCATGCGCTGTGATGGAAATAGTCTGAAAGTGCAGGAACACACTTTTTCTTCAGCTTTTCATTATATTGTATGTAAACAAGGAAAATGCAGTTATATCTGTTGTCGAGGTGCACTGAATATCCAACCAACCTCCATACTGCACGAAAACAAGGTACTGATACCTTGTTTTCGTGCTCCAACAACAAATCCAGTCGTTGGATTTAATTTCCCAACCGAGCAAATGGTATTTGCTGACATAACAAATTGCATTTCTTCAAATTTTTTCATGGTAATTCATCACGTACATTAGTCGCTGACTACGAAATTGATCTTAAAATATATAGTCACATATACAACCTTTTTACCTTCGAAATCAATACAATATCTTAGAAAGCATTTCTCTATCTTGTTTTTACAACAAAAAATCGTTAATACGATTTTTGAATATGAAATATCTCTTTAAGATTTGCTCCTAAATATGATTTACTCATACATTCTGCCGAAAAATAATCAATTGTACATTAATCCTTATAGAAAGGCCCAATGGATACACGCAAATAAACTCGTTTAGGGAAAATTACCCATATAATGTACTACACAATGTGGTATAACTTATTTATAATGTACCTGTTGTTAACAGCCTGAAGATCAATAACGGATTTCCACCCGTATGTAACATAGAACGAAAGTTATCGTGATTAGCCGCTCTGCAGTCATCAATTAGGTACGAGCAAGCAACAACTGTTATCCGAATTGCCAAGTTATCAATCATTGTTTAAATTCACGCCCATAGGGATTGGCTAAATGTTATAGCGCGATTCTCAGGGTTAAACGCGTTGTATCCACCTGCGAATACGGTCAATTATGCCCGTTACTGGCTGATCTAATTGCTGTCTGATGTTTACTCGTGCATGGTATTCAAACTAGTACGTTTACCGACACAAACATCATGACTATGTACATGACTATCTTGGGATGAATGTTCGTCATGCCCTTCACGTCTTCTAGGATGTGCATTGTTAATACACTGGTAAACGTTGTGCGTGTTAAGACTGATTGTTCAGATTCTTTTTGCTTGTGGAATCCGATTTGACGTTAAGGCAAAAAATCTGAATCTGGATGGAAAAACAAAAGATGATGCGTAACGTAGAGAATTATTGGTTCTTGGTTCATTTTCTTATGCCATGGGAACCAGATTTTTCCTCTTCAAGATTACTATTCTATTGACTTGACACACGATTTTCGATCCCGATTTATAATTAAACATAAAAAAGTATTTTCTTTAATCCTCGATTACCCGATTGTTCCTCGTTCGTAAAATCGCATTTTACGCACTTGTGGCATAATATACTATTATGTTACAGTCATAACAGTAGGAAAATGGTGATATTATCGTGTGACCTATCGAGTGAATTAAAGCGAAGTGCAACAACACTAACCTGAGCGCATTTAGCCAATAGAGGGCACTATTCTATTGACTTGACACACGATTGTCGATGCCGATTTAAACTTAAACATAAAAAAGTACTTTCTTCAATTCTCGATTACCCGATCGTTCCTCGTTCGTAAAATCGCATTTTACGCACTTGTGGCATAACATACTATTATGTTACAGTCATAACAATACGAAAAAGTATTTGCTTCAATTCTCGAGTACCCGATCGTTCCTCGTTCGTAAAATCGCATTTTACGCACTTGTGGCATAATATACTATTATGTTACAGTCATAACAATACGAAAATGGTGATATTATCGCGTGACCTATCGAGTGAATTAAAGCGAAGTGCAACAACACTAACCTCAGCGCATTTAGCCAATAGAGGGCACTATTCTATTGACTTGACACACGATTTTCGATCCCGATTTAAACTTAAACATAAAAAAGTATTTTCTTCAATTCTCGAGTACCCGATCGTTCCTCGTTCGTAAAATCGCATTTTACGCACTTGTGGCATAATATACTATTATGTTACAGTCATAACAATACGAAAATGTTGATACTATCGTGTGATCTATCGAGTGAATTAAAGCGAAGTGCAACAACACTAACCTAAGCGCATTTAGCCAATAGTTTCTCAACCAAAATGATGGTTGAGCTCGTGTATTTCATGAGTCATTTCGCGACGACATTAAATCGAGCTTAATCGTGTAAATACCGAGGATACCCAAACACAATCAGCCAAACTACACATACGCTGTAGCTATGTTACAGTCATAACAATACGAAAATGGTGATATTATCGTGTGATCTATAGAGTGAATTAAAGCGAAGTGCAACAACACTAACCTGAGCGCATTTAGCCAATAGTTTCTCATCCAAAATGATGGTTGAGCTCGTGTATTTCATGAGTCATTTCGCGACGACATCAAATCGAGCTTAATCGTGTAAATAGCGAGGATACCCAAACACAATCAGCCAAACTACACATACGCTGTAGCCATGTATGGAACTTCACTTTGCACTGCAATTACGCGAAACATCAGGCTTATTGTCCGTGGAGGGTTTATAGGGACGTCAAAATCGTTGTTTCCTGTCATGACATGCGTACAGAGATAAAGCACAGATCCAAAGCTCTAAGAGATTGTGCAAACCATAGAGATGCATGATATCATTCCGTGAAATTCGTGCAGCGAAATACTCAAGCTGTCGGAATGTTGAATGCGATAGACCTTGACGAGCCGCAAACATCGAGGTGCATGATTGTAAGTGTAGTGACCAGGATGTTTCGTGGGTAACGTGTTTGTGCTACGTTACATTCCACCCGTCGATGAATCCGCCCAGATGCGATTGCAGCAGAGGTCACTGCGCACACTACTGTCACGCTGCACCAATGACAGGGCGATAAATGTTTTGGAACATTTGGACTACGTGGCTCGCTCTTCATCGTCGTGTTCAATATGTGGGTACCTCTACAAATGATTGCATCTAGTATATGAGCTTATCTCACAAGCGTTAGACGAAAAATAAAATGAAATCATATTTCGTAATTCACTGATGAGACTATTTTATCGTAGTTCGAATGCAAACATCATCAACGTTTCCGTGGTTAACTTATTTACGCATTAGTTCGTATGGATTTAACATTGATATAAACTTTCAGGAAAATGAGAAAAAAATCATCGACTTCTGGTAATCACAATGTTAAAAACGCGTGTTTAGGGGATGACTGGATTTTCTTACCGACTGCGGTCGATAAAAAAGTACGGTTTCGTAGTGTACAAGCTACGTTATTATTGTCTGAAATTTTGGACAGTTTGCAGAATTGGAATTGTTTGAATTCGGTTTATTTACGATATATTTTGTCACCATTTTGTTTCTTTGAATGAGGACATCTCGATGTAAGTCTAAGTTGCATCTCAATTTTTAGTAACCAGATTATTATGTTTTTTTTCGGTCTGTTCAGAAGCTCTCATATTTGATAATTAATTGTGTAAAATGGGAAAGCACGTGAACATGATAATAGCATTTACTTGACAAGCATCAAAATGTTTCTGTTGTAAGAGCAAATAATATATGTAATAACATGAAACCCTTTCTCGAGAAAGTTATGAAACTAAAAGTTAACATCAACGTTACACGGGAAATTTCCTATATGAGTGCACCTGCACATTCCATTTACAGAGAAACACGCAAATGACAATGAATATGTTTGGTATGTAATGCGATATTATCAGTAATATTATTATTAAATTTTTTTATAAAATTCCCTACAAATTACAATAATTTTTATCAAATTTTTGCTGCTTTTTAACAATAAATATATAATTAAATCGTTAATAATATATTATCTTTATTTCATTCGACACACGAGTGCCTAATTTTGTTATCATATAAATATTGACTATCGGGATTGTATTTTAATGGACAAGATGTTCTTTGCCCGGTGGATAGAAAAAAAAAAAAAAAAATCTTTATCTGCACCTGGTGTTCAATACTCGTTAACTGAATGGCGAATTTATTTTTCAGGGAGGGTTCACAAATCACACCACCTCGATTTGTTTTCCAATCAATGCTATCGGCTGGGTTTTCATTGAACGATTGACGTTAGCACGCGTAAAGGACTATACAGCTCGCTTTCCCGGAGATGTTGAAAACAAATGAGGTCGTCACGTCGACCCGGTGTTCCATCAAACAGAAAGAATAAATTGAATTTTTTTTTTCCTTTCCCAAAGGCATTATATAACAAGAAAACTTGCTAATGTCAATTTTATTACCGAATAGGTTAATTTGACATAGTTTAGATTTTTGACATTATTTGATAGATTAAGTTTTGCTGTCAGTGTCGCGAAAACAGTTTCGTTGCAATTAATGAAAAAAGGTTAGTTGGATTGAAATCATTTTTCGTCGCATAAATGATACTACACTTTATTCAATTTGAGATCATGTCACTCAAATAGTTTCATAGTACGAAATTCGGAAGGGATTTCTTACAATCGGGAAACCTTTCCAAACCAAAAACTTATTTGAACCGGATAAAATGTGGCACTCGGGAGTTTTCGACGTTGCTGATCATAATTCCGGCCTCGAAATTGCGAAATTCAAAATAGCGGATCCAATATGCAATGAATTTCCAGATGTCCAATACTCTGATTATGTTTCCCATCCAAATTTCGACCAATAGAATAGCACCATTCGACGTCACGTGGTACAACCTACACGAAATTATACTGATAATTTTTTAATAATTTTGTCTGTTGCAATATATACAAAACAAAAGATCATTCAGCCGCATTAACCATCTGTCAAACGGACAGATTTAATTCAATTGTTCCAGTCGAAAGATTTTATCAAAAATAAACCATAAGTTTCGTCTCATGGTGCAATTCCATTAGTCGCAATCTGGATGGGAAAAATAATCCACCGAATAACACTCGAGCATCGAAACTGATCTGATATTTCGAAGCTCTTGTGGTATTACAAATGAAAATTCATCGCAGCCATATTTTTTATTTCGACCAATCTACGACACCGATATTCGAAATCGCCATTTACCAATGCTGTGGAATAAAGGCCGGAATAATACTAGGTGCTATTCAATGGTATTACATTGCAATAAGGTCAATTGAATTTTAGATCATATCTCTCAAATAAATTATTTCATTGACGTCAAGTAAATGTTTCACAGATCAAATTTTTACCTGTCTTTCTCGGTTGACATAAACGATACAAAAGCGCTCTATGACGTCAATAGCACTTGAAAAGTATACAATGAGAAAAAAAAATCATTAAAATCAACAAAACTTGCGTTTGCCGGCAGCGAAAAGCATATTTGGTCAATTGGACAAAATATTTGGCAATATTGATCGAAACACATATTAATAGTATCACCAGCCGCTTCGATCAATTGAATATTTCTTCCGATCAATCGACTATTTATTTCGCTGCCCGCAAGCGCACGTTTTGTTGGTTCTAAAATTTTTTTTCTCAGTGCAGTTATCATAAAAGTTAGCGAGAAATTGAAAATTCGTTCCGCGAAGCACATTGTGCATGACTCGTAGATTCATTGCACATAATTATTATCGGTTCCGGGTATCGTAAGACGTTATGTTCGTCCCTCTCCATTCTCAATTTTATTTGACCATCGGAATTAAATCAACTTCCAATACAGAAACTATTTTCTCAGCGACATAAACTTGTGCGACATTGAAATTACCAAGAAAACTCACGTTTCCACTTTGTGTCATACGATGCAAAATGATACAATTTCCTGATGTTGGAACTTCCACGAATCCATACATCGAGAAAACAAAATGCGGTACGATCGAACAAATATGCGGTTGTGAGTTGCGAAAGAAATATTTGCTTGATTGGAATGAATATTTAGTCAAACGAAAAAAACGCATAGTTAAATCAAATTTTCCGTAATCCACAATAAAAATTATTCATTCCAATCACCCAAGTATTTCTTTTGTCACCTGCAATCGCATATTCGGTTGGTCTTGCCACTTTGTTTTCTCAGTGTATTAATTATGATTCTGCATGTGCATATAAGGAATAAAAGTGCCAAGTCTGTCAATGACAGCGTGTATTTTGATTTTTTATAAAAAAACCAATGATAATTCAAGTCAAAACACTCGTCGTAAAGTCACTCATTTCGAAGGTATTGATAAAAGGAAAATGGAACGGAAATCTCTTTTTCAGAGAGTCGAAGTGTGAAAACTGACTGGACTCGATATTCCGGATGCGTACATTCGGCGCAAAATATTTGACTCGCTTGTCTGAAGAAGTCTCGCCGAATAAAAAATGAAAGAAAACGAACGAACATGAAATATGAAGTCAAAGCTAGAATGAATGTGCAGTCGAGTAGGGAAATCACAAAATTGACGTACGGTAGACTAAATATCGTTGCAGTGTCACAGGCATGAGATACTCCAACGAAACGACAGAATATCTTGCCGCAATTTACACGTGAATTCATTGGCTGTATTTACTGCCTAGACAAGAAAATGGAAAAAGATAGTTACGTCAAAACTTTTCAATATATGACAGCATCAGTTATTCTCTCATAAAAAAAACATGACACATCGAACGTCGAAATATGGGAAACTGAAGCCACCTCTCTAGCATTCTGATTGGTCGTCGATGACTTTGACATAAAGCCAACTTCAGATTGCAACAGGATCACGTGTGGCGCGCTTTTTGAATCGTTGTTTTTTCGCAGTTGTGAAATAGATCCATTTTACTACCGTCATCAGGTTTTCTTATCTTTTATCCATTGTTATTTGTTAAAAAAAAAAGTCGTACATCGAAAGACTGAAAAAGAAATAATCTAATACAGTCCAGAATCTTATAAACATGCAAATATCATGTGTAGCCATGAGAAGAGACAAATGATAGCCAAAAAGCACAACGCTGTTACTAGTTTTGTAAACCTTGGAAGTTATACGATTTTGACATTGCATAAAGCTGAAAATGTTTTGAAACTTTGGTTCTCAATTTCCGCTGAATGCAGTTGAATGGTAATAGAAATATATCGAAAGCTTTATATTATTCGCAGCTTAACAAGAGCACTATCGAATTTTGTCAACGCAAAGATGTGACCCATCACATTACAGCCATGCGCTAAAAGTTCGCAAGGAGTTGAAATTTATCCCTTGTGAATTGTGACTTTACACATCTGTATTTGGATATTGCCGTCTATTTCACTAAAATTAAAGGCCCGTGTGTGCGATCTCATCCCACTGAACTTTGGGCGAGAGGTAAACCTGGAAATTATAGACTATAATACAGTACATAAAGAGACGGAAAAGATCAATGTGACTGCCCGAAAATCCCTTAAATGCCAACGATCACATAATTCTTCTTCCTGCTCCAAACTCATTTCCACAGTCGGTGTACGGATATATTTTTTTATAAACGATGGCATCAAATCATCTTGAACTTTGCACACCGAACAATCTTAATACTCTCGAAATTAAAGACTTTTCCACCCAGAAACTATTATACAGAAATTCAAGTTTTACTAGGATTTTCTAAGTGCCAACAAGCGGCACTGTCCCGCAAACTTTCTTTCAATTCACGGCTGGATTCGCCAATTTTATCCAGGTCATGACCACGACTGCTTTCATTTTCTCTCTCGCTTCTCCTCTTCCTGTTTGAAACATTCACTGCAAGCCTAAAAACTTTTGACAGCTTTCTCTGCTGTCTGTCTGCTAATACGCATACAAGCGTATGATTTAATTAAATAAGTACCGAGGAGTATAAGATAACCAACCATACAGAAAAACCGTTAGGTCGGAATTGTTAATTTGAAAAATTACATCGACCAAGCGAGGAATTCCAGAAAGTGTAGATATTGCTATTGTGAGTGGGCAATAAAGAAAAGAAAATATTTGATGATCACGAAAATATACGAATGCACATGTCGCTTTATCCTGAGATAAAAAACATCTAAACTGCTGATAAAATACACCGAGAAAAAAAGTTACCTTGATTCAGAGAAATTTCTTTGAAATCCCAACCTAAAAAATATTTCTTTGAAATCAAAGAAAAAAATTCAATCCAAATAGCCATTTTCACACCTAAAAAGAAAGCCCAATTCTGTACAAAAAAAACAGACTGAAGGACTCCGATAGATGGCCTTTTATTCAGTGAATCTCTCGAAAAAGGTATATTGATTTATTCATAACTGTACGCATACTCTCTCTACAATGGTTAATAAAAATCTTGTACAACTACTGCTATTGTATGATCACCGGATTCAGATCTGGATTATTTAGATACTGAGTGAAAGTATGACAACGAATATATTTTATTCACTTGAGTAAATAAAGGAAGCAAGCCATAGATTTGATTCAATAAAATGATTTCTCAGAATGCTGCCAAAAATATAATCAAATTGAAACATTAAAACATTGTATACTCAAAAATAATTTTTCTTTCACTGTAATCCGAAGTAATATGAATTATTATCTGAAGTGATTGTGGCCATAATTTCATGACTCGACGCTACAAACTTGAAGAGATTAGGTACAGAAAACGTCACAAATAATCTTATCTCTGCAAAACCACGCCTTTTCAGAATTCGAATTGAAGTTGAAAGCTTCTTTTACGGTTAATTTCGATATACCATGAGGCACGTGGAATTTCACTATAAAAGAGGGCGCTTATCACTTTATCGTGGAAACGACGGAAAAATGACGACCGACTGCGATAAAAAGAGGCAGGATTTACTACTTTGTGTGCGAGAAACGGTAGAACAGAGACCACAGAGAACAAAAAATAAGAGGGAATAGCAAAGAAAGCAACAGCTTCAGATCAGAATTGCAAATCAAACTGTAAGAGCCTTGGCTTAGTGGCCTGCAGTTTAATCGCATGGAGCTTCAACCGAGCGTCAAAAAGCAGTAAAGCAGCCGAGCTATCGGTGCAACTCGCATTGCTCGCTCGTGCTTATGTCCTTGCGCACGACGAACCATCCGCTGGAAACCCGCCCATATCCACGTTCTTGAATTATCCACTTCAGCCTAAGGAAATCAAAAGAGCTTAACTTCGATCGGTATATTTCGTTCGTAAAACTCTGGCCTATTATATAGGAATCGATTGAAAGCTTTACACCCGTATAAAAGAAGCGCAAAAATAAAAGCCATGCAGAAAGCATCCTGGGATTTTCAATTTCCGACTCGAAACGATTGCTTTTCGATCGGGTCTCGCTCACATTTGCTTCCCAATTATGATATCCGACTTGGAATTCGAACAGACCCAAAATAGCTTTGCGGTTCCGCGCTAAACGACTTCTTTTTCATCGATCAGTATATACGAAATCAATGACTTTGTTAAATATAAGGAAAGTTTATTATTTTAACAAAATTACAACACTAGATTGTAATTTGTTTGAATGAATCTTCCAACGTTACGAATTCACTTGAGAATTACCCGTTATTGGCAAACGATCCTGATAAATGTAATAAATGTTAAATCGACCTCCTTGTGGGTATAACATTATTGATTTCGTCAAGAACAAAACTAATAATGAGTCACGTGCAATGATAAAGCGAATGGTCCATTTATTTTATCCATTGCTACGATTTTTATGATATTTTGTAATGAATTTGTATCGAACACTTTTATTCTGTTTGAATAAAAATTATTTTTTTAAATGTGCCTAATAAGTTGAGATATTCCGAAAAAATATCAACGGTTGGATTATTTTCAGAATAATCAAGCAAATATAGTGAATAGGTCGTTATTACCCTGATTCAAAGCCTTAACATAACCTAAACAGATTCGGACTTGAATTCAGCCGAGTCTTGTTTCTCATGTCCATGTTATAGTCGATATCCAACCAGACATCGGATCGGAATCTAGTTGGAAGTCCTCATTGGAATTTCGTTGACAAGCGTTATGGCTCACGTTTGGAATTTGATTCGATGACCGACCGGCATTCGATCGTAATATGGGATAACCGACAGGGTTGAAATTTTTTCATGGAAAAAGGTGCAAAGTGGGAACCAATAATGGAATGGCGCCCAGTTTCTCGAAAGAATTTATGAATGGGATTGACCGTGATGAACGTAAAATAAATAGCGGCAGAGAATAGACATAATAATAAATATTGTGATAGCTGTTTTATTGACGGTGTACTTAATCGTGTGATTATAGGTTGTGAGGGCAGCGAGTCCAGTACTCTTACGGGTTATCGTCCTAGGAGCCTTTTTCATCTACTGTACCGTAAGTAAAATTCACTATTATCATATTATTGTTCAAATGAAAAAAAAAGGATGCAGAGTAAAACTTTAGACATTGTTCCTCATTTATTTCTGTCTCTTGCGAAGCCGCCTTAATAAGAACGTTTATTTATTTCATTTTTGGCTTTCTAATAAAGGAAGCTTTTGGATAAAAAATTTAGTACGTAGCAGGGGTGAATGTAATTTTTTTTTCTGTGCAGAAAACGTCAGTCAATTTATTACAGTTTTACCTGAATTACAGAGAAACGAAAATTTTTCGATAATTTCAAAATTTCATAAGAACTGAAATGTTTCTAGCGAATTAGCCCATATTCACTTCCGAAGGTCTCATTCTTTTTTTAAATTTTGATAAAAAGTTTCAGTCCGATAGCCAAATAATTGCGGTACATAAAAGACTTACAGTGATTTGTTTGAGAAATATGATGCTTTAAAAACCTAAGCCGCATAACCCTCTTCACCAAATTCGATATCTAGTACAATTGGATATTAATTTTACCTTGCAGAATATTTGAGCAGGTTTGGTTGAACTTAACTTCAATTAAAACAATAACAAAAGTTAACAAAACCGAAAACTGCTGTATAGATTTCGCTGAAATTCAATACTGACTATAGTCCGGGTATTTTCAAGAGAAAGGGGCGACTCAGCAAATCGTTTCCACTCGGAAAAATAGAGGAATTAGCAGAGTTATGCATGACAAGACTGCCAATCGCTAGACAAAAATTCCCGACACACACAATTTATAAATTTTTATATATTTTGCGAGCGGCCCCATAATCGCCAAATAGTTGAAACGGTAATTTTACTTTCTCATCACATACAGAGTATGTAAAAGAGAAAGTATTGCAATCCAAAAAAAAAATCGACTTCAAGATTTTAATGGAAATACATGTTTTGAGTGTTCTAAATGCCAAAAAACACATTAACTCATTTCTGTCCGTCCGTCTGTCTGTCTGTCTGTCTGTTTGTCTATGTGTCTGTCTGTCTGTCTGTCTGTCTGTGCCGTCCGAAAACACAATAACTTTTGAAAAAATCTGTGGACCGCAAAGAAATGTGGTGTCCACTTTCTGCATCTAAATCCTAGTTTTGGTATTGAAACCCAATCCAAAATCTCCACTATTTCTGGTACTTAACCTGAAATGTGAAAAAATAAAAATAAAATATGTTATTCATTTTGTTTTTCTTTTCACATAACACATAGAGATTACGACTAGCTCATTCACACAGAATATATCTACCATGCATTGTCCAGTTGAAGACATTAAACAAAACAACACGGACCGAAGAACTTTGGCCGATTGATCAGAGATTACAAAAATAGTACTACTACGACTACTATTTTTGATTATACAACTTTTGTATGGGGGTTTAGTCAGTTCTACCATATAATATTTCCAAGGGTTTAACAGAACGATCAACTTGTCGTTGAATGAATACATGAGAGCGTTGACATTGTCCATTCCCAATTTATCGGAGCTTCTAATTAAATCAAATAGTACACCGTAGGCGACAATCGTCGCCAAAATTCATTGGTATGGCTAAATTTACTAAATTTCAATAGTACCTTCCAGCCAATTTAATGATAATGATGATTCCAAGAGTTCAACAGAGCAATCGACTTTTGCTTATCGCTTAATGAATACACGAGACCGTTATTAGTCCATTCGAAATAGTCAATGAGCCTGCGTAACACTGCAGCGATTAGATTGTCCTGTTAGTGGAGTTGAATAGGTCGCGTTCTGCGCTATTATTGTAGGCTGCTGCTTTGCTGGGTCGTTTAGTAGCTACCGACGGATTTCCGGATATATCGTCCGCAGTCACATGGGTCATTAACCTCTCAGCTGAATTCTCCAGTCTTACTGTGTTTAATTCTCCCTGCAGTTATCACTTTTAGTCTTTCGGTCTATAGGATAACCTTGATTTTACAAAGTACGGCTAAATAACATTAAATGTTAGTCGAAATTATTTTTCTTCATTAAAATACATTTGCCACGGCGGGAATCCGCCTATTTAATCATATACAGATTAAGAAGTCCGTGATACAATGTTAATGGATTTGCATAGGATCGTAAAAAGGCATATCAATAATACATAATGTGTTTTTATCGTATTTCAGACGATCGTTATGTATCCTCGACCGAACGTGGTGACTTGCACCATACGCGTCTGGCTGCGAGAAATTGGATTCTCGCTCACTTACGGTGCTCTCATGCTCAAGACCTGGCGGTAAGTGAACTTGTTGAAAAGCACGACTTTGGTTTATGCATGCAGTGCCTACCGTAGAGCATTTGTCCTCTCTCCTCTTTTTCATATGCATGCTCTGGTGTATCCTCCAACGTTACGCAATTTGCTTCCCTTTGATACATCAAAGGAGATAACCTCCTGCTGGCTTAAAGCAGTTCCACATAACTCTCTGCTACAATTCTATTATTCCGTGTATGTCGAGCTCAATGGTAATTCGCTTATTTGAGCAAGCACAAAAAAAACATTATTATGAAAAGGTTAAAGTTGGGCATGCGTGGAAAAATATTCGCTTGGTTACCTTATGATAAATATTCTACGTTTGTCAGGTCATATAACTTTGTTTAATCGAGTTCTTCTCATGGAAAGTACAACTTGATGTACTAAAAGATATAAGAAAACAAAAAAAGTCAACGCACAAATGGTAAAGAGAGGAAGATTCTCCAGTGTTAGACCGCAGAATATCAACGGTCTGTTTCATCCGCGAGAATAATAGGAGCAATGGGGCATGAGTACCGTGATAAAAGACGACCATATAAATCTCGAAGCCTTTAAAGCTCCTAGCCCAGCAATAGCATGTGACTAGGTGTACCGCGAGAGGGCGGTGTTCTGGCCCGTTCTCGAGTTGCTGCCTCGTGCACAGCGAGCTAAAGCACGGGCAATGGGAGAGAAAGGGAGATATAGGGGATTTGGAGAAATCCAAGTGGCACGAGACTGGAATCCAAAACGAGATTCGCGTATAATAATTCCCATTAAGAACTCTTTCGTCTAAAAATTGTAATAACATAAGATAGATTATCTGTTACAGCCTCCCTTAATCCAAGTACGTTGGCATTCCTGCTACTGTGACTGGATCATAACAGTCCCGCTATTAATTGCGATGATACTGCACCGAGAGAAGAAGTTTCCTTGACTCAAAGAAATTTCTTTGAAATCCCAACCTAACAAACATTTCTTTAAAATCAAGGAAATAATATACTTGATCTAATATTATTTTTTCTTTGAATGATGAGAAATTCAAGAAAATGTAGTGGCATTGAATTGAGGAATCTTTTCCTTGAAACAAGGAACTCTGTTTCTTTGTTTTCAAAGAACCAAAGACACTTGAACCAAATATTTGCTTCAATATCATTTCTCGAACTTGGTCCTTAAAATCCCACTTACTCGTACAAATCCAACGCTAGATATATTATACTTGCTTAATATACATCGTAGAGAAAATCACGAAGAAGATGTCCGCTTACACATGCATGCTCGTCTTACACAGACATACATGCATGACAGATACCCATCTTTACTAGACTAGCTCATCTCCTCAGTGCCGATAACGTAGCATCGCTTAAACGTCAAGTAGTCAGAACCTTCACTTAGAGCGGAGGTATACGCTCGACATCCGGGAGAGACTTGGCTGAAGTTTGTGGTTACAAAGCACGAGATATATTGATCACGGTGCACCGGCTGGTCGATCTGGCTTTGCTTCTGAGACGTGCCGCTGGTAAAAGCACGCGGCTGACACGAGACTAGTAAAAGCTTCGGGACATATAAGCAGTTCGTGATAATGCGAAGATGGACCGAGCTTATCCTTAGACGAGCTCACCTTTAAGGAACCCACTTAGAGGGCGCTCCGGATTTGAGGGACCCGGACCCTCGCCGCTTTTAACTCTTACTCGTCTGAAGTAGCCTTGATCATACACCATTATCGTATCCTCTGGTCCACTAGACTCTTCACACAATGTACGGAAGCATTTATAAATGTGCTTGTGTGAAATATACATATAGATATAGTAGTAGTACGATGTATATAATATGTAGTAGTACGGTGTATATAATATGAAACATATGCTCTACACAATGGCGTACAACGTATGGTTCTACACTCAACACCTAAAAAGCCAAAGCAATTTCGATATTGAAAAGGCAAGTGGCTACAATACCCAGGAAGTGAAGGTAGTGTTCGAGTATATGCTAAAATGCATTTTAGCATGTCGAGTGCCAACCGCATTGAGCGCATATCCCGTTATGACATGACCATGCTTTATGGGCATGGTGTAATAATTATCGATTTCTGTATTTTCCATTATCGTTGTTCAGTCGGTGAAATGCGGTTTAATAATGGAGCTCGTCGCTTCAATGGAAAATTCAAATTCCGATATTCACCACGAATTCAGAATTAAAGCCAACTCTATTACCGGAATAATACATTTTCCTTAATTTTTGCTTTCGGGTAGAGTATATGAAAGGTCGTGTCAATCAATCGAGGCACGATTGCATAACGATAAACGTGCATGAAGCTTGTTTGAAATTACTGAATATGGTCGCAGTGGGTATTTTTGTTGATCAAAAGATAGGAATAAAAACTCTAAATGCATCGATAGTCTCGGTTTAAACAGTTTTATTTATTTTCTTCATAACAACGTGAAATCTGTAATTCAAGCTATTTGGTCAAATATTAACTTTCCTGACGATCGTCATGATGTATGACCACCTAATGTATTATATTCAAAGCAATATTATCTATTAGAGGATCGGCCAAGAAATTGAAAATTACCCAAAAAGGGAAATTGGTACTTGGAATTTGAATTTGAGAGTCGAGAAGACAACTTCGCCATCTTTTGATTTAACTATGAATGGTATATGAAATTTCGTAATGACCTGGTTGCAGCACAAGCGATGATGACAAATCTTCTGAGTAACGATGTACTGTATATTCTTGCTACATAAAAAAATGTGGCACATCTTTTTGAATGGAACTCAGCTTGCATCTCTTCAGGAGTCCCGGATAAAATGATGGAGTTCTGGATAGACTTTGGGATCGAATTTGAAGCTGAAGTACATTCGAAAATCCATTTGATATCTGGGTCTGGGTCGGAAGATTTCATCCAGTACATCATCTGGGACTTCAAGCTGGATTTTTTCCCGGACTATTTATTTCTGTGCGGGTTTGCTACCTAAATTACCATCAAAGTGGTACAAAAATAGTCGTAAGAGAAAGTAATAAAACTTGATGACTTATCATGAAATTTTGACTTTCTCTTACACTGTAGCTTGATGGGGATGATTGCAACTGTAGAACAAATCCACTGATTAATTGACAGCAGAAACCAAGCGACTTTTACTACTTTAAAACCACCAGCGAAACCGATTTGAGAGATGCAAGGTGTCATGTAGAATGAGAATAATAGATAGGTTAGAAGGGAAAAGGGAAGAAGGTTGCCACGCCTCTACACAAGACCAACGTTCTGATTCTCGAGCATTTTCCTCACTCGTCTTCTTAATTGCCCCCCTTAAATGTATCCTTGTGCAGTAACTATATATATATTCAACGACAATTCCTATTCGCTTCTTCTTTCAATGGTAGACTAAAAGTAGGGAACACGTACCTACGATGTTACACCCGCGCTACTAGAATCCGGATTATTCCCATTTCTCTCTATGAACCGTGCGACTTCCCTAATTTCTATACCATGGACGATGTCGAACATAACTGGCTTATTTTCAACACTTGAAAATTATCAGGGACACTAATTAAGTTTATTGGATAACCAACCAATTTATTAGTTGACCAACCAATTTATTAGTTGACCAACCAATTTATTAGTTGACCAACCAATTTATTAGTTGACCAACCAATTTATTAGTTGACCAACCAATTTATTAGTTGACCAACCAATTTATTAGTTGACCAACCAATTTATTAGTTGACCAACCAATTTATTAGTTGACCAACCAAGTTATTGGTTGTATCAACTACTAAGCTTTTCTTCTATGTGATACGCACGCTTAGAGAAAAATCTAGTTATTTAAAAAAAAAATAGTTAGACCAACGATAATCTAAGATAATCTAAACGCACGTTTCAGTGTGCGATCGTTGATCGCAATAGGCAAATTACAATGCGAGAGTGTTTTCTTATGTGCCTCAAAGCAACGAATTAAAGAGGCTCTTGGGGTGAGCGGCATGATCCAACTAAGCTCGGAGCACGACGACATCGCATCCCCCAATCGCCGAAAGTCTCCCTTGGGAGGTTTTGTTAGACTACTGGAGGTTCTGAACCAACATTTTGACTAATTGAGAGGTTTTACCCTACACATGTTTGCTTGTACAGCAATCCCCTCTGGGCTACTGGCGCCTTACAGCACACTAATTTTCTCTTCCGCTTTCCGCAGTCTCTAGCTTTTCTAGAACTGGTCAGAGCGACAGCTCACTGTAAACAATGACTGGTGCTTCGACGTTGATGGCAATGTTTTGCCGTGACGTGCAGAAATTATTCAGGCATTCCTCATGTCCCAACAAATCCCAATTAAGATTCATTAGGGAATCCTCACAACAAGATTCCCTATACGATCCTATATGGAGATGTCCTTATGAAAACACAGATAAAACCCAATGTGGAAAGTTGAATCAGTTATTGGCGTATATGTCTCATGTCCCAACAAATCCCAATTAAGATTCATTAGGGAATCCTCACAACAAGATTCCCTACACGATCCCACATGGAGATGTCCTTATAAAACCACAGATAAAACCCTATGTGGAAAGTTGAATCAGTTATTGGCGTAACTGGGTAAATAATACGGAATCCGGAAGTTATCCTTAAAAGAGCCCAGATGGGACCCGATTTGGAAATTGAATTATTGGCGCAATTAAGTAAATGGACTTGAAATTACTTTAGAAAGTGAAATCCGTTATTGGTGCAACTGGGAAAATTACAAGGAATCCCGAATCCAGCTAGATCCTGATTTGGACTTTTCAATTACCCATTAGTAAGTTGAGGATATGGCAGAGACATGTTGAACCGAGTTCCTTATTAAAATCCAGATGGATTACGATGCTAAGTCAAAAAAGCGATGTTTACAATGTAAGGAACATTGCTGAAACCTTTTACTTGCCATCGCTTATAATGGGTTTAAAATTTGAAATTTTAAACCTCAAATTTTTTTCACGCCAGGTGTATTTAAAAAAAAAAAAAAATTATCATTGCAGATGTGTCGAAAATAAAAAGAAAAACAAACGATTTTTGGAAAAGATGGCCATATTGTATCGCCCTTATCGACCTCTAAATATTTTTTGACAAGCGGCAATTTTCGCGAGAATAATTTTTTGGGTACAAAGAAAGGAATTTAGAGGTTATATAAAAAAATGGTGTTTCTAACATTGTCACCTCAATAGATTATGATAAATTTCATTAGACAAACACAACTAGCCTCGGTTAGCTCTATTCATCTGAAAAAAGTTAAACTATGTTTTTCTATTTACGAATTTATAGAATTGTCTTTTTTTGTACTCTAAAAGCTGAAGCTAATTTGCAAACTTAAGATCATATAAGAAGCTTGAACAAAAACTACTGCCCAGTGCGACGAAAACGTTCAAGCTGGGAAAACTTTTATTATGCATCCTTCAAGACCATTTTTACATTAATCGTCAATACGTCGTCAATATCTTTACGCATACCCAAATAATGACTGGTTATTGGTAATATTATATGATTTCAGAATATCTGTCATATTTCGGGTGAAATCAGCAAAGGCGGTGAAAATAACGGATATGAATCTTTTGAAGAGGCTCGGAATAATCGTAACCATATTCGCAGTCTTTCTTGGAATCAGGACATTGGTTGCGCCACCTGTCGTAATTGTTGCACGGACAGCCGATGATCTCAAGGCTTATCTGTGCCGTACGGATTGGTGGGATCATAGTTTCACGACTCGTAAGTATAATGTTATCTTGTTTATATTGTAAAAAAAATCGACAACCCTCACGGACGATAAAAATTGTCTATCCCGATGATTTTCGTGTTTTCAGTTTTCTTATCCTTCTTAATTTGGAAATCGTCGGATGTGAAGGATTCGCATACTGGGCCTGATAAGATCAGTTTTAAATTAGGATTTCACTTTAGATATCAATGTGCAGCTTGGCTTAGATCAGCTCATCATAAGCTCATAATGTGGGTTTGAAAAATAAACTTATAAAGATTCTAAAGATGTTATAGGAAAACCAGAATATTAAAATATAGATAATAACAAAAACTTGACTTCAAGTTTCATTCCGGGAAAAAGATTGATGAAAGATTAAGTAAGTTGGGCTACGTCTTGGAGTTCGTGAGGAAACTTTGTCTATTATATAACCTACGCACAATGAATTATTTAGCAAAATATTGCCATTTTTACGAAAGCTAGAGCGCACAAGTCGTTTTTGGAAAAAATTCAAAAAGCTATAAAATAAATATCTCATAAATATATCAAAAAAATTAAAATTTGGTGTATCCATTATAACCATTGAATCTGATTTTTGGACATTTTTTCGAATTTTTTGAACGTGAATGAACCCAAAAAGTTCGTTGGGCTTATATATAGTTTATATATAAATTGTGTATAGAGTTTTTGTATATGTCCAGTTCATGCTTAAAACTATATATGTTTTTATATACTCTATAATATAATTTTTTTTACTTGCGTACCCACGTTGATGAGTTTTGCTGACTTTTATTGAAAAAATGGATAAATAAAAGAACTTGGACTAGTGCGAAGATATGGAAGCAAGATGAAAATATCAGTGCAATAAACGTGCCGTATTATTAATCGAGGCAGTGATCGATCGCCGGAAATACAAAGCGTGGAAGGGAGCGTGATTCGAATGAAATTCCCTTCTTACCACTCGGCAAATTGTTCTGTCGTGAAATAATATCTGCAATATTACAGGAGGTAAATTTGAAAAAAAAAAAATCACCAAATATACTGTCGCATCGTAATTTTGATTTCAATAATTCGCATTCGAAAACTTCAATACAATTCTACAGTTTCATCTCAAATCTACAACAGTTGAACATTTGCATTACTTGTCTCACATTAATCTGATGCACTGCATGTTTTTACGAAATTGCAGAATGATAATGATTATTATTTTAAATGTTTTACACGAATTCGAACACAAATCCCGACTTTCTCCAATATTTTCTAAACTTTGTTATGATTCTTGGTTCGATGAACCGCGAATATGCAATTTAGAAAAAAGATTATCCTCAACCATGCATAAAATACAATCTAATTTAAAAAAGGTCCAATATTTTTTAATGGCTGTACCTTGAAAAATATGGAATTCTCGAATAAAATTTATATCAATTAAAAGTTGTTGTTTTGACTGGACTTTGGAGACATTTTTTTCGATTTTAAAAATCAAGTTCACGTGAGAGATTAATTCAGAATATTATGTGAATTTTCAAAACGTAACATAATTGGACAAAAATAAATAAAATCGCCTATTTTAAAAGATATCTAACACGAACTTATTTTAAAAAATCTAACAAAAAATATTCTGCAAAAAAATCTTGGGTGTAGTAGAAAATTTTATGCTGAACACACATCCAAAATTCGATACTCGCGCACATTTGTAAAAATAAAAAAAATAAAAATCATAATAAAGAAAAAAATCTGAAAATTTCGTATGCATTCAAATAAAAAAAAAAAAAAATCATAATAAATAAAAAAATCTGAAAAAATTCGTATGCATTCAAATAAATAAAAATATCATTTTCATTAGAATAAAAGTTAGATTGACTGATTGTTCGTCGAACAATTGTTTTTTTCACCAATTTGTTAATAACACTTCGAAATTATTATTGAGCGAAATCAATCTTTTCAGCACTTTTTACATGCATTATTTTTTTCCGATTTTTGTCTCATCGGGAAGTGATCGAAATTGTCTCTGAAACTCACTTTTGGCGGGGCTGTACGTATCATACATCCTTAATATCGTTTAAGTGTAAGAATTGTTAAAAGAAGGTTATCATTCTCAGAATATTTTCCCTTATGACTTTTTTCAAAAAACCTAGTCCTCTTAACTAGGAATGGTTGTGGAAGCAAGATGTATATATCAGTGTCATCAGCGTGCCGTATTATTAATCGAGGCTGTGATCGATCGCAGGAAGTAGAAAAAGCGGAAGGGAGCGCGATTCAAATGAAATTCCCCTCTTACCATTCACCGAATCGTTCTCTCGTGAAATCTTATCTTCTATACCAGAGAACTGGGAGAAAAAATCATTTTTCGTTTCAGATGTACATTAAATTATCCGATTATCTACTTAATACTGAATAATCCTGACTTCTCTTCTGATAGTATTTGTCCTTTTAAGCATTGAATCATATTTCATAAAGACCTGATGCACGATTATTATACTTTTCTGTATTTAATAAATCGTAACAGACCCCTTAAAAATATTTCAAGGTAAACATATTCAAAGAAATAAATTTTGAACATAGTAGCAATCGAAAGCTGTAAATATTAGAAATATATCAAATACCCACCGAACGAGAAAATATATATTAGAGTTAATAAACGTTATTACAATTTCTAATAAGGTATATTTTTGTGATAATTATTTTTGTTCTCTGCTTTCAGTGGAGGTGATGTTTCTCGTATGGGGTATTCGACTGTGCATTGTCGTGCGAAAAGCTCCATCGGAATTTAACGAAAGCCGATTTATCTCCATGGCGATATACAACGAATTTTTGCTTTCGGTCTTTCTCAACGTATCTATGTAAGTTTTTAAACAATATCGTGGACATGAAGAGCAATGTGACTGTTTTTATGAATATAAGATCAAACGAACTTATCTGTGATTGTTGTTTAATCAGAATTATATGGATTATTTTTCCATCCAAAATTCGACCAATAGAATTGCACCATTCGACGTCACGTGGTACAACCTACACGGAATTATACTGATAATTTTTTGATAATTTTGTCTGTTGCTATACATACAAAGCAAAAGATCATTCAGCTGCGTTAACCATCTGTCAAACGGACAGATTGAATTAAATTGTTACAGTCGAACGATTTTATCAGATACAAACCGTAAGTTTCGTTTCATGGTGCAATTCCATTGGTCGCAATTTGGATGGGGAAAATAATTCCCGGAAAACCACTCGAGCTTCGAATATAATCTGATATTTGGAAGCTCTTGTGGTATTAAAAACGAGTATTATATCCGGATTATGTGTAGCATCGAATTCAGGATGATTACTATTCACATATCGCTACCATGTCCACCAGGAGTTATCACAGTTTTCAAAGTTCAACACAAAAGGCCCGGGACACCAACGATATCACCAGAGTCACCTTCGTTAGCGTCGCTTTAGCCATATTCATTTTCCCGTACAAATAAAATGAGACTCTACGAATATATATAAAATTAATCAGGGCTGAGCTGAACATCAGAAAATACTCCAAGTGTAAAATACAAATGAATGGATGTATAATGAATGAATTACCACTGTACTGTAAGTACAGTTCTACTTACTTACAATACAGTGAAAGTCCATCCATTGTTTCAACTAGAAAAACATTATTAGAAGCGAAGAAGTATTATGTAAAGTCAAAATGATGCTCATTGGGAACTAGTTACTTTTACCTGCACTGAAAAAAAAAAGTAGTTGGGAAAAGCCGATAAATGGGTCCTGACGACCACTTGAAAGTGTTGATAGAGCGTCAACTACTCAGTGGGTTATTCAACCCAATTCAAAACCAATTCATTAGTTTTACGTACTATTTATCCATAACTACTCGTGAATGCATGAGTTCACAGATCTAAGTCATTTGCAGCATATTGTACATGTAATTGTACAGCATATGCTCGATAATAACAAATTTTTTTGCTAGAATAACAATTTTTTCTGCTAGAATAACAAATTTTTTTGCTAGAATAACGAATTTTTTTGCTAGAATAACAAATTTTTTTGCTAGTACCACAAAATATTTTGCTAGGTTAGCAGAAAACGCAATGTCGTCTCCATTTTAACAAACAATTTTTTGGCATAGCAAAACCGTTTTCTCCGTGTACAGTAGTGTATTAAAAAGAGTGGCTGCGTACAACAATCTAGAGGAATCTCAAGTAATGGGAAATATAGGGGAGAGTAGATAGTAAAAGCCAATTGGCGTACTTGAGGAATAATCAATGAAAAATAATTTTTTTTTGTTGTGTATTTTAATAGTGTATTTTTTTACGCCTTACACTTTTTATACCCATATTTATAATTAATACCGGTCAAAAAAAATCGTGTAAATACCCTTTTCGCCCTTCTAATTAGTGTAGACCCCTTATTAACGATCTATTATCGAACAGGTTTATTATTAATTTACTGTTAATTCGTCGTCGCTCACGAAGCTTTATTTGCTCCATCACGTTACCATGCACAATGCAAATAATTAACTAAAGTTATTTTTTAACTTTATTTACAGACTGTTATACTGGAAGGCAGGTTTAGTTGCGTTGCGAATATTGCCTGAAGGTTCTCATAAGCTACTGTATATAAGTACTACTGAATAAATATTACTCTGTACACGTTGAAAGTTACGTAATGAGGGGACCCGAGAACGTGAGATTGGGGGGCAGATATGCATGTTCAGTGGAGTCGACCACCAGAAATAAAGCGGAAAGGGTTATAGGACACTGTGGCTGTACGGTTAAATTTAATACACAATGCATTGCACTGGAGTAAAGTATACACGACAATGCCTCGGTCGAGTAGTTTCAAACGGGATAACCGTAGCTAAGTGTACCTTTACATTATAGCTACACCTCAGGAGAGTTGTATAGTGTAGATGAAAGGGTTTCGTGTTGTTCAGACTCTGGCTCAACCTCCTAATGCGGATAGAAATAGTGAAACGACGGTTCGTTACACCGAGTATATGGAATAGTCGAGCAGACATTGAATTTTCAGCAATGAAAGTGCTTATTGCCACTCACACTGACAAAATAATTCAGTTGAATCAACAAAATTTTGTTTGCTTCAACCATGCATAAAATACAATCGTATTTTTAAAAAGTCCAATATTTATTAATGGCTGTACCTTGAAAAATATGGAATTCTCGAAAAAAATGTATATCAATTAAAAGTTGTTGTTTTGATTGGACTTTGGAGATATTTTTTTCGATTTTAAAAATCAAGTTCGCGTGAGGGATTACTTCAGAATATAATGTGAATTTTCAAAACGTAACATAATTGGACAAAAAGAAATAAGATCGCTTATTTTGAAAGATATCTCGGACGAATTTATTTTAAAAAATCTAACAAAAAATATTTTGCAAACTACGGGATAACCGTAGCTAAGTGTACCTTTACATTATAGCCACACCTCAGGAGAGCTGTATAGTGTAGATGAAAGGGTTTCGTGTTGTTCAGACTCTCGCTCAACCTCCTGATGCGGATAGGAATAGTGAAACGACGGTTCGTTACACCGAGTATATGGAATAGTCGAGCAGACATTGAATTTTCAGCAATGAAAGTGCTTATTGCCACTCACACTGACAAAATAATTCAGTTGAATCAACAAAATTTTGTTTGCTTCAACCATGCATAAAATACAATCGAATTTTAAAAAAGTCCAATATTTTTTAATACCTGTACCTTGAAAAATATGGAATTCTCGAAAAAAATTTATATCAATTAAAAGTTGTTGTTTTGATTGGACTTTGGAGACATTTTTTTCGATTTTAAAAATCAAGTTCGCGTGAGGAATTACTTCAGAATATAATGTGAATTTTCAAAACGTAACACAATTGGACAAAAAGAAATAAGATCGCCTATTTTGAAAAATATCTCGGACGAATTTATTTTAAAAAATCTAACAAAAAATATTTTGCAAACTACGGGATAACCGTAGCTAAGTGTACCTTTATATTATAGCTACACCTCAGGAGAGCTGTATAGTGTAGATGAAAGGGTTTCGTGTTGTTCAGACTCTCGCTCAACCTCCTGATGCGGATAGGAATAGTGAAACGACGGTTCGTTACACCGAGTATATGGAATAGTCGAGCAGACATTGAATTTTCAGCAATGAAAGTGCTTATTGCCACTCACACTGACAAAATAATTCAGTTGAATCAACAAAATTTTGTTTGCTTCAACCATGCATAAAATACAATCGAATTTTTAAAAAGTCCAATATTTTTTAATGGCTGTACCTTGAAAAATATGGAATTCTCGAAAAAAATTTATATCAATTAAAAGTTGTTGTTTTGATTGGACTTTGGAGACATTTTTTTCGATTTTAAAAATCAAGTTCGCGTGAGGGATCACTTCAGAATATAATGTGAATTTTCAAAACGTAACATAATTTGACGAAAATAAATAAGATCGCCTATTTTGAAAAATATCTCGGACGAACTTATTTTAAAAAATCTAACAAAAAATATTTTGCACTCGAAAAAAATTAAACTGTAAATGTTTTTGTGTTTTAATAATTCAAATTTTATCGATTGTATACATTCACTGCTGAAAAAAAAGTATGAAATTCAAACCATCAAAAATACAATTTACCGCCTCGTTGTATTATATTGTATTTTAAACCCGGGGAAGTAGAGAATAATTCATTTAGGTATGTTATCGTTTAAAATGTGTAAATAGTCATTAATTCACGGATATTTATGAGTATAGTAGATGTGCGAGTGAAATTTAATATATTTCATTTCAATTATTCAAGACTTATTATAAAATTGTTGTTCAGACGTAAACGCGTATGTTAATTCACTTGACGTAGTATAATATATTCAATAGCGCGGATGAAATTTCATAAACGCGATCACGCTCTTCAGTAGTACGAGTTTTGCTCGTCACCCTTAATGTATGTACACGAAAAAAAAAGCTTAGTTGGAACAACTAACCACTTGGTTAAATAGGCGCTAGCCAATTTATTGGTCATACCGATCAAAGTATTGGTTATGCGAACCAGATTATTGGTTGTGTTGCAATGAGCTTGATGGCGCTGATTAATAACTCAATTGTCCTAACCAATTAATCGTCTGGCGTAAATATAAGGAAACCCTTTTAGGGTGTCCACATTAAAGCCGGACAAGGCCCTAGTTTATCTCAGGGCCTCCTAATAATTTTCTTCACGGGCAGTAGAAATTTTAATTTTAACTACCGTAAATACAAATACATTAATTCTGGTTCGTATCCTATTTCAGGTTGTTCCTGCAATCACCGGCGAATCCGGATTTACTGTACATCATTTTTTTCTGTCACACTCAACTCACCGTCACGCTTTTACTGTGTCTCATATTTGGCAGTAAGGTGAGCCAATATTTATACTCTATCGTTTTCTCGGAGTCTTATGGCTCTTACGGAGTCACAGGACTCTTCGAATATTTGAAAAGGTCGAAACATAGCTAGTACGCGACATGCAAAGTAAATACCGAAACAGTCTACAAATACACAGAATGAAAAGTAAAATTTAAAATAAGCTCAATTTCAACGCAAAGATATTTTACCTTCGGTTTCATCTTCTTGCATATCAAACCATCTCTTCCACAATGTTATGTTAAAAAGAAAATAAAAAAAAGATCTGTAGAATTTAACAAAATAAACAAACGTCGCACAGGCATACGTCGTATTCCGTGGAGGTGGAAAAGAAGACGCTGTTGGAAAGCTTCAAGGAACAACCGGAAAATTCATTAGTAAAACGTGCAGAACACAGGGCACGAGCAACCAGACGAATTCGATTTCCCTGCAGCAAGGAAACTTTACGGAGGAAGCCGATGGAGTTTCTGTAAGAAAATATTTAATTTTACTCGTTTTTTTTTATCACTTCTAAGGTGAATTTTTTGTGTCACGACTTTCCAGTCGACGTAAGTCTTGTAAAATGTTAGCAAATAGGTTAACTCGATGTAGCAAGCTTTTGGAAAATCGCTCATGCAGCGTATCCAGGAATTGCATTCCATATTATCCAGCTCCTTGTCCTACTTATTTTATTTAATACATTTTTTTTCACGTCATCATGCTACCGTGAAAAAATTAACGTAAACGAACTTAGAGAAGTTACGGTTCGTTAACTCGAAGATTAAAAGCCTCTTTCCGCGGCGTTTCTCCGAGGTGCGATCGTTAACGGCATTGCGAGAATATCCCGACAGACCGACGCCAGCAGTATTTTCTTGCTGGACTGCTGGACCACTGAAAAAGCTTTTGACCTCGAAGAACCGCAATGACCGATAAAAACATCTTGGCTCATCATGAGTATAATTGAATCGGTGAATTTGCACTTTCACTTTTTCTTTATAACGCTCATTAAAGGATTTTCCCTCTGGAATTACCTTCGTCTGCACATTTTCCTTTTTTCGATTGCTTTTCCCTCTTATGATCCTTTATCCACACTCATTTTCCTGCTACGCCTCGCTTTTTGTATTTTACATTTGATTATCCATCCATCGCCTAAAAGCTCGTATACCTTTTTCATCCTTTTGTATTTTACATTTGATTATCCATCCATCGGCTAAAAGCTCGTATACCTTTTTTAGTCTGGTTTGATATATTTTCTCTCGCTGACATTAAATATCCGGAGTTCATATAAAGATTTTTTTATTTTTAAAAATACGCAGGATATAACAAATTTTGGAAATCCGTTTTGCAAAAAAATCTCGAGTGTAATAAACGGTTTTATGCTGAACACATATCCGAAATTCGTTATTTCGCGCACACTTTTAAAAATAAATAAAAAATCAAAATAAATTTAAAAACCTGAAAAAATTCATACCTATTCAAAAAAGTGAACATACCATTTTCATTAGAAAAACAGTTAGGTTGACTGATATTTTCTTGAACAATTGTTTTCCTATTAGGAATTTGTTAATAACATTTAGGAATCATTAAAGGTTGTTCAATCGACTCCTTTCAGCGATGTATATGGGGTTAATAATACTTAAAATAAAATTGCCGGCGTATTTTGTGTAAAAAGGAGTATATTGTCAGGGTGGAAAAACGGACTCCGGCAAGTTTATAAAACGAATAAAAATATAAAAAAATTTCTCGAACATCCAAGAGCCACAATTACCCAAAATGACTCTATTGATAAGCCAAGAAATTCCAAACTTTGTTCACAGGAGGAATTTCGTCGTCTCTACGCGCAGCTCGAGTTGCTCAAGGAGAAGAACATGCGTCTGGGGAACCGTCATCTAGTAACAAAGATTCAGGCAATGCAGGAGGCATCGAGTCGTGCCGAGACTCAGGTATCAACGATACAAGCGATATCGTCAAGTCTGAGGTTGTCCATAGAGCCGAGTAGTTCAACGATAGAGGAAACGGAGGTTTCCTCAAGAACCGATGAAAAATCCGTGGACATATATCACCACCATCGGCGTCAAGATTCGGCCGATTCCGCGACAAGAAACAAAGGAGAGAAAAAAAAGGTATTCGAAAGTAAAAACGAAACGAACGGTAAGACACAAAGAGCGAAACAGCTTCAGAAACAGGAAGGCCGATTGTACGAGGATCCGGTTGAGTGTTCGTGTGCACAGGATAAAAATTCTGAGGCTGCCAAGGACAAGGACGACAAGGAGCTATTCACGAAGAACGGTAACGACGATAAGGTAAATCACGAAGAAGTAGCAGAAAGCGGAAACGAAGCCGCTACCGCTTGTGATAGCCAGAATCCGAAGAGCCACTCAAACACTGACAAAGTCGAAGCCACTGGTCTTGTCGCATCGTCAACGGCAAGAACCAAGGAAGTTCCTGCAGTTGGAAACAACAGTGGCAGTAACAATGGACCTGGTGCCAAGGAAAGAGGTAAAAATAAATCGGGCCACGCCCGAACTCACGCTATTGTCATCAACCTGGACGATAAGAGCAGGTTTTCCGAGGAGGTCACTGTGTAAACGCTCTTCTTTATCGTCCCCAACCTCCATTTTCCTAAATCGCTCCTGCTGCACCAACGAGAATTCAACCAAGTGTACATGATTAATTATAATGGCTAGAGATGCCGCAGAGTTGTTGGTTTTGTCAGGTCGACCTTTTATCAGCGATATTGATGATTGAAAGCAATTTTTTTTTTTTTTTGAGATAGGGACTGGTCAGTGTATTATATTAAAAAGCATTATATTGGTCGCAAGGATAATCAGATGGTCTCAAGGGTGAAATGAAATATAGCGATACAAATGGTATCATAGGGTTTTATAAACCGGATCCATGCAAGTGGTCAATAATTATACGAAAAATTGAATTTTACTTGAGACAGCAGTGGTCGCATTGAGTCTCTCGTAATTTAAGTGATCGCTGGCTAATAATTAAGAAGATTGATACCTGGGTTTGTAGTATAAAAAACGAAATACTCGTATTTTGCGCAAAGCTTTAAAAATGAATATATTATTTTTATTTGCTTTATGTTGATTATTAAACGTAGAATTTTCTCGTGTATATGAATACTACGTGTAGTGATTGTATAATATTAGAAAAAGAAAATTGATTTTTGGATACCAACAGTAATTGGTCTCATCAATATTCCTCATGGCGATAATCTAGCCGATTGTATTCGTAAGGATGTTTGGATCGTTATTGAAAACAAAAAAGTAAGTACTGACAAGTGTCGGTGAATTTTTTAATTGAATCTTCTTTGTCTGACATACGATAAAATTTTCGGATCCCTGTTTCTAGTATTTCAGTGAGATCTCATGAAAAATGTATTTCATTGTATATTATTACGAATGTCGCGGACAATTGTGCCTGCCAATGCTCAGAGCCAAAAAATTGTGCTTTTTAAGTTCAAGAACTGGGCAAATAATGCCATTTACTGTACAGCCGCACGAATATGAATAGCTGCTGACGAACGAACATTAAATAATGCGCAAATGAATGCAATGATTCAACTTTTAGCGATGCATGTCAAAGTCTCGCCGATATTTCTTCTTATATGACTATTGGGTGTACTTGAATGTATAGATATGTAAATAAGATACATGAATAGATGTATGGAAAACAAAATTGAATGAAAAACAAAAATGGCAACAAAAGATATGTGTCGGTCGCGTTATGTATGAGAGTTGTGTAAATATATTATATATATTATATTACCATTGCGAGATTCTCAAAAGTTTAACATTTGTTCCTGTAAATAGTCATTTAAATATGTGTACGAATAAAAAATAACAAGCAACAATAATATATATAACTATAAATCTGTAAACAATCTGTAACAACAATAATAGCGATTAAGAATTAAACAAGCGAAAATGTGGTAACAGAAACAGCAAGTAATTTACGGAAATAAAAATTATCTTCAACTTAAGGTTAAGATAAATGGCTTCATCGTCGGTATTGAGTACAATGGAAATCTTTACTAGGATTATATTAATAGTTTGGGTAAATGGTCCAAAAAATAAAAACCGTCACTGGATTGTTTACTTATTGTGGAGTGATCGCCAGATATAATGCATCGAAGCAAAAAAAGCTTTAGTGATTCAACGAATCAGTTTTATTTGGACGAACGTTAATTTCGTGTGTCAACAATTCCTATTTAACACATGTTTATTTATAATTTATTCATAATTTCCTTCGTATATGCAATTATCATGAACAACTACACAATTAGCATATACGTAAGTGGCCGAATAATGAGATGTCGTTAAACAAATGATTCTTTACAAAAATGAAACGTTATTTCTCCATATATTTTTTGGTTATCAGTATTTTCGCAAATTTATCATAGACACAAACAATTAATGTACTTATTTTTCGGCCCGTTTACTCTACTATTAATCGATATTCCAATGTCCTTGATGATTTTTCAACCGATGGGCGATTCGAAATCGTGTTTGTCGAAAAAAGTTGTACATTATGGTGATTAAACAACGTATATTTTTTATCTTTATTTACTGACATCTTTGCACGTTTCTTCTGAAAGTGGCACTTGTCAAAGTTGTCATCCAAGGCGCTTTTATGATTTTTTCAAATATTGCAACATTGATATTAAGATTTTATTAAATCATTATTGTACTAAATTTTTTGGAAACCGAAAGTTTCAATTGCCACTATATTTTAACTTTTACTTGTACTCATTTGAATTTTTATGTGATATATTTTTCAATATAAGGCTAATACAATAAAAGCAGAGACCTAAATATGTGTCGTTTCTGTAAAACGAAAATCAAGTGTGATCATGATTCTAACATTGATGTAGCGGCAATTTAAAAAAATCGCACGAGCATCAATTTCCTCTCAATTAATCTCCTGTCGTGCAGAATGAAAAAGCAATAGCATCGCTGGATAGATATCCCCAAATTCCAACTATAAAAATATCACAAACGGAATTCATCAGAGTATCAATCGCCGAGGGAGCATTCAAAGAATTGTGCGTACGTCCCTTTCCACGAATTTCCCTTTATATTGCAAGGGAAGCAAACCAATATCTATCCAAAAAGTTCTCGAAAAAAAATGTTCTATGAAGCTTCTAATTTACAACACAATTTTAAATCCTTCGAAGGCTATCTATAAAATGAGTGATGCTAATTTCAAAAGATTCATTTTATTTTCATTTATTATATTATTTAATATATTTTTATATATTGACGTTCGCGTATCTTTTTTCGTTATCTTCAGATAATTGGGAAGAGAATAAGTACTCACAAATTTTCAGTTTGTTTGTAAATACGAAAAAATGATAAATCCGATCGAATATTTAAGAGGAAAATAAAAAAAATTCATCAGCTTTGTTTAAAACGTTTGATAAACCTGTCAAATTTGACCAATTAACAAATTTAACCAATGAATCCTAACTCAAAGTCTAAATTTTCGCAACTCTTTGCATTTTAGTCCGTCATATTGAATCCCCTATTTTGAATTTCTCAAGTTTAAGTTTGGCTAAATAACTGGCAACCTCAATCACCACTAAATTCTAAATTGCAAGTGAATCATATATAAAAACAAATTATGCTTCGATGCTTCGAGCGTTAATCCATAAAATAAATCAGTATTTCCCGGTTTACATTCTTTTCCTCTTTTCATGCTACCACGGCTTACACATTAATTTTATACCTCACAATACTTTGTATAAACGGAAATCACGGACAAATCATTTTAGAGATCGCTCAATCGACATCTATTTTTTCAGGTAAATATCCATAAAAAAATGTTTAAAAAAAATTCTGCCGGTAGTTTCACATGGAGAACCAAGTACACACTTTTGCAGGATTTTGAAAGGAATTAAAAAAAAATTCGCACACCCCAGTACTTATATTATTCTAGAAGGGTGTAAAAACATTTTTCTGTGGACAATAAGTCGAAGAAATAACTGAGGCATTAGTACACATAAATCACGATGAAATGTTCGATCACCGGTTCATCGAACGGGATCGGGTCCTCATGTACCATAGTCTCGACTTCGGCGAGGGCTCGGTAGTTTACTGTGACGAGGTAGCTGATAGGCCTCGGGCGTAATGCTCGACCGAGCGCGCGTACCCCCGTCATGGGGTTCGGATAAACGGGCTCTCGGTAACAAATGACGTTATCCTAGCCTAGCTGGAAAGTTTGCGCTAGCGAGGGACGAGATAATCCCCGCCTCTCGTCGATGAGTCCTGGCGTCAGACTTGGCCAACTTCCGGAAGTTGCAGAAGAGCTTGCAGCCCCGTACACTCAGCATCTGCCCCAATATTTACCTTCGATCCCTTCCTTTCCACGGCAAAACCCTCCAATCAATTATTTATCAATTTACCAATGATCTCATTTAATAATCCATTTCACGCCGTGCGAAATAAGCGGCTTTTCGCACCTTATTAAATAAAATTAAGTTCTATACTGCTCGTGCAGAAAATCTTATTCCCAACCCGTGTCATTACCACACTCGCCGTCCGTTCGTATTGCAAAGTTACACGAGTTGAAAAACGTTTATTCGCCCTTGTATCGAAATGTACTAATACGTGTATATACATTGTTATTTGCAGGGCATGATTATTTCGGTTTTTTTAATCAATTATTATTCACTGACAAGACTAAATTTCGCTATATATATTATTATTAATCGTCTAATTATTTTTCTACTTACGCTTCAACGTTTGTTGTTAAATTGAACAATGATTGTAAATTCTGTATTGGTATGATACATGCATAAATGCAATAAAGTTGTTGAAATATGATGAAACAAAGATAAATATCAAATCCATATCATGAAATGAAGCGTATCGTTGCAGATACGTCAATATCAACGTTAATGGTGACTTTTAACCTTAACCAATCGTCGCTCAAACGTATTTATTAAAGACCTATTGGTATATTGATTCGGACAGCGTACGTTATTATAGTACTTAACTTGAAAACATTAAATTAAATCCGAATTAATTGAAAATTCTACGAAATTTGTAACTAATTGTCATTTAAACGTAAATGAGTCAGGATCAAAGCGATGTCGAGGAACGAAAACTACAGGATAAATGGAAATTGAATTAAACGTAATAACTGCAGTGAGTATTGCACACTACAGTTCACTCATAATGCATTATTAATGTTTTATTGCGTCACACGAAATTTCGTTGCGTTTTGTCGCAGGAATACAAACGGTATTGTACATTACCCATTTAATGATAATGGAGAAGTTCTACATGTATATCAACAGAAATATTAAACAGAGCTGAACTAGTATCAACACAGCGTGTACACGCGTATCTTATTTGCTTATCCAAGCATCATAACACGGTTATTTCCTCTTCCTTTACGCTCACACCGAGAATAAAAAGTTTCCTTCATTCAAAGAAATTCCTTTGAAATCCCAACCTAAATAACATTTCTTTGAAATCAAGAAAAAAATGTACTTGATTCAATATTATCTTTTCTTTGAATGATGAGAAATTCAATGAAGTGTAGTTGCATTGAGTTAAGGAATTTTTGTGTAGTAAAAAATGTGTTGGATTGAAATGTGTAGGAACGACGTGTGAAGGAAAAAGCGCGTGAAGATTAGAAATGTGAGGGAAAACTGGCGTTTAGTGTCAGCACTGTGAGAAACGCATGTGGTGGATCTGCACCGTGGTGAAAAGAAATGTGCGGGATAGAAAGGCTGCCAAGGTCTTCGCACGAAACGAGATTTTCCTGAACAAGATTTTCCCTTTCCACAATATCAAGCGACTTTTTAATCGGCCCAATTTTCTTGTCACCTCGTGTTAAGAATTTCATAAATCCTTATTCGGCGGGTGATTATGTCAATTTTTATGTTTATATACAATTGGAAATGTACAATGTATCGGAATCGAATTGTAACGCGGTAATAAAAAAAAGAGATGACGATATTATGCGACTTCGAATGAATAACGACATACGCATCGATGTCACATTTTTTGATAAAAACAGTTTATTTAAATCACAGCTTTGAATGGGCGTTTTATGCTCATTCAATTACCTTTAATTGTGCATCGAAATCAAATTGTAACGCGGTATTAAAAAAAAAAGAGGAGATGACGATATCATGCGACTTGGAATGAATAACGACATACGCATTGCTTAATCATAAAGTCCTACCAATCATTGTTACAGTCGTGGGCCCTTCTATCGGTCACCACTAGTTAAGCTACAGGTATACGATAAAGTTACGACACATAATCGATTTCAGCGGTGCGTCGTCTCGAGTATGCACAGACTACGATCCTCATGGGAATAAATTTGACGAGACTCCGAGAGGGATAAATCATAATCCGTCGCTTCTAGTTATACTCATACATCGCATGTGGAGAAGTACATATAATGCATTCTTTATCAACTGGGCCACTTTTTTAGGTCGACCTGCCTGATATTTTTTTTAATTCGTCAGTTTGTTATACTAGTTGAAATGGTGGTTTGTAATAATTTTTACATTTCTGTAAAACGCCTTTCACGATTTACTTTTTTTTTTACTAACACTATATCTCAGAAAATATTCGTCGCTCGGATTTTTTCAATCAGAGAAAGTCATTTTCCGCAAAAAGAAACAATAAATAATGTTTTTAACAAAAAACACACCTTCGATTCTCATTTAAATTTTACAATGCATTTCGCATTGTATAAAGATTTTAAGAAAAAATCCCAAATTGGTACCGCCAATTTTGAGGCAGTGAAAAATTTATAATTAAAATTGCAAGATTAATTCGTATTTTTTCTAACTGCCACCGCATATGAGGTATTTCCATCAACCGGGCTTTTTTTATCTACTTGAGATGGATGGTTATGATTTTTTTCATATTTCAAACAGATTCAGGATTAACGGGAAATAAAGGCAAAATTTATTTCAGGAAAATTAATTTTTCCATATCACTTTATCTCACAAAATATTGAACGATCAAAATTCTCTTAGTTTTTAATTTTCCATGTACTTTTGAATGATGTTAAGACCATAATTTTTTCACATATCTTACTGCCTGAGAATTAGAGGTGCCACTTTAGGATTTTTTCTCAGAATCTACATACAATGAAAATATCTTGTTAAATTGGGATTCGAATCTAAGGTGTATTTTTTCATTTAGAAAATTCCATATTGCTTATTTCTCCAAAAAATTTCTCTTTTTTCGGTTGAAAATTATGACTGTAAAATCAATCAAAAGAAAATAGATGAAAAACAAGAATGATGCCAAAAATTGTCTGAGAGACCAATATTTTCTGAGGCAAAGTGATATTTAAAAAAAAAATACGGCGCTTTTTAAAAATCCGAAAAAAATCACCGACGCCCATCTTAAGTAGTACAACAAACTGACAAATTAAAAAAAATATTCGGGAGGTCGACCGAAAAAAGTGGTCCAGTTGATAAAGAATGCCTCATATGGATCCCGCTGCAGTTATAATGCAGTAGGTATAGCATTAGAAGGCGCGCAAGTAGAGAGCTTACGGTTTCAGGATTGTGGTACGGATTGGTACATCCCTCACGTCCCTATATTAGTTTTCCACGAATACTAGCGGTATAACTGCGAAACAGTTCTCAGGCTAACACTGCATCAACTTCATAATAACGACGTCGAGAGTAATTTGTCTCTTGACAGCGATAATGCGTTCTACGAAATTTCCTTTAATTTTGAATCACACATAATCCGATAATCATCCCAGATTCAAGTCGAAACTCTTAAGTATGATCCAATGAGCTGAATAATATTAGAACGTACTACAACGGATTATCAGCTGCCAGATTTCAGTTCATTATCATGGTGGTTGTCAGTCGAAATCGATATATGGATGAGGTGCCTTAATAGATATCTTTTAAGTTAAAAAAAAGGATCTGAATGAAGGGATTTGTTAGTGTGAGTTCGATACTTACCCGACAAAGGTATCTTTTCAATTTCAAAGTCTAACTGCGATTGAAACAAATTTGTTTCTTATTGATTAAATTGATACAAATCTAATTCCAAATTCAAATAATATGTGTACAGGATTCAAAAAAGCATGGTTCTAATTTCCTGGATCATTGAAAAAGAAAACGATTAATCAGAGGGCATAATGCGATAAAATTTTTGAGGCCATTAAACTAAGCTGGCTACAGAATCAAATCAGTTGACATATCCAACAAACTGATTGGTTGGCAACCATAAAAAATTGGGTGACACAACCGATTAGTTCATTTGTCCAACCAAAAATTAGTTAACATTGTCAACATAGTCATTTTGGCCGTATTTAATTTAGCCATTATGCTCCGAGTGGTGTGGGAATTTAATATTCGCTACCAGATGATTCCACTATATCCGAGCCGGAAAGTAGTTTCTTGGTGAATGGTTGAAAACGAAAACACCATTATAATTGTCAACAGTGATTAGCTGGCGAAGTTGGATTATTAAAGATTCGATCATTTGCTTTCACAAAGTAATAAAAAAGTTTTAATATGATACCTGAATGTTAGCTCTATAGAGGATTGATTGAAAGTTGAAGCAATAATAATGAGCTTTTAGCACGTTCACAAGCAAACAAAGTATCGAATGGTTCTTTCAAAAACTACAAGAAATTTCAAGGAACTGATCACAGAACTTTATCGTGTTGTCGCCCTATAATATTATGTAAACTGGCAAAGTAGCGGAAAATCTATATTACGTAGATCATTTACGAAACGTTGATTTAAATAACTAAATCAATTACAGAGAAGTAATTCCTCATGATTAAAGAAAATAATTACGTATTGGATTAAAAGAAAGTTTCAATTGATTTTGAATAAAAAAGCTCGAATGCATGTATGCAGTCGTTTTCACTAGATTTTATTTCCGGATAAAGAAAGTATTTAGTACGAACGAATATAATATTTATTCAGTGTCCACTGCACAGTAAAAACTGCTTTAAATAAATAGATATATTCGAGATAAATAAACTGAAAAATTGAATGAAATACATATTCGTTCCAGGGAAAGCGAATTTTCGTTGATTGAAATGACCAAATGTTGAATTAACAATTTCAGTTAATATAACTTAATCTTTTTTCTGGGTATAGCGTAAAATCTATATTACGTCAGTGCTAGGAAAACATATTCTCGGTTTATTACCACGCTAATTGATGTTGCCAAATGACTAAATCCTTTGAGTAAGAGAAAGCTTTTAATTCCCTGATTGGTTATACCTGGAAAACGTGCACGAGACAGATTTCCAACAGCGGTACCGAAACGAGCTCGTGAGATCGAATAACCATGGAAAAGCGCAATCAATTCCAAGCAAACCAAGTATCGAGTGATTCTTTCGAAAACTACAAGAAATTACAAGGAACTGATCATAGAACATTATGGACTTCTCGGCATCGCCCTAATATTATGTAAACTGGCAAAGTAGCAGAAAATCTATATTACGTCAGCGCTAAAAAAATATATTCTCGGTTTATTACCACGCTAATTGATGTTGCCAAATGACTAAATCCTTTGAGTAAGAGAAAGCTTTTAATTCCCTGATCGGTTATACCTTGAAAACGTGCACGAGACAGATTTCCAACAGCGGTGACGAAACGAGCTCGTGAGATCGAATACCCATGGAAAAGCGCAATCAATTCCAAGCAAACCAAGTATCGAATGATTCTTTCGAAAACTACAAGAAATTACAAGGAACTGATCATAGAACATTATGGACTTCTCGGCATCGCCCTAATATTATGTAAACTGGCAAAGTAGCAGAAAATCTGTATTACGTCAGTGCTAAAAAAACATATTCTCGGTTTATTACCACGCTAATTGATGTTGCCAAATGACTAAATCCTTTGAGTAAGAGAAAGCTTTTAATTCCCTGATCGGTTATACCTGGAAAACGTGCACGAGACAGATTTCCAACAGCGGTACCGAAACGAGCTCGTGAGATCGAATACCCGTGGAAAAGCGCAATCAATTCCAAGCAAACCAAGTATCGAATGATTCTTTCGAAAACTACAAGAAATTACAAGGAACTGATCATAGAACATTATGGACTTCTCGGCATCGCCCTAATATTATGTAAACTGGCAAAGTAGCAGAAAATCTGTATTACGTCAGTGCTAAAAAAACATATTCTCGGTTTATTACCACGCTAATTGATGTTGCCAAATGACTAAATCCTTTGAGTAAGAGAAAGCTTTTAATTCCCTGATCGGTTATACCTGGAAAACGTGCACGAGACAGATTTCCAACAGCGGTACCGAAACGAGCTCGTGAGATCGAATACCCGTGGAAAAGCGCAATCAATTCCAAGCAAACCAAGTATCGAATGATTCTTTCGAAAACTACAAGAAATTACAAGGAACTGATCATAGAACATTATGGACTTCTCGGCATCGCCCTAATATTATGTAAACTGGCAAAGTAGCAGAAAATCTATATTACGTCAGTGCTAAAAAAACATATTCTCGGTTTATTACCACGCTAATTGATGTTGCCAAATGACTAAATCCTTTGAGTAAGAGAAAGCTTTTAATTCCCTGATCGGTTATACCTTAAAAACGTGCATGAGACAGATTTCCAAAAGCGGTACCGAAACGAGCTCGTGAGATCGAATACCCATGGAAAAGCGCAATTAATTCCAAGCAAACCAAGTATCGAATGATTCTTTCGAAAACTACAAGAAATTACAAGGAACTGATCATAGAACATTATGGACTTCTCGGCATCGCCCTAATATTATGTAAACTGGCAAAGTAGCAGAAAATCTGTATTACGTCAGTGCTAAAAAAACATATTCTCGGTTTATTACCACGCTAATTGATGTTGCCAAATGACTAAATCCTTTGAGTAAGAGAAAGCTTTTAATTCCCTGATCGGTTATACCTTGAAAACGTGCACGAGACAGATTTCCAACAGCGGTGACGAAACGAGCTCGTGAGATCGAATACCCATGGAAAAGCGCAATCAATTCCAAGCAAACCAAGTATCGAATGATTCTTTCGAAAACTACAAGAAATTACAAGGAACTGATCATAGAACATTATGGACCTCTCGGCATCGCCCTAATATTATGTAAACTGGCAAAGTAGCAGAAAATCTGTATTACGTCAGTGCTAAAAAAACATATTCTCGGTTTATTACCACGCTAATTGATGTTGCCAAATGACTAAATCCTTTGAGTAAGAGAAAGCTTTTAATTCCCTGATCGGTTATACCTGGAAAACGTGCACGAGACAGATTTCCAACAGCGGTACCGAAACGAGCTCGTGAGATCGAATACCCGTGGAAAAGCGCAATCAATTCCCCAGGAGTTACGTTGGGGTTCACTCTCCCGCGACTCTCTGTCCCTCACTTTTTCGCGTCGGGCTTTTTTTTTCGGTCTCGCGAGCTTTGCCGGTTTCCACGGGGATATACTGCAAAAGATTTAGAGCTGCTGGCTGGAATCAATTAAATAAGAGTGCATCGGCTGATAGCGGCACGTCCCTCGCGCTTGATGTGGGAGAGCACTTTTACTTCCACGTTTTTATCCCGAACTACGTACAAACTTCTACCCCGATCTTGTTTCTTTTAAATAACGAACATCAAAGGAACATAAGCCTCGCTTATAAATAACTCTAAATCAACGTTCTTCTTTTGCGATAAATTAGTAAAAAAAATTTTTTTTTATTATAGATATAGATATTTGTTAAATGAATTAAAACGGATGCAAAATAGACCCTTGTACATCGGGTCGTCATTATTTTCTCACTTTACAGATATCTATCTCATTAAGAAGATGCTGAGTAGACTTTTTTCTGACTTTCGTTGATTCGAGCGAACATATTGGTTTTTGGCAGCGTTACAAATTTCCGATTTTTTATTTATTTATAAAGCGTTTTCCTTAAATTTCAAGTGGACGTGAATGCGTCTATGTTGATATTGTAATGCTGTACAACTTACGACCTATTTATAATAAAATAACACGCCAATTTTACCGGCCAAGGTCGGTAAAAAAGGATCATATTATGATTATACATTTATGTAAAATTTAATGCATGGTTCTTCCTTATATACCTCAATATTGTTTCTACCCTTACTGCGTACTTCAGCGTCTACACGACCTTCCGCATTGGATGCGTCGCTCTTTCACTGTGGTTAACTTATTCTCCGGCTTTCCATCTACACTATTCGCTTTTCGTAACAGCTTTCACAAGGACTTTTACCCCGTTGTATCTTAATTGGATATCGTAGAGCGAGCAGCAAGGAAAAGGGCTTTCTCTCCGCGTTGCGCACGTTCCCTACGGTTTAAAGTCTGGATGTACACGGAAAAGCCGCCATGAACGCGTAGGTACTGTATAGCTTCAAGTAACCCTTCTGTAACACCTAAAAAGCTTTGTCGCGCCAATTATAGGTCATCCAAACTTCAAAGATTTATAAAGCAACTTTGTGAACACTTAACAGGCCCACAACCTTTTCACGCTTCCTCCTTCGTTTGTTGTCATCTCTTTGCTGCATTTTCGCCTTTTTTTTCATCCCTAAGCGGAAGTTTATACAAACGATCTTTTCATCTCGACAATTTTCCATTCCACAAATTGATGCTTTCAATTGAACGATCAAAAATTTCGTGTATGGAAGAGCGAATCCCGGAAAAAAATTTCCTCGTCAATGGAAAATCATTTTCTAACAGGTTTTTTTTCGGAGATGCTTTTTCCCTTCGGGACTTTTTCACATGTGTTAGACATGATGAGAATTTTCATCGTAAATCATATGAGTAACAGACAGTACGAAAGCTGCAATCAATAATTGGGTCGTTCACTTTATGGGAAGTCTGCCGCAAATGTAGAATGCTTCTCGCGAATGTGTATACGCCAGCTGTTACTATAAGCTCGATTGTTGATTCACACTGCGCACTTGCGATAACCGTTGTGCTCCTTTATCCAGATTCGTTAGGCTATTATGACCCAGTAATTGGCACTATTAAAGTACGTTTATAATTACATTTAGCCCCACCGCGTTTTCGACGTATAATATTATCGAGGAAAACTAACTGAAATGGAACGACTTTCATTCGGTAATCAACGACACTCGGTTAGTTATGTAGAAAACAAGGTTTCGTGACGACTGGCCCATTGAGATTACTCAAAGTACGCAGAATAAAAGCTTATACAGTCACTCATTATAATAAAAATTGTTAGTTAGTTAAAAATTATAGTTAATATGCTTGGCCCAATCTCGAAGCGGGGATTGACTATATATTGGCATATGCTATGGCCCGATATCGGCCCGAGTCTTGGATGATAAGACCGGCTCGATATTGGCCAACAATACTTGACCGAGCATTGGCCTAATGTTGTGAAGTCGATAATTGGCGGGTCAATACTTGGCCCAGCATTGGCCTAATGTCGTGAAGTCGATAATTGGCGGGACAATATTTGGCTCCGCATTGGCCTAATGTTGTGGAGTCGATAATTGGCGAGTCAATACTTGGCCGAGCATTGGCCTCAGTGATGCGAAAAGCGAGACGAGACGAGGAAATGTCAAGAACGAAACTTCCTTCTTGAATTTGTTTTTCGAGCTGTCATTCGAGTTCAAGATTATGAACATAAGCAAAATTTATTGGCCGTATTGGCCGTTTCAGTTTTATCGGCAAACCCTACGTTACTCTGCTATAGGACCACAGAAATATGATTATCACGTACAAAAATTAATCGTCTTTTCCTTTTGTAATTACTATCACGTGTGTACCAAAAAAAACTACTCTAATACTTCGTTGAAGCTTCCAATGTCATTGCTGCTATATTACGTAACGCTATCATAAATCAACACTACTACTCATAATGTTATGTAAATGCGACCCTTTTTGATATCGTCACTCGAAAACGGAACCACTGATTTAGAATGCAATGATATGGGCTCCCTTAAGGAATATTCCTGTTCCACAGTCTGAGGTAGTGTATAGTGACAAATATATTGTCGTTGGGTGTCTTAGTCTTAATAGCAGCTTTAAATATAGTCTTGTCGCAGAAAGCGAAATGTAGAGAAAGCACTCTGCGTTTGCTTGCAACTCCGCGAGTTCTACTAGACAAAGTTTACAGCGAGTTACTCAACCAACGAGAGTTATCCACGCGCGGGCTCAAACTTGAGTTGCAATTAAAAGTACGTGTTTCCGGGGCTGGACAGGCTTCGTCGTGGTGGCCACGGTGTGGTTCTACTCAACACCGTCAAGCTCTCTAATAGAGTGTATAACGGAGAACAACGTAAAACTGTACAATAACACAGTACTTCGAATCGCAGGCTTGATACAATTATGCTTTTCCACGGGCTTTACTTTGTGCATACGCTTTTACTCATTTATGAGTTTTAATCTGGCAGATTATTCGTGTCTGTAGACGAAAAGTTTGATAAATTAATTTCAATTTTTCCACGTGCAGCGGTGAACAGAAAATCCGTTTATACATCTCTGAAATCACTGCAATTGTTCGGAAAATATTGTATCAAGAGGTATTGACATTAAACAGCGCACGATTAACACGAAAATTCGATGAATACTGGAATATCATAATTCGGACAACCGTAATCGTTGGAACACTGAAAAAAATTATTAAAATTATCTGAAAAAAGTTTTCATCTACGTTATAAGAGAAATTGAGGAATCAAATTTATGGGTATCGTCAATGGACGTACTACTTGAATAAATTATACTGATATTATGAAGGTATTAATTATTAGTGCGTGTTATTAATCTATATTGTATGTATATACGGTTGTTTTCCACTACTTCGTAACTAATATTTGAAATCCTTAATCTACAGCTTTAATCCGGCTTAAGCCACTTTGGAGCCACGCGTAACGATGTTATCAAAATGTTCATCAAAAAAATATTGAAATTTTTTTTTACATCTTTCAATTTTTAAGTTTCTGGTGGAATTAATTCTTTTTTTTTTATTTAAAATTTTTTTTAATTTTTTCAATTTTGTTTATATTCGTAAATATGTCATAAGAGCCCATGTTAAAATGCACCCATAAAAAAATTAATTTTGTGAAAACGATGTAGACGAAAATTCCCAAAAAATTCATGTGAGTTTTTTATGAACTATTAAAACCGCGGTAATTATTTTAGATTTTTCTGTGCATTTCAATTATACTTACGAACCTTCTCAACGGCTCTCTCTCGGCGTCGGCAACGCCACCACTTTCCTCGCGGTTAAACAATGAATCTCTTATTATAAACCGAAGATAAATAAAGTAGAGACTACTCCCGAACAACGTGTCAAATAGTAGCTCTCTTCAAACGTGTCAATAAGCATTTCTCTCATTAATGCTCTTGAAATGTGTAAACTCACCGCAATTCGTACTCGCAGAATAGCTGGAAATACGTCTGCCGTATTTGTCGGGCTTGTCACTAGAACGTAAAAACTTTTGGCGTTCCAGCAACGAGCGATCGTGTCAAGTCAATCATTTACACTGCTACCATAGAATCGAAGGTGATCTAGTGCAGGTTGGCGTGTTACGGAGACCGACAGCTGACACGCGAACCTACATAACTTATATAACGCACGGTTTGCTGCTGTGACAAAATTATTCAGCAAACGGAAAGGGGTGGACCAGATTTTGGTGTAAGCACGATGTTCGTCGATAACCTGCATGTGATGCAATCTTTGGATGCATGATGAATATTCTATGCCTCACATATAGACGTAGAATATAACAAATTTCAGAAGCGAAGATCAAAGTATAAACTAAATTATAATTAATTTTCTTCTTTCACTTCTGCCATTGAAATTTGACATAGAATGCCACTTAGCTTCAATGAAAGACGTTTTCTTCTTTTGAGAAGTTTCCCGAGATTTGCATGTCAGGATATTCAGAAAGGGCTAAAAATTTTTTTGACAATATTCTTCAGACATTATACTCAAAGTACATGTAATTCAAAAAATTCCAAGCCCTTAAGTAATTTATCCGAGCAAGATTCTCGGTGCAAGTTACGTGGATATTTGAGAATATATAAAGTACTTCGTATTCCGAACTAATATATAGCTTGAAAGAAGAAAAAAATTCCCAAACAAAATTGCATCTTCCGAAAAATGTGAAAATAATATCAAGATGAACATCGCTAATGCATTTCAATGAAGATTAATTGCAGATTGATAAAAACGCGCAATTTACACTTTATTTTGGTAATGGATTTTTTTTTCGGGTAAAAAGGACCTCATTTATCCTCTGAAGGGCTTAAACGTTGCGTTATACATCGTAGCATGTTTCAGCATTAATAACACATTTCTACGAGCTTGATATAGTTACGTAAGCTAGCCTGACAGAGTTGCGACCGCAATGACTGTTGGGAGCTTTCAATAGCCAATATTCAGAATCACGTGAGAGGTTAATCCAAGTCTAACCGAGATATAATAGGAATTCGCGAGGTATGTTCCTGGATGTACGAAATAGTGTTCCATGCAAGCAACTGTAAATGAAACAAGGTACTTCGAAGTTAGCGAGGTGCTCTTGAAATCGTATCTGACGACGTAACTAAACCGCTTCGTGATCCTCCAGTCGAATTCGCCAAATTCTGAAGTGAATTCCTCTGTGAATTGAAACACCTGACGTTGCGAGGTTAGCGGCTTCAAATTCTTGAACCGAACGGTTTAACTAGGTGAAGTCGAACTCCCTGCGGTTTAGTATCAAGAGGCGAGTGACCAGAGGCCAAGCATCAAAAAGAAGACCCAGAAAAAATATCTAGTTAACTGGACTAGAAGCTACGCATCGGAAATAAATTTTCTTATTTGAATGCTGACCTGATAGACTTGTATTCAACTCGAATAATTTTATTTTATTTGTAAGTAATACATCTGGCGACTAATAAATATATTAAAAGCCAAGAAATATGTATTTGATTGCAATACATCTTTATTACTTCGTAGAAAAAAAAATATGTTTCAATGAAATATACATTTCTTCGTGTCGAAGAAAAATATATTTACGTCGAATAATTTATTCTTTCTCTTTACAGGATACATGAATTTGTAAATTCATTCCAAATGGATCGAGTACAAAAAATTCATGGTCGAATAAACCGAATGTACTGAGTAATTTCGAATGAATGAGCACCATCGTCAAACTTTTTGAATTGTGGTCAAGAGAATATTCTCTCCGTGTATATCTCCTCTAATTGAAATTAGATATCCCAAGCAATGGAAATCATGTATGCCATGGAAACAAAATTTAGATACTCCAAGCAATGTAAATGTTGATGTGCCATAAAAAGGAAATTCAGATATTCGCTGGAATACAATTAGATATTCCATGGACTAGAAATTTAGATATCATTATAATATCAAGTCATTTATATATCAAATTCATTTATCCCAAGAAACAATTCACTCTAAGTTTTGGGATACAAATTATTGCCGATAGTTTTTAATTTATTTGAATTACCATCTTCGTTGATAAATGTGTAGAAATACTGACTATAACTGTTGGAATTTATTGCCAAACAGTGTTCCACATTTGTCGTCCCAAATCCAGGTGCTTAACGGATGTTGTATGTCTGCCGGTCCATCGCTAAAGCGTTTGGTACTTCGTAACAAAGTCAAGGGATTATTAGCGTAGCAGCTGAGCCAGCATAAGGTGTATGAAGGAAAGCAGTGACTGAGCCTGTTTCCTCGTGCGGACTGAGCCTGTTCGAGTTCGCCGGACCGTTTTGTCGGCTCCAGCGGATGGTTCAAGCTCCAGGAAGCTCTTTATCCTCTTTTCTCTCTTAATTCGAATCCCTCACCACATCTTCATCCTATACAGCAGCGAGCTTCACTTCAACGACTTCTGCCACATTGGACTGGACAAAACTTTTAAATCTCCATGAGATTCCATCGCCGTCTTTGAGAAAGACGAAAGACATACTTTACTCACTCCTTTACGTCTGCCCGTTCAACATCGATCCTATTCCAGCCCTGTATACAGCACTTCTAGAAACTAATTAAATGTCTTCTGGTAAAAGATCAAATATTTATTTTTCGATGCGCAGTGTAGCTGCTAAGTAAACAGAGGATGACTCGGAATAGCTTTTCTGTTTGTTTGGAGATTTTTTCATTTGTCATCACTTTTGTACATTTCAGCTTGCAAAAGTATCACTATTATTGTTTGTCACCATCGCCATAATGACAAGGGAATTACAAAGTAGAAACTTGCAAATTGCTTCCTCATTTTTTTTTTTTATTTTCTGAAAAAGTGAAAAAAGCGCTCGATTAACGAATGAATTGGGTAAACAATGGAATAACCATTCGCATATCATATTTGGTAGGTTTTTTCGTTATTAAGTCTGAAAATCTCCCGAATATGATATGGGAAAGGTAATTTCATGATTTTACAAGTTTTTTTTAACCCAATTCATTTATCAATCAAAATGCTTTAAGGGCCGGGACTTTTGCAATTTCAATCAAATTATTTTCATTTCATTCTTTTGAAGGTAATTCAAATCCTGCGCCATATACGCTTTGAGTTGAATTATTGAATATTAATCAATGGCGACCATCGTGCGATTTTTCGATACATAATCGAGTCCAACGAAATTCAGCCACTACATTTTTTGATCGAATTTTTAAATTTTTTATTCAAACTGCTCTATCTTGGGACAAGCAACGATAAGCAAGCCCATTGATGAAAATATTACACTTTATTTATATATTGTTAATTGAAACATGAAAAAGTTACCCGCCGGACGGTTGCAAAAGGTAGCAAATACGATTGCAGGTGTGGAAAATCATAGTAGGGAAGTAGCCAAAGCAAAAGCCTGGTTTCGGTCCTAAATCTGTTTGGGTGTTTCGCTAATCGTTTGCTACGCTGTTGGCATCAGGCGAATTAGGTTAATCTGCCGTATGTGCCTAGTGAACGACTATAGCGTCAGGTTAAAACCTCGAGTTCAGGGTGATATGTGCCTTCCACGTAAACTTCACACGCCATACGCTGGACTTAAACGAGTGTCCGGAGGCAACGCGTTAGATTATAGCTATATAATGTAATGCAATTATTCTATGTACTCTCGTGTCACTGAAATACACTAAGAATGTTGTAATTTTTCGTTGTTTTTATTGTGATGCTTCGCGAAACCTCCAATATTTTGAGTATTTTTAAAACGACTCGCTTAAAATTCCATGGCCAACTTGAAACAACTTACTCAAAATTCCATGGACAACTCAAAATTTTTGAAATTTTGAAATTTTTGAAATTTTTGAAATTTTTGAACTTTCTGAAATTTTTGAAACTTTGGAAATTTAGGTAATTCTTGTAATTTCTAAAATGTTTAAAATTTTTGAAATTTTTGAAATTTTTGAACTTTCTGAAATTTTTGAAACTTTGGAAATTTAGGTAATTCTTGTAATTTCTAAAATTTTTGAAATTTTTGAAATTTTTGAAATTTTTTAACTTTCTGAAATTTTTAAAACTTTGTAAATTTAGGTAATTCTTGTAATTTCTGAAATTTTTGAAATTTCTGAAATCTCAGAAATTCTAAAAAATTTCAAATTTGGAAAATACAGACACACAAACGTTTTCGGCCACTTCCTTTTATCATAAGCATAGATTTTTCACTGTGTAGAGGGATGTTCCCACTTCTAGATTCTTTTTTGTCGCTTCAAGTTCCAGATGAATCCCCCTCCCCTCCCCCGCACACTTCTCCGCAGTCTGGCATTACTACGAAGGACCAGCGCTGCACGCTAGTGTAATGAAAGATATCAAACTGCTACAGTGGGCAAGAATCCAGACCATCCTCCCCGCCAGCTCCGATTATTCTAAGTCACTGTCACTTCGCACTCGTCTACGAGGGCGCAAAGCCCACAAGCCATAAAAACCCCCCCATTCATATATTAATTTTCCCAGTGGAACCATTTATCCCGGCGCATATTTCGCTGTTATGTTCGAGATTTCACTGTCCAAAAAAAATCTCTTGCGGTCGGAAATTTATTTGAGTTTTCCTTTTCCACTTATCGTTTTTATTTTTTTATTTCTTTTCGGATTGTAAGCATGGCGCGGAATTGAAGCTACTGGCGAAGACAGAATGAGGTGCGATATACGCCGTTTACCTTCGCACCTCTTCGTAATATTGACGGGACCGAAAGTCCGTGAAGAAGTCAAGCAGAGAAGAGCCTCTCCATGACTGAGACCCAATAGATAAAAGCTGCATATAGTATAAAGCCATCAGCCGCCAGTGAAAGAGAGCTAATTACGTGAAGATCATGAGAATGAAATTCATTTTCATGCTACTGCTTCCAGTATTCTCTATTAACGAAGAAGGCGCATAGCGTTGAGTGGATGGCTAAAGGAATGAGAATACAAGTCGGCTTTTTTAATTAAAGTTTAATCAATAAAATTCAACGAAGCGCGTCGCTCCTTTGACGCACAGAAATGCCTAAAGAAGAGTTTTAAAAACGAATTAATGAAAAGATAAAGAAAATGATTAATTTACCTTGTTCGTGAAAATAATAGTAGAAGGAAAGTCAATTAGAACTTTCGTCGCTTTCTATCCGTTAATTATTCGCTCCAGGAAAGACGTTTAGTTACAAATTCCTTCGCTATTATATTTTTCGTTTTTTTTTTTTTTTTTTTAATTATAAGTAACACAAAGAAAATACATTTTTTATCTCAACTGATTTCGGGCATCGAGGCTTGTACTTTAGTCAGAAAGTTTCTCAGGGCATTCTCTACGTTTGGACCCAATCTCTTAATGAGCCACTTAGCTGTGCTCGGGCAAACAATGACCACGGCTATTGTACTGATTGCAAGTGGTGCGAAAAGTGTCCAAACGATCTGAAAACAGTGAAACATGTTTTCACTTTTCATCTTATCGTCATCGTCAATGTTTGGACCATTTGTATTTAGCGATGGGGTTTAATAATTTGACAAGATCGGATGACATTTGTTTTAATTGTCTTCGAAAAATGATACTTACGTGAGATATCCAACAAACAACCATCCATCCAAGCAAAACTGTTCCGGCGGTGTTAAAATAGGGAGTGTATTCCGGACGAAGCACGGGACAGAGCCACGGAATTTTATCCCCGAGATCTGTCAACATAACCTCCATCTGTTGTAACAATCGATGTGTATCATGAAAAAACCGTGATATTTTATTATTCCCACTGCATTTTCTGCGACAAAGGCATGGATTTTATGCGAAAGCATATAAAACCGCGGCAATTTTTCTCCCTGCAGGTTTCTATACTCGGTCATGTAGCGAATGACATTATCTCAAATGTCATTTTCATTTAGTCGAGCGTAAATAAACACATATAGAACCTTACGTCCATTTCTGGTGCCTCGAAGGTCAATAGAAAAATATTATGCACTGCGTAAAACTGTCGGAATTTTGCACTTGGTTACAGTTCGGTGACTGGAATTTTGACGACCTTGTCTCTCTAGGGAAAACCTCAAACTGTCGACACGTCAAATTCTTGACAATTGCTTGTAACTCGTTTAGGTCAAAGAATATAGATGTACATAGAAGTGCAGATCCTATGCTTATCCTGAAGCTGCGCAGAAACTGGATTACCATGTATTTTGGTTGTTTCTTGTGCGTACTCCAGTTTCTGCGCAGCTTCAGGCGAAACATAGGATCTGCACTTCTGTGCATGTCCATATTCTTTGTTTAGGTGCTACACACGGATGACGCAGAATGACAACTCTACTCAAGGGACGAAAAATGGATAGCGATCCGAGGAGCGTTTTATTTTCAATTGAAGATATAATTCGTCACTTAAGTAGATGCTGGAGTAGATATTTTAACCGACATTGGTCGGTAAAAATAGGCGATTTCGTAGTAATCTATTCATCGAAAATATTCTACGAATATACGTCAAATTTTGCAGGGATGTAAAAAAAACATTCATGCATGCGTGTCCGGTCGAAATACTGTTCAAAACATGAAGAAACTGTAAAAAATGAGATAGTACTGAATCTCTCAAAAACCAATTAGTATTTATATCGATCACAACCAATGATAGCTTATTATGTTTTGTGATAAGTACTTTACGTCTTAACGGAAAAATTTTCATGATAATATTTTTTTGTTTTTCAATTATATCTATTTTCTTGTGAAAAAACATATTACAAACTTGAATTATTTCTTGTCAATTAACGTCTAGTGAAATTCAATTTTTCTAAATTTATTTAAAACAATGATACAAAGATAAAAAAAATAATATTGCTTCCACATAAAGGTACATTGGGAAAACATTTAAAATATCTTTTTGCCGCACTACAATGTTTATGGTGCACATTTCTTCACGCTATTGGAATTAATATCTTTTAAACCTTTAATCAAATAAATTGAAGCAAATTTATAATTTCTCGCATGAAGATAAGTCGATGAGAATTTATGTTAAGTCAACGAAAAATGCGTTGATATTCGAGCAAACGAGAATCAGGAAACCAAGTTTATTATTAAAGAAGGATTACTGCCGTTGAATAGCGTAAGAGGCTTATACAGATTACCAACAGACTTTTAATCTGTTGCATAGTGATTAAATTCAGATGAACACGACTAGTATGGGCAATTCTACATCTATCTACCATCTACTTTCATACCAACACGACCTAGGTCGTGATCCTCGTACTCTCAGATTCCTTATGTTATTATTCCATCTCTAAAAAGCACCTACAAAGCTAATTAGATTATTATTTTAAGAATTTATATGCTTATGATTATTTATAATCATCATATTTGGTCCGAATTTGAAAATCTGTCAAAATTCTTATAAATTCTGTATCGGATATCAATAGTTTTTGAGCTTGGACCCAAAGTCGCCCTGATGTCACTTCTATTTTTTTACGAATTGTGTTCAAAACGAAAAATTAAAAAAAAATGATTGATAGATAATAAAAATCGATTTGAAAAAATTTGGAAAAATTCTCCGAGATCGTTTTATAGAAATGTTTAAACAACAGGCTGTAGTCAAATGATTTTTACGCATTTAATTTGCATGTATGTTCTGCTTGAAAAAATTCGTAAGAGAAAAAAGAAGCTTAAAAATATTGATATTTAATAGAGGATCTGATGGGAATTTTGTCAGATTTTAAATTCCAGACCTCAAAATGTTCGTTGAAAAATTGTGGCTGCCGCTTAGAGATGGAGGAAGAACATAAATAACAAGGGATAATTTCCGGAAGTCCGACCCCGGTCGAGTTGATATGAAATCCCTCAGATACGGTGAGATTCAAAATAATATATAAACTTGTTGTTGCCTTAAGGGGATGCGGAAGTAGATTTTATTACCGCCTTTGGTAGTTACCATTATTCTCAGTTAATATGCTACACACATGTACCAAATTGTACACGATGGTAATATCAGTGTATACGAATCGTCCACAGTCGGTAAGAAAATCCAGTCCTGCATCCCCTTAAGGGCCTATCATTTTTAGCAACAAATGTGACAAAAAATTCGCGGATTTCGAATACTTTGCTTTCTACACAATTTTATTCAAGGTTTTCCACTGTTCTGAATTACCTGACATCGAAATCACGATGAAAAAATAGCCACAAAAAACCTAGCTTTCTTCATAAAGAGCACTGTATAAAACTGTGTGAAGTGATTCGAAAACTTCATTTTTATTTCAAAAAAATTATTTTTAACCCGGAACCTCAACACAGAAAGCACCTATCGTACATGTTTATCAGAAGATTGACCATATATTTCATTGAAAACCCTGAGATATTTGTAAGGCTACGAAAATTTGTCATTATAAATTTCTTTTCAATATACGTTTAAAAATATGAAAAAGTCGTCTTACGCTCTAGATCCCGGTGAATATATTTACTAATATTAGTAACAAATTACGAATAGTTAGGTCGAGTCGCCTACGAAATAAGCTTAAATCCCTCATACGTACTTATCGGTGCACAGAGAGCGGATACATACATTCTATGTACCGTTATATAGACTGTATATAGTGCAAATGTAATGAATGAGAGTTTTAGTGTTTGCTGACTTTTTCACTTGCAGCCAATTTTCGTGCTAAGCTGCAGCGTAACTCACATCAGCAATGCCATATACTTTTCTCTACTTCTACGTCAAAGTTACGACCACTGTTCACAAATACATTCACCACAGCGGAGAACTGAATCTGTATCTCCTTCTAGCTTTTTATTGCCTCTCACCGGTTTCAACTTCGCTTTTACTGCTATGTTGACGGACATCGTTCGAGCTTCAGTTGTTCAAGTCTTTCGTGACGATGGAGACTCACCGCAAGCTCGATAAGCTGAAACAACAAGCCAACCATGACCCAGGTCAAAGTTATACTAGGTTGAAAGCGACCGAAGCAGAGCAATCAATCGTCGTGCTTTTTCGTTTTTTTTTTTCGTCAACTCTTCACGATCGCTAAATTAATTGTCTCCTGTCTCATTTTATATACGTTTACATAGTTATTATCGTGGAGTTAAACAGAATTACCACACATAAACTAATTGTCAAACATGTTATAAAATTTTTAACAAATATAATGTAGAAAGTTGTATATAAATCTGTATATAAATCTGACTTTATTTTTGATTTTATACATCATAATTCCATAAGTCAGACAAAATATACTTTTATTACTCAGGATACGTAGAATTTTCGCAAAAACCTCATCACCTTTTTTTCAAGACTAACTGACATGCTGAAGAATGAACGTACGACTAAACAACAGAGTGGTTGTCTTAATGATTAAGACAGTTGATTTTAACAAAAAATATATTCCACCAGCGATGTCTAATTTTCCGTAGGAAAATTTGGCTCCGGCAACTCATCATTTTTCTTCGTGTAATTCTGCAGTGCATCCTACACTTTTCATCTCCACATCGTATAAACGAATGGAAATCCTGTGGTTCGCGCTTCGACGAATATCTGGCAGTGGGCCAATCACTTTGGTAGTAATAAAGTGGTTGCGGTAATGTGCGAATGATATACGAGCGAGCATAGAATAAGATAGGTTATGTCGTGTGAGTGAAACGTCTGTGCAGGACGTAAGAATATAGATATGTACACTGCATACGTAATTACGTGTCGACATTTTGGTACGTTAGTTGGAATTTCGGCAAATTTTCCTCATTCGAATAATGTGTATTTTTAACACTCCGGAAGTGAAGATTCGCTAATTCCCCAAGTCAGTAAAGCTGTTTTTTTATCTCGCTGTTTCTCCATGTGGAATGCTTCACCAAAATCTTATTATTTCCTCATTGAGGAAGCCTTGTTTTCGTGGAAAATAGTATATTACGCCACTAGGCAGCGAAAGTAGACTATGTCCAACCGCGCGTAATATTACGACCCGAGCCGAAGGTGAGGGTGGTAAACACGAGGTTGGACATAGTCTACTTTCGGCAAATTTTCCTCATTCGAATAATGTGTATTTTTAACACTCCGGAAGTGAAGATTCGCTAATTCCCCAAGTCAGTAAAGCTGATTTTTTATCTCGCTGTTTCTTCATGTGGAATGCTTCACCAAAATCTCATTGTTTCCTCATAGAGGAAGCATTGTTTTCGTGTAAAATAGTATATTACGCCACTAGGCAGCGAAAGTAGACAATGTCCAACCGCGTGTAATATTACGACCCGAGTCGAAGGTGAGGGTGGTAAACACGCGGTTGGACATAGTCTACTTTCGGAAAATTTTCCTCATTCGAATAATGTGTATTTTTCACACCCCGGAAGTGAAGATTCGCTAATTCCCCAAGTCAGTAAAGCTGTTTTTTTATCTCGCTGTTTCTCCATGTGGAATGCTTCACCAAAATCTCATTGTTTCCTCATAGAGGAAGCATTGTTTTCGTGTAAAATAGTATATTACGCCACTAGGCAGCGAAAGTAGACAATGTCCAACCGCGTGTAATATTACGACCCGAGTCGAAGGTGAGGGTGGTAAACACGCGGTTGGACATAGTCTACTTTCGGAAAATTTTCCTCATTCGAATAATGTGTATTTTTCACACCCCGGAAGTGAAGATTCGCTAATTCCCCAAGTCAGTAAAGCTGTTTTTTTATCTCGCTGTTTCTCCATGTGGAATGCTTCACCAAAATCTTATTGTTTCCTCATAGAGGAAGCCTCGTTTTCGTGGAAAATAGTATATTACGCCACTAGGCAGCGAAAGTAGACTATGTCCAATCGCGTGTAATATTACGACCCGAGCCGAAGGTGAGGGTGGTAAACACGCGGTTGGACATAGTCTACTTTCGGCAAATTTTCCTCATTCGAATAATGTGTATTTTTAACACTCCGGAAGTGAAGATTCGCTAATTTCCCAAGTCAGTAAAGCTGATTTTTTATCTCGCTGTTTCTCCATGTGGAATGCTTCACCAAAATCTTATTGTTTCCTCATGGAGGAGGCCTCGTTTTCGTGGAAAATAGTATATTACGCCACTAGGCAGCGAAAGTAGACTATGTCCAACCGCGTGTAAGATTACGACCCGAGCCGAAGGTGAGGGTGGTAATCACGCGGTTAGGGAAAGTCTACTTTCACTCCCGAGTGGTGTATACTATTTTTCACCATATCTGCAGCGGAAAGTTCGAATTACGTAAAACTCCTAGGACGGGAATTCGAACTTTACGCGCAGGTATGGTGAAAAATAAGTTTTGAATTTTAAAATAAGGAATGTCTAAATGTAGAATGGCCATACCATACATAGAATGGTCTACTTTCACTCCCGAGTGGTGTATACTATTTTTCACCATATCTGCAGCGGAAAGTTCGAATTACGTAAAGCCCCTAGGACGGAAATTCGAACTTTTCGCACAGGTATGGTGAAAATTTTCTTTCGAGATTTTCAGTACACTCAGAATGGTCCAAAACGTCGAGAAAAGTGGTTCGTTCGAAATGCCTGTATGTGTGTGTGTGAGTGTGTGAGTGTATGTGCACATTTTGTTCAGCAATAAAAATATTACACAAAATGTAAATAAAAAAAAAACACGACTAGTCTTTTTATTAAGTTTCCCGCTGTCACGCCGTAACCTTTCGAATATAAAATTATGATCTGTCAGGCCATATGAATTTTTAATATGTATTTTTTAAATTTCTGTTAAAATTCATCGACAATGTCAAAGGACATAAAAAAAATGATCGTCACGACCCGAATCGTTAATGAACACAACAACCAGAACAACCTTTAATAACGTTTCCACGCGGGACGACTAATTGCCGTTAACAAAAATGGCATTTACATGTGTGAGTTACAGCCGTATAATTTTATATGATGCACGTGATCGCCAATTACACTCGTTTCTACATGCATGCCTGAAATAGCTTGCTGCCAGTGGTCCTTGTTGAACGATTTAATTTTCTACTACCCTTCGTGCTCTGACGAAGTGTATTAATTCGGAGGCGTGCCCCATGTTTTTCATATATTTTTTGCATACAATTTGCCGTATAAAAATAATATGAAGAATGTACATTTTATTACAATATATAAAAAATTTATGAAATACCTGTGATATGTAACATATACTATAAATATCTGCAATATATATATATATATTATTTATCAGAAAGTATATTAATAAATTCCGAGGGGAATTTATTAATATTCTGTCACTAGTGGTAATATGTAAATATTAATATCAACATAATTCATTACAGATTCTACTTGGCGGACTCCAAGTATTAATACTTTTGTCTCTCATTGGGATTCTCGTGAGTCTCGCTGCACTGACAAGACTGGTAGAATTTACCTTCAACATCCTCCAGCCAACAATCCTTTTTGTGTTGCATCAATCAGTAAGATTGATTGTCGTAAGTATGGAAAAATCGGTAAAAATAATTAGGCAGCCAAAGAGGATTAAATATATTCTGTATACCGATTTTACGACAATTTTTTTGTATATTAATTAAAATTTCTATATCAAATCTAATAAACGCGTTACACAAAAAAAAACTTTCAAAACTTTATATTAATTTTCATACAAAAATTTCTCACAGCGCATGCGTCATTTTTGGAGCGTGGTCAGAGCGTTTCATGTACAATTCATCGTGTTGAAATTGGTCTCTGTAGATAAATATTTTAGAAATAAATAAATAAAAATTGCGCGTGTGTCATTTAGTGGGATTTAATGAAATATAAGTTTCTAAAATAGAAGTTCAACATTTTAAAAATATATTAGAAAATGATTTTGGAATCGGCCGTGACAAAATTCGTTAATATCCCTGGCAAACATGTACTTTTCTCTCACTGGACATAGTGCAGGTTTAATTTATTTAAGAAGGAGAATCAGGGCAGGGTGACCAAGCCCTTGCCCAGTTAATGTTGAACACTTGGTTTCTCGGTGCAGTACTGGATCATAGTGAGCCTCAGGCAGGTGTCCATTGTGCTTCGCAAGATGTGTTCACCGCAGCCAACTGACAACTCATTGGAAGGCTTTGTCGAAGTAGGCACTCTGAAAATCGGCATCACTCCGATCGATGTTCCATATGCCAGATTTCCTTATCAGAGTGAACTACTTGTGGACGTTGACGATAAAAAACCTCTGCCAGGAATTCCAGAGCTGATCGACGGTCTCCTTGATGATGCTGAAAAGAAGGACATTCCGGTTGAAAATGTTGAATCGGATAGTGGTTCGGTTGAAAATGCTGAAGATTCAAGAATGCAATGATCTTGGAATCATTACTCTATTAACGAACTCAGTCCTGCCGAATGTCTTTTATAAAAGTGATTTGGCGATACCAGAAACCGAGATAATACGATAAACGAATCAAGTTAACTAATTTTTACAAGAGAACTGTAGAACACGAAAAAATATATTTTTGATTATTCATCTGAAAAGTTACGTTATGGTCGTTTATATCGTTTTTATGAATCTGACGATATTTTTTTCTGAAAGACTGGGCTGTTTTTTTATTGCTATTTCTTTCATATAATATAATCTAAAAAAATGCGTTTTTACATAAATGAACACTTAAACAATCGCCTGTAGTAGATTCATTATTTTTTATATTTTTCAATAATTTTTTAAATAAAAAAAGCTTAAAAACTGTTAGAAGAAAATTGTCCCCCACTTTGGCAATAAGCTAGATAATTTTGTTATTGAACAAAGTATTTTTCAGAATTTTTTCAGATTTTTAGATTATGGCAGTCGATATGTCACTTTAAAAATATATTTAAAAAAAATTGCGATGAAAAAAATTTTTTTTTTTTTTTTTTTGGTACTTGAGGGTCTAACTGAGGCAGATAAAATACTGAGCTGAATCGGAGAAGGGTCGAGGTCAAATCCTGTTCGAAAGTGGGTGAATCACCCCATAAATTTATTAAAAAATAAAGGTAATAATAAAAAATGTAATAAGGTCGATCTCTAAAAAAAATACATTATCTGTCGAACCTCTCTTAAACTCGAGACGTACGATCTTGGATACTTGCAGCTAAATGCGCGCCATATATCTATTAGATCGGAGAGAAACTCGATCGGATTACCAATTGAATTAGTTCCGCGCCAAACGTACATCAGTAAGTAATGGAAGACGGCTCAGGATGAATTCAAATTCGGAGTATGACCTTTCTTCGAGGTATTCCTAACAAATCTCGATAAACGGTTACACTGCTAGTTCGTTTACAACTAGGAACTGATCCGAAATCCATTCATGTTCTAAATAGGAATTATTTTCTTTAATCATGAGGAATTACTTCACTGTAATTGATTTAGTTATTTAAATCAACGTTTCGTTGATGATCTAGTAATGAACCACCAAACTTAACTCTAATACGTATTTATGTTGATCCATAGAAAATATTTGGTTCAATCAACTTGTCATATATTTATATAAAAAATTTATATTGTTTAATTCAACTTTTATGTAAGTGTCGAATTTAATATAATGTGGAAGATTCTCGAAATACGCATTTCCGCTTTCTGTTCGTCAGTAACGGATTCGTGATCGGTTTTATTTTTTAGTTTTAAAGAAATTTCACTTAATCGATATTGACCTTAGATAAAATAGATTTTTAAAAATACATACGACGTATTGGAAGCATATTGACAAACGTAACAACAAACACAAGCAAACATTGAGAGAAACGAATGACTCGATCCATTTGGAATGAATTTACAAATTTATGTATTTTGTAAACAGAAAGAATAAATTATTCGACGTAAATATATTTTTCTTCAACACGAAGAAATTTATATTTTATTGAAACATATTTTTTTCTACGAAGTAATAAAGATGTATTGCAATCAGATACATATTTCTTAGGTTTTAATATATTTATTAGTCGCCAGATGTATTACTTACAAATAAAAAAATTATTCGAGTTGAATACAAGTCTATTAGGTCAGCATTCAAATAAGAGAATTTATTTCCGATGCGTAGGTTCTAGTCCAGTTAACTAGATATTTTTCTGGGCGCACTGCATGAGAGAAGAGTGACTGCGGGTAATACTCGGGAGGGAAATTAGGGAAATTAGGGAAATTAGGGAAATTAGGGAGCGTGGACCGTGGGCGAGGGACGAAATGTAAAACCGAAAAAAGGGCATGCGTGGGAATCACATTCTTTTCCTTTCTTCAATTAAATTCATTCATCGCCTGTATTTATTTGCAATTCTTGAATAACTACGAAATACACGATTTCGTAGTTATTGAAAATTCACGGAATGGAATAATTAATTACCTCTGACATTTACAGGAATATGATTAAATGCAGAGATAAAAAGTAAATTTACACGATATTACGAGATGACTGTGTAAAATTCCGAAATCGAGAACGAATATTTCAGCTGCAATAATAACGATAATGAGGAAAATTTTTTTTTTAAATTAATTTATGTACCGCTCAATTACGAAAGCATCAATACATTTTTCCAATGAATACACAATACGCAATGTAATAGTTCTCACAGAAATTAAACACAAAACAATAGGCAATATTTTCGCAAAATAATCAACGGCTCAACTCGACAGCCTGCAAATCGCGTAATTTGTGGAGATAATCCGCGAGGAGCTTGCTTTAATTTAATAATTTAATAACAGGTTTCGTATGACATTAGTTTCACGAAAGTTACAGCCATTTTTATTTGTTATGTTTGTTTAGAATAGGATAATCAGAAATTTACCAAGTTATAATATATAATATATATATCTGATAGGTACTACAAACCTGAGTAAATAGATATAGAAATAAATTGGAAATATGATTTTTATCGCGTTAACTAGAATTTTTTCTGAGCAATTAAGCTATTGAGCCCCCATCTATTCTTTACCTCAGCTCCGTAAACGTTCGTAAAAGTAAACGCTTATTACAACCAGATGATTACATCAAAGGAATCACTTTAGCTTATTCACGAGGCTGTAACGCTCGCTCAGGACTTTTAGAAAAACCGAGGTAAACGGAAATTCCACCTTTCGTATATGAGGCATTCCACATAACTTCAGCCACCCAAAAAAAAATTCGAAAAAACGTCAAAAAATTAGGTTCAGTGGTTATAATAGATACACCAAATTTTAATTTAAAAAAAAAATTTCTGCAGAAATATACCATATTTTTCATGTTTCATTAAACCTATGATATCTCGGGAACGATAAATCGTATCGACATCTCAAAAAAACGAAAATGTGCATTTTTTATGGCCCACAAGAAAATAATTAATTCAGAATTAATTGTGTAATTTCAGATTATATTTTACTACGAAGTTATTGGAAATTTCTTCTTTTTAGTGCAGAGCTACTAAAAAATTACATTACAAAATTACATTACACAGTGCAGAGCGACTCATTGACGACCAGTGTATATTCGATGTGCATAAAAAAGTATCTCCTTTGCGGATATATTTCGTATTCATAACGTATGATATGAATTAAATGTTTTTATCGGAAACAATATATACACAAATATTTATGCAATTTGTATGAAACGTATGGAAAAATGCTATACGGAATTTTCATCAGGCGTTTTTGTTGAATAAACGAGATTCCAATTACCTTAATTAATTTCGAATAAACGGGATGAAAATGATCTCTGTCTGCGCCCAATCTGTACGTAACCTGAACAAAGATCGGTTAATTAGAGCACCAGCCAAACTGTTATCCCCATTTTCCAATTTTACAGTTGCTTCATCAGAATACATCGTATGTTTTGTAAATTATAAACGAGACAGGCCGCTAACCAAACATTCAGTCAATAATTCAGTAAGTGAATAATAGACTAAAAAAAATACATAAATGTGCGAATAAACGCATTCGAACTTTAGTGATTGTATTGAGGAGGTTCGTCAGTAAAATTGAAAATGCACAGAAAAATCTGAAATAATTACCGCGTTTTAAATAATTCATGACAAACTTACATGAATTGTTTTGAAATTTTCGTCTACATCGTTTACACAAAATTAATTTTTTTATGCATGCATTTTAACACGGGCTCTTATGGCATATTATTTAATTATTTCACAATTTTTTATTTACCGCACTTGTTTATTAATTAAGCTTATTTTTAAGTCGTGAGTATTTTAATTTTTGTATAATTATTTTTATACCACAGTGTGCGTGAAGTGGCTACTTACTATTACGTATTATTTACTCGAGCTACGTATTATTTACTCGAGCTACGTATTATTTACTCGAGCTACGTATTATTTACTCGAGCTACGTATTATCCATGATTGGTGCTCGCATACACCCATATAGATATGACAAATTCAAAATTTATTAGCCTCTTTTTTCATGTTTTGGTTGTGGCGATCATATTCTAAGAATATACCCCTGAATCAATAAACATTACGTTAAAAAAAAGGAGTTATCAAATTAAAGCCGTCTGTGCTTTAGTGTGCCTTGAATTCGTTCAGGAATACGGAGTTTCCAGTTCCCTGTAAATGCACAAATACCTATTCGTCCTGACTGTCATTGTTACGGACCCGAGGGATTAAGGCCATGTAATACAGTCTCTCTCTCGGCCATCGCAATGCATCAGAAACTTTAATGAATGCCATTCGGAGTCTGTACAAATTTCACAAAAGAGCAAATGGTGAGCGCGCCAGGAATCAAAAGACGAAATCCCCTTTTTCCCGAAGAGTGTGCAGACTCGAAATGACATTCATTACAGTTCTGTTACAACTATTTCTACCGACCAGGGTACGTTAATATAAGGAACATACCAAAAAAATCATAGCATGATTTAAATTGGTTGAAAAATTTAACCTTTACTTGGTGGGACAATTTGTCTTTGTGAAGTGGAATGTTTTTACGAATTGCTTAAAGAGGTTCGCCAGTAAAATTAAAAATGCACATATTATAGTCGAGAGATTTTCACACCTGATGACGAAAGAATTTTTACATTAATAACACGATCTAAATGGTTTTTACCTCTATAGCAAAGCTGAAAGGTCCTAAAAAGTAACTCAGCATAAACTAAAATTTTTAAGAAATCGTAGTACTTTTAAAAAAACCATTTTTTTGTGATCAAAAAAATTTTTCCAATATTTCTCATTGACACTATCATAAAGAGCAACCCTCAAGACATAATTTTAAGCTGTTTCGAATTATTTTGCACGTTAAGTAGCCGAATGAAAAGATCTCGAAGTCAGTTGTAAAAAAAGGTTCTCGCAGGTGTTAATGACTCTAGTGGCTTAAGTGTGTTAAATACAATGATGAGATGGTTATTAAAATTTGTGTATAAAGTACAACTACTTGACGTACAATTAGTGCAGTATTTGGATTTTTCCGCTTTTGTGAGGCTCGGGAAAAAAATTCAAAGTAATTGTGCCAAAACTCCCATATTATTAAAATGGGAAAAGGTTGTGCTTACAGCCACGTTTTCCCTTTGAGATAGAGCTCTTAAATTTTTACCAGATTTTTTGAACTTATTTCGAACAAAATGAAGGGACGTCTAGGACAAAATCGCTCAACATGGAAATTAATGACCACCTTATTGTGCATCTATAAGCGTCACGGAATATAAGTGAGGCGTATAGTATCGTCAGAAGTTATATACAACGTAGTGGTATCCACACCCTGGGAAACCAAGGTAACGAGCTTGAAAATTTGTTTACAAATGGAGATTATCCGATCAGCAACTTCATAAGTAGTATCTAATAGCTCGAAAATGTCGGAGTATTCCGATAATATATTGCAGACGTGGGAGGCAGAAGCTTTAGTAGAAAATTTGCAACCCACTAATCTCGAGGAAATCGGAACCAAAGCGTAAGCCATATAGTGAACCTGGGAACCAAAATTAAGGGTCGACACTTCACACATTTAATCTTGTGCTTCAGGTGGTTCGAGTTCCACAAAAAACTGATGCTCTTGAATCAGCAGAGCAGTTTAGAAATAAGTACTCTTCGTGAAGAGTGCGTGAAGGAATGGTTCGTCAGTTTTCGCAAGGTATTTACAACCCGTTGCGTATTAATGAGGCATTCGACATTACTTCAGCCACCTAAAAAAGAAAAATTCGAAAAAATGTCAAAAAACAGGTTCAGTAATAATAGTTTTTTTATTTCGCAGATACCAGTTCTCATTTACGAGGCAATTCAAGTCGCTGTTTGGAAGCACAAAGTCTTTTCCATACTCGTCGAAATGAACGGAGAACCATCCAACACTTTCATGCTTTACAGCGTATTTTATCACGAAGAAATAGCAGTTTCACTTTTAGAGAATGTTCTCTTTCACGCTGATAGCGCTGAAACTCTGGACGATTCGGTTCTCGATTTAGTCGATTACGCTGTGAATAATGTCCAAGCCCTTATTTTTGGTCACGAAAATTCGGGAGAATCAATCAGCGATAAAAAGTGAGCCGCGATAATAAACGCTTTCTACTGATATTTTTAAATTAATTAATATTGTGAACACAATAATGTATCTTTTATTAGTTTGTGCTTGAGAGAACTTTTCGAGAAACGAACGGAGTTGGAATTCGATATTGGGATCAAGTGCATTTCCATTCTTCGTTATCTAGCTGAATTTTCTGACAAATTGCCACTTTGCGTCCTATCGCGAATGCTTTCGACACACGATGTTCCATACTTGCTCAGTCAACTAATTCAAAAGCACCCTTGGAAAAAAAATGAAGGCAAGCATTATTTTATAAAAATTAATATTACTAATTGAATTGCATGAAGAAAATGTTCATGTCTTGTATGGCAACTTTTTTTCCAATCTGTAGATGAGACAATGATTTATAATGGAAAATGGGAAAAGATTAAACCAAATGAAATAGGCAAACTGTCCAAAGTCGAGGGTCAAGTGTGGATTGGTCTTCGTGAATTGCTTCTCAATCCCACATCAGCTCCTTATTACGAGATCACTGAATTCAGAGTATCCGAATTAACGAAGGTAGGTCACCACTTTTTCGGAATGATTTTTACATTTTTTAACGACTTGATTTATGGTTTTCCACGATAATTTTTCCTTATAGCAAAAAATGCACGGTGACGTCCAAAAGGATAGTTGATGTTGATTTCCGAAAAGAAGTTTTATCGTATAAATTTTTTCAGATGAACGCTTCTATTATTTATTCGACTGTGATACGGGAAAGCTCATGTTTCGTCACATCAAAGATGACCCAAAAATGGCAAATCATTTTCTGATGTGTTGGATCACGGTCGTAATAACGGCAAAAATGACGGAGCTTTTTTTTCTGGTTCAGTTTAGATTGTTTTTTACGCCCATTTATAATCATTTCACGGATAAAATGACAATCACGCAAGCCTTGGGTCATCATTTTGCTGTCATTTTAACATTATTACTGGAAATTAATGACACGCAAGCTCTGAACAAAAAAAAGCTCCGTCTTCAGTCGTCATTTCCATCACCAATGGCGGCAGAAAATTATCCGTCATTTTTTTATGTTATTAATGGATCTTCAGTTGCTATAGGGATTCGACCCAATTTTATTTTCTTATTTAATAGTCTGAAATTTTGTTAATCATGAAGTCACATAAGCAAATCGATTTTGATAATAGTAAAAAAGCGGCTGTGAATATTTTTCCATTGAGAACAGAATGTCATACTTCGAAATAGAATTAAAGAATTTTAAAACTGATTTAACCAGTGCAAAGTACTATGCGCTGCATAAAAATAATGAGATTCAATTGTATGCACTTTTCTCTGTTTTATTATGTAGTTGCAGAAATATTTGCAAGAAGACGTTTTGGACCAGATTGCTCCTCTTATTGACCTTAGGCGCTGGTTAAGTTATCTCAGCATATCCTCCCAATCCTCGAACACCAAACCCACGGTAAGCGTGGAAGTAGTGCCCCAGATAAGGTCAGCAATTATGGAGAAGCATAATAAAAAATGGAAAAGACTCGCGAAGAAACAGTCGAAACACTTGTATACAAAAGACATCGAGCACATAAAAAGTTTAGCGCAACTTCTCAGCGAAGCTTATGACATGGAAAAGCTTAATTATGGCGAAATAAAAAAATGCGCACTGTGCAAAGAAACGGCGTCAAAAAAGTGTTCCAAATGCAAAGGGATTTGGTATTGCGGAAGGTATAGATTCACTTTTTTTTCTCAATATAAATTTAAGGTAGTATGGTCTGGGCAATTAACTAAGTGAGTGTTGCATTTTAAAAATGATAAAATATCCCTATCACGATGAAAAAAAATATGATGTTAAAAACTATGACCTGAGAAACATTTTAAGCGCTTACATTCATATAACTTAAGGGGATGCGGGAATAGATTTTATTATCGCCTTTGGTCGGTAAGAAAGCGCTTTTCGTAGTTACCATTATTCTCAGTTAATATGCTACACGCATGCACCAAATTGTACACGATAGTAATATCAGTGTATACGAATGGACGTATATTCGAATATTGGATGATAACCGACAATAAATGGAAGAAACGTATATTTTCTAAACATCCTGAAATCAAAATGACCGCCAGAGTTTGACAGCATCACCTTATTGGTAAGATATAAAAGATTCTGGAACTTACATTCGTTAAACTCAAATGTACGCAGTAAATCGAAAGAAAAGAAATGAATACAAAATAGATTGTAAGCCTTTTTTTCCAAAAGTACCCGTTTAATGTATCAACCTTTAAATTTATTGAGGTACCGGAAATATCTTGAAAACTAGCCGGAGTTTTAATACACAAGCTCCACGATATGTAATGTATTGTTCTGCTGTTTAGTATGTATTACTGATTGTTTACCATACTACCTTAAAAAATAGCAAATTAATTAGATCATAAAACAATTTTTTTCCCTTTTGTTCTAGGGAATGTCAAGTAAAAGACTGGCCAAATCACAAGAGCATCTGTGCGGACATAATAAAATGTAACGAGACTTTCGATATCGAAAACTGAATAAAAGATCATTTCCGAAATGAAACACGGTTGATAATAATTTTTTGTCAGAAAAAGAAACTTGATGTTCGATGTTTTATTAAAACTTAGTGTACAGAATTTTGTTTAAGGTATTCCATAAGCACGTCCTTGGCTGGAGTGTCCTCACCGAAGTCCTGGAAAAAGAAATTTCTTTTGAGAATTTGTAGATTTCAAAGATGAAAATGTATTTTCATCGAGTGTTTTCAGACAGGGCATTGCTCAGCATGGCTGTTTTATATTTGGGTTCGACTCAGTAGAGGGAGCCTAAAGATTTCATCATGTGAAATTAGTTCGATATTTTCTCGTAGTGTTATTGAAAAATAGAATTTGGTTGATTGAGCACCTTAATAACGACGCAGGAGCAGCCGACGACTTTGCGCGCCTTGCCAGCATTGTCGATTTTACAGAGACCGGCCCACTCGCCGAGCTTCTTGTTATTGTCGACCTTGATCAAAGGTATCTGGTGCTCGTTGCACAGAGCCTGTACAAGCTTTTTGTACATTGGCTCGTCGCAGTTTTCGGCCAAAATGCACAAATATGCTTGCCTCCTGAAATTTACAAAAATATCATTTTAACAAATTCAATGTAAGGTTATTCAAATGATTACGATTAAAAATCACTTTTCTCGAACAGAGTTCAGGCATTATTACGATCATATTTTTGTTTAAAAACGGAAAAATGTCTTAACATACAAGTTGTTCTCATGAATACGAATTTTTTGGTGATTAAAAGTTTTGATAAGACTGTTGGTTATTCAAATGATTACGATAAAAAATCACTTTTCTCGAACAGAGTTCAGGCATTATTACGATCATATTTTTATTTAAAAACGGAAAAATGTTTTAACAGCCAAGTTGTTCTCATGAAAACGAATTTTTTGGTGATTTAAAGTTTTGATAAGACTGTTGTAGAGTATCACTCCAATAATGGTTGGAAATATAATGAATACCGAATATAGGATGAGTTTGAAAATAAGAAGTTGTAACTGTATTAAATTGCAGTCCAGAAATATGAAGATGAAAATTGTTTTTTTATGAGCACCATGCAAGTCCTTTACTGGTTTTCGAATGTGCTTGTTTGATTATATTTCGAGTTTCTTGAAATTTGTCATTAAAACAATATAAAAAGTATCGGAAATCAAATTTCGATGATTGCGAAAGTGACCACAAATTGAACGGAAATCAAATTATTGTGACTTGTTAGAACATTATGGGCAACACGTGTGATATTCAAACTATTAGAAAGATTATCTTTTCTGGATGTAATGCAGGCAAAATTAAAAGATGATGCATATTACCCTGAACTCTCACACACCAGATTTATTGGCACATTTTTATTTGTGTATAGTAATTTTTTATCGCGACGCTTGCATATATTTTCATTGTTTGGTGAGGCATTCTTTAAAAAATTCAATAATTACTTGTCGAGGGCCTTGGCAGCTTCATGAAGACCATGAACGACACCGTCGTGGATGAGAGCATTCTTTAGAACTTCTTGGAGCGCGGTATTCACGTCCATCTGGCCTCCGCCAGTTACCGCAGAGGGCACATCGTCGCTGTAAGGAAATTAACCATATTAATAATGCAAAAAGATCAGAATACACACCATTGCAACAGTTAAATAATTAGGATAAGAATGAATAAATTCACTGCTTCCTGAAAAATTTACATGGTTATAAAAAATTCCAGGAAAAAGTCTTAGACGTCAGCGGGACAACTAATAATGCAGAATGATCACATATCATTGCAAAAGTTTAATAATTAGAAGAATTAGATTGTTGCAATGAATTACTCGCTTAAATGTACGTTTTCATGATTATGAAAAATTAAAGGATAATTCCTAAATCTTAAAGGGCCTTAACCTTTAAGAAAAAGTCGCATTGCTCAGTATAAAGAGTTACACAATTTTGTTCATCTTTGTTGCTGCGCAGTGATTACCAATCATTTGGCATTATCTCCCTCGCACTAACAGCGATACAGTTAGCGTAACAAATCACCTTAAATGGTCTGAATTATAACGGCAAAGAGAATATGATCCACCACAGACTAATTCTTATTCTTTGAATCATGGGCATAGTGTAAGACTCGTAAATCTTGTCTCGACGCAACTGTTTAACCCACTCGGTTAGTTTGTTTACAAAAAAAACCTAAAATCTGACCCTGTAAGATATGGATTATTTTTTTTTACTTCCTCTGCTTAGGCGAAGAATTGTACTTATAAAGACAAGATTTTTAACGAATTTGCTCTCCCTAATGGAATTATCAACACAACTTGCCGAAGCCTCACGACATTTAGGTTAGCCGAAAGTTAGCAAAGTGATTGAACTACTTTTTCACGTGTTTCAATTGAAGGAATAATGAAAGATAAATGATTAAAATTGAATGTAGGTGAATACGCAAAAAACCGGATTATTATTGTAAGTTGAAACGTGACATGCGAATGGCAGTGCGGAATTAAAAGATTGTGGACAGACTTACGTTTCAACGTCGGACATCGTTGTGTCGGTCTCCGCAGCTGAAATAAATAAATAGCGTTATTATCGAACTTTCCACAGAGGCTTTCCAAGCCTTTTTCTTTTCTAAATAACAACGATGCCATTGTAATTAATGGATTACAAGCGCGTTGTGCGTGGAGCGTGTTTCGTCTACCTTTTCTGAAGGGGAAAGAGAAATGGCGCCCGCCTGTACTTGCCGCACGTTAAAGCTTCGCGGCTCCTCATTGGTCGTCGACATCGAGTCGAGCGCCACCTGGCATCGATAATGGATATCCTGCGTAGGGATTTGCGCGGTAAATTCAAACGGTAACTTTTCGATGTTCCTGTCGTTACCTTCATTATCCCAGTTTTGTCGATAGTTAAATTAATGGTTTGTTAAAATAATTATAGATTGGGTGAGTTTGCAATATTCAGAGTAAAGTAGCTGCGTTCTTTGATTTATCTTTTTGCTCGAATGTATTATGTCTTTTTTTATGTAATTGATTAGACAACGATACATTCGCAGATATTCTGGTAAAATTTTGTACGTAATTCAACAGCATAACATTTTGAAAAAATGCGATATTTTGACGTTCTCTGCTAATCTTGCGATTTTTCGTCCATCTCTCATTTTAAAGATGCGGATAGTGAACAAAGCGAGAAAGAATGTTTAAAAAAATGCTTAAAATTGTTATTGTTACTAATATTATTATTCTGGATAACTTTTAAAAAATCATAAAAATATAGGAGTGATCTCTTTGTATACAAACTAAAAATAATGAGGATACAAAATACTTGATGTTACTTTGCATTTTTGTTTTAAAGAAAGTTGAAAAACTAAAGCTCAACGTATTCTATTAAATTCTGGTCATCAAGATATAAGTTTAAACACTCAAATTTGAATTTGTATATAATCCGAACCTTTCTACCTATCTCCACTTATTTTTATATGATTCTTATATCATTATTGAACGCTTAAAGAGTTAATGGACCTTTCTCCGTGTCACCGGGTATCATAAGCCTTTCTATAACAAGTTGCAGAACAAATGACACAATAGCAACTGTCAATGTTCATTAGAGTCTTATAACCAATCAGACAATTAGTACACCTACAAAAAAACTGCAATGACTGAGCCAGCTCCTAGTGAATCGAATTTTGAAGTGCTCCACAAATTATATCAGAGAATCAAGAAACTTTCGAAAATAGATAACACCAGAAATGATGAAAGTGCATCAGCTGAGGCTAAAAAAGAAATAAATGATCTCATTGATCGTGCAATAGAGAAAATTAATGCTTTCATTGCCGAGGACAATTCGCAAAATCTGCGGTTATTTGCCATGAAAATGACGATGTTTTACGAGCGTTCAAAGCTCCTTATAAATCTCGGGGATGAGAAGCTTTCGCAGGAGACTTTGATAACGGCCCTGAGTATGATACACGACGTAGTATCGAAGCCGGAAATCATATTTCTGGCTTTCAGGATAATAAATCATTATGCATATTTGCTGTCGAAGCAATCCGATTATGAGACGTCGAGGGCGGTCCTAGAATTCGGTGAAACAATCTACAACAATGCCAAAAAGGAAACTCCAGTTATTAAATTTTTCACGAACGACGATCTTTTTGCGCCTGAAGCTATTGCAGTCGCTGCGCCAATATCAAGCTGCAAACTGGAACGTCTCGTTACGAGTAACTTACAAATGTTGGGCTTTATTTACAATAAACAGGAATTGCATGACAAATTTGCGGAATATCATCACCAAGTTCTCCGAAGACAGCTCGAGATGCGCGATGAGGAACTGACAATGTGGGCAACCAAATCAGCGAGATTGGCATCTTATTTCCTCAGTAAACACAGATTCAAGTACTGATGTTGTTCTTAATATTCCACTTCAATATTTAAGAGCGTTGAAACAGGGATTTTCATTTATTCTATGAAAATTTTTTTGCAATACTTTCATGAGAATGCATTGTAAATTGATAATTCAACAAAATTATTTATAATTGTTGAAGAAATATCAAAATTTCAGGTTTTGAATAATAATATAACGAAACTTATCTTGTAAAAAAAGTATTTTAAATAAATTTTTATTGAATAAATGCCCATCTCTGGATTGGGATATTTTATAATTATCAAAATTAGTTCTAATTTATTCTAATTATCGCGTTGTACAAATAAGACTGTTAATCCAATGAAATAGCAAATAGCTATCGATATATTGACTAAAGAAATTCTTAAGGACAAAGAGATACAATTATTACCCTATTAAATATTTATGGGACAAATTTATAGAGCAATATTTAAAAAAACAGGAAGCATCATTACTTTTTGAATGCGCCCTTCTTTAAGTAAATGTCCATTATGAATGATTTTTTGCATTGTAAAAATTGAAAAAAAAAATTAACATTTATTTCATTAGGGTAAAACTTTTGAACCCTGTAACAAATAAGGTCAAAATGAAGTCAACACAATGGTAACCTTTTCAGAGATGCGAGACATCATTTGGCAGCTGCTATTAACGTCCTCCACGACCACGAAAGTGAAATAACCGCTATGGAAGATCTGGAAAAGAAAGCCAAAAAGTAGAGGATTTAAAATAACGCTGTAAATAAATTGAAATTATTGCTTAACGGTACTATTTTTTCAGATGGCACGAGTTGCAGCGAAACTTTGCTGACGTTGCTAAATGTTGGGTCAAATACGGTCTCTTTCTCTTCAGTGTCTCAAAATCGAGCATAGTTACACAATTTTGTAGTGAACCAAATCAAATTTTGGAGAGGCTGTGGACAGTGCCATTTAAAAATTGTGATATAAACGTATCTTCAAATTCGGAAAGAAGCACATTCCACACAGGCTCAAGGATAGAAAATAATTTATCTCAGAATCTTCATCAAGGGGATTCAAGTTTTGTGGATGGACAGCGAAATTGTATGATTACACGAGAAACTTCGGGAACTTTACCACGACTGATAGAGGATGCACAGCAACCGGGATCGACAAATCGTGACGCAACTAATATCGAAAAATATTCAGGTAAAGTTTTGAACAATCAACTAAATAGCTTTTCATATAATTTTTTCCATTTTATTACATTTTTCGAACGTCACGAAGCCAATCCAAACTCGTATGCATAAAACTTTTGAAATATCATGATTCAGCTATTCATTTTTTAATATTCAAACCAATATCAAATATATTGCAGTGTTTTATTGACAGTGTATTGAAATTTAGAAATCATAAAATTGGATAAAGTTGTCGTTTTAGCGAACATTGTGTTGATAACTGAACATTTTTTATTAGAAACTTAAAGAAAAGATTTTTTAAAAGTTTTTCACATTTCTACATAGCATTTCTCACCATTCGACATCACGTGGTACAACTTACACGAAATTGTACTGATAATTTTTTATTTTTCGATAAGAAATATCAAATATAATGTAAAAAATAACTACAGGTCCGGATTTGATTTTCCCATCCCTGGACCTTTCTAAATACGAGAATCAGGTTACGACTTCGTCTATAGAAACTACAAGTGATGCCCGAGCCCTATTTCTTTACACTCATGGATGGCTCAAAAGAGTTAAATCTTTTTATACCATCAATAAATATCCAATGGAATATGTAAACGCGATTCTCGATCTCAGCGAGCTCTACCGATTTCTTGCGTTCTATGAGGAGGGCATAGAGAGGTATAAATGTTTTTTTTTCAAATGACCGCTTCAAAATCTAAAGTCAAAGTTACAATATGACCAAATATTCGCATCTTTGTAAGAACAACCGGAAATCCATTATTTCACTTTTGCAAACTAAATCTATAACTAGATCAAATAGTAAAGAGATTGAAGTTGGAGCACTTCCAAAGTTGTAAATCCTTAACGCATTAAAAAATTAAGTTGATATTACAATTAGCATTGTGACTATTTTTTTACCGTTACAACATGCTGCGATTATAATATAATGTACAAAGTTATGATTAGCTGCAAAAAAATATTCATTTTCGATAGAATGGTATAATTTTTTATGCAGTGAATGCATCGTGAAAATAAAGGAATCTACAGCTGTTGAAAACTCGAACATAATTGTATAATCACTTTATTTTATTACTACAAAATAATACAAGCTGCATTGTAAACTTTATTTCTTGTGGAAGTGGTAGCAAGGATTTACAACACTGAGTGCAACCAGTGACTGATATTTTCTTTAAAGTCTTACATAAAAATGTACTGCAGTGAAGATAGTTCATCCTTAAGGTGGTCTTTATTTGAGAGAAAAAAAATTTGCGTAAAATTTGGGACCGAACGAATATTAATTAAGATTAACATTGTTTTCAATTTGCACAGATCGTCTTAATTTCACACAAATTTTTTGTTTTCGAAAATATCCGCCATTGGGGAATTACAAAAGAAACAAAAAAGTGCCTAGACATTTTCCTCTCAGAACTAATGTCACGGCGCTACAACGTGACAAAGGTTTTTTTTTTTTAAGATGCAGACATTTAAATGGTCATAACGGATAGTGTTGAGATAATTAATAAACTTTATTATGTGGTAATTAAAAAGTCAGTACGCCATACAAAAATTGAGAGCGGATGCCCTGGAGACTCTAAGTACAGTTCTCCGAGAGATTCGACCCCAATGTTACATGGCTGTGTCAGTAGAGCTTCTGCGTGAACTCGCTGAAGTTCAACTGGAAATGATGGGCCTGAACCTGAGGAGAATTTATGCAGCGGAAGAAGCCGCAACCGATACCAGTGACGTTACGTTTCACAAGATGGAAGCTCTAGCAGATGTCCATTCCAGGCTGGAACAATTTGCAGAAAATCTGGGTCACGATTTTGATAGAGTCCCCGAATTGTCAATTGTGAAATCAGATGAAACTGAAGACGCAGTTTAACTTGCCATGTGATAAATGTACATTAATAAATAAATACAATAATCGTTTATTTATTTAATCACCTTTCGACTTATTTTTGCCCTGTGAATAACGAAGTCTACAATGTAGTTTTTTTAACATAACATAAGAGCCCATGTTAAAATGTATGCATAAAAAAATTAATTTTGAGTAAACGATGTAAGCGAAAATTTTCAAAAAATTCATGTGAGTTCATTATAAATTATTAAAAACGCGGTAATTATTTCAGATTTTTCTGTACATTTTCAATTTTACTGACGAACTTCCTTAATCCGACAGTAAAAAAATTGTAATCAAATTTCTTAAAGTACAAATCATGGCAGCTTAGTAATGTGCCACTTCATCAACGATAATTACTTGATACTACCACTTGCTCCGAGTTGTACTTAGCACCGATTGGTGCACTAGAGTGGATTTGATCATATGGCTCATATGGCTATCGCATAAGCACGCGCCAAACTTTGGTAGTTCCATAACTCAACGCCATGAGCGCTGAGCCCGGCGTCCGTTGATGCATAACAACAAGCGATGGAGATCGGAAACTACTTTGGAAATTATACGCTTTCTCAAGCTACATTAGACAAGTTAAAAGATATTGAAGAAATTCTGGATCATGACGCGAATCCAGCGGATCCTGCGTGGGCTATTATTAATCCGAAGGTTCGTAATAAAATTTCCTGTAACATTACCTGAAAATATATATCATCAACTTATTACTAATTATTTTATAGCCAGAACCTAGAATAATTAATCAGCCTGAAGATGAACTACAACCTGTTCACCACGAAGTTCCTGAAGCTATGGAGGATGATGACTATTCAGCACCTCCGTCGACGCAATTTTATTTTTCTCAAAAAGAGACGACTCATAACACACCAAAAACTACCGAAACAGTAGACACCAGCTGGTGTGATGTTGCAGAATCTTTGTACGAGTCACTGGAAAAGGCCAACGGAACTTGTTTGTCACTCGTTGACCTTACGAAGTTATCGGATGCGGAAGTCGATCGTATCGTGAAATATCTGAGCACAAAATTAAGTCTGAAGGGAACTTGTAATCTTTGCCACTCTGTGTGTGCAATGAATACCGATCAGGCTATGATCTACATAAAAATGATATGCAGCAATTTGTTGCTACAGAAGGTATTTTGATCAGAGTTTGAAATAGAGGTTGATTTTTTATATCCCGATTGATTGAAAAAATTAATTAAGATGGATACCTTTACTATTCCCAGATAATTGATCTGCAAGAACCATCTCGATTAATGAACTCTCTGATTCATGAGTTAGTCGAAAAATTTCCGGACGATATCCAAGAATTCATATTTGTTCCTATGCTCAGTGTTGAACTCAGAGATACGTCATTGATTTCAACAATGATCAATAGATTTTCTCCGCAAAAAAAAATCGATCTAATAACGTAAGTACAGTCGATTACGCCAAATGAAGGTTTTTTTTTATTGACAGCGCTTTAAAATACTGATTTTTACGCATTCCGATAATATATTACGATACGAGTGCGATAAATCTCTTTCTGACGAATGTGAGTTTGTAGCCGAAGTGTTGCAATCAAACGAGTTGAGAAAAAGTTTCTCGCACGAGTTTCGCATACAATTTAATGCAACTCCGTGTGGGAAAACGCACTTCTCGCACTAGTGGAAATACAAACAAAAAAAATCCACGCTGGTCGGAAATTACAACTAGCGTCGATTTTTCTAGGCCAATTGAATCTTCCCCTTCCATTTATTATATAATAAAATATGATTTTGTTATAATGAAAGTTATGTGCATTTCGGTTATTTTTTTTTCAGAAATTTCCTGATATCAGTGCAAGATTTAAAAGAATGGCACGTCAATATCCTAATTCAACTAATAACCACAAAACTCGCGGACAACACTATGAAAGAGAAACTGCTGAAGTTATTGTTGGAAAAAGCGTCGACATTTTCCCGGGACAAAAATTACGGAAAATTCATTCTATCTTTCCTGAAACTTAATTCACCGTTTAACGAAGATCAGAAGAGCTCACTGTCCGAAATAGTGACGATTAATGAAACCATTTTCAAGAGGGTCATGGAGAATTTACTGAAAAATATGTACTTCCATGGGGATTTATGGCACATCTCATAACTTATAAATCACGATTTTAGAAATATATTTATGTATTATACTAATCCCAATAAAAAAATATTATTATCGATTATTAAATTAATTTAAAGACAAAAAATTTCCTTGAGTGTTGAACGAATCTTTTTAGTACGATGTCTAGAAATTGCACTTTTCGCAAGCAAACGATGGAAAGAGCACTTTTCTGGACGAAGGACTAAAATATTTATTTTCGGGCTGAAGGACTGCGGTCGATGGCCTATTGACAATATTGTTAGTAAATAAGTTTAATCTTAAGCAATGTGCACACCCAAATTCTGGCATGTATTGTCAATAAATGTTCACTTGCTACTACTACTAATTATTTTTGGGCGGCGTCATATTTTGGCGATCGTTTCGACTGACGATCATGAATCACGGTAGCGTCTCGACGCCAAGTCAAAAAGGAAAGGGGACGTTTCACTCTGTCGTTGTTAGCAGCGCCCATAAGTCTTACATATGGATCATTTGTGTCCGTCACTTGATTAAACTATGTTATAGTACGAAAAAACATCTCCGAAAATGCATAAGTTTTCTTTAGAATCTTAAATATACGATAAAATTCTTGCCATCCATAGAAATCCCTTTTACAATAAACAAAATGTTTATAGAAAAACAGACCCACTTACCCTGAAAACACTTTCCTCACAAATACTTTAAAACAACATGTTCAGGATTCTAGGGTTAATGTTGTCTGCACATCGTCAATTCCGATAATCAGCTGCATGATAAATGACAACACTAACGACTAATTAGTGTTATTTGCACTTTTACTTACGGAAGTTTAACTGCGAAATATACACCGCCCCTCAAAGTCCTTCTATTTTCGGACTGAGCATTACTGAGCATTCGTGTCTTTCACGCTATTCGCTTAATAACCACTTATCTGTACGAAAAGTGGAACGCGCACAGCAATAATGACGCTCGAGCAGAGACGTACAGTTAATATAAGGTCGAATCTTTTTGTTTATCGGTGCTATAAACACGCTGTCGAGTACGTGATTGGTTCTGTGCAGTATCCATAGTGATGCGGATATGCGACAAGAGACAAGAGAGATCTCGAAACTCACTTCACGAATTCGATCGTCAACTCAACGAGAAAAGATCGATATCGCAAAATAGCGACATTCATTCTCGTTCTTGAATTTGACAACGAGATTAATTCGTGTCTCGATCTCGTTGCATGGAAATGACTTGACACAAGATTCTCGCTCGTTTCCCGTACTATTTATATTTCCCGAATGCGACATGAACGATACCACCCTGAGCACTATGTCACGATTTAACATAAATTCTACGAGATTTTTATCAATTTTAGAAGGCGACGACATTAACTTTATGCTGAGCTTCATAAATAAAATAGTCTACTCAATAATGGGGATTCTCAATCCCCATGGCCGTATTTTATTTGACATTAAATGTCAAATAAGCCCCGTTTGGTCTGTACCCACTTCTTGCGGTACAGATTAACCACTAATTTTCGAGATTCTCGATCGTTCTCGCTTGTTAGTTCAAGACTATGTCACTCAAGACAACGAATCGTCTTCACATGAAACGATCGAGATGAGATTTAAAAAAAAAGACATAGGCAAGTAAAAACGAGCGAGACTGTCTGAATTCTCGTGTCGAGTCGCAACGCTAAGTATCCATAGAAACGGGACGCCCTTTCTTTAAAGACTTTCTTTATAAGCTCTAACGGATGCCGCAATTTTTATTTATTACACAGCTCTCTATCTCTCTCGAATCGCGAACTTATCACGGTGAGCGTGATTCATCTCGACTGTGATGTAAAAATCGTGTTGATAAGCCATAGTTGTGACTGTTGAAGATGTGACACAAGCAACAGCGGCCTCTGCGGCCACCTGCGCGCTTTGTTGTTGTCGTAGTCTCCAGTGAGTGTCTGTTGAGACTGCGCTTGCAATATGACGGAAGAATTGTCCGGGGTGACAATAATCATTTTCATCGCTGCCGGAGTCTTGACGATTCTTTTGCTCTTTATATTCGCGAAACGACAAATAATGAGGTTCGCATTAAGATCGAGACGCGGGCCACATATACCGATCGGTCACGATGCCAAAAAGGTTAGTCTACTTACAATTTCATACTGGATAAAAGAAATTTTCATTTTTTTATTTTTTATTTTCTAATCTATTTATTTAAGCTTCGAATAAGATGACAGTTCGACGATATTAATCATTGTCTTCCTAGTCACTTAAGAAAGAAATTGAACGAAGGATAGAAGTTATTCCAAGAGTACAGTACGAACCACAGCTTATAAGCGATCACAGATATATTCTGGCACCTGGTAGTCAAGTACCGCCTCATTACTACAGATTGAAAGCTGTTGATGATGTTAAAACTTTAGGTATGATTTTAGAGAACCAGGAACGGGCAATATTTGAATAAAATTCTATTTGAAATACATTTTGGGCTGAGTAACTACGAGTAACTGTAAGAATTTTGTATAATTTTCATATTTTTCTTGAATAACAAACAGTAAATTGAATGAATAAATGATGAAAAATTGTATTATTGGTCTTTTTTAAGAATCATTGATATTCCGATGGTTTAGTATCTTAAATACATTGTTATTCAAATATTGTCCATCGCCGTAAGGCACTAAGCATTGACAATGAGCAATAAAATTTTTTTACAGAGTCCGAGATAACAAAGTATGACAATTGTCTGAAAAGGCATCCGTCGGAAAACTTGAGAGCTTACTTGCTCACTACTTTAGCAGCTCCGCTCAATGGCAGTGGACAACGCATGATTCATCAATTCTGTGATTTGTATGAACATGCCAGACACGATCCGACAGAATTCAGCGACGAGGAGTATCAAGTTTATAATCGATTGCACCTGAAGCTCATAGACGCGTATGTCTGTTTTTAATAGTTTAGTAAAGTTACATGTAGTGGGTGAGGGAATTTTGTTTGTGATGCACATGCAGTAATAATCAGATTGCGGTGGATTTATCATATTGAAAATATCATTCTTCCAAATTTCCAATTCGCAATAAAATGTATGTTAAAACTTTAACATACACTGAGACTTGTATTTGCCGCAAAACCGAACCGATTTGACATTTTCCGTACAAATAAACATCATTTAATGTTCATGTTGAACAATAATTCGCGAAAATCGAATATAAAGATTCAATTCTTTTTCAGAATAAAAATAATTTGTATATAAAAATGATACATACAATACTTGACCCATTGGCCGTTGCCAGATTCTTCCAGTTCTTCAGAGTCCTACATTTTTTTAATCTTACAGAGCCCGTCTGCTGAAATCTTACCCGAGCAGCAGAAAATCAAGTCCGAGCAGAACACCAATCAAGAAGAATGTCGAGACAAAGCGAAACATCCTGGAACCGAGGATGCGGCCTCCAGAGGATCAAATTCTTAGCGGTTCTCGTCCCAACACACTCACCGTGCTCACTTTGGATAATAACGAGACATCCGTGTAGCATTATGAGTACCGTCACATCCAGCATATGTGACGAGTAAACAATTACTTCTGAATTAACGTCTAGTCGATTCAACGAGAGACACTAATACCAAATGGGGTGCTTCGGTGCGTTAAAAAAAGGTTTCTGTGTCAATGCCGCCGGAAATGGAAACCCGGTGAGCCCAAACGGATTCACGCGATCAGGGAACTCAGATTTAGATTATCATAGAAGGAATAAATTGATGGGCATCGCAGCGCAAAGGAAAAACGATGTTCGATAAAGCGCAATTTCTTCATCGTAAGCGCACTATAATGAGTACGTTCCTTCAATAAGTTCCAAACTATTCGTGTATTATATAAAAATAATCTTCGTACCATCTCTGTTATCTGTGAACGTTTTAAAGAAACAATATCATCGTACATTTATTGGAGCTCTAGTAGATAAGTATTTCGTCCACATAACATCAAAGCAGTCTTCGTTCTTCAGCGAAACCAGAGCATTGTGGAATACGATTTTGTACATTATTGGTATAGGAGTGGTTTTCATATGATTCAACCATTCCATAGTCTGTAAAAAAAAAATAAGAAAAATATGACTGATTATTAGAAAGAAAGAAAAAGCAACAACTCCGCCGGTTGTATAGTAGCGTTATATTTATCAAAAAGAAACAAGGCTTACTTGAGAAACAATGTCTTTCCAATACGCCGTTTGAACGATACTGGCTAACGCTTGCGGAAACAATTTTGCTCGAACTATATGTGACGTTGCGAGCTCACAATCGTTCACCAGCAAACAATCTGTTGCCGACAGACAAGTGACCGTGATGAATAAAATTTCACACAAGAATGATGCTGCTTCGATTTTTTCGCTTTCTTTCGAATCAACCACCAGCGAACCTATCCAACGCATTAAATCCAATGTCCAATTTGCGTTCGACTTTTCCAGCCGCATCTGCGGCAAAAGCCTTTGCAGTTGTCCCAGCAGATAAGGATGAAGTCTATTTGCATCATAACAGAATGTTAACAAATATCATATTAAGGGGATGCAGGACTGGATTTTCTTACAGACTGTGGTCGATAAAAAAGTACGGTTTCGTAGTTTACAAGCTACGCTATTATTGTCTGAAATTGCACAGGGTTATAATATCAGGATAGACACATTTGCATCCACCCAAATTCTGGGTAAAAAGTACCGACCAGTCAGTAATAAAATCTACTCCCGCATCCCATTAATGTCCACCTTATAAACCGCACAAAACTTACGCAGAAGATGAAGTCGTGGCCCGAATGATTTCGTTCATCCAAGTGAGAGGTACAGCGACATTTTTTTTTAAAACCAGCACAGCCCGAATCCTCATGGCCTTTTTCAATCTCTCGTCCGTAATTTTCAGCCAGACGCTCGGTAAAGTCATTCTTTCCACCTGCTCCGAAGTTAATTCCGCAGCTGCACTGATATACGAATCGAAAAATTTACTATCTGCATCTATGCGATCCATTAATTTTTCCAGTGTGGTAGTTAGTAGCGATCTATTGTCGTTATGTATCAGTTCATCTTTAAGACCCTTTTTAAAGCAACTCATTATTTGGTCGAAAATTTCAACAGCGTTCTCCCTATTCATACTCGCTTTTTCAACGATGCTATTAACAGTGGTTTCTAAAAATGGTCCCAAAACATTAGATCCTACAGCTCGGCATATATCGTCCAACTTTTCGTACAACTCCAAACATTCTTTCAGTTTTTCACTCGTAACGTTCCATTTTTTTGTAAACTGTGTCAAATGCTTTTCCAAAAATTCCTTCGCCGTCGGCGAAATCTGTGCTTGATGACACGCCAAGGAAATGCCGTATTTTCGGGACTGTTGCGATATGCCAATGGCTTTCTCAAGATACGGCCACTGTATCGGTGGCAAAGGCTTTGGATATTTGTGAGCAAATATTCTCAAACATTCGATAATGATTCCTTGCTTCTCAGTGTCACTGGACGGCTCATAATGCCTGACGTGTTCTCCTAGAGCTCTCATAAGGCTCTTCTCAGAGAGATACTTAAAATTAACCGGCTCGCCGTGCGGCCACCTGTAGATACCGCTTCGAAAATTGTATAATTCTTCTTCAATAAAATGTTGCATGAAATTGGCAGCGTGTGATAAAGCGCTTGGACGAATATTCTTGAGCATAGTGATCCAATAAGCAGCTGGAATAAACGTTAAAGCGTTCTCCGCTGGTTTCTCAGCAGAATCTTCTTCATCATCCTCTTCATCAGTTTTTACCATTTCAACGCGACTTCGCAATTGGAGTGGTAAAACGTGGAGCGACATACTTTCCAATTTATAACCCGCTAGTCCCTTAAACGCAGCTTCAATAACGTCAATGTCCGTGGAGTTAAATGCGTAATCCCAGAGTTTGGTCAAAACTTCGTTAACGAGTTTGGTATATTCTTCACCGTCCTGAGAAGGAGTGTGAGGTACATCACCCAAAAACTCACAGAGAGCTCGCAAAACGATCGGTCGCGTTTCCCTGTTCAACTTCGGAGATAGTACTCTCCAAGTGGAACAAATTTCGGTAACTCCGGCGATGCATAACGCCGAAATACCTTTAAGAACCAAAGCACTAGCGGCACCGCCGCTACGATTGGAGGAGCACCGATTCAGCGTCTGCGACAAAAGTGGCACCAATTCAGCTCCATGCTCCGAATGCTTTTCGCAGATGTATTGCATTGCTCGAGCGCACGTTACGTCCGATTGCCAGGAACTATCGGAATTGCTGAGATCGATTAGAGCTGTTTGAATGTGTCGATGGCATCGCGGTTCGACGGCCAACGTATGTACGTACAATTCGATGGCTAGATAATTGAGCGGCTCTTCAGCACTGCAAAGCGTCTTTAAAGTGTGCATTACGATAGGAACGTTTTCTTTCAATCCCGTCAACTTAGGTAAAGTGAATAGCAAAGCTTTGGTCTGATCGATGTCCTGTGTATTCGATAACTTGTAAAGAATCGTAGACAGCACGTGACCTCCGTTTTTGGCTATTTCTATGAGCATTTCGCAGGTTTTTAGAATGACTGGTGTATCATTGCTTTCCAGAAAAATAGCAGAAACTATAAGTTTGTAATTGGCCATTACGTAGGTCGGAATATTTGAGAGTCTTTCGAGCCAGGGAATAATGTTTTCGTGGGTCCACGACTCCGCACAGCTGCATAATTCTGTGTAGAATTGAACGTTCGCGTCAAAGTGCCAAAGTTTGTCGAGCGGTTTTTCGGCAAAGAGTTTGTGAGTTTCGCTGTTTTTTGGGGGAGTATTTAAAATCGTTTTGATCAATTGTTTGCCGGCGTCGAGAGCATCTGATGATAGTATCGAAGGATACGCCATCCATTGCACAATTGAAACAATTAACGTGTGCGCGACTATTCGATTACACGAGGTCGTTTTCAGGATCGTTGAAGCTGGAATTGAAATACAAAGTTGTTGAATGTACGTCGTGAACGTTTTCGTGAAAACGTACTTGTTATAACAAACGATAATTGCGGGAATTTATTCGAGTACCGGATGCAAATCTTTCAACATAAGCACCTGAACGTAAGCATGAGCAAGCGGAGCAAAGATATATTTTTTTATGAATAAAACTTTTAAAAACTTTTTTCCATAAGGACTGAACACTACTATCAAAGGTTGACATTGAAAACATGTGTTCTAAAGTTTTCTTAAATAAATGTAACAGAAATTGATGTTGCACGTACCCATGGTTAGGATATCGAGAAGATAAATACTAGGACTGATGGACATCATTTCCGACAATAAGCAAATCACAACGCTGCCTGCATTAGGATTTCCGTAACCCAAAATAGAAGACACAGTGTCGAGATTCGATCTTGGATCGCTACCGTGCCTCAAAAGTTCTAGCGCCATCGACATTATTAATGGAATCAGTGCCGAGCAAAGCTCTCTGTATTCATACACGTCAGCAATCTCCGCGAGCTCAACGATTCTGCTGTTAGTATCAATGCAGGATTCGGAACTTTTCGTACGGAGCCATTGCAACACTTCGATTTGTAAATCAACCGTACAATCCGTTTTCATTAAGAGATTCCAAGCGTTTTGCCTGCAGCTTTCAGAGACGGAGAGTGTAGGATTGCACAAAATGTACAGAAATACAGGTCGTAGAAGTATCACATGATGCTCCACCCATCTGAAAAGATTTAGTGATTTCTGTAACTGATTTCTGTTAATTTTAGCTCATAATATCTCATTGTTATATTGCCTTTCGGATTTAGCGAAATTTTAGATTGGATTTACATATCGAAACTACATTTCATACATACAAAATACCGACCATTTCACTAAGAAATGTGCTCAGCTTTTGTCATGTTATTGTGTTTCCGGCGGCACACACAAAAATGATTGAATGAGATAGAACGTGCACCAGGAAAAATGTTGATGATAATGGTAGCATTTTGGCTCCGAAATTTTGACCATGACGATCTTAACAACATATACTTAAAATTACGAAGTTTTACGAGAAACGACTCGTGACATAGAAATGCTCACACTTTATAAAAAGTGTCTGAAAGTAGCTTACTCCGTTTTGCAGTGATTCATCATAGTTCTAATATGACTTAAAACGTCTCTCCAAGCATCTTTTTTCAGTACCAAAACTGTGATGAGTGGATGTTGAGGTGCCTTCAAATTGAATGGACACACATATTCATCATCTGATTTGGACATTTGCAACTCCAGACTTAGCAAATTGCATATTGCTGATGCAACTGCACCACAGTGGCTATTTGAGAAAATTGCAGCAAAATGTTGATAAGTTACTTCTCAAATATGGTAGAAATAGTTGATGGACTTTACTAACACTGCTGCTACCAGACAAGCTGTTAAAGTTGTTATCGTATAGGAGACTGTGAGTACTCCACTTTGTACAAGAGCAACTATTGCCTGGCATGCTGTTTTACTAACAATTCCATTCTTGCTTTCACACTGAGAAAGCAGGTACTTTAAATCTGTTATCTGAAAAAGTACAATTTATTTCTGCATTCTATCTATGTATATGTTTTGACTTACTATATATCAAACTCACAAAGTTCCATTAGCCATAAGATTTCATAATATTGACCTGCAATGCTTATAATAAGATGTTGCGACTTTTAAGAGACAATGAAAAATTAATTTTCCAAAAAACTGCACAATCGATTGTTGAAGAGCAGCAATTGTCATTTATCATTTTTTTAAATGCATTAAGTATATGTTCCCATATCTTGCAATAAAATTACCTAATTACATTCTCTAGGAATTATTTGTAAGACCTAACACTTTTATAGTACTCCTGAATGTTCATAAAAAATAATTATCAATGAAAAAATGGCCATGAAGATGCATGGTCATAGAATGAATGTAATGTTTGAAGAAAATTCAATTTCAAATGAATTTTGAAATGAGTGAAATGATTGAAAATTTTGCATGAGTGACCCAATAATATACAAGACATGAACATATTTGAAAATTTGTTTTTAATGAACATAATAATAAAGATAAACTGTGGATTTGAAAGAGATATAAAAATATGAAAAAAAAAGCTATGAACGATAATATTAAAAAAATTCAGGAACATTTCTTAGGAAATATTAGCGATAGATACCTTGGTTTCATTTTCTCCATTCTCCACTTTTTTTTTCACTGCTTCCAGCAGTTGCCATATAGCCTAATTTATCACAATAGAAATGTGTTTATTATAGTTGGGAAAAAATATATTTTAAATACCAAAAATAAAGTACTTACGTGGGATATAAGTATTGGATTGTTGGATGCTAGTTTATACTCTATTACATCCATTTTTCTTAGACTTTTTAGTAGAGTTACCGTTAAACAATGGTCAACATTTCAATTTTGAATATAGTTGTGTTTAGCATATTTCAGAAATGAAGAAATAATGTTTCAGCGTTCCATATTAAACGGTTGGTCCGACCGTGGGAAACCTAACCTCCTTGAAGAGCCGGGCAGATAGAAGCGCCAATTTCACAATACTCAACTAACGTGATCACATGGTACTTCAGCGACCATCGCATATCTGACCCGCGGGTAATTCGAAATATCGTTGCGTTCCGCTTACGATATCTCATCTTTAGATCAGTAATAGTCACGTTGATATTAACGCAAAACTTAAGTATAGAATTTTTCTACATCGTAAGGAGTATGGAGTGCTTTATATTACTGACGAATTTTATGCGGATTAGTTCGTTTCGTTTGTTTTCGAAATACCGTATGCGACTTTATCTCAGTATATTTTTTTTTTAAACAATTTTTGCCCACATGATCGAGGGAAAGGTTTGTTTTTTTTAATTTTAAAAACACAATTTGCAAATTATTTCTCCTCGGGTTATAGGATTCAATGCATCAAATTTTACAGAAACTGCGCTATTTGGCACTGATTTGACCATATCACGGGCGGTAAAACTTAAAAAGGTGGTAAAACTTGTAAACAAAGAACTTGCTAATATTTAAATATGATTGCTCAGAAAATAAAGTGTATGGAATGTTAATAAACTAATACTTTACCGGTTTCAGTAGTAGAATAAGCTCCATTATTCATATCCAAATGTTTATGCGATTATTTGCAAATTGGAATAAAGATTTTTTCTGATATCTATCTGGACAACTCCGAACAGTGAGGTAGGATTACAAACTTATAATTTGTCTGTCGTTTTAACAAAGCATTAATTAAAATGCCTAAATTATTACCAATGATTGAGATTTTTCAATATATTTATTTGTATGGACAAGTCGGAGCATAGTGCACAATATATTTAATATATAGTAGTCTGGGAAGGGGATCAGAGTACATTCTGGAGTCTGAACACAATATCTTACAATTTAACGACAAGATGTCTGCATTTCTGTATTTGCTTCTGTACTTTATGTTATTCGTATATTTATATATTCGACGAGTTTATTTGTTTTAAATATATAAAGCGTAACGATTCACTATTTTCATCCTAAAAAAAGGAGAAAAAGAAAGGGTTCTCGTTATTTTAATGCTATATTTTTTTCTCAGTCCACTTAGTTTCGATTTCCTTGTGAATATGGTGTGGGTTTGTGATTCTTCTTTTTGTTTATTCGTCTACCGTTAACTTTGCGAATAATGCAATGTTACGGCAAATATATCATACTCGTTAGAGGGTAGTTATTAGACGGAGTTTGTCTCCAATCGCTAATTACATTAGACTCCGTAACGTCGTTGAGGGGGAGGGGGGCTTGTACTGCCCTGATACGTTGTCACGACATATTAAATGCGTGTGCTCATCGAGTTTAGGTACATAAGGCTTTTATGCGAGGGCTGCGTTCGGGAAAAAAATAGTAAAACGTAGTTCACCATTGGAGACAGCTCCTTTATCCCCGTTTATAGCATTTAACAATCTATATTAAGTTTTTTTAAAAGCAAATACATTGTACAGCCTATACAATCGATACAATTTTTGTTTGTTGACCTCCGTTCAGCTGGCGGAGAGCGCAGGGCAGGATCCAGGTACTTAGGCTATCTGTATATTTTCATAAAAAGCTTTTATCGTCGGCAAGTCCATTTTTTGTTTGTTTGTTTCTTTGTTTGTTTGTTTGTTTGTTTTTTTTTTATAAAAATCACAGCACAGCACCAGCATTTATTTTAAAGCCCACCCCCTTCTCCGCTTAGCGCCCCACTAAAACTGAGGCACCATGTCCGTTCATGTATCTCGTTTCGCCTTCAGCAGCTTCAGTTGTGAATGTACTTTTGTCGGTTTTTGTTTTGTATTTATTTGTTTATTAAAAAATAAAAGAAAAGACGATTTTTTGATTTGGCATTTGCGACACTATGCGATCCAATGTACTCTCCGTACCCCATTGTCTCTTTCACGTGGGCCTACAAAGGTATATTTCGTTCAAATGTTCTCATTTCGCAATGGCAATGATGGATGATAAAAATAAAATAATAGATATAGTAATAATTGTTACCGAACTAATATTATGTTCTTACTTATATCGTATCTCGTATATTTATAAGCAATACGTTTTTGTTTTTTTTTTGTCCCTCATTATTTGCTTTTTTTCCTTTCTTGCTTCTGTTTACTCTTTCACTACTGTCGCGCGCAATACTAACTATCGTTACTCATTATTTTTGTTTTAGTAGACAAATAGCATTCTAACTTTCGATTTACAATTACTTAACGCCACTTAATTATTTAGAATCATGATTTCCGCCTTACGAAATATCCTTCATATACTTTATTATATATCATTACCGGTAATTATTATTACATAATTAAATTTTCTAGAAGATAGATTCAGCAAATTTACGCAGTTTCTCTACAAAAATCGAAGTCTGCAATTATTCTTTACAATAAAATACATTGATTCGGACAGTGGATTTATACTCTCTCTCTCTCTCTCTCTCTCTCTCATACACATGCATGCATTCATTTTTTTTTTCATTCTCATTCCTTCGCTATCGGTCGTGCATTTATCCTGAAAGTTCATTCGCGTAAATTCGCAAGCTACACCACGTCTCACTATTTTTACACTTAAGACAAAAAAAATTTCACTTTGTGTCAACTCACGGTCGATTAATTCGTTTTCTTTCTTAGAGTGAATCACACTCGCACCGAGTGCGAATTAAATAAACATTTGATTCGGTGTGCGAGTGAAATTCAGCGATAAGGGATTGTTTACGAATATCCGTAAGTTTCAGTCTAGTGGGAAATGCCAGCTTTCGGAAAGCACGTCCCCTGTTACTCTTGCTTCGTTACCAGTGGTCGCAGAGCCACGTACTAATTGTTCAGAGATATATGTGTCTCGGTAAAGCATAATTGCCGAGAACACAGGAAAACAATCGCAGCTCGATTTTCGCCCCCCCCCCCCCCCCCCCACCCCTCCCCGAGATCTTTTTGTGGAACAAATTGACGCTCCGGAACAGTGTATACACGTGTGACGCTTGTTACAATTACATCGTATTACAATCTTACATTTTCTAAAATTATTTTCATACATACTATGACGGATTTCGTCGGTAATTACACTATGTACATAGAAGAGGATTTGACATTTTTCATTTAATTACAGCGAGGCAGTCTCGCCTCCGTTCCAATTACGTCTACCAAGTCAATACGGAGTATTCATATAATTATCGTAATCGACGAATAGTCGAGCTTTATAATTTTTTATTTTTCCACCTGTTCTTTTTTTTTACGATCTTTTCAGCATTTGTCTCAAACGGAAATACGAGAAGCCCGACCGAGCTCGTTTTGAACTACGACGCGTGTACGATCGATTAAAATATCAGGTTCCGCGCGTCTAAAAGACCATTGGGCTCGACCAATAACGCGACCAACCTTTATCTAATAATAGATATTTAAGAAACGCAAAAATCCGAAGAAAGTCAGAGGGACGAGGTGAGATCGCGTGCGAAGAAAGTCCCGGACTGCGTCGCGTGTTGTCCACTCGTGTCACGACTCCAACCGGTATACGTTTGACGCTGAGGTTTGGAATATAATCTCACACCTTTTGCCGCGACGCGCGAAAATTTATCAATGTCTCGACTCAGCTCGAATCGCTTATTCGCCGAACAATTTTCAGCTTAATCCCTCTCTTCGCAACTAATTCTTATCACAGGCGCTAAAACTGCACCTTAAGTCAGTGCAAATTTCGATAAGTTAATTTCGCGAATTTAGTCAAAAAACATGAGAAAATTTTGGAATATTTAAATTTCAATTTTGCTCTCGACAAATTTATCGTTCCTTGTTAAGAGCTTAAGGAAAGTCTTTTACAACGATGATAATCGTATGCATCGCTCGAAACTCGGCTCACGTGTCAACCACTTTCCGAAGCACTTTATTGGAAACTATTGCACTCAACGCGCAAGTCGATGTGTTCGGATATTTGTTTTATTTGCACGATTTGCCTTTGCCCAAATATCCGCATCCAGACTCGAAGATCATCTTCTCGGATCCGTCCTAAGGCTGCCTGCCGCCAGGGTTGCCGTGCAAGTGGCCCGCGCTGCCACCGCTTGCGGCCGGGTGAGTGTGATGAATTTGTGCGGAGTTACCGGCGACGGGTACGGGTGCGACGGGGGCCGTGGGTCACTTGGGCGGAAAAGGCGAGATCACCGATGCGGCTACCGCGGCGGCCTGCTGACTCGCCAGCACTGCCGCTGCAACACGAACAGACAAAGTGCGTTCAGTAATATTTCCATATTTTCTTTATTTCTCTCGTTTATTTTTAAATCTGCAACATGATTTGTCAATTAATGATGAAATGATGAATTGATTGAATGATATGGCAGTGGCTTTATGTTGATTGACGAGAGAATGAGGTGATCAATTTTGATTGAGAAAAAAGATAATAAAACAATGATGTTCTATATCAAGAAAATAATTACACTGAACGCGTTTGGCGATGCTGGCCATCTTTAGCTCCACAATGGAAAAAAAAAGAAAATGAAATAGCCCACGCAACCCACGCGTCACCCGCGCACGTCACTAGAAGAGAGCGAGTGAGAGAATACGATCGAGGAGGTGGAAGTATGCTCGAATTGGATAGTTACGTAATTGGGAAGGCGCGAAATAAGATGATCGGACCTCCCGCGGAGGACTGGCCGAAAAGGGGCTCTGGCTTTTGCCCGGCACATTGATAATCGAATAAACGCTACGAAAAGTTTAACATCACCTACAGTCACATCGATAAAGAGAGATCTGAACGGATACCTATGCGAATTGCTAGGGAAAAGCATTTATTGATTTAATATTTATTAATCGAGCGTCACTCGGCGCTCTGGGCGTTTCCCCTTTGGGAAAGCTGGCAGTGATTTGCTATATAAGATACACTTGGTCAATCGAATTCACGCGTAGAATAATTGCGTTGGCAATTATCATTTTATCGCAATATCGTCGAACGCGACGTGACGAAGAGTCCAAAAAAATAAATTCGAATTGATGTGGAAAATCTTAGTTGTTTTTTTGTGTTGTATGTGCACGATGGAGTGTCGCGTCTGCGGAGAAATTTTCATGGAAGACTACAGTAGTCCATGAGCACTTATGCTCGATTTTCGAGGAATAATTTGTCCGTTTCTGTCGTTCCTCACTTACGCACACACGCATGCCTAGAGATACGAAAAAAATGACGCGCTCCGTAACAGCGAATCCGTTTAGGAGCTCGATCGTCCAGGTTTTTACTTTTATCTCATTTCTATCCTGTTTAACGTTCAGAGAAAGAAGCACGATAAATAATTATCACAGTCTGAACTAGCCTAAAATTCTAAATGCCTATAAGAGTCGCGTAAACGCGCCTAACTATAAATCCGCGCTTGATTTTACCCGCTGCACGTATTTCCGCACATCGGGATTTACCGGTCTCCGTTTATTGATACGACGTTACTCAGTCGCACAATATTTACAGTTAATTATTTACAAAAATTCGGTGAACCGTTTTCGAAACTTGCCCTATCATCTTTTTTTTTTTTCTTTTATTACTGCAGAGTGTCCTGAGTGCCTCGACGGAAGTCGTAACAAAATGCACGTTTAGGCCAAGCTCTACGTGCTTAATCAGTCATTTACTGAGTTATTTCGTAACGAAAGCCATTCGAAACTTTTCTACTCAATTATCTGACAAAATCGTCAACTTTCTGACACAATTATCCGCGATTCGACTAGAATTAGCGAGAGAATATAATACAGTAACCGGCCTCGTTTCAACATCCACGAGGATGCGTGCAATACTCACACGGAATTTTTTGTTATCTATTATTATGTGCAGAATTTATACCGCTTCACATACATGCGATATACACGAAGCTCTCTGGGTAACAGTGATAAACGTACATTAAAACATGACCGCAGAAACAAGGAAATACGAAGTTTAGTGCTTCCTTTAAAAAAAAATCAAATCACAAGATTTTGCTACTCCTCTACAAGTCAATATGGCAATAAAAAAAAATCTTATAACATAAATTCGTGACAATTTTTCCGCCTCTTTATTGCACTATCATTCTGAAAAAAAGTCCACTATATTCACAACTAAATAGAACGAAAACGACTAACGTATAATTCATTTTATTACAAATAATTTCTTAATTCAGCGACAAAATCTGATTGTTTTTGTCATTAGCCGCATGGCAATATAAATCACGATTACCCAGGAACCTACACAAGCACATACGTCGAATACATTAAGAAAAATATATGTACGAATCCTCATTAACCACATATTGCCCACGCAATAATAGTATAATAAAAATTTCCATGTAGTATTTCGTTGATCGATAGACTCGTAAACAGAACCGCGTGGCGATCGCTGAAAACGAATAAGGTATCTCAAATATCATTATTCCCGGTCAATCGAAAGGACGTAAGCGAGCTTTTACTCTTCGTTCGGCATACTTAATAATCGCGCAAATTATTTCCTTCAATATTCCTTTTCAAAATCGCTAATCTTTTTTTTAAATTTTTTTTCCGAGGAACACGCACGTGCACTGTCCTCTCACCTATATGAAACACGTAGTCGCTCTAGTGCATCGTGTTGGTCCTCGTGGTAGCCACGTTGCCGAGGACGTTGTGCAGGCTTGTCACGGAGTTAGTCCTCGGAAAGGCGACCGTTGTCGAGGCGTACAAGGTTGACGAATGAGGCGTCGTGCGTATCTCGGCTATTCGCTGTGTCGATCAACTGGCGTCGCCTAAAGCGCGCGAACCGCGTACAACCGCGTCCTTCTCGAAGTTATCCAACGTATCGTGACGCGGGTAACGCATCGGGTTCGGGCCACCTGCTGGTCGATGAGTGTTTTTGTTTGTTTCTTTCGTTTTTATTTCGTTTTTAAGTCGTTTTTTATTTATTTAAATTTTGTGTGATTCACTGATTTGGAGCCGCGGATCGCCGGAAGCCTTACTGTCAGGGCCTGACGAGGGGCTTACCTCCGTAGGGCGCGGGATACTGTCCGGTCAAAAGTGGATATCCCAGTCCCACATGTGTGTGATGATGCGTGTGAACGTGCCTCTGTGGTGGCGGTGATCGACTGTCCTTCCCAAGATTACCACCGCTACCATCGACAGGGCCTTGTTGCTGTTGTTGATTCCCACCGGGTCCTTGTTGTTTATTGCTCTGTTGTTGTCCCTGTCCAGGAGGTGGCCCAGGTCCAGCGGCCGAGGTGGGTGGTCCGCTCGGAGGCCTGGCGGGTGTTGGTCCAACGGCCGATGGACTGGCCGATGCCGCTGATGTTTTCGGCGTCGGTGACTTCAGCGCGCGTTCCTGAAGTTCGTGAATTTTGTGCGCCGAATAGTATTGATTAGCGTGATGTTGAAGAAGATCAAGAGCTTTACCACCGGGTGGTCTGCTGAGATCTTCGGGTGCGTGATACCTCGGCAATTGATGAAGATAAGGATTTCCGGAATACGGTCCAGGCACGAGCATCGGGCTCAAGCCTCGGTAAACCGGATGACTCGGGTCAAAGGGTAAACCGCCGTAATGCTGTGGCGGCATATAACCAGGATGTATGTAAGCGTATTGGGAGGTCGGTGGTGGAGGTGGTCCTTGTGTCTCCATGGTAGGTTTAACGCCTTCCTGCTTGCTCTTCGAGTCCTCGCTCTTGCCGAGATCCTGAGGTTTCTCCTGTTTCGGCTGATGCTTCGGGCTCGGTGGCGGAGCTTTCGCCTGTTGCGTTTGCTTCGAGGATTCCTCCTTTCGTCTTTGATCACCGGGATAAAGATAGTACCTTCGGTCGTCCTGCACGGGATTCGGTGGTGGTGGTCCTCGTTGGCTCTGAGAACCGTGATACACGTGATAAGGGCTCATTTGACTCTTCATCTCAATGCTCTCCTTGAGTATTTGATGATTTTCGTGCTGTTTGTCCTTCAAGCTGGGCTGTTGTGGCTGTGGCTCCTGTTTTATTTTAGCCTTTTGCTCGTGAACATCCTGCTCCGGTGGCGGACCCTGTTGACTCTGCTGCTGCTGTTGCTGTTGTTGCTGTTGCTGTTGTTGCTGCTGCTGCTGCTGTTGCTGCTGCTGCTGTTGATGTTGCTGCTGTTGCTGTTGCTGCTGTCTTTGCTCCGCGACTTGCTGCTGATAAGCATGATAGCCGGGTATGTAACTGCTGTAGCCACACTGATAATACGGATTCCCTTGAGGCGGTGGATTCAATTCCTTCTTGTCTTTCTCCACATTTTGCAGACTCGTCAATGAAGGCATCTGCGGTATATTGAGAGGCTTAACCTCTTGCTTCGGCGTCAAGTCACTGGGTTTTTGATCACCGAGCTTGTCACCACCGGCCCCGACACTCGGCAACAGATACGGCGGTTGTCCGTAATACGGAAACATGCTAAAGTGCGCAGGAATATGTGTCTGCGTTCCTGGTTTAACGTCTTTATCCTGTCCCTGTTTCGCCTTGTCAGCGGGTTCAGCCTCGAGTACAGGAGCCGCGTCGTCCGAAATATCGGAATAAGCCGGGCTCTGTACATCCTCCCTCGCCGAATCGACGATTGGC